>JAUPFV010000005.1:52929875-53551662 GCA_036936605.1 Limnanthes douglasii subsp. nivea
GGGATCGTTTGTACGGTGTTGCGAATATACTCTTCGGTGGTTGGTACTTATCTCTTCCCTTGGTCTTTCCGTAGATAGTTGGTATGTTTTTTGTCAGGGGGCGTGAATTTCTTAGCTGGATTCTCATAATAAGAAGAGCACGATCAACTTGTTTGGGAGCATGTGTCAGTTGGTCTGGGTCATTCCTCATAACGCTTATTCTCGATGGAGGTCAGCTTAAACTCCAAGATTTTGTGTTGATAATTGGGTGTCGGTTCCGCCTTGTTTGAATCGTCAACTCGAATAAACTAATCTGATCGGACGAATATGTCATCCATCGTCTTGACTGGAAACCTAATAAGCTCAATGAAGAGGGGACCATCCCGATCCAACCCTATTTTTAAATACTGGTACCACCACGCTTCAGCGCAACCTGACAACGAGTTCATCGCTCATAAAACATTCCCCCTCCTTCATTAGTACAAATACGTGATGGCATCACCTTCGCATTTATGCTTTTTGTTTCGCACAAAACGGTTCTTAAACGCAACCCATAAGCCTTCAAATTCCTTGATCGACCCCTTTTGAAGCCTATTTAACAAATTGAAGGCATTTCCTTAAATGTCACTAAAAACGCTCTACAAAGTAACACATCCTCAAAATTTAACGCCATCATCATCTTCTTAAATATCTCAAGGTTGTGCTCGAGATGTCCTGACCCATCGTACAAATCCATCTTATGCGAGTCAAATTTTTGTAGAAGTTTCCACTCGAGAATGCTCTTTACAAAATGGAATTCATGAAAAACATACGCAGACATAGTGGGTCTTACATGGTCATACTCGACGACCTTAATTACTTCATTCTGTTGAGAGACTATATTAGTGGATAAATTATCCCAGTGAGAATCCGTCGTTTTCTTACACTCCCCTCGATCAACATGACTCTTTTTTTTGTGAAGTCGTCCTCTCCCCCATCATTCTCTAGCATGAAATCTTGTCTAACAAATCCCCTAGGAGGACTTTCTCGCTCAAGAACTGAAGGGTTTCAGCAATTTTATCAAAAAGATGCCTTGCCTTTTGATCTCTCTCTTGCTGCCACTGAGCAACCCGTTGTTGCTCGCAATTAATTTCCTCTATCTGAGTTTCCAAGATCTTCAAGTTAGAAGGGTCAAAGACATACCAAGGTTCACAGGGTTTTCATCATGCAGGCGTCCGCCAATGTGCTCATCAATATTGATATGGGACTAATCGTCAGTCTGTTTGCTATTACGTATACCTCTTGATGTCCATCTTAATTGGCTCGTACGACGGCATTGCCATTGGATGGATTTTTCTGAAATCCTTGATTGTCTTGCCCTCATTGCCCGTGTGGGACTGCAATGTTCTCCCTCTCAATTCCTGACCTAGTCAACACCATCACTTGCACTGATACGAGTTATGCCTAATGTATTATCATAGACGACACCACAATCTGGTGATATATTTGTTTGATCAATATAAAATATGGAAAACGGAAGAATATAGTATTAATATCTTGTTACTTTGATAGAAAACACCTTACATAGTTGTAGGATCCTCTCTCCTTTATATAATATATATAAGTTTTAAGTACTTCACTATCGCCCAAGCATTCTCTACTTTTTGTTAGGCTTGGTGGTTATATGCCTAATTTCCTTGTCTTGGTGCTGCTCCATTACTACTCTTAGTGGCCTTATCTTTCGTAACCACTATTCAGCATCGACTGAGGTACTGGCTAGTCTTTACGCGGATTCGTGTTCAGTGTTGGCCGAGGTAGCAGTATGCTATCAAGCGAGATGATAGTTTAGTTTTTATATGGGCGATGCCTATCTCTTCTATCGATGTCTTTGTCTTTGCGATGTTCCACCAATGGTACCTCATCTTATTAATTCATTGTATGGCTCTACTTCGTATAATGTCCTTCAACTTTTATTCCCTCTTGATGTTATTATCCCTCGGTTATTACTTTATTATTGGGGGTATCTGGCTAATGGGTATAAGTTAACGATAGTGTTACACATTATCATAATAAACATGTCCTAATCTAGCATGCCATAATTCTGTTATATTCAAATTTATACATATACTAGTAGAAGCCATGTAAACAAAATCATTTTGGAACGAAACATTAATATTTAACATAAACATACCATTACAAATATATCATAATCCTATAAATACAACATGTTTTGACAATATATACTTGCCATTATCATATACTTGTTTGAAACCACAATTGTTTTCAACAACAAACAAGAGATTATTTCGAATCCCAAGAACATACAATACATTATTTAATAATATCTACTTTTAATAAGTAAACAATAACTTAACATTTTGTAGTCTTTTAATTGGTTCGGTTACAAAATTTCCCATCCTAAGTGAAGATTCATCTTCAATCGGTTAAAATTTAATGAACCATCAAAGATCCTTACAAACATGACTTATTGATCCAAATCAACCCACCATGCAACATCGTCATCTTGCACATAAAATGCCTCAGATATTAAAGCTTTATAATTTTGACCATAATTAAAATTCTGAAATAAAATCTAAAATTGTTACTTTTCAAGATCCTTAGATTCACTTGAGCCGTCATTGTTTCTAGTTGGACCAACATCATTCCTACTTGGACCAGTATTGTATTTTTTTTTCCAATTAAAAAATTACTCCTAAAGTGACTATGTTTGCCACATTTCCAATATGTCAGTTTAGGATTTTGATTGGAATAATTGTTGTCGTTGTTGTTTCTCTTAAACTTTCGTATATTCTCATTTTATATATTTGCATTCTTAAAGAATCTTTTGTTTTCAAGCATATTTACATATAGGTTTCCTACTTGGTCTTTACTCTTCGGATTATCTATTTCTTCGTGAGACTTTATAGACTCTTCAACCTTAAAATGATTGTCAAGTTCTAATAAATTCATTTCTTTCTTGTTGTATTTCAAAGTGTATTTTAAAGCCTTCCCTAAATGAGGAAATTTATCAATAACAGAAGAAACCAAAATACATTCATCCATTTTCATATTGTGTTAAACGAATTGAACCAAAATTCTTAATAATTCGTTGTATTGTTCCATCACAGGTCGAGAATCAACCATTGTATAATTAATAAAATTACTGACCATGAATTTTCTACTTGAAGCATCTTCAACCATATATTTTGCTTTAATAAAAGCTCATAATTATTTTGCAGATTCAAAATTATAGTATACATCAAACAAAGTATTTAGACATACCGTTTAATATGTGGCATCGACCAATGTAATCATCATTCTACCACTTGATGCGCTTCCATATTTTCTCCAATGTTTCATTCTCAATAATCTCGGAGTAGGGGGTACTCAGGACATAAATAACATTGAGGGTAGTCAACGAAAAATGCATCTTTTTTGTTACTTTATGAAATCATGGCCTTCAAACTTGTGTAGTTTAGCAAACTTACTCTTCATTTCTTTCACTGGTTCTCCTCCGTTCATCATTTTAATCTTCATAAAACAAGAACAATTAACTTTAATCTTTAGTATGGAATTTATGATATTTATGCACATGCTTTTAAGTCTTATTAAAAAAATTCAGGTTTAAATTATTTTTGGGGTTCTCCAAAAATTCTGATCGGATATAATCAGAGTGTTATTCTATCGAATAATGAGAATAAAAATTATATGATGTATATTTGTTTCCAACAGAACCATTTTAGTATAAAATACGATCAAGAAAATAGGTTTTCGGTTATGATCCAAATAAAACGATAAAATATTTCGAATGAGAAAAATGACCAAATTTGAAATTTGAAAAACACGGTTAAATTGTCAAATTCTAAATTCTGATGAATTTCAAGGCTAAAAACCTTGGTTAGTCACTGGAATTTGTCATGTGTATTAACAATGCCACTTATATTTTTTTTGTATCAAAACGGTCACTTTTATTGGCTTCTTTTTGCATTTGTAGTCACTCACGGGTGACCACAAATGCAAATTAATACAAACAAAAGTGACCACATATGTAAAACTAAACCAACAAAAAATGATTGTTTTAATACAAAAAAAACATCAATGGTATTTTTTATAAACATGACGAATTCCAGTGACTAACCAGAGTTCTTAGCCCGAATTTCAACAATAACTGAATCATTCAAAATAAATAATGAATTCAACCTGGCCCTAGCCAGGGGCTCTGCCCTTTAGAACTCGCGAGGGACTCAAGCCTGAGACACCACTAATTATAATATATTCTAACAACTGTGCACTCCGCACTCTATGACTTGTTCGATAATGTATCATGATTATATTGGTCGACTAGTCAACCCAATTACACTAAAATATCGAAAATTATGTACACCAATAGATTTTATTTTGGTTGGTTTTTTTGAATCAATGTTCCCTGTTGGAAAGATAGATTCAAAAATTATATTTCGAGGTGCAGTTTATTAATTAAACCTTATAATGTTGATTTTCTTGTTTTTACAGTATTTTAATTGGTTTATCTAGGTGTTTACAATATAGAAAATAATAAAAAAATTCTCCATAAGAGATGGTTTTCCAGAAACTATCTCCTTCACTAAGGACCATATTTTCAGGGAATTGTTAGAGACAACCAACTCCTACAAATCCCTACAACAATTGTATCTTACCCTAGTTTCTATGGATACCTAGATGTTAAGTTGTTTTCCTAGGGCTTTGGATATATGTACAATCGTGTCATGATTGTACATGTATTCAGATTAATTCGTAAAAGAAACTCAAACATGAGTTATAGAGTATTCAATTTTTGGATTGAATCATGGATACCATTTAAGGAGTCTGAAGAAATGTTGGTCCATAGACCAAACATTCATTTTCTGGAATTTATCTACATCTTCTAAGATTTCAAGTTCTATTAAAGTATGTCTATAATCCCATTAAGATATACTAAAAATGACCTAAAAACTCAAAAAATTATAAAAAACTTTGTATTTGTTCTAATTTAGGTCTACCGTAGGAGAACATTGCAATTAGTGTGAGTTTAGAAAGGTAGAGATGATTAAACTTATCTTTCTCTGAAAAGACGATGGCTTTGTATCCCTCTTTAATCCGGATTTGAACATTTGCATGTAAGAAATCATTTTTCTTGAATCTTGTTGCTTCTACATATACTCTTTCGTTGGTGGATGTCTTTTTATTTGACGGATCAACTAGCTTTTTTGTATAATTTTCGGTAGGGTTGTTGAAGATTCCATGGATCTGGTTGGTATCATACATCTATGTATTTAGGTTATTGTGAGTCAAGATTGGAAATTGTTCTTCGAATTTTGCTTTTTCTAATGATTTTATTTCTTGGAATCTCGCTGCTTCTGATTGTTGCATCTGTTGGTAGTCTTCAAAAATTATTGAGGGTTTATTTTATGCTCTAGCCTCGAGCGAAAGTGTTGGAGAAGTTTCAATTTCAGTTTTTTTATCTTCCATGAAGACTATAAGCTTGGATCCATTATTTTTTGAAGATTTAAGTGAAAAGAAGAATAATTTGTTGTGTCTTGAAAACAAGACTATAAATCTTGACTTATAATTAAGGATTTTGACGTTTTCATTAAGTCAGTCTTGATTAAACATTTCATATATTTTTATTATATATTAAAACCATTATGTTTTCGTAGATTTTGATCAAATTTTATTAAATACACTTACCAGTAACAATAGTTTTTTTAAAATGAGAGGCACTTTGGGCCATCTCATAAAATTTTATTAAAGAGGACTAAAACCCCTAAAGAAACAATAAAGTTTTAGTCGCCAAAGAGACGCACTAACATTGTTAACACTAAAAATTGGTACCATCAAATGGGAGATTAAATATCAAAGAGCGACCAAAACTTAAAGAAGGATTAGTTGAACAAATTCAACTAATTTGGGGAGAAAAATCTCTCAAGAGATTTTGGAAATGTTGATCAAGATTGACTTTTTATGAGATAATATTTAAATTGGAGCTTGATTTGAATGGGTTTAACTCAATGATGAACTTGAGAAAGAATGAGGTTGCTGCAGTTTTCAGTAGATGAGAGAATATGAGATCCGAATAGTTCTGCAAAAACAATAAAGTTCTGCTAAGTTTCAATCTATTTGCTAAATAACTTGACTGTATTTATTTTTCAATTTGAGTTACAATACAATTAGGGTTCAAATATTTCTCTGATAGAAATTTTTTAAAGGATATCAAGCAAAAGAATGTCTTTGATCTTATTACGGATTTGATTTGTATTAAAATAAAATTTGTATTTTCATTTATCGGTCCATCGAGCAAGCCAGTCTGCAACAGAGTTTTGATCTCTGTAGATATGTGTAATGGTCATGCTTGGTGTAATAAGAGTCCTATAATATTGTAGCATATGAAGTAAAAAACCAAGGGGCTTTGTTAGTTAAGAACATTGTTAAGAGAATAAAAGAATCAATCGTAATGTCTAAAATAAAGATTTTCAATTTGTTACATAGGATTAGACCATCAAGTAGAGCGCGAGTCTCAGCTATAATAGTGTTAAGTTTTCATAAGTTCATCCTAATACTTCTTTTATCCCACCCTTGTAGTCTCGAATAACTGCACTTCCTGATGCTTCACCAGATTATAAACAGGAGGCATTGGTATTGAGTTTTAGATTAGATTCTGTAGGAGGACGCCAATGTACAGCTTTCAATTTTCTTGTCCAATTTAAATGTTGGAAACATTCAAAACAAATGCCAAGTTTGAGTCATTTTTCCATAACTGTCTTTTAAGAAGATATACCATATCTAGTTGTCGGATGACATACTTGATATGTTTAATAACAACATTTAGGAAATTTTCTTATTATTTGAACTTTTTATTGTTTTCGTGCTTCCATAACGTCCAACAAATGGTTGAGGGGAGAGTAGCCTTGATATGGACCTTATTGGGACCAGACCATACCCAGAGTGTCACGTTTTGTGATATAGACATATGTTTACCAATCATAATTTTGAATTGAGTGCTGAAGTGCAGCCAAACATACCATGTTAGGTTTCATTGAATAAATTATTGTTTAATTTGGTGAGGATAATTATTGCCTGAGGGTAGGCTTGTAATTTGTTTGGTGTTTAATAGTAGTATATGAGTGTTTTATCTTTAGTGTAGAGAGTAGAGAGATAATTAAGCTGGCTGGTAGCAGTTAATTCTCATTACCCACACTTAATGCAGGTGGTTGGGTATTTATACCCTCATGTTTGGGCCCTTATGGGCTTTCAGGTCATGTTAAATGGACCCGGGTCATGTTCAAAGACCCATGAGCTCTAAGTAGGAGAGCAAGTAGCTTAGTCAAGTAGTGTTTAGGTTTTTTAGTACTTTTGTCATAGTTCGAACAGTCCTTTGAGCTAAGTGTTCGAAGTGACCTGTCCGGTCCGGAGAGCTTGGACCGATCTGTCCTTGTCCGGGGAGCATGCAGAATTCTGACTCATCAGGAGCCCCTTTTTTAGGTGTTTGTGCAAATACATTTGTCAAAAACCTGAAAAACAGTCCGACATCAGGGGTAGTTTTAATCCGGACAGGTCTGTCAATTTGGGCTATGGGTTTATCCGGACTGATAAAGCTTTACGAATTCAAAACGGTTTTTTCCAGAGTTCGTGGGACACGTGTCGCTCTCTGATTGGTTGCTTCAGCCATTTTTTCACCTTGAATTTCGAACCCACCTTCTTCGAAAAGTAACCTCTTAATTAAAGGTGATGACATCAGCGCCGTCTTTAATCATTACCAATCTTTTCGAATTCTCCTAGGAATCAACTTCTTTTTTCAGATTTACTATAAATACAAACTCACTTTCTACTGTTTTACCATCTCTTTCACATTTACTCTGCAAAATTTCCCAAAGCTCTCTCTCTCTAAAGCAAACACTTTGTTCGATAGTTTATGTTTACCGCGAGGAACGCTCTGGTCAAAGGCGGGTGGCTCAACCTTTCTGAGTTAGAGAAGGCTCAAAAAGTCAAAAGAGAAAGACGAATTGCGGCAGGGTTACCCACTTCGCCTGTCGATAGACCAATCACCTCTGCCACAACGTCAGATCAAGGCTCTTCTTCTTCTAAAGGCACTAAGCCTAGAAAACTATTTCAAACCAACCTTTCTCCCATCATCTCTGGTTCCTCAGTTCAGGAATCAGAGCCTATTGTTGAGCCAGGAGTAACAGCTACTAGCCTAAAAAAACCCTCACCCTTCATAGTTATGGGGTCGGATACGGAGCACTCCCCTGAGAAGCTAGTCGATAGGAGGAAAGGCCGGTTAGTTAGAGGCCAAGGGTCTAAAAACAATCCCTCAAAGTCGGGGGCAAAAGACAGCAGCACCGGGTCATAGGTGCCCATTAGAGCCCCCAGGGATAGGTTGTCCGGTCCGGAGGGCACCAGTTCAAGTCTCCAAAGAGAAGCACCCGCTCCGGATACTCTACCGGAGGCCAGAAACCAACAGAACACAGAAGCCCAGTAGTCCGGAGACAAGGCTGAGTCGAACTTGAACCCTCCCTCCACTACAGCTGCTGAAATCCCTTCAACAATTATGGAGGAAATAATGGAGGACTCTGTTGAAGAGGCTCCGTTTGAGTCTGAGCCCTCCGGTCAGACCAGCAGTGCAATAGTTGCCAAGAAGGACAAAGGCAAAGAGAAACTGTATTTGAGGCATCCGGATCTGCCGGAGAGCCTCGAAGGAAGAGTGGGGCCTTGTTTTCACAAGGTCAGCGTTAATTATCTCCTCGCCCTGTAGAAAATCAACTACGCATTCATCCACACAGCTGAGCTGGGCCGGATGCATACAAAATGGGGAATGCCGGAAAATGTGAAGATCAGGATCCCCATACACCCGGAGACTCCTATGGACTGCAAACTGAGCGAAGTCATCATGTTCACGGAGCTATTCAACTGGGGACTCAGATTCCCTTTAGACCCAGAGATTGTCAGATACTTCCATCTGATAAAGCTCTGTCCGAGCCAGCTGAGCCCCAACGCCTGGTATACCCTTATGGTCTGCATCATGGCCTCAAGGCTCTCCGGGATTCCTCTGCCAATGGAGGAGTTTGCTGTTGTGGCCAGTCTGTGCAGAAATCCCAACATCCCCTTTTACCATTTCAATATGGGGGATGACTTCAAGGCTGTTGATGATCTGTTAGAGGCGGAGAGGAATTGGAGGACCCAGTTCCTATTCGTTAGTGGTGCTTGGGAGAACGGACAGAAGATCAAATCCGGAGTGAACCCAAGCCTCCTCGGAAGCAGGTGGAGGAGCGACCGTAAGTTTTCCACTTTATACTTTTGTTTCTCCTTTTTTTAAGTAGTTCGAACTAATGGGTCTCTCTTTTGCCTTGACAGTACTGCCTAAGGAGTTCAGTGACTATCAGAAAGCCGGGCAGGCTACTTGCTCCAAGATCAATGCTTGGGCTGCTGAGAAATGGGGCAACCGATTCCACGCTGCTTTCACGAGTGGCAACTTGGCGAGGTCTCACTTGTGGAACACCATATGTCGGAGAGACTTGACTTGGGAGGAGCTCACCACTCAGCCTCCTCCGGACGTTGTGCTTAAAGGACCCATGAACCAGATGGGACACTCTTCCTGCCACGCCGGGCCAAAGCCCCGAGCAAGATGAAAGGCAAGAAGAAGAAGGGCAAGAAGGTGGTGGGTGGTGCTAACCCTACTGATGCAGAGAAAGTAGCTCCAACAGACCCGAAGGGGCCAGCCCAGAGCCAAATTGATGCTGCTCTCTTGGAAGTGGTGGAGCAAGAGACTGAAAAATAAGAAGCGAACCTCCCAAAACCTCCAAGGGCTTCCAAGAGAAATCGTAAACAGGGAAGCGAAGGCACAGACCGGGAGGCCAAGAAGAAGAAAACTTCTAAGGGAGACGAGTTTTCTCTCCGGGCTCCGGAGCCTTCTTTCCAAGCTGATCCTGCTGACCCAACGCATGCCGAGGAGATTCCGGGTGACTTTCATACCGACGAGGTTGAGGGGGGAGATATCAACATCGATGGAGTAGACATCACCGGTCTTGGAGAGCTTGGTGAATACTTCCTCAATCTTCCCAGAGATAACTTTGCCGGGCCTTACCTTCCTCCAAGCACCTCCAACACGGTCACTTTTAATGGTAAGACTTTTAGCGTTTCTAGTGAAGGGATCCCATAGCCCACTCTTTGTTAAGCAACGTTCAGCCTGTACTTGTATTGGAGAAACAAGTCCGAAACCAGGCTGATATCATCAAAGATCTCAAGTCTGACAAAGAGAGGCTGTCCGATGACCTTCGCACTGCCACTTCCAATGCTGACATTTTAAAGGAGGAAACCGAGGAGTTGAAGAGAAAGCAAGAGGCAAGAACCACAAAAGTCTCCACTTTAGAGGACACCATTAGAGATCTACGGGAGAAGCTGTCCGGTCTGGAGAAAGACCTTACCACCTCAAAGGGAGAATCCAAAGCTAAGGATCAAATCATCACCAACCTGACCAATGACAAAATCGCTCTTGAGAATACAGTGTCTAAGGCTACCGAGGAGAAAGCGACTTTGCTAAAGGAGCAGGAGGCCAAGATTCAAGCCAAGATCGATGCTTATGCCAATAATATGATCGACACTCAGGAGGAGATGTATGCCAAGGTGAAGTCTGATATGGTCCTACTCTTCCATGAGAAGTTTCTGAAGAAGAACTTGGGGGATTTATGGCTTCATGTTGAGCCTGAAGACCTCCCGTATCATACGATGGCTGAATGCGACATGTATGGCTACTCTAGTGATTCCTCAGATGACGAAGAACACACCGGGGAGAAACCTGGCGAAGAGAAGAGTGATCTCAAAGGGAAGGAAAAGACAGATGAAGGTGATCCATCTTCTAAGGCTCAGCCTTAATTCATGATTCAGTTTTTTGTTTATTTATCCAAACTAAAGTCCTTGGAAGGCCAAGGCATTCTTTTTTGTAATCGTGTCCGGCAACTGACCGGATAGGTTTTCTGTTCTGTTTTGACCATTTAAAAGTCCTTGGAGGGCCAAGGCACTTTAAGTTATTTCAATGAATATTTCTGTTCTGTACAACTATCATCTTCTTTCATTATTTGTTCTAATTTTGATGGCTAGAGTTTAAATAGCCTTTAGTTATTTCATAATGAGAGTGTTTAAGTTCTCCGACTAGAGTTTAAATAGCCTTTAGTTATTTCATAATGAGAGTGTTTAAGTTCTCCGGCTAGAGTTTAAATAGCCCCTAGTTATTTTAATTCGGACAGTGTAACAAAGGACAAAACTCAAAACACTTGGGAAAATTTTTAAGAAGGCATCAAATTTTATTTAAAAGCCAGGACACCTCATTAAAACCTCCCCGTGCCACCAGGGAGGAAAGAGTATGCCCCCAAATATTTACATGGATGTTTAAACAAGTGAATATTTTACAAATGTTACTCCAAGTACATCCGGAGATGCTCGATATTCCAAAGATGAGTCAAAACTCTTCCATCTTTGTCTTCCAACCAATATGTTCCAGGTTTAATTCTTTCAACCACCATATACGGACCTTCCCAAGTTGGGGCCAGCTTTCCGAACAGCTTTTCTTTAGTGTGTAAGGAGACTTTCCTTAATACCTTGTCCCCCGGTTGGAAATCTCTTCTTTTAACTTTGGAAGCAAACCTGCTTCTCATCAAGCCCTGATAGTGTGCAACTCTAAGGTGAGCTTTAACTCGTCTTTCTTCTATCAAATCAAATTGACCTCTGATTGCTACCTCGTTAGCATGTTCGGAGAAGTTGTGAACACGAAATGACGGGAGAGTTGCTTCTATGGGAGCTACTGCATCCATCCCATAGACCAAAGCAAAGGGTGACTCTTGTGTTGCAGCCCCAAGTGTTTTCCGGTAGGCCCACAAAACTTCTTGTAGATAACTAGGCCACTTCCCAGCAGCCCCTTCCAAATTCTTCTTTAAACCGGACAGTATAGTTCTATTAGCCACTTCAACTTGCCCATTTTCTTGTGGGTGGAAAGGCGAAGAGAAGCAATGTTGTATACCCCTTGAGGCACAGAAGCTCTCCATTTCCCTATTGTAGAACTGTGGCCCATTGTCTGTTGTTATCTTTTGTGGGACACCAAATCTGCAACAGATGTTGGATAGAATGAATTTTATAACAGCTTTTGATGTTGTCCCTGCTAGAGGGGCTGCTTCAATCCACTTCGAGAAGTAGTCTATGGCCACAATTATAGTTTTGCGCCCTCCGGACGCCACAGGGAGAGGCCCTACTAAATCCAACCCCCATCGAGCAAAAGGAATAGGCTCAGAAATTGATTCTAAAGGAATGGCTGGGACATGAATTTCATTGCTGTACCTCTGGCATGGGTCACACCTTCTTACCGATTCTTTTGCATCTTTCATGATGGATGGCCAATAGTAACCGGACAGTAAAACTCTTCTTGTTAAAGCTTTGAATCCATAATGGGCTGATCCCTCACCATCATGCAATTCGGAGAGGACTACTTGAGATTCCTCATCCCCCAAACATCGCAGGAGAGGTTTACTGTAAGATTTTTTATACAACACTTCTCTCAATATGATGAAACCACGAGCCTTGTGTTTTAATGTTCTGGCTAGTGACTTATCTGGAGGCACGACACAATCGGAGAGATATTGCATGAGAGGAAACTTCCAGTCTTGAGGTTGTTTCACTTGCACTTCAAAAATTTCCTCTTCTTTACCCTTACTAAGTTGAATGGAGGGGCTTTCCAGCACATGGATCCATGGATATGACTCCGTATATGCTATGGTTGCTAATGAGTCTGCTAGCTCATTTTCTGCCCGGGGAATGTGCTCATAAACAACACCTTTAAACTTGAGTGCTTCATTCTTAAGGAGGAGTAAATATTTCACAAGCTGCTCCTTTTTAGCCTCAGTTTGGCCTTGGGCATGGTGGACCAAAAGCTGGGAATCACTTAGTAGCTTGACCCTCTTAGCTCCACAAATGTAGGCTAACTTTAAACCAGCTATAGCTGCTTCGTATTCAGACTCATTGTTGGATGCCCTGAAAGCAAAACAAATAGCCTGGTATATTTTGTCTCCATATGGAGAAGTTAAACACACCCCTGCACCACATCCCATAGTGCTAGATCCACCATCCGTTCGGACGACCCATACCTTTTTATCTTTTATATCAGTAGTTTGCTCTGAATCCCTGTCGGAGTGGAATTCAACCAGGAAGTCAGCCACAGCTTGGGCCTTGACTGCTGTCCGAGGAGCAAAGTCTATGTCGAAGTCTCCCAACTCTACTGACCACTTAGTCATCCTGCTTGAAATGTCTGCCTTTTGGAGGACATTCTTTAGGGGAAAAGAAGTTCGGACGATGATGGGATGAGCCTGGAAATAAGGCCTCATCTTCCTGGCAGCTATCACCAAGGCTAATGCTAATTTTTCGAGTTTCAAGTAACGTCTTTCTGCATCTATCAAACTTTTGCTGATGTAGTACACTGGATGGGGATGACCATCTACCTCCCTTACCGATACAGCACTGATGGCACAACTTGATACTGCCAAATATACGAAGAGTGTCTCCCCATCAACTGGCTTAAACAAAGTTTTAGGGGAGGACAGGTGCTTTTTGATCTCATTGAAAGCCTCATCACACTGTGGGGTCCAATCGAATCCCTTTGCACCCTTCAAGGTTTGAAAGAAAGGGGCACACCTGTCCGAAGACCTTGAGATGAATCTGTTTAAGGCAGCTAATCTCCCCGTTAACCGCTGTACTTCTTTAATATTTCGAGGAGGCTCCATTTGGAATAGAGCATTGAGCTGGTCCGGATCGGGCTGTATTCCTTGCTCACTTATAATATAGCCTAGAAACTTCGCGGACTGCACTACGAACACACATTTTTCTGGGTTTAATTTTAAATTTACTTTTACCAAGTTGGCAAAAGTTTCTTGGATATCGGACAAGTGCAATTGCTCATCCACACTCTTCACCATCATGTCATCAATGTATACTTCCATATTTCTTCCAATCTGATCAGCGAAAGCTTTGTTTACTAATCTCTGATAAGTAGCCACAGCATTTTTCAGCCCAAACGGCATTACCTTGTAGCAATGGAGACCTCTGTCAGTGACAAACGTGATATGCTCTTGATCCTTCGGATCCACTTGAATCTGATTGTATCAGGAGAAGGTGTCCATAAAGGACAGCAGCTTGTTCTCAGAGGTGGAATCTACTAACTGATCAATCCGGGGGACCGGATACAAATCTTTTGGGCAAGCCCTATTGAGATCTGTGAAGTCAATGCGCATGCGCCACTTGCCATTTTTCTTCTTTACCAGAACCGGATTGGCAGTCCACAAAGGATACTGAGACTCCTTGATGTGCCCCATCTTTGTGAGCCTGTCAACCTCTTGCACAATGACATCAGCCTTTTCCTTAGAAAAAGCTCTTCTCTTTTGAACCACTGGTGCTACGTCTCTCCGCACAGATAGGTGATGTGATATCACTTCTGCTGGGACCCCAGTAACATCAGAATTACACCAAGCAAAAACGTGTTGATGATTCTTCAAAAACTTTAACATTTCATTTTTCAGATCGGGTGGCATTTTGGAGCCTATATTAACACTTCTTCCTTCTTCCAAATAGTGTGTCTCTACCTCTTCGACCGGTATCAATACTCCAGGGGTCTCTCTGGGGTCATCAATTTCACCCTCACCCCCAGAAAGCCCCACAAACTGCTATTGCTCGTTGGTGCGAACTGCCCCCAGTGTTCGCGGAGCCAGAGCAGTAGCATAACATTCCCTTGCAATCTTTTGACTGCTCCAGACGACTCCAACCTTTCCTGAACAGCATATTTCAAGCACTGGTGGACTGTGTAAGCCCTTGCATGCATCCTAGAGAGCCAAGACCTCCCTAGAATAGCATTATAGCAAGTGGGACAATCCACCACAATAAAGAGTATTCTGACCATTTTCTTGAAAGGGCCCTTGCCCAATAGAACTTCCTCTTCGAACTCTCCGATCACATCTGTTGAGCTGCCTGTAAAGCCCACAATTGATCTGTCCGAACTCTGAATTACAGCTGGATTTTTCATTCTTTTGTATGTGGCTAGGAAAAGGATATTGGCTGAGCTTCCAGTATCAACCAAAATTTGTCTTATGTCGTTGCCCCCAATAGATGCTCCTATGACAACAGCATCCTCATGAGGGCCAGCAATATCTCTTAAATCATCTTCATCAAAAACAATAAAGGGGAATGAATTTTGTGACTGATAGGAAGTCATGCCTCCTTCTAGGTGGGAGGCTAAAGTATGAACGTGCCTCTTCCTCGAAGAAGCAGTAGGAGCTGTCATAGTGTCCCCTCCGAAAATTGTAAGTGACTCAAAAAACTTAATGAGTCCGGAGACCGACCTAGAACATTCCTCAATTGTACCCACTCCGTTTCGAGTTGGATCAGGATCCAAGTACTCAAATTCCACATCAAACCTCTTAATTATAACCATGGCTCCCTCTGGAGCATCATTACTTGGACCAACCCGGTGAGTGTTGTCAGGCTTGTTGCCTCCTCTTCTTTTGACGTAAGCCCCCAGTTTTCCCCTCTCAATCAAGTTCTGAACTTCTTTTTTCAACGCTATGCAGTCATCAGTGTTATGACCAATATCATTGTGATATTGGCAAAAAGAGTTATTGCGATGTTCTCTGGGAGACTGCAATGTGGCTGGTCTCCGATAATGCACCTCGTCCTTTGTTTTATCAAAAATGGTGGCCACACTTTCTTTTAATTCTGCGAACCACTCCAGTTGGACCCATGGCCCTCTCTTGTTTCTGGATTGCTGACTCTAAGCAGGAGCAGCTGGCTGAGACTGAGCTTTTGCCCTACCATGCCCCTGTCCGGTCTCTCTTGCTTTGTTCCCGGACTGATTCTGATGGGGATTTGGTGCCACCGGGGTAGACCTCACTTTCCTGTGCACCCTGGTTTTCTTCGTTTCATCAACATTAATTTTTTTTCCAACCTGATTCAGCAACCCTTCCCATGTCATAGCCTTCTTTCTGGTCACTGAGTCGGCCAAGTTGCCAGGGTTCAAGCCCTGTCTTAGGGATGCTATTGCTACCTGTTCGAAGCAATCAGCCAACTCATTCTTGGTATTCACAAAACGGCTTATATATTCTTTCAAGGACTCATTTGGTTCCTGGGCACAATGGATTATTGTGTCTCCATTGCCCTTTAGCTCTTTACTCCTTACAAACTGCCTTCGAAAGGCTACCCAAAAAGTATCGAAATCTTTGATACAACCCTGAGGCAGGCTGTTGTACCATTTTAGAGCACTCCCCGTAAATGATTGGGAGAATGCCCTACAAAGTAGTTTATCATCGTCGTCAAAGTTCATCATGAAGTTTTTAAATTATTCCAAATGGTTGTCCGGATCAGTACAGCCACCGTACTTTTCTATTTCGGTACTGTCAAACCTCTTAGGGAGGTTTCCGGACAGAATTTTAGAAGACAATGGAGATTGCCTCCAATTTCTTCCACGACTGAACACAATATCCTCATTGGGAGTTGCAAAGATACCTGGTTCATCGTGAAAAGCGAAGGGATCCAACAGCATCCGGTCCACATGCCTCCGGCTATGGGATGATACTTTACCAATATGCCTCTTCATCTTTCCGTGTCTATCCCTTTTTCTTGAATATTTTTTTATCTGCTTTTGCTTCTTTCTAGTTCGACCCTCATCGCTGCTAGAGGATAAATATTTTTCAACTCCCTCACTGTCCAAAGAGCTATCAGAAGATTCTGAGCTTGAGTCACAACTCTCCACTAGCTTAGACCGGTGAGACTTTTTGGAGCTTGCATGAGTCTTTTTGGTGCTCACATGATTCTTTGAAGACTCATGCTCTCTGGGGTTGTCGGTGTGATGAGCAATTGATGCTTTAGACTTTTCTTTCATGCCCATCTTAGCCTTTTCGGCCCTCAGAGCTTCTATTTCACCCTTTAGCCTATCACACTCTTCGATAGTGTACTCATCGTTCTCTCCCACCACTTCGAGCAGAGCTGGTGGTACTTCTGGATTGTCCGGATTCATTCGGACAGATTTTCTTAGATGGTTTTGAATGCTTGATTCAGGAACCTTGTTCTCCAACTGTGGTCGCCAATTTGGTGAGGATAATTATTGCCTGAGGGTAGGCTTGTAATTTTTTTGGTGTTTAATAGTAGTATGTGAGTGTTTTATCTTTAGTGTAGTGAGTAAAGAGATAATTAAGCTGGCTGGTAGCAGTTAATTCTCATTACCCACACTTAATGCATGTGGTTGGGTATTTATACCCTCATGTTTGGGCCCTTATGGGCTTTCGGGTCATGTTAAATGGACCCGGGTCATGTTCAAAGACCCATGAGCTCTAAGTAGGAGAGCAAGTAGCTTAGTCAAGTAGTGTTTAGTTTTTTTAGTACTTTTGTCATAGTTTGAACAGTCCTTTAGGCTAAGTGTTCGAAGTGACTTGTCCGGTCCGCAGAGCTTGGACCGATCTGTCCTTGTCCGGGGAGCATGCAGAATTCGGACTCATCATAATTGATTCAATGTTTCTATAAATTTGACACTTTGACACTAGTGAGATGTTTCCAAACTGGACTAGATTGTCAATCGAAACCCAGTTACGTAGTAGTCTTTACAAAAAGAAAGAACAATTGACAGGTACAACTTTGTTCCAGATGTTTGAGTATAATAAAAAAGAGGTTCATTTAATCTTGAGAGCATTTCATGTGTCTTTGAAGAAACATTTCTCAGATTCACTAGCTGTCCATATGATATTGTCAGGAATATGAGGCTTGATAGAAAAGCTAGTTATTCTATTGATGTTTATTAGTGTAACTAAAGCCATAAGTTTGTCATGATTCCAGTTGTTGTTTACCCAAAAGGAATTTATTCTAGTTAGAGTATACCAAAAGGTATCAATGGTGCTGATAAGATCAATTATTGGTTTAGAGTGGCACCGACGACCAAGCCAAAAATCACAGGTTCTTTGTCCAATTGACCATAAAATAAATGGTTCTGTTATGATTCTAATGTCATGGATTCTCTTCCATGTATGAGATATTTTAAAAGCAAAATGCACTTCATATAGTGATCTGTAGAACAATGAATATTGTGCATAACTTTAGACCATAGGCTAGTATTTTTTATGAATTCTTTCCACAGTTTGCAGGAATAGATCTGTTGTATATCTTTAATTCTTCTAATGTTTAACCCTCCTTCTTTATAGGGAGGACAAAGCTTGCTCCATTTGGCCCATGAGATTGCTCGATGTTCCCCACAGAAATCTACTAAAAATTCCTTCAATTATTTTTATGATAGTTCATGGCAGAAGAGTATGTTGAAGGTGGTAATTTGGGATGACAAGCAGAATAAATTAAATAAGAATGAGCATTTCTCCAACTATGGGAGAGGTATGATTCTCTTCTTGGACATTATGTATTATCTTAGTAATTAAATCTTCATAATGAATATCAATAGTTCTAATTTGGATGATAAATCCAAGGTAATTCATTGGAAAACAGGTTTGTTTGTAACCTATGATTTGATGTATCAAATTAGCTCTGCTAGTTGGAAAATAGTTAAGAAGAATGAATATTTTTTCTCCTTATTGATAAATTGAACAGTCCGTTCTTGGAAATTAGTTAAGAATCTGTTAAGAAGTTAAACACTTGATTTAATTCAAATTAGAAAAAATAATAGTGTCATCAGCAAAAGATAAACAAGAAATAATGTCACTGTTAGGTACTTTGTATCTCAGACTTGAATGATCTTGATATGGTCTTTTAATCCTTCTAATTAGATATTCGTGACCCAAAATGAATAGACTTGGCAAAAGAGGATCCCAATATCTAAGATCATTAGAAGCTTTGAAGTATCTTTTAGCTTATCCGTTAAGAATGATAGAGAATTTAACATTATTGATAGATTTCAAGACTAATCTGATGAACTTGTAATTGAAACCAAAAGAAATTAAGATATGCTTAATAAATGTAAAAGATACTTTATCAAATGCCTTTAAAAGGTCTAGTTTAATAATTAGATTTCCTCCTTTATTTTTTTGTTTAATTTGAAGGAAAATTCTTTACTGAGAATGATATTTTCTTGAATGCAACGAACCTTTACAAAACCACTTTGCTCAGCAAAGATGAGCTTGGGAAGTAGAATAGAGAGTCTGTCAGTATGAATTATAGAAATGATCTTGTTGAAAACATTACATAGACTAATAAGTCTTTAGTCATTCCAAGTTTTGGAATCATATTTTTTAGAAAGTATACACATAACAGTAACATATACTCCATTAAAAACATAACCATCATTAAAATGGTATGATAGCATAACAAACATCATTAGATGTAGTAGACCAACATTTCTGGTAGAAATTGATGTTGAAACCATCAGTACCAGCAATGTTGTTAGGGTTCAAGGAAATGATGGAGTGGTAAATTTCTTGGTTAGTAGGTAAACTAAGTAAGATGTTGTTGTCTTCACTAGTAAGAATATTAGGAATAACAAATTTAATACTAGTAAGATCATGAGAACAATTGTTAGCTGTTAATAGATATTTAAACTATGATATAGCAGATAACTCAATTTTTTTATGGTCTTGAATCCAGATTTTGTTAATTTGTATTCTTTTGATTCTATTTTTCAACATTTGTTTCTTGACAAATGAATAATAAAATTTAGTAATCTTGCCTACATGTCTTGTCCAATGTATGTTACATTTTTAAGGCAATAAATTTCTTCTCTTGAAAGGTATTGTAAGTGAAGAGCATTTGATTGTTCAAGTTGATCCAGTTTTCTTCAGTAGGAGAGGTTTGATAGATATAATCCTAAAATTTAACGGTTTCTTTAGAATTAGCCACATAGTTAAAGATATTACCAAATGTGTATCTGTTCCAGGATTTGCGAGTAAATTTGAGTCTTTTTAATTTGAGCCAAAATCTTTGAATTGGAAGCCCTGATATTTCTTCTTTACAACTTGTACTAAGAGTTGAGTTCAATTTTGGATAATCAAGCACATATTCTAAAATTTGAAGCTTGATTTGACCTGGATGTTATAGGTAGATATTTTGATATAGAGAGGAGTATGATCTGATGGTGTTCGGGCAATGTCTCTAACAGTTCTAGAAGTAAAGTAATTAGACCACAGAGCATTAAGTAAAACTTTATACAGTCTCTTCCATTTATGGGAGTTACTCCATGTAAATTTAGAACTAGTGTATCATGTATCAGCTAAGTTGTAGTCAGCAATACGATTATTAAAATCATCAATGCTACGTAAACAATTAGTAGAGAATTAGAGTTTTTCTGAAGGGTCTGTTATTGATTTGAAGCCATGCATATGTAACCACTCTTTGTTTAAGTCAGCAACGTCTTTGATTTTGTCTCAAAAATGGATTTTAGGTCTCGAGTTCATTTGGCATAGATTATATAAATTAGGAATTCTTCTTCAAATGTAAAATGCTTCACATTTAAGTGAATGATCTGATCGTGGTCTAGAAGAGTCTGAGTTGCTGTGAGTAACATGATGAAATCTAAGATATTGAGCGGTTTGATTTAGGTATACTTTATCATTTATTAGCTCTTGTATTGATATAAAGTCAATGTGATCCGCTTTGATTATTGATTTGAGTCTTCTCTTTGTAGATTTATTTCATACTCCACGAACATTTCAGCAAAGAATTGTTAGAGTCATTTGTGATAGCCAGTTAGAGGTCTGGCAAACCGTCTAGTTTTCATTTATTTCGAGTGTTTATAGATGACAAACTTCTTGGTTTGGTAGCTTTCCTGGGGATTCTCAAATCACTGTTATCTTGAATGTCTTTTTTCTTTAAAGAGCTTCTAATTGATTGATCTTCTGGTGCAGGGTTTGAAGATTTGTTGATTATTTGATCTGCCTTTAGAGAGGAAAAAAGGCTTCCAATATTTTGCTATCTATGAGAATTTGAAGTTGCAATTTTAGTAGCTGTTTGAGGATTTGCTGAGAGATTGACACCAAACTTCAAAGAATGCAATGCTTCATAGATTTCAACATCATGATTGACAGGTATGAGGTTATGGGATGTAGACTGTAAAGGGTTCGTTCCGGTGATAGGTTATAGTGACGGGCTAAGAAGTAGTTTATTGGAATTGGTCGGTTGAGAGAGTGATGGTGAGACAAGTTTGTGATGATGATCAAACTGATATTGGTTAAGAATATTTTTAAGATTTAAGGGATCTTGAGGGATTGAGATAGGGTTCAATTTAGGAATCCATGCTTCTTTAGGTTTGATAGGGTAGGAGGAGTCAAATATCTTAGAGGGTCTTGATTGAGTTTTCTGCATGGTTTTGAATTGTGGACCATATGAAACATTCTGTAAAATAGTGAGGCTTCTCCCCATAAGATATCTTGATCCAAAAATCTTCCTCGTTATCAAAAGTGACCCAAATTTTATCTTAAAGAGGTTTAGAAAGGTGTATCTCCACCATGCCTTGAAACAATTGTATATGGCCTGGTTTTTGGAGGACATCCAAGTGTCGATTGGATTACCGATTATTTTGGCTATATGATAGATTGTGTCATGATTGTTAAGCTTGGAAGGTAAATGATGTAGGGTAATCCAGACATGAGAAATAGTAGATTCCCTTCGATGATGAAAATTGGGAGTCCATTTAAGGACCCTCGTTGTATGCTTCCTTATAGACCAAACTCTTTTTTTCGGATGCGTTTTATATCTTATTTACACTCTAATTCTATCATCATATGTCTGAGATCCCATAGGGCTAGACTAACTGGTCCTTTGAATTTGAGAGAGTCAAAGAATTTGTGAATCTTAGGCATTTGTGGCATGTCAACTGAAAATATACCAATGAGTGTTATTTTAGCTTGAGATTCAAGAATTTCCTTGTCACCTTTCTTGAAGTCAATAGAAGTATAATCTGCTTACTTTATAATATCAACTACTTTGTGGATCACCTTTTTGCTAGATGGTTTGATGGTTCCAGCATAAATTTTCCATTGCAACTGATTTGTCTAAATGGTTTTGAGGGGTGATGATCATACATTGGATTGTTTCGAAGGTTAAAGAGGAATGTGGTTGGCTAGATATTGATATCAGGTGAAGGGTATACTTCTTGAAAAGAAGGGAAGAGATTGTAAGTAGCTGATATGAATTGCATCTTGCAAGGTGAAGATGAAGCTGATTCGAGATGTTTAAACATATTGGTGGCTAACAGTGCGGACTGACGTTAGGCGAATTAGACTGGAATGTTTGGTTGGAGAGATAATATCAGGATGGTGTTGAAGATCCTCCTCAATTAATGAACAACAACAAAATCATGTAAAAATGATTTCTTGTGATCGAAAAAAACTCATTCTTGATCAAACATTTCACCGGTTAACAATAGTTAATATGAATTTTTTGTCCTTTCTTTAATAGAAATAATCGCTCATAGTTATTGTATACCTAATAACTCTAATTTTTTAGATTCAGACGAGTCAGAGAGAGTGTGGACACAAGTGAAAATCAAATCTATGATCGTGGTAAATATATTTAAATATATTAATAATTTTATTTTTATAAAGCGATTTTTGTTTTTCGATTTAATTTATTGATAAACTTGTACTAAAAGAGTATTATCTGTGTTGACCACATGAATTGTTTACTCCCTCCATTCCTTAATGTAGGTCGTTCTAGACAAAAAAATTAATTCCATATTAAGTGTCGTTTCACACTTACCAATACACGATTGAATGATGTATAATATTGTAGCCAATTAAATTCAACTGCGTTCTAGTTAACTAGAGAAAGCTTTTATCATGTTTGACCAATCAAATTTATTTCTCTTTTAAGTTTTATAGAAAATAGAGAAAATAATAGCTTTCCTTAATATCCGTGCCCTTGCCTTAAACGTCCATTAATATAGAACGGAGGAGTATTTACTAGTAAAAGCTAACCTTCTTAAAACGTCCATTAATATGAAACGGAAGGAGTATTTACTAGTAAAAGCTAAAATTGACATGATCCTTTATATCATACATTCATCTCTTTGCCTTTCAGCCCTACTGCCGGTGTTGGACTCCAAAAGATATATTCCACGTCATTTCCAAATATGCTATATCTATATGCTTCCACCCATGCATATAACTGAATCACACTGCCAACACATCCTTATTATACTGTTGACGGTCATTTTTTTGGCTTCTTGCATTACTTTCACTTCCGGATGGCCTAGTTCTAGAGGAGAACGGTTCAACCGTTTATGGGATCCAATTAGATTTTCAATTTTCGCAAGATATTCAATTCGAGAAGTTTATATAACCATTAGGTCTTTTTTAATTTTTATAAATTAAATTAATTATTTTTTAATTAAAAATTATAAAATTTTAAGGAAAATTGTACATAAAGTACTCACTCAACTATTTTATTGTCATCTAGCACCTAATTTTTGTTCTATTACCTCTTAATATCCATCTCAACTACCTAATTACCATTTTATACCTAACATTATTTTAATACCCTAATTACCCTCAACCCATTATATAAGCACAATTTTCTGTTTTCTTCCTCCTTTTCTAGTTTTTAAAGATTTGAATTTGTTAAGCCGCTCTAACCAACTAACCCTACAAACCACCGTAAACCACCAAGAAACCACAATTTTCAGGTGATCGAAGCGTCAAAAGCTCTCTATATTTCTGTAAGTTCTGTATAAAATCCATTTAACTACTGCTTTCTACGTACAGGAGCTGATCATACGTTATTCGAGTTTTTTGGAATCTCTGTTGTTTTGATTTTATGTGTTGCTTTTAGGTAATGGTGATTAACTACCGATTTCGAAGTTATTTCTTGGATTTCTGAGTTAGAATAGGTGTTATTCTACTGTTTATGTTCTTAGTAAATCTTGTTCGAGTTTTTTCTCTGTTTTTTTGTTTCAGCAATTATTTGTTATTATGTTAATCTATGTCGTTCATCTTTGTTTAATTAGTTATACACTGATTTTTAGTGTATTAGATGTTATTTTGAACGTGAAACATGTGTAGACTATGAGTTTTAGTTGTTCTGGTATTCCTGACAAAAGATGCGAATTATTCTATGGTTATTAACGTAGATATGCAAATTTTTTGATGTATCTAACGAGGAAGATACGAATTGTGCTACTAATTATCAGGGTTCCCTGAGAGTTGCAAACAAATCTCAGGATATCTTGAGAGTTTCAAAAAACTCTTTGCAAATATGAGAGTGGCAAACAACTCTCAGGAAATCCAAGAGTTGCAAACAACTATCAATAATCCAAGAGTTAAGAACAATTCTCACGTACTGTTGTGAATTGTTTACATTTTGTTTATGTTTGAGTGCTAAAATACTTGATTTGCCAACAACTCTCAGGTAATCCTGAGAGTTGAGAAGAACTCTCATGCACTATTGCGAATTGTATACAATTTGTCGATGCTTGAGTACTAAAATAAGATGCGAATTGTGCAACTCCATTGTAGTCGACATAAAATTGTAAAAACATTACATCTTATAAATGTACACAAATCTCATGAGAGGATGTGAGTTGCTGAGTGCACTAATAACTTGCTTTGTGATTATTCAGTGTAGGATAAGGTATGTCTAAATCACGAGTTTGTATTTTTAAACATGGTCACCAGATTGCAATTGTGCCTTTCACGAAGTTTGAAAGCTTTCAAAGTATCCAAGAGTATGAGGAGAGCATATGGGAGGAGCTGGTCACAGGTGACTACCTAATTACGTACTCCTGCGGGGATCACAAGAATTGATTCTTTAATAACGAGATATATTTTGTTGGTTTAATATTATATCTTGATTTAAAACGTTTAAAACGGGTTAGTTTTCTCATAGAATATCACGTCTTTGATAAAGGTTTTGGTGATAAGTGTTCTGGTGATAAGATTTTTGGTCTAAAGCGTAAACAGCATAACATAATTTTGGGAGAACCATCTCTTAATCAACTAATTAACGGCGAGAGTAGTAACGGTTTAGTTAATTCTGATCAGAGAAAAAAACAGCTTGTTACTGCTGGTTGGGATGATGTTATTACAGGAGCGAGTCAAGCTTTCGAAGAAGGTGCTGCAGGTCTAAGGTTATATTTGTGCAAGTTTGTTTTGGAGCATGGTTTTTCTTTCATATACCTGCACAACACAGCAAACAAGATCACTGATTATTGTGAAAATAAATTCACAAGCAGATGCAAATGGAGACTTTATGCATCTATTGATTCCAGCACCGACTTGATGACGATAGAGAATTATGTTCTGCACCATACTTGCAGTCATGTTTTCTCCCAAAAACATAACCGGCATAGCATTTGACATCGGATTTGATTTCGGAGGAAATTCAGGATTCTATCCGGACCTGCTATTTTTTGACAGCCAAAACCATACAATCGACTGTCAAACAAAATTACGATTTTAACATCTCCTACCGTTTGCCATGGAATGCTTTAGAGAAGGCAACGATGGGATTTTTCAGAGATATTTCAAGTTCTTTTAGTTTACTAAGCGGTTACTTCAAATGATTGAAGAGTCGTGATATTACTACAGACTGATGGTTGGAGTTATAAGCTAGAAACCGGTACCAGCGTTGTTTTGTAGCATTCGATTCATCCCTTTAAGGTTTCCATTCATGCCGTCCAATGTTGTTTGTCAATTGAACATTCTTATATGGCAAGTATAAGGGTGTATTTCTTACTGCCGTAGCAAAGGACGGCAACAACGGTGAGTTTCATTTTTTATTAATCTAAATGATTAAGATGGTTTTTGGAAAAATTGTAAACAACTCGCAGCCTAGAGTTGCAAACAACTCCCACGATATCCTGAGAGTTCAGAACAATTCGCATGGAAATACAAGATTTGCAAACAACTATCAGGAAATCCTGAAAGGTGTAAACTACTCTTTGTAAATATAATACTTGCAAACAACTCTCATGATATCCTGAGAGTTCAGAACAACTCTTAGGTAATCCTGAGATTTGAAAGCAACTCTCAGGAACTCATGCGAATTTTTTACATTTTTTACATGCTTGGTTTCTATTATATTAATCATTTGAGGTGTCTTGTTTCACGATTATTCCATGTTGCTCTTGGTATAGTTAGCATTGAAGATTGTGACAATTGGATATGGTTTTTGGGGTGTTTGGAACCTCATTTGTTGGAGCGCCAAATCACATTTACATCAGACCGTAATTATTGTATCGTTAATGTTGTTTTTGTCTTGTATCGAACTTCTGTCATGCGTACTGTTATTTCCATATCATGCAGAATTTGAAATCCAAATTGGAACACAGTAACAGAGACTATAAAAAAGGATGTTATGTTTCTTCCATCGTCTTGCTTATGCTCCCAGTCGAGATATTTTTAAGGGTATACTAACAAATTTTCTATGTGAAGGTGGTGACAGAATGAGTGATTTTCTTGCTAATTTACCCTCGGATAAGTATGCATATGCTTATATTAAAGCGAAACGATACGGGTCTATGGCTTCTACTGCGTCTGAATCTTTTAACAATCAGATCAAAAAATATTGTGGCCTACCCATTGTTGAGTTTATTGATTGGATTTGAGTCTTGCTTATGACTCAAGTTTCACGAAGATACGAAGAGGGGTTAAGCTGGAGTATTAATTTGGTCCCCGAGTATGAGAAGAAGCTAAATCAGAATGTTGACATATGTCAAACTTGGGTAGTACGTACGTCTTCTACAGCCATGTTCGAAGTCTTTTCAAATCCTCTGGCGGTTGTTAATTTGCTGGATTTTAAATGTTCTTGCGGATTATGACAACAACAGTGTTTTCTATGTCCTCACAATTTAGCGGAAATACAGTATACCGACCAAGATCCCTTTACTATAACAGAGTCGTTATTTACGATTAAGAATTACAGAGAAAGTTACTCTTTCAACATACAAGCGATAACCGATTTCGGCGAAGGGTCTAGCGCCAACGATCCTTCAGTGGTGGAAATTCTGCCTCCGAACTTTAAAAGACGCCCAAAAGGCCTAAGAAAAGGTGAATCCCCTCTAGAGGAAAAATCTCAACCAAGCAATTGAAGTGTGGTCGTTGTTCGAAATCAGGTCATAACAGGAGGACTTGTGATGTTCCAGTCTGAAGACAATTCTTGTTGTGGACGATTCTTGTTAGTCACATTGATTTGTAATACTTTTATTGATGTGGACAATAACTAAATATTTTTAGAGTTGTTTGTTCATTTACACATATTTCTCTTGTTTGTATTACAGTAATGAACTGCTAGGTGTTTGGTTAATAAAGCTATTTTCCCCAAGCAACTTTTAGGAACATAGTTTCACGCAACTCTCAAGAAACCCCGCGAGTTGCAAGAAATTCACATACACTATGGAGAATTGTTTGCAATCTCTAGATATCATATTGCAAACAGCACTCAGGTATTCCTGAGAGTTTTTTACAACCGTTGGTGATGCGAATTGTTTGCTTTTCCAACTTATAGAGTTGCATATAATATCTGGGTATAATATTGCAAACAACTCGCATGTCCTCCTGATAGTTGTTTGCATCTCCTACTAGAGTGTGAATTGTTTACATTCCACTATCTAGGTATAATCTTTCAAACAACTCCCAAGATTTCCTGAGAGTTGTTTGCAACTCCTACTAGGGTGTGAATGGCTTGCATGTCCACTATATGGGTATAATCTCTAAACAACTCCCTGAGTTTCCTGAGAGTTGTTTTTAACTCATACTAGGGTGCGAATTGTTTGCATGTCTAATATATATGTATAATTTTGCTAACAGCTCCCAGGATTTCCTGGGAGTTGTTTGCAACTACTACTAGGATGTGAATTGTTTGCATATCCTTCACCTGAGATTTGTTTGCAAAATAAAAATACTTCATAAACTTTTTACATGGATTAAATGTTTATCCATAACAGGCTTCATGCATTAAAAACTTAGAAATAAACACTATTTACTTTAGTGTTTGTTAGTTTGCATTCCAAAAAAAACAAAAACAGAAGCAATGACTATCAGTCATCACTAGAGGATTCTCCACCTTCTTCCTCCTCTTCATGCTCATCATCAGCCTTTCCATTATGCTCTTCCTCCTTGTTATCTACGTACATTATGCTTATATATTTGATCCTCGATGGACCAACATCGTCCTCCCTTTTCCGTTTCCTGTTTGGAACCTCTGCGTGGCTGAGGTGCACCAACCAGGGGAACCACTTCAACTGGTTCAGAGTCAGCAAAAACGTAATCCTCGATATCAAAGTCCATAACAGAGGCTGGGCTGTTTGGTGGTGTTGTCGGAGTGATTAAGTCAGATCTTATGTTGGTGGTTATGGAAGACCATGAATCACCTAAAGAACTAGAGGTAGACATGATGATTGGAAATTGAAGATGTTATGAGTGTTTGAATTATAGAGTTTATTTTTTAATTAGCATATGGTTACTAGTATTATTTATAGGCATGGATGGAGTCTTAGTGAGGTGGTGGTGTGGCTATATTACTCATTACATAGCCTCCTCTGTCTAATAAAAAATTAATGGGTTGTGGTGATTAGATGGGTTGTTGTGTGCTCAATGCACTCAACGTTTACCAAGGCAGACGCTATAGCTTGTTTGTATTCTTCAGTCATGTTTTAAAATTAGTTAATACATATCAGGATAAGATGTGAACTGTTGGTTGTAGTTTACTCCAGAGAATTGTGTAGAAGTAGTTGTTTGTGTACATTGGGAATTGTTTAGTAAGAAATTATTTTTTGTATATACCAGGGAATGATGCGAAATGTGTCAAATACCCATTGTTTTTTTAAAGTGAGTTCGAAAATATCATACATTGCTCATTTCTGAAACAAAAAAAAAACTCTATATACACCAAAACATTACAAGGAATATATGTACAAAAAACAATTGCAATGTCATACAAAAACAATTAATGCCAGTATGAGTTGGTGTTAACATCTTTTAAGAAAAAAATAAAGCATTTCCGCTCTCAAGTCTCTTACCATATATTTACGTTAAGTCTGCTGCACATATCTTTTTTGTATAATATCTCTGGCGTATTGACAGATGAAAATATCACAGTTGAGGGTGCCTAGTTTTTGTTGTGGAATTTTTCTTGAATTTCTCACCTTGTACTCGGTATTTGAAGGAGGTATGTATCCTTTATTAAGTAAATACTTAATCTGGTTATAATAATTCATGTCAGGGTTCAGCACAAATACTTATACTTTGGTTGCAAACAGCTCTCAGGATATCCTGAGAATTTTTTGGCAATCCAATCAAAAAGTGTTGCAAACAACTCTTAAGGTAACCTGAGAGTTGTTTACAACTCGTATGTGTTAGAGTTTCAAAGAAATCTCAGGATATTTTAGTTGCAAACAACTCTCATGAAACCATCAGAGTTTTTTGCAACTAAAGACAACTTATTTGGGCACAATTCGCATGATATCCTGAGAATTGTGTTTAAAATGTGTTTTACAGTAATTGTAGCAGTTAGGTGTTTTACCAGCGGTACTGGTGTCTTTGTTGTGTGGTTCGTTGCATGGGGTTTAGGTAGGAGTGGGTTGTATTTTGTTGACGTCTTGGCGTTTATATCAATGATGAGCAATGTCCAATGGTTGATTTGGTCCTTCTTTTTGCTGCATATTGGAATCAGGATGAGGTTCACGTTTCCATGCACTTTGCTAAAAACATCGTCGACTACATTTGTTATTTCCACTCTGATTTCCATTTGATGTTGCATTCAAGAAAGAGTACATTACAACAAGAAAATGCGAGGTTTTTGTAGTTTGTAGCTAAACTTAACATAGTTATGCCAGAAATCTGTATGCAGTCAAATTTCGCTTATGGAAAAGTTTTGCATGGAGCTTTCCAATTTACTTCTCCGTGCATCTTTCGAATCCAAGCATCGACAATCTAAGAAACGATTTGTTACGTCAAATATATGAGACTTGTTTGAAACATTCACGAGAGTTGGTTGACAATTGGATACCTTGTAGTCCAGGTCCTTTTCAAAAGGCAACGCCTGCAAATCTTTCATTTGCACATTAAGTTTGTAGGCAAACTGGAACTTTGGTAAATTCCATACTACTGGCTTGGGTGAGTCTTCATTGGCTTTAATTATCTGTATTTTGTGGTATTTACTTTCATCAATCTGGTCAGTTGTTCGTGTTCTGTTTGGCCAGCCGGTGAGAGTTACTTGTGCCTTTGGAGTTTCTGCCACACTTACCTCTGCCTCTGCATCCGGATGTTGTGTCGGTGTCAGTAGATTAAAATTAGGCATCAGGTCATCCTCCTTCTGTCTCTCTTCTATAGACTTGAACATATAAAATAACAAAAACTAAAAGAGTTTGTGTCAGGCATCATAAAAGAGTTCAACATCATGCTTATAAGAGAAAGTCCATTTACAAGGACCTTTAAAATGGTGTTTGTGATGGTTTTACTATTTGTCGGTCCTATCTTCCTCAACGTTTCACACATGAAGTATTTCTTCATCATCATTGATCGTTCTCCTCGCCATCTACGTATCTGTTGAGGAATGCTCCGGCTTTCGTTAACGGTATTTCCTCTGTGTCCTGCTTCTGCCTAAATATGACCTTTACATTGTCCGTCGTTAGCTTCACAAACTTTGACCCAAATCGGATGGCGTCTTTATCGACCGAGAATCTCTCCACAACCCACTGAATGTTCGAATAAAACTTCTTATTTGGTAGCTCTGCCACATTCCAGAGGTTGAACGCGGCTTTCAAAAGGGTCTAAAAGGGTGTGTTTCTTGCAGCTTCGATGTGGGCAACAGTAATACGGTACTCTTTCAGCAGTTTAAGAAGGCTCACCAATCCTAACCTGTAATAGCTTGGTTTTGTTGTCATACTTCTTACAAAAACACAAATTATCATCTGCATGCGAATTGTTCCCACAAAGGGACTCTATCAGCTTGTAGTTACGAACAACTCTCAGGATAGGTTGTGAATTGTTTAGAGACTCTATCAGCCTGTATTTGTAAACAACTCTCAGGATAGCCTGCGAATTGTTTGCAAATATAAGTTGTGAATTGTATGGAAAATAAAGTCGATCAAGATGCGAATTGTTTGTAACTATAAAAACGATGAAGCTGTGAATTGTTTGCATTCCTACGTGATGAAGCTGTGAATTGTACTACAACGTACATGTACATGATGCGAATTGTTCTATTTTTTTACAAACACATTGCAAGGATCTGGGAAATATCGAAACAACACCAAAAACAACAAACAACCACCTAATACACATCTAATATACATAACAGCTCTCAGGAAAGTATTAACTTTACATGCAACCTAACGAACCCCTGTGTTCGACGATAAACCCAGAAACTAGCATACCAACTGTCCTCACTAAATAATTGATTTCGATAGAAATAAGCAACGTCGATCGTCAAATAATAGTAACAAGTGGTTCAGAGTCACAACAAACGCAAAAAAAAAACATTTTCCACGAGAAAAAAATACTTGGTTATTGTAACACTTTGTTGCTTCACCGGTCGGCGAACACTTAACGGCAACTCGTCGAACGGATGCTGGTTACTGGCTTGATGGAGTGAAGACGGTGACCGGTCGAAATCCAGTAAAAACGACTGCTTTTGGGGTTGAAGGTTGGAAGGGTTTCGCTAGAGAGAGATTCGGTAAGTCAAATGATTTTCTGGTGGTTTCTAAAAAATTAAACGTGTTTGAGTTGGTTTAGAGTGCTGAGATAGGGAGAAATGTGTTTGAAGTGAAAAATATATATATATATATATATATATATATATATATATATATATATATATATAGATAGATAGATAGATAGATAGATAGATAGTCGGACCTAAATTTTGTCCAAAATTTAGGTGGAGGTACCAAACGACACTATCCAAAATTTGAATACTAATAGATAATTACATACTTGAGTGGATATTTAACGGTATTTTTTTTAAAATTTTAATATAGTTTTGAATAACCACATATTATAAAATAAATTTATAATATATCTAATTAAAGTCGTAGTTATAATTTGTTTTAAGATTTTTGTTCCAATCAAAATTTATGGATACGAATTTAATTCGAACCACCGATAAGTAGAAGAAGATGAAGACAAGTTCCCTTTCCGAATACTACATTAAAGAAGTTGAACATTTCAAGGTTTACCAAACACGTGGTGTAATCTTCACAGCGGTTTGAAACAGTGTGTGACTGTTTCACTGTTCTGTCGTCTCTGTTTAAACGTAAACAGACTTGTGACCTGTCAGTACATTTCGTCATGTATTTTGTATTTGGTTTGTAACGGAAATAAATTCAAGATTTTGAATCCTAGCGAACTTTAATGTCATTGACAACTTCGAAACAAAAGATTTATTACAAATTTACAAGAACATTTTCTTAAGACTAAGAATGAATCTTATGAATTCCAGTTACACAAGTAAATAGATAATACCACTAATGAATTTAGTCTGATTTCTGATGTTAGTAATAATGTGTCTTTGTATATAGAGTACATCCATCATCCAAAAATGAAATTTCACTACCCACCACCGCCACGAGATCAGATCAGCGAGTGCGCCAACAAACACCGGACAAAACACAATTACGATATCTGCACAAACCGAACAGCCACAACAGTGACCTGTTCAGTAATGTTACCGTCTATGAAAATTTTGGATGGTCTTGTAAAAAAAAGATTGAACAAATCTTTTTTGGTGCGAGTTATTTGTCAGCAGAATTTCCAAGCTATTCCTTAAAATTATATCTAAAGAACAAAATGATTTTGTTGAAAACAAAAATATTTACAAAAATACTTTAATTACTCAAGAACTAACACACGACTTAGACAAAAAAAGGTGACAATATCATTTTCAACTTAGACATGACAAAAGCTTTTGATAAGATAGCATTCAACTCCATATATAATATAATGCATGTTTTTTGTTTCAGTAATCTGTTCAGTGATATAATCAAAAGAGGCATATAAGATGTTTATTTCTCAATAATCACAAAATGAAACTTCATTTGGTTATATCAATTCCAACTATGGTGTAAGGCATGGTGATCCTATATCACCTAGCATGTTCATCATTGCTGAAGAATTTCTACTAAGAGGAATAAAAAATTAATCCAAAAAAACCACATCTCCATGAGATATAACTCAAGAGGGTTAATTAATATTCATTTTCAGGATTTTCTAAAAGATGTAATAATATTTATGGATCTATCAATAATGTCAAAACACATTGAGATTTTCTCGACTATTATCAATCTTTCTCTGGACAGGTTGTCCAACTTATATGAGCGATGACAGAATTAAATCAATAAAAAAATCTTTCGGATTTAAACATAGTTTCTTACGCTTCATATATCTTGGTATTAAAGTTCATTTTTTAGTAACGATACTCGTTACTTTCATAAATTAGTATCTAAAATAAGAAACAAAATCTCAGACTGAATAATAAGACTTTGACCTTTGGTGGAAGGCTAATACTTATCAAATCGGTCATTCTTTCAATTTCAACCCACAATATGCAAAGCACACATCTCCCATAACAATATCATATCAAGAATAACCATTCGCATTAACAGATTTCTATGGGAATTTAAATAAAATTGTAAGACTATTATCTGGTCCAAATGGTCTACCCTTTGTAAACCATGTAAAGAAAATGATCTAAACATTAGAAAGATCAAAGATACCCAAACTTACTTCACTTGCAAACTTTAACTCACCTTTAGAGAATATAATAATCTATGGTTTAACCTCATGCACTATATATACTGTCTAAATACTCATCATTCAAAACCAAAATCAAAACTAAAGATTCTAAAGTTTGTAAAAGAATAAACAAAATAAGAGACACAACATAAAATTTATATTTTGGAAAGTTGGTAATAGAAAAATTAATTTTTGGTTAGAAAGACGAGTCATACTCATCCCTGATTGTTTTAAGTTTTTATTTTTTATACCAAAAACAAGATGGTGTAATTTTTTTTGTCGCATATGTTTATGTGGTTTTTGAGAAACAAATTGATTTTTTTATTTTTGATAAACAAAATTCTGAGAATATCGGTGGGTCTCCAATAGTGTTACCATTTGTTATGCACAAATATGGTGAAATAGTTGATTATGAAGCTCAGTTTATGGTTTTCTTAAAAACAAATAATGAACATAATTATATTAAAGGAATAGTAGAACAATTTATCGGTGATATCTTACCGATTAAGTTCTTTTTTATATAGAATGTATTTTAACAAATGTATTATATTTATTTTTTTATAAATTGTTATTAATTTCTTCATTATTCGTGAAGTTTATAACGGCCAAGGGTATTAATACACAAATCATTATGATTTGTCAGAGTGTCGCTTCCGGTTGTATAAATATTTTTGAAAGGGCTTGATCATATTAATATGGTGATGTTACCGATTGAGGTTTGGTCAGGTACTGATTCCAAATAAGGTTCGGCTAGAGGTACTGTTGAATGATGTTTGGTTTAATAAGGTTCAGCCATAGACTTTTAGATAGATGATACTTCGGCTAAGTTGCAGAGTTGTCTTAAACACTCAACAATTTGATAAACTGCAAATACCATGTTTACATCATTAGTAAACGTGGTATTGAAGCCGACCCAACACAATTTTAAGTGATTTTATCTATCATCGTACCAAAATCAATCAAAGAAGTCCAAAAGTTATCAGGTCATATTGCTTCGGTATCTTGATTCATATCAAAAGCATCATACGAAAGCCATTTACTTTTGAAATATTAAAATAAGTACAATATTTTGAATGGAATGGAGAATATGGGAAAGATTTTGACGATTTTGAAAAGTATTTGACTTCCAGTAAGATATTGTTAACACTTTTTAAAGGAGAAATTTGATACTTATATTATGTAGTATGACTTTAAACATTAATTATTTCATTGACTATCCATTTCCGTGACAGATAGTCCCTCGACAAAACAAATTTGGGATTTAGTCCCCCTGACGATCCATTTTTGTGACATACAATACATCAACTAAAAAAGTCTGAATCTAGTCTCTTAAGTATCTATTTTGGATAAAGTTAATCCTCATGTGCATTTTTATTTAGGGTACTAATGTTATAGATAATGGAAAGTCAAATGACTAACTTTATAAAAACATTTATATTTAAAGGATTATCTATCATAAAAATAGATAGTCGCCACATGTGGGGGACTAACTTTATCCAAAATGGATATTCAATGGACTAAATCAAGACTTTTTTTAGGTCGAGTTACTATCTGCCATTAAAATAGATAGGGAAGAGACTAACTTTATCAACTGATTTATCTTAGGTCTAAATTGTTGTCCCTTGGAGTATTTCCTGTCTTTGACTCGATGAGAATCTGTCCAGAATCCTTTAGATGAGAACTGGTTGTTGTTTGCTGTTGAGAGGCGGAAGAGATGTTCATTGGTTGACTATGCAACTTCAATCTCACTGTTTCTTCTACTGATTTCTTTTTCAACTTGTGATAATATATCTTCCCAAGTCATTTCTTTTTTTTTCAAGTAACAAAATCATCTAATTTCCCAGCAAGGAACCCTTGCGTAAAATAAGTTATAACTATTTATCCAAACTAATCTTGCAAACCATTTTTAGTTTCTACAAAATGTTTGGTATAGTTCTTCAAGCTTTCGCCAACAAATTATTGACAACGGAGTATTGTGTCTTGATTTCCTTTAAGCTCTTTGATTCTCACAAACTGTCTTCAGAAAACCATTCTGAACATACCAAAAAAATTGATCGACCCATGCAGAATTCAATTATACCACTTTAAGGAACTATATTGGAAGGTTTGGAGGAAAGCTCGCCATAACAATTTATCGTCATCGTCAAAATTCATCATAAATTCTTGAATTTTTTACCTGGTTGTCCGGATGTTTGCTCCCATAAAATTTCTCCATCTTTGAAATATCAAACCGTCTAGGTAAATGACCAGATAGAAGCAACGGCCTCCAATTATGCCCTTGACTGAACCGATGATCCTCATTAGATTTCGCAAATATACCTCGTTCATATTTACTTGGAAAATGATCACTCACCAGATGTTCAATGCTATGATTTCATAATCTCTTCACTTGATCTTATGCTCTATTCGCTTTTATTCTTTGGATGTTTTTTTTATCTGAAGAGTCTTGTTTACTTCACTTATGATGTTGATTAGAATATCTCTTCGAACGATGTTTATCACGATGATTTTTCTCTTCTTATCGTGATGAGGATAACTACTTGAAGAGGATGAGGATACCTGAAACTCACACATTTAATCTTCATTAGACTTTTAATAACTAGAAAAATTCATGATTCTACGTTCTCTTTTCAAACCTTGATGTATTTTTTGAGACCGACCCCTCATGTGTTTTTTTCATACTATGCTGAGCATCAGGGTATACTATTAGTTTATTCACACCATCTTGACCATCAGATTTTTAAATTTCTGGTTGAAGTTGACCCATAAGGTTCACCTCAACTTATCTTCGGGACCTCAATGACTCAATTTCCCCTTGCAATTGGTCTCTCTTCTCTTTCATAACCAAACGTTATTGATTTCCATCACTCATACATGGTATCTAGTTAGATTCTTCTTTCGAACTAACTCTCTCATTTTCCGGGGAAAATCAATATACATCTCAGGATTCGTGCTTCGAAGTGTTCTGAAAGAGAATTTTTACACCATAATTTTTAGATCTCGTTATTCGGGTACCTTTATCAAGCTCCCAATGTGGTAACCAATATGATATGGTCGATAATATTTGGAGGGTTTTTATTTAATAAGGTGAAAATAAATTAAGTATTAGGTAAGAAGTAGAAAGATAATCGAGCTGCTTAGATAATTGTTTAGAGAGAGAGATTCTGACATGTAAAATAAATCAGTCATCGCTTATTAAATTCCTTTAAAAACTATTTATATGTAGAATTAGCTTTAATGAGTTAAATACCATATGAGCCCGAATACAACCTTAATGAACCGAATGTGATCTGAGCCCAAATCATAGCAATCCTAAGCTCATAAACTGAAATGAAATAAATAAATAATTAAATAAACTAAATTAAGTTTAAATAAATATTAAATATATATGAAATCAATCCTTTTTCCTGATTTATCCCTCGAATAATTTTTCCCTCATCAAATATGACGAAGTTAAAATTTAATGGTTTCAATTTATGTATAAAAGATGGCAACCCGAACATAATGAAAGAAAGACTTATACTAAAACCTTTCAAGTAATATAATGAGTCTTATACTAAAACCTTTCAAGTAATATAATGATCCCAATATGAAGTAATAAACTGACTGAAAAATAATAATAATAATAATAATAATAATAATAATAATAATAATAATAATAATAATAATAATAAGGAGATATAAAAATCCAAGAGTAAAACTTTGTATGATGACCTAGATATGAACTTAAGGTAATCACAACATATAAAAAACGGATTCGACAAGGCATATACGACCTAAAAACTTTGATCAAACTTAAGATAAGAAGAAGAAGAATATGATAGAAAGATAAATGTGATATGTTAGTTAAATACTATAGGTAACTATATGGTAAAATATTAATATTTTGTAACTAACAATTTCTTAGGTGAATACTCCACCTAGACACAAAGACATGCGTTATTCATCTATTGAACAAGCTGAAAGCTAGAATAGTACTACAAATAAGGGTATTTGCCTCATTGCAAAAGGTATTGCAAATTGTAATCTTAAGAGGAGTCTCATTCGAGAGAAAATATTCCTTGTATTATTGAATTCTTTGGTCATTTATCATTAGAAGTGTTTTAGAAGTATTTGTTAAGGATTTCTCATTATCAATGATAATTTAAACTGTGATATATTCCAACTAACTCATCTACCGTAAACATAACAAATTCTAAAACTAGATATAAGACAAACAATACATTTTAACCTAAAATTAAAAATAATCATTATGGATAAATGTATAATTTTGTTGAAATAAAGAAAAATAAATATATTCAGAAAAAACTAAAATAAGTGTGACACAACATAATCTAACAACTAAATCTTTTAGTTTCGCTAGTGAGAGAATATATTCTACCAATCTTGCAAACTGTATATTCATATAATAAGAATTTTGATTTTTATACATATAAAAAACCAAAAAATTATTACGTGAGATATAATTTAATAAAAATACAACATCAACTAATAAATATTCCAATTGAATTAAAACATTATAAACGTTGATATATAAAATTTGGAGACTAAATAGATCTAAAGTAAGATATGATTTGTGAAACGTTAGAGAGTAAAATAAATACAGATTGCTAATACTACTTAAAGATAATAAAATAAATTAACGAATATTTTTTTGAATGGTGAAAAAAATATTTGATGGTATCTTATTTTAACTACCTAAATATCGTATTTTTAACAAAGTCTTTTGTAGTTTTGAATACTTAAGTGGTTGATGAGCCAATGTAGATGGGTCGGACAATTATACCCTTATCAGTAGTCTTCTTGTCCTTGCCCGAGTAACAATAAAGGACTAGTTTTCATTTCGCAAGCATTTGACATTGATAAAAGCATTTGCTGCTTTTTTCAAAGCATATGATGACTTTTGCTAAATTATATGTTGGTGTTGGCCGAATATTATGCACTTGAACTCTGCTACTTACCGAAAATCTATCTTAATATCTAAAGCTCATAAATCATAGATGTTTTACATTATGAAATTTTTATATCAGCCGTCTTCATTTTTGTTTGTACTAAAATATCATGCCTCCTTAAAAATATTTGTCGACCAAAACCTCCACTGAAGATTGAAAGCTCTATTTTGCCAAAGAAAAAGAGTAACCCTAATATTTAGTAGGCTCTTATGATATTACTTATTCATTATTTACTAACTTACTTTACATTACTACTAGCTTCCGAATGCTTTAATTCTTCATTTACTATAGTTAAGTAGTCACAATAGTCTTCAATAAAGGATGAATTAATAGTATAAGTGATCTGAAGCGTTAGGACTTCTTTCATGGCTTGGGGTAGTTGAGAATGTTATTTAGCCAAACTTCTTTATGAAGACATTAAATTAGCCTCCCAAGTCCTTGGTGAAAGGTGATGAAAAGACTATACCAATTGATTGCCTAATAATTTAATTTTTAATACTTAGGATTTTGGTATCTTTCTTCATCTTTGATAATTATTTGAGGAGTGTCCTTAATCATTGATAAATATTTAGGTAATGGATGACTATCGCATCGAAATATCCTCATTTTCTTAATTAATTGAGGTTTATATCATTTGTTTTAAAATTCCTTGAGTAGCCCCTCTAGTACTTGGTGGATTGTTTTTTACGTAAATGGATTTTATTACAATATACTTATATGTATAGGTATTTAATGACAAATCTTCTGAAGTTATAGGTCTTATATGTATATTTTGGTGAAAATGTAAGTTATTGAAAGAAACTTAAACATGTAGCAAAGTTTATTCTTTTAGGAAGACACGCACACCCTCTTAACCTTCAGCAAGCTTGGCCATTCATACTTATCTGAATCCAAGCCACTCAACCTATAATTCAATCCAAGTCATAAAATAAAGAAAATCGATGGATGAGATTAATATATACCTTTGGGTATACATACATGTTCATGTCACCATTTTGTTTTATTTATTCACTTTTTCACTCTATATTATCATTTTTCTTGCAACAGTTTTTTGATTTTGTTGAATCGTTTATTTTTTCGTGTTATTGTTACACGAAATTTTTAGTTTTCTTATAAAGGTGAAGATAACGAAAACTCATGTAGTCAGAATAATCACGAAAATAGTTCATTTCAGGTTGATTCTTTTGACCAACAAGAATTTTATAAGGCTACGCACCCAATTCATCACACGTCCCAGAAGAAGAACAATAAAAATTGAGTGAAAAATAATAAATTCACTCCATATTATTTCTCTTGCTCATTCCACTCTTAAAGGTATGAGTATTTGGACAACATAATGCAGTATACATTTCCAGCTGCAGAAATAAACCATGGGTAGAAGATGAGGCTTTGAATGAAATATAGATGAAAAGAATCATGCATCATTCGTATCGATATCTCACCAATTGGAAAATTAGTTGTGATGTGAATATTAGGTTTCTTATAAATAAGGAAAATTCATTTGACGCTCGTGAAAGTGAATTCGTTTTCTCCAATTATTTCCCTAACCATGAGTTTTAGTTCTCTCTCATTCCATAACTTGTCAAAAAAAATTCAAGTGGCAAACAACTGCGCTAGCCAGCTCGTTCCCAATTCAAAAAGTCTAATGTCGAATATAAGTTTATTAAGAGGTTTTTTTTAACATTTCTTAATCAATGAGTTCCTTATTTTTGTTAAGGTGTCCATATGAAAGACTATCCTCTTTTTATATACTATGACGAGTCATTCGCCAAGATGTTCATTGACCTTCCCATTTATAACAAATTACGGAAGGCTAAGTTTTTAGTCTTTGACAAAATGGAGATTAAGCATGAAAGAGAAGATCTTTCTACCAACCGAAGGTGGGTATCCAAACGTAAGTCTATGCTTTCTCAATAATTATTTCTTCTATAATTTTATCTTTTATGTGTTTGATTGTTGTGTTTTATTTTCTCCTTCTCAACTCATGTTGTTAAGAAACATTTTGATACAAAATGGGAAAATCGGTTTCGCAAGAAGTATGCTTTTAATGTGGAAGAAGGTTCCAAGTTTTCTCATTCTTACTCATTTATTCTTGTACCCAATGAATTTTTCTACAACTAGTTATGTTCGAGTATCAATTTTTGAGATGGCTTCTCTCTTTGTGCTTCCTTTAGATGTTTAGAAAAAAAACCTTCTCTAGTGAACAAACAATTAGAGAAATAATGTTCTAACAATAAGGTTGTGGAGAATAAAAAATTTCCATAAAAAGGCTGGTGGAAAGCGTTCTTCCAAAGTGGAATCTCATAGCAAACTAAATGACCGAGATTCTGAGAAAATATTTGTTTCTCCTTCAGATTCTACGAAGGTCAGAGTCGAGGCTCATGATGCTTGCAAAATAATAGATTGAGCCTTTATTATTAAACAATTATGTTCCTTGTTTGGAGCTTTGTATAATTTTCTAAGCATTTTTAGTGTGCATGACTCTCATTATGGTTTTACCTATTTTCTAGTTTTTTAAGAAGATTTGTTTTTTGTCTTTTTTATTATCTAATACTTACTATTATAGACTTTATGAAGCCTTCAATGTTCCTACAAGAACATTTTGTTGTGTAAGGACTTACTTTAAGTGTTTGAGACTTGGTATAAAGTTTTCAAAGTCTTTGGTATTCGTCGTGAAATTACTTATTTCGGCATGACGACCTTCAATTGTTTAAATTTATCAATGAAGATAGTAATTACATAAGAAAAAAGTATAGGAGATATCAGAGATTACACTCAGCAGTTTGTTCATACAACGACTTGATTGCAGAATTATTACCACTTAGTACTTGTTGCATCTTACAGAAAAATGTAATTTTGTTAGGATTTTTAGAAAATATATATTATGGAAAATAAGGAAATAATTTTGGCGATCTACTCACTCAGGTTTTGGATAAATAAAAATGGATGAAACTATGAGGGAAAGAATAGTATGGATTCTAAATCCTTCATACCATCTTTTGGAAATATTAGTGAGCCACTCATAGTTGTACAACTTCAGACAAAAAGGCATCTGCAAGAGATTCCAACTTTCAAGGAAAACTTAGCTGAAGTAATGGCAAAGTCGAGACATCAAAACTGCCAAAGTCAAGGCTAAAAGGGAGAGATATAAAATTTTTAAATAAACACTACAACAGAAAATGAAGGTATGAACTCTTTAGTTGATGACCTTACATAAAACTTAATAAACAAAATTGAGGGTAATTAATGTAAGAGCAAATGATGTTGTTAAGTTTTGTTGTTCATAGAAGATTTGGACGTATATGGAGGTAAGAGATAAAAGCAGGTTTTACAAGTTATATAATAATATGCAATACTAGATCCAATACTACCATGCATTCAATGATGAATTACAAAATATGATTGATGAGGGAAAACTATTAGAATTTATAAGGAAAGATAATGGGATAAGGACAAAAAAAAATCATACGACTAAACTTCAACCACCAGAAAAGACAGGAATAACAACAAGTTGTAGTTGTTTTCGAATCATTGAGACCCTTGAAAAGTATGTCCATGATTGAATAGTAGAAATATACATAGATCCAGATTCAAACTAACAAGTCATATGCAAAATAACAGGAATGAACTCAACATCATGTGTTACAAATATAGGAAAATACATATATATATATAATATAAATGTACAATGCCAACGTCAAACATAAACCTATTTATATAGAAGTACATATCAAGTACTCGGTTTCACTCATGATGACTATGTATGATTCGCAGCTTCGTACCAAGATGAGGTGATAATTATAGTTGAGATAGGAAAGATATTAGTTAAGAAAGTGAAGACAAACACTGGTAGTTCAGACAATATCATATTTAATAGTACATATGATAAGATATGAGGTGCCCTAATCATAATATAATCTATGAGGTTTTGGTATAGGGTCACTTGATTAGACACTCTAAAATTCAATAAGAAGGTTTAATGTTTGTTCATGATATTGGATGTATCTTCTTCGTACATCTTGATTTTTAGAGAGCATTGATTGTATTAGATGCATGTTGTAGTTTCAATAATACATTAATGGTTTTGATACATAATGAATGAAAAGGTTAGTATGATAAGAGAAAATCATAGAACATCAACGGAATGTTATACAACTCTTTAACCCTTAAGAAATAGTAACAAATAAGGGCATTGATTAATTTTAATGATATCGATGACCATATATAGGCCTCTTATTTAATCGAGCGAGAGGAAGAGAGTGAGCGCATAAAAATATTGGTAAACCCTGACATTCACCTAAGCCGAGACATACCAACTAACCTCAAGATAGGCTATCTCTGAATTACAGGTTTGACTAATTAATAAAAATAGGAAATCACTATCTCAACAAAAATACCTAAAGTAATATTAGTTGAGGTAAACATGCTCAGTAAAGTAGGCCACACTAGAGAAGCATTTTACAATGTTTGGATAACCAACCCAGTGTTTGGGAATGCGAATAATGGCAGGGAGGGATATATGTTGACTTCACATAATTGAATAAGATATGTCTCAATGATCATTTTCATATTCCAACAATTGAACTTCTAGTCGATGCAACAGCTAAAATTTGAATATGAATGTTAACATCTTTACCCAATTTGATCTCAAGAATATCGGGGTCACATATCAGAGGTTGGTTAACAAAAACTTTTTAACCCATTTTAGTTGAATCTTACATGCTTACATGAATGACATGTCGGTCACTAGAACTTATAATAAGTATTATTTGATCAACCTTCAACCTTAAAACAATCAACTTAAATGTTAATCTAGAGAAGGTTACCTTCAAGGTAAGATTAAAATATTTTATGGGTTACAGGTGAGTGAAAAGCATAGAGGTAGACGTTGTACAATTTTCAAATTTGGTTGTTATAGAGCCTTCATACGCGGTAACAAAGTTCAAATGATGGCAAGATGACAATTTTCTCTTAACAAATATGTTGTTCTATTTTTAGTAACGTGTCATCCTTTCTAACAAATACTAAAATGGGATACAACATTAAATTAGACCCCATCTTTCAATGAGGCTTTCAACAACATTCAATAATTCATTTGCATTCTTAGAAGTATTAACAAAATTAAAGTAGATGGGCCTATATTTTTTGTATTTTATTATATTATACTAGACTGTTAGTGCAGTAATTCAACTAGGCATAAAGAATCGCTACCCACTGTTCAAAAATCAACTAGGCATAAAGAATCGCTACCCACTGCAGTAATTCAGATTCGTACTATTATAATTAGAACCTCATTTTCTCAAAACAAATAGTAGTCTCGTATATAAAGTAAACTAACCATATTTCAAATAAAATTAGCCCACTACGATATTAAATTTGACTCAATAACAACAATCAAGGTTCAAACCTAGAAGATTTTCCTGATTAATGTTTAATCAGAAAGACCTTTTCCTTTGGCAAACAAGACATAATTAACTTAACATGTATGGAAATATGGGGGAAGTAGGTTTTGCAACAAGATTTCAATTGATTAATCCCTAAAGAGGAACTATGAGCCGCGTTATCAAGTTTTTGTGTGTGTGTGTGTGTGTGTGTGTGTGTGTGTGTGTGTGTGTGTGTGTGTGTGTGTGTGTGTGTGTGTGTGTGTGTGTGTGTGTGTGTGTGTGTGTGTGTGTGTGTGTGTGTGTGTGTGTGTGTGTGTGTGTGTGTGTGTGTGTGTGTGTGTGTGTGTGTGTGTGTGTGTGTGTGTGTGTGTGTGTGTGTGTGTGTGTGTGTGTGTGTGTGTGTGTGTGTGTGTGTGTGTGTGTGTGTGTGTGTGTGTGTGTGTGTGTGTGTGTGTGTGTGTGTGTGTGTGTGTGTGTGTGTGTGTGTGTGTGTGTGTGTGTGTGTGTGTGTGTGTGTGTGTGTGTGTGTGTGTGTGTGTGTGTGTGTGTGTGTGTGTGTGTGTGTGTGTGTGTGTGTGTGTGTGTGTGTGTGTGTGTGTGTGTGTGTGTGTGTGTGTGTGTGTGTGTGTGTGTGTGTGTGTGTGTGTGTGTGTGTGTGTGTGTGTGTGTGTGTGTGTGTGTGTGTGTGTGTGTGTGTGTGTGTGTGTGTGTGTGTGTGTGTGTGTGTGTGTGTGTGTGTGTGTGTGTGTGTGTGTGTGTGTGTGTGTGTGTGTGTGTGTGTGTGTGTGTGTGTGTGTGTGTGTGTGTGTGTGTGTGTGTGTGTGTGTGTGTGTGTGTGTGTGTGTGTGTGTGTGTGTGTGTGTGTGTGTGTGTGTGTGTGTGTGTGTGTGTGTGTGTGTGTGTGTGTGTGTGTGTGTGTGTGTGTGTGTGTGTGTGTGTGTGTGTGTGTGTGTGTGTGTGTGTGTGTGTGTGTGTGTGTGTGTGTGTGTGTGTGTGTGTGTGTGTGTGTGTGTGTGTGTGTGTGTGTGTGTGTGTGTGTGTGTGTGTGTGTGTGTGTGTGTGTGTGTGTGTGTGTGTGTGTGTGTGTGTGTGTGTGTGTGTGTGTGTGTGTGTGTGTGTGTGTGTGTGTGTGTGTGTGTGTGTGTGTGTGTGTGTGTGTGTGTGTGTGTGTGTGTGTGTGTGTGTGTGTGTGTGTGTGTGTGTGTGTGTGTGTGTGTGTGTGTGTGTGTGTGTGTGTGTGTGTGTGTGTGTGTGTGTGTGTGTGTGTGTGTGTGTGTGTGTGTGTGTGTGTGTGTGTGTGTGTGTGTGTGTGTGTGTGTGTGTGTGTGTGTGTGTGTGTGTGTGTGTGTGTGTGTGTGTGTGTGTGTGTGTGTGTGTGTGTGTGTGTGTGTGTGTGTGTGTGTGTGTGTGTGTGTGTGTGTGTGTGTGTGTGTGTGTGTGTGTGTGTGTGTGTGTGTGTGTGTGTGTGTGTGTGTGTGTGTGTGTGTGTGTGTGTGTGTGTGTGTGTGTGTGTGTGTGTGTGTGTGTGTGTGTGTGTGTGTGTGTGTGTGTGTGTGTGTGTGTGTGTGTGTGTGTGTGTGTGTGTGTGTGTGTGTGTGTGTGTGTGTGTTTGTGTGTGTTTGAAGCCTTATATATACAAGACCTCATCAGAACTTTGCTTCAATATATTGGACTCGAAAAAATCGTGTTTGATGTGCAGGAACTCCAAGATGGAGAATAAAGTTCTCAGTATGGTTAAAAATACTGCATAGAAGAATCCTATTGTAAGGGTATTGGTGTCATACCATAATAGAAAATACAACGAACTTTGGAGAAATATGATGCACACACTTCCCAATTCAATATGGTTCCCTTAGAAATAATTTCAGAAGTTATTTCTATCAACATATGAGGCGTGTACATTGTAAGCCTCTTTCCAAAAGATTCATAAAGAGGATGAGTATTATTATTGCATGCAGATTATATTTCAAAATGGGTAGAAACAAGACCATTAGGAAAAATCACACGATATGAAGATTCCTTAAGAAAAACATCTAGTTTTGATATGAGATACCAAAACTTATCATAAAATACAATGTAACACATTTCCAAAATGATTGTTATCCCACACAATAAAATTATTTAATAATAAATCAAATATTTCGTTTAAATTGATTTTTCTAATAAGCGTATTAAAATTTGAAAAACGGGTTAAACATTACCGAGTAAAAAACTTCGCGGCCTGGAAGGACCTGACCGTAGTGAGTGGTATATTTGTGTGCTATCATTCCAATAACCTAGAAGCAGAAATATTCTTCTTTTGGCTTTAAATATCTTCTAACAATGAAGAACATGAAGGTTTGTGTGAAAAAGCCATTCAAAGCAAAATACATTATGTGGATTACTCTCACTCTATCTCTATGTAACAAAAAGCGTCACTTATAAAAAACTAATCCCGAATTAAAGCTATATATAAAACCACCATTTTATCACCTCCAGCCACGGTTGCCGGAGTCTTCAGTCCACACATTTCCTCTCATCTCACCGTGCCCTCCACTCCCTCAACCGCATCTCAGCCCAATCACAATCTCCTGACCCATCCGACTCCTCCCACCACAACATCTGTGAAGCTCAACAAGTACAGCTCTCTGAATCGCGGAGCCAAAATCGCCAGGCGTATTTCAGGCGGTACTCCACGGCGTAGGGTTATTGGACGCTGATATGTCGAAAACACAAATCGAAATTTAATCGGTTTGGTACGAAGGAATACGTGTAATATGCATTTGTTGGATTTATGGTAGGCCGGGAAGCAAGGAGTTGAAGAAGTGGGAACCTTTTTGAGGAAAATAAGGTGAAATATGGATTTATCCATTCAATACGTGTAATATGCCTCGACTTGGTTAATTAAGACCGTTTTTTTATTATTTAATGTTTAAATTTTTTAATGATTCTGTTTGAAGTTGATTGCGTAACGTTTAAACTTAATTATGTACTATTTAGTACTTGATTATGGTTTATATAATGAAGTAGCCCTTCAAACAAAAACCTTTTTAATTTTATTTTATTTTATTAGAATATCTTATGTATTTAAATCAAATCTAATTATATTACGATTTTTTTTATTTGATTTTAGAATTTTAATTTATTTTCTTGTACTCTAATTTAAGGTTTTGAGAAGCTCTTATATAAATCCTCGTGTGCCTTAAGTTATTTTAAGTTTTTGGAATAATATATTTTTATTTCTTAAAATTTCACTCTTTGTTACTCTTAGATTAGGGTTTCATCATGTTACCCTTGAATTGGGATTTCATTTACCGTTGATTCTTCTTTAATTTTCGTCGCGTCATCAGTTTGGTATCGGAGCATCAGTTCCTACTACGAGGCAAGTATGTTTATGAATCTTGATTTCATCTGATTCAAGGTTTAAAGGAGAGAACAACATCTACGATCATGAAGATCTCAAAGATCGTTTGGTATACGGGGGAGATACTAGGCGTTTCGATAACAATCTTATTAACCAGTTACGAAAGGAGTTTAAAATTGGCTACCAATCATCGGATCAAGGTAAACTTTCTTATCGAGATGTTGTCTTAGGTTATGAAGAAGTTTTCAAAACCATTTTTTTCATCAACTAGACATGGGGATGTTTTCTTCAGGCTATGGAAAGGTTTTCGAAACATATTTTTTTTCCATCAAACGGATGGCTTCAATGTGACTTCGAATAAGGAACACTCGAGAAGAATTTATCTTATTTTGATAAGGTCAACAATTATAATTCCTAATGTAACAATTGAAAAAAATAAAATTAAATAATTTTGGTTGTTGATGGTGATGGTGTTGTGAATTCTGAGGGCGAATTCTTGTCAACGAGGGGAGGATGATATAAGCCCAGAAAGTCCAAACAAAAACCTTTTTAATTTTAGTTTATTTTATTCAAATATCTTATGTATTTAAATCAAATCTAATTATATTACAATTTTATTTTATTTTAGAATGTTTATTTTATTTCCTTGTATTCTAATTTAGGGTTTTGAGAATCTCTTATATAAAGCCTCATGTGCCTTAAGTTATTTTAAGTTTTTGGTATAATATATTTTTATCTCTAGAACTTTCAGTCTTTGTTACCCTTATATTAGGCTGTCATCATGATACCCTTCAATTAGGGTTTCATCTATCGTTGCTTCTTTTTTAATTTCCGCTGCGTCATCATATAAATTTTAAATAAATAATATCATATTGTATCAATATAACATAATTGTTAACATATCAACACATATCGATAAAATATTTTGACATGTGCCAATATATGATTGGTAAACTAAATATTAGTATTGGGGTGGAAGATATAATAAAACTGGAACACAATGATCACGTGTTGAGATAATATTTTAGTTTATAAATTAAATTATCTTTATCTAACATGTGTCGCTATCGAATTCATCTTTGTGAATTTTAATATCATTATCTTAAATGTGTAATTATTTGATTAGTCTTCATGGATTGTGCTATCTTTAATTGATAATAAATAAATGAACACATCATCTCTCATGAAAATCATTAATAAATCTAAAGCATATTATGAAGTTTCGTCGAAGATTAATGTTTGATGAAACCCGCCAAAGCAGTAGAAAAAAATACATGTTTTTCGGGATCCAGTGATGTGAAAAACATAAAATATCTACGTGAGGGACCATATAGTCTCACAACAAGCCTCACATGCCCTAAAAAATGTTACAAGTAAGTGAAATATATGAAGGGTTTGAGAATATATTGGGTTTTTTTTACCTTGAATATAAAGATTGCAAAACTGCATATAAACTTTAAAATGTTAATATCACTGAAAATATAACTGAGGAACATATGATTCATAAAGAAATAAGGATCTTTGATGATGGATACGTTTTGTGTATGTAGGAAAAAAGAACAAAATATATCCTTCACATAAGCATTTTTTGATGTTATTATTCTTGATTATTGTATGGTGTTTCATTGTTTTCATTATACTTTCCTTATTTATTTCTACTTCTCATATATATCCTAGATGATTATCTTATTGTTGTAACTTTTTTTATTAAAAAGTTTTTGGGTATTATTTTTGTTTTACTCTGTATATATCGTACATGGTTTTTTATTTTTAACTTTAATCATCAACGTATTTTGTTAGAGTATAATTTATCGTAAACAATGAAACATTCTTCTTAAACTAATTTTCTTGGGGTAAACATTTACCTTTTCTCGCACGTTTGATTTGAGTCGAGTAAGCATTGCCTCACACATAAAATTCAATGCAAGGTAAAATATTTGGCCCAAAAAATTAGGTTGATGGGCATGTTTCGCGTAAAACATGTGTCTCAGGTAAAATTAGCTGGATAAAAAATTGTATTGCCTCACGTGTTACGTGTGAAAAATATGGTTGCATTGTTCATATAATGCAAGCGAAGCCTAATTTCTAAACCCAAAATAATTGGTCAAAATATTTTTTTTCACGAAAAATACAAACTTGGCCAATGGTTTTGTACATTTCACAGGATACATAGCCCATAGCCAAAAGTATTAGCCAATACTTTGGCTTTGACTCATGTTTTTTGTGTGAACCAAACCTAGTTTCTTGGCAAAGAATATTGAAATTAGGGAAAATTTATTCATCTTTCAAATTTTCTTTTACTTTTATTGCACCTGTTAAACCTAATGATGAATACTTTGAATTGCACAACTTGATCGGTCAAAACATGTGCCAAAAAATATTACCTTAAAAATAATCGTTATCATAATATAAAATTTTTACCAATATAAAATTAAAGTGAGGAAAACATCAAATAAAATACTTAGTCGTGCAAATAAACAGAGTACATAATAGCGTAAGGAATAAGCATCAAACAAAACACTTAGTCGTCAAAATTTCCAAAAAACATAATAGCAAAAAAAATAAACAAATAGAATACTTAGCCATCTAAATAAACATGAGAGATATGCACACAACCACCCAAACATTCATCTCTCTCCCTGGCTCCTATATGGAATATTTGGCTCGTATGCAACGATTTCATCATACACCTAAATGACATTGGCCTCATACGTTCTTAAATTTGGTTTTCGTCCCACATACAACTCAAGGTTGAGCATACTATCATTGGATAATATATACCACAAGTTACTCCTACACTAAGTCAGGTAAACTTTTTGATGTATCTTGGACCTCTATGCTCATCGTGAAGTAAATAATCCATCCAAATTGTCGTTAAGTATATATTGATGAGTCCGAATTCAGCATGCTCCACGGACAAGGACAGATCGGTCCAAAGCCTCCGGACCGGACAGACCGGACAGATCACTTTGGACACTATGACCATAGGACTGTTCGAACTATGACAAAAGTACTAAAAACCCTAAACACTTCTTGACTAAGCTACTTGCTCTCCTACTTAGAGCTCATGGGTCTTTGAACATGACCCGGGTCCATTAAACATGACCCGAAAGCCCATAAGGGCCCAAACATCACACTATAAATACCCAACCACCTGCATTAACTAAGGGTAATGAAAATTAACTGCTACCAAGCTTCTTAATTATCTCTCTACTCCCTACTCTAAACCGTTTAACACCCACACACCACCGTTCAACACCCATACACCACTTTAAAACACCAATTAAAATTACCAGTCTACCCCCAGGCGATTATTATCCTCACCATATATCATAAGAAACTTTTACGCAAGTATGTCTATTACCCCTAAGTAAAGACTTTTGGACTGATAGTATCTGCTGGTTATTTTTGAATTGTCGCGTATAACACACTTAAGATAGTAACTTTAAATTTGTTTGAATGATTTCAACACTACTTCTATTGATAAGTTTATAAACGGTATGTGGATACGTAAGTATTGATACGGCTCAAAATTAACATAATATAGTAAAAAAATAAATAAATATATCAATTCATAAAGAAAACAAATGTACAAGTAATAACATTTAAAACGAAACTCACATTTATATCCGTAAACATTCAGATAGTATACGATAGAGCTTTAGATTTGTTGTTTGCGGCCCGACTCAATTAGGTGTATATCCAAACACGTGTGACAAAGTGATAGCATATTCTGCATGTAATGTAGCCCCTAACTTAAAGAAATGGTAAAAACAATTCTACCAATATTGTAAAAACGTTACATAATATATTTGTGGTATGACAAGAATAATATCCAAGCCAGGTTTGAGTTAGTATCATTGGCCCCTAATTATATTGTGTCAACTCATGTTGATATTGTATAAATAGAAGTTAGTCTAATAAAAAATGCTATTTGTTTTGTTGGAAAATATGAAGCACCCAAAAAGAAATATATTATACGTGTGGTTTGTGTCAGAATAATGTATGCTTCAACCACTATTAAGAACAATCATTCTTGGTTGTTGATACCAACTCATCATTTAATATTTGATCGTTAAGTTCGAGAAGAATAAAGAATGCTCGATACCTCTCGCCGTGATATTAAAACTGATGTAGGCAGAAGGCCTCTGAAAAAAAATCTATCTATATCTATTAGTTTTATTTTATTTTATTTTATTTTCTTAAGATTTAAAAATTAAATTATATCTGATTAGATTCAGATTTAATAGGATATTATTTTGTTGTGTGTATTTTTATTTCCATATTTTGTATTAGGGATTTGAGCGATTTCTATTTAAAGCGCCTCAAACCCTACTTTTGTTTTTTAGACTTTGATTAATTGAATTTTGGGAATTATTTCTCTGATTTCTCTATCCTAGGGTTAGGGTTTTATCGTTGTCTGTTTTTCTATTCCTGCTTCGCTACCATATTGGTATCAGAGCCCAACAATTCCTGCTACGCAGATACAGGAATTATGTTCCGGGTACCTCTTGATTTGAAGACTAGAATAGAGAATGACATCTTCCAGTCTACATACACAATTGGAGGAAGAATTTGCAAATTTATAATTGAGTCAGATATCTATAAGAATCTGATTTCAGAGGAGGCTGTTCAGAAACTGGCGTTGAAGACTGAAGCTCTTCCACACCCGTACATACTGTCAGGATTGATAGAGTACACCGAGGTAACAGTTTCTAAACGCTGTCAAATTGCATTTTATGTTGGTAATTACAAAGATACAGCATGGTGTGACGTAGTTCATGTGGACGTTTGCCATTTAGTTTTGGGACGTCCATGGCGATTTAAGATAAATTCTACTTATGATAGTAGAACAAATCGATACAGTTTTGTGAAAGATGGTATCAAGTTTACATTAGTGCCATCTAGAGTAGTGTCTCCAAAACCACCACCACTTAAGGAGTTTCATGCTCAAATTGCACCAGCTGCTGATCTTAGCTGTAATACTAAAAATGTGTCTGACTCCGTGTTTAACACACCGATCTACGGTAAGTATGATGATGAGGTTGATAAGAAGAAGTTTGATGATAAAAAAATTCAACCGTTAGAAAAAATGGAACTTTCGAAAGTAATTTTTTCATAAAAAAAAAGAAGTTCGAAATCAAATTTTTCATCTCATGGTACTGTTAAATTGGTGGATAGAAGTACAATTGAACAGGTTGATTTAGTTCAACACAAGGAAATCAGAATCCGAAAGCGGACTCGAAAGAAAAGAAAACCGACATTGGATTACAAATCTGACACAACAGATGGTTTGGTTGATGCTCTTAGTTCTAGTCAGATCGTACAAACAACAAGAAATAGAGTGCCCCTTTTTTCGGAGGGAACCCGCAGACGTTACTCAGAGTGCAATGAGTGCGCACAGGGTAACCCCTTAGTCTGACGCGATAGCCTGCAAACCAACGCCAGAAGGTAAACCACACAAGGTGACAGGCTCAGCCGAGAAAGCGTATGTAGAGGGACTCGAACTCATGACCTTTTGGTCATAAGAATGCCATACTCAACCAACTCGGCTACCCCTTGGAGGCAAATAGAGTGCCCCTTGTTTCTAAGGATGTGGATTTTCTATATCAATTGGTGAAAAAAAATTGTGCCGCCACCGATCAAATGGCAATTTTTTTTATTGGAGGTTGTGGAACCGCTACCTCAACCACCGTCTCTAACCTCACCTTCTCCAGCTGTCGATCTAGAGTTTGAGAAAGTCCTCGAAAACATGCTACAGAAATTTTTTGATTTCAATGGCTCTTTGTATGGTGACCTACAACGCATTTGTGAGATATATCTTAGGATTGTCTCCCAATGCTGTCTAAGCAAACACGTCCAGAATATGAAGATTACAGATTTTGTGGGCTCTAAAGCCGGGTCTTCACTGGATGATACCGTTGTGTGTGTTTCGTTCTTGTTCATGTGCACCTAAGGTTTTTGATAAAATGTCCGAAAGAGACAGTGTCGTGGTTGATATATATGATAAGTATGGGATGACAAGTTTGGGTTTCAAGAAATCGCAGGCTTCTACTATCACACGATATTGCAGGTTTTTGCTGTTTGGTTTCGAGACTAGGAGACTGAAGGTACAAGTAGCTGATCATGCAAAAATTACTGCAGAACTTGAACTTGCAATCAGAGACCATGATTCTCAAGACAAATATAATAGTTGAAGCTCAACAACATAAAGGTCATACCATAAATATAAAAGAAAGAGTTTCTAGGATGCATGAGCAGGATATTCAAGATTTTGTGGACATATCTGTCAAAATGATGGATAGTATGGTGAAGTACGATTTTGTGGTCATTATGAGTCTTGTTACACTGCTTGCGAATTTAAATGCAGAAAAACAAATACACAATGTGTGACACAAAATATCAGCCTTTAAGTTGGTCCCCGCACTTTTTTTTTATGCTGGAAAGAATTTTTTTGGTCAGGATTTCTTGCATTTACTTACACGGTAGCTTCATATGGTGTACCTTATTTTATTGACATATTGGTTAAGTTCTTGAGCGGATGAAAACTATTAAAAAATGGGGGTGGGAATACTATTGTTCCAATTGCTTTAGAACAATTGCAAACATTCTTAACTGCACCTCAGTGGCAGAAGCATCATGCTGTTCTACTTGGTCTTGTCTAGATTGAAGAGGGTTTCAATAAGGTTATGATTAAAATATTGGAGCAAGTGGTTTCTATGGTTTTAAGTCTTTCCATGATCCCCACCCTCGTGTGAGGTGGACAACTATTAATGCAATCGCGTAGCTGTTAACAGATTTGGGTCCAGATTTGCAGAATCAGTACCGTCAAACAGTGCTTCATGCATTAGCTTCTGCCATAGACGATTTTAAATATCCTACTTCTTCTCTGCTCATCTTCCGCAAGAAATTTCCGTCAGAGATCTTAACTCTACATTTAAATGTAGTGAGCAAACAACTTACACTTCTACTTAACAGAAAATGAATGGTACAAGACAGAGCATTGACTGCTTTAGAATCCGTTGTCGCTTCAGCTAAGGAGCAGTTCCAAAAATACTATGACGCATTCATGATGTATCATAAAGCTATTTTGGTTAATGCAACCGATAAATCAAACAGCGTGGTTCGTATTAAGTTCGTGGAATGTATAAGTCTGGTAAGAATGGATGTTGAAATGGATACATTCAGAGATGAAACTAAACATGGGTGTATTAGTCATGTCGTATTAGTCTATGAAGTGCTAAGTCTACACCTTTTAAATTGCGCACCTACTAAGACTTGTACTTACATCTATATGTATGCGGATGGGAGCACCAGTACTAGATATATTGTAAATGATGTTGTACAATATGATCGAGTTCCCGGAGATTTTCAACCTAAATCAGCTAATGGAAGCATTATATTTGGCTGTAGTATGAGGGAGTCTGGCGATCTTGATTCAAGCAATGGAGAAGTACTTGATGGGATACTTGCTTTCACAGCTAATTTCATCTGGGACAGTGAAAAAAATGTTTGCTCATTGCTTATATGGAACAAGTGGCAGTGATATCTTTACTATGGGGACTATTGTGGAGCCAAAAGTGAATATGACTCCCTTAATACTAAATCAGTCGCATTACAATGTTATTATGACTGCATTTCAAGTTGGTCGTGAATTTTTGAATCTTCTCATTATTTTATCTGAACCAGGAGAAATAAAAAAGGGCAATCATAGACAATGTTCTGTGGTGTATTGGTTGGCAAAACAGTGGCCTACAAGCAAAACTTCTCAAGACGGTTGGCAATAAGAGGAGCTCGGAAGTGTATGTCTTTGATCATGCAGATTTGCCTAGTCGTGCCCTGAAGAATATTGCTCTGGATTTCGGAGGATTTGCAGCCGCATGTAGTACAATGTTTCGACGTTTTGAATTCGATGTCGAATTCTTCCCAACCGGGGAAGGATGATGTAGGCAGAAGGCCTCTGGAAAAAAAATCTATCTAAATCAATTAGTTTTATTTTATTTTCTTAAGATTTAAAAATTAAATTAAATCTGATTAGATTCAGATTTAATAGGATATTATTTTATTGCGTTTATTTTTGTTTCTATATTTTATATTAGGGATTTGAGCGATTCCTATTTAAGGTGCCTCAAACCCTACTTTTGTTTTTTAGACTGTGATTAATTAAATTTTGGGAATTATTTCTCTGATTTCTCTAACCTAGGGTTAGAGTTTTATCGTTGTCTGTTTTTCTATTCCCGCTTCGCTACCAAAAACACTAAAAAAATCTAAAACAACGCGTATCACGAGAAGATCCATAATATTACGAACGTCGTACAACATAACAGTCAACTTACAGAACAAGACGTGAAAATTATCCATCATTTAATAAACGCCTCAAACTCATTGGACATAGATTAGATCAACGAATGAAGTTTTGAAAAGTTTTTATTCTATAACTTTTTCGATGTCCAAGTTTAACTTCCTAATTATTTTATATAAAGCAAAATAACGCATAAGGCCACATTCATAAAAAAAACGAGAATATGTCTATAACATAAACCTAATTACCGATTCAAAATAATTTCAAATCATAGAATCAAACTAATCACACAATTAGTTATAATCAAAACAATGAGATTATCAGTATCAAACTAATCAACCAACTAATCAAAATAATCAAACCATTTTAATATAAACATTGAATCAAATCAATCAATCAACTAATCTAAATCAAAATAACCAAAATATTTAAATCAAATCATTCAATCAAACTAATCAAATAGAGCATAAATCACTTGTTCAAATAAATATAACGTAAAAATCAACTAATACGTCTTAATCGAACAAACTAGTACTACACAATAAGTAAAATATATAAAATAGAGAAACTTGCATTCCATTTCGAAGACATTATACGTTCTTTTGCTCGCATATCATGTAAAAAGTAAAGATATAACGTAGTACTTTTATAAAAACCGTAGACTAGTTTGGAAGTACTTGCTCGAAACTATAGCAACAACACTGATCAACCATATTCCGTTATCTAGACGACAATGAGGGAAATAAGTAGATACAACATATGATACAGGGTGTATAACAGCACGTTTGTGAACGCGCTTCGAATGAGATAAGGGATCAGACGACTTTTCACCAACAAAAACTAACTATTGCAGTTTCGGCTCAACAACATCGTTGGTACTCGCTTTACATAAATACTTTTAGTTTTTTTTTCTACATATAAAAACATCTCATAAAAATAAACAATTATTTTGGCCAAATAGATTTTGAATGAAAACATTTTTTCCAAAATTTAAAATTACAGTCACAAAATATATAAAGAGTAAACAACAACAAAAACATCAAAACAAAACAAATAATAAAAAAAAGAAAACGATTTTTACAGTATCAATACTGAAATTCAGTCTTTTGTGCAAAACCATAAACAAAATATCCCATACAAAAAAAAGAAAGAAGTACATATATCTTTACTAAAACACGAATAACATAATTATATAAACATGTGGACATGAATTTAATCGGACTGAAAAAAAAAATATGAGCTAAAATACAAAATAACTCTTCAATTTAATTTATTAGATACGGAGAAAATCAAAATAATCCTAAATAGTTGTAATCGTGGTTTGTTTAGGACTTTCCGATGAGAAAAGCGTCGATATGTCGATGGGTTTCGGAACTGGACATTAGAGCAAAGGTACTTGCATTTAGATGGTGGAAGTGGATGACGTAAAATATTAACTAGACTATAAATATATTGGACAGAGAAATATAAACAAAAGAGGCCTATTAGCTCAGCTGGTTAGAGCGTCGTGCTAATAACGCGAAGGTCCCAGGTTCGAGACCTGCATGGGCCATTTTTTCTACTTTTTGCCACCCTCTTATTCTTCATATTAGCTCCACGTTAAGCTTCTTGAAAGAATATCTTTTGTCTATAGGTTTTTGCTTAATCATATTAGCTCTACGTTAAGCTTCCGTAGCCGAGCAGTAACTTTTGTTGATATGAAAGCTTGAACAGATTACTAGGTTTGATCTGTTCGACTTGAACAGATTACTAGGTTTGATCTGTTCGACGAAATGCCCGAAAGAAATAAGCAAACAACTAAAAACTCCGTACATGGTTTCGCATGTTATTTGGCTTGAATAGGTCTCGAAAACCCCATTATTTCGTGTGCTATATTTTATTTTTTCACATGAGACATGACCCTGTGAGCCATCTTTCTTGGAAAACCAAAGATCAGATTCTATCCGAATATTTATTTTTGAAATGTTCTAATATTTTTGAAATGTTCTAGTTTTTTTTGAAATGTTCATAAATAAGTGATTTTTAAAACTTTAATGTTCGTACATCTGGATATTTTTATAAAATGCTAAGATTTTGTGAATATCATCTTAGTAATTTAAAATATTAATTATTATCATATTTTATTTATAAATTATAATTTAGCCCATAATGTTAAAACCATATAAAAAATCTACCTATACTAAAACAGATGCACGCAAATTATATGGGTAAAATAGATACATAAACCTTATTTCACATGTTTTTAGAAGGAGTTATATTATATCGTTGTTGTTATTATTACATTCAAAAATATTTATTTTTTTCATATTATTAGAAAATGTAAAATATTATTATATTATAATTTTGACTATGTACATCATGTAATTCTTATTTTCTTTTTAAAAAGTGATTTTAATTATTTTTTTATACTTCGGTCATTTAGATTAACACTGTTCTTTTAAATATAGTAATATATTTAGATTCAATAATATTATTTAATATTTTAATCGTCCAATCATGACCTATTACATAATTAAAGTCGTACTTTTGTGTATGCTTTTGGGACATTCGTGCTTTATAGTCGCTTATCAGACTAAACATCTAAAAGCTCTAGAACATCAAACTCTTAACCCTCATATGTCTCATCCAATGGGAAATATCTCATGCATGATCCTTTTCAATACAAAATAAAAAATCATCTTCGACTGAAATATTTTCAGCTTCATTTTTTATTCAAATTCATCATCAACTTCACATTTTTTCGCGTCAGTACTAGTTTAGTCTCCACCGCCTTAACTAATGACATCACCATCTCATTGAATACCACATCTCGTTAATCAAATTCTTATGAATTACAGTTTTCATGCACCACAACATAGGCTTTTTTACTCATTCTCGATAGTCAAAGAACAAACACCTTAATACCCTCGATTGAAACTTATATTGCTTCACATGTGCGTAAACAACACATTTAAACACTCTCAAATGTTCTAGCACAACTTTTTTTCCAGTCCATATTTATATGGATATTCAAACTTCAGTGTCGTTAATAAACTCTTGTTGATGATATATATTTGTCGTTATAGCTTTTCCTCAGAACGTTTGGCCAATTTCAGTTTTCAGAAGCATACACATTACCATTCCCAACAAGGTTTGAAATATCTTTTTAGCAAGCCCATTATGTTGGGACTCGATTCAATTCATGTTTTCATTCATTCCGATTCGGTTTTGCTCTGGTTTTGTTGTTCCTTTTAACCTTTAATAACCCTAATCTTCAGCAGAAAAATCCTCAATTTCACTTTTTTTGTTCAGACTCATCACCAACACCATATATTTTATCGGTAGTACAAGTTTTTGTTTCCACTGCTTTAACCAATCGAATCACCTTCTCATTGACTACCACGTCTTGGCTAATCAAATATTTATGGCTTCCAGGTTCAATGCACCATAACCTATACTCTTTTACTCCTTCCGAATAGCCAATGAGAAAAAACATTAATGCTCTCAGTTGAAGCTTATTTGGATTCACATGTGTGGTACATTCTCACAGTGTCAAATATGATATATGTAGTTGTCGTTACAACTTCTCCTTAACTTTTTCGACCCATTCCAGCTATTAAAAACATACACCTTACGTCTTCCAGCAATGTTCGGTTTATCCTCTCGAAAATCCTATTTTGTGGGGGAATTCTTCTTATGGTTCGGTGTCTAGCAATCTTAACTTGAGAATATATTTTATACCTCATTCACATATTCCACGTCATTTCCATTTCTCAACTTCTTCAGCATCTTTTAAGTCTAATTCTCCACGAGCCTCTTCTAGTTCCAATTAAATTCATTTGGTGGATTGCTTTTTAGGACTTCAAAGATTAGAATGAATAAATTTAAGCACATCACTCGTTGTATAATTTTTAAGAAGAAAACTAATCTTTTTGCTTTTACCTAGCATACATCTTTCACAAAAGCTCAACTTCTAAACTACATTATCTTCTAACAATCCTTATTTACTAAGATCAATAACGTCTTTGTCACTCACATGCCTTAACCGCATATGCCAAAACTTGGTTAAATTCATCTCTATACTAGACACACCTCTGACCACTACAGATTCTCCAAGAAATAAAAAATTATTAGCCACATAGGCTTTTATAACAACTAACGAGACATTTAAAACCTTGAGTTTGCAGTCTTCACTTTATATGTAAACATTTTCTCATCTAACATGCTGATAGCAAGAAGGTTTTATTTAAAGTTGGGCATATAACTCATGTTTTGTTATCATTATATTAAGCATTGTAGACAACTTGAGCCAAATATCCCTTGTCCCTTTTACAACACAAGGTTCATCGTTCCAGAGTATGATGTTGCCACCATAAAAAAACTCAGGTTTTTTACCCCATTTTTATTAGAATTCATGTGGAATGCATCTTTTGAATCCAAGACCCTCTTGTCATTGTACATACAAGTAGAATTCATTAAATCATTAGTACATTCATAGTCATATGAGACTATTGCAACGTCTTTATCATCTTAGTTTAGATACCTATCACATTTTCTCCTATCTGTGTATTTGCTACTTATATAACCTTCTTTCGTGCACAACCAACATTTTATTTTGGAATCACTCATAAATTTCATTGATTCTTAGTCAACCTTCATAAATATTATCCATTGAATATAATTTAAATTTAAATCACTCTTTACTTCGATCATCGTAAGAGAAATTTTGGCATACATCATGGTGTCAACAAATTTCTCATATATCTTCGCTAGGGAACTCAAAAAGATTATCAATTAATCATGGTTTTATAACTTGACTCTAAATACATTTCAACAAGAATGTAATTATTTAAATCATTCAAATAATTCCAGGCGTATACAATTATTTCTTTAGATATAGTTTAATCAATATGGATATTTTCATGTCAATGGCTTCCAGAGAATTTCATATCCTCAATGTTTTCGACTCTTTAGACACCACCTGAAGCACCTCCCCTAAAATTATTATCAAACCACTCTGGGCCCTGGACAACACCTCGACATTAACAATTTTTTATATTCTCATTAATGGTAGTAAAAAACCTTTTATGTATTAGACAATTCTGAATCTTAATTCTCCAGAGGTTAAAATTATTCTCTTCATTTCATATTTCAATACTGAACTTCATGGAACTCATCTTTGTGACTTTTCTTGGTTTCTTGATGACGCCCATATTTTTAACCTCAATATTTGAAACAATTTTTGTGTTTCTTTTATGTATATCACATACATAACAATATTATTACATAATGTTCACGCTTACCGTATCACTTGTTGGGATTGGGGAATATAGCTATTCGGCCAGACACCAAAGAAATAATGGTAATCACAATATTTGGTCTTAGGGCTTTAGGTGAAATCACATGACTTAATCTATATGATTAGGCAGTATGTTGTAGCTTTATCCCATAGATGATTCACTCGTTGCAAGTGTATCAAGAAAGAAATAGATCATCGATTCTATGAACCTTCCAACACAAATTTTATATAAGGACAGAAAAGTAAACCAATCACACAAGACATATTTAACGTGGTTTGAATTGTGAAGAAATCATACATCAATGGGGAACATACATATATTTTATATAGAATAAGGTTACAAGAATAATATCTCAAACACCACTAACACATCCATTTTTTAAGATCATTCGTCTTATAGAAGACACTAAGCATCTTAGTATTTATCTTAGTATTTATATTTTACATTTCTTATCTCTATAAAATAGACAAGCTCTTGTTTTATTTCTTTAGAAATTATATTGTTTTATCCACGACTCCATACTTCTTATCCACTACATATATATATAACTAATACTGAGTTGAACCCATAGGCTTATGATAACACCTTACATCTTGTTCCTTAAAATACCCGATGTTGCAGCTGTAACATCAGTACGACCATTCACTAGTACGGGTAGTGGTACCATCAACATTGACTATGTAAATTTACTATTTTGTTTAATATTCAAGCATGATCCAGACCAATGGTTATTTGATCAAAAATTTTGATTATTTATTAAATTTATGACCTTTTGACATATTAGTGAATTAATTTATTTTAAAAACACTTTATTTCTGCACTTTTCGGAGTAACATAAACAATTATATTCGGATAAGCTTGTCCTTAGGTTTTAGCAGATGTCTCTACACCTAAGCATTCAGTTGAGCATCTATCCACATAGAGATTTAACAGTACCAACAATTAAGCTCTTGACCTACTCAAGTTTTTTTGTTCTTAAGTATTAGGTTGAGCTGTAATAATCACTTGAGCCAACACCTAACATAGACAACCATTTTTTACATATTATAAAAATAATCTTTAAATTTGTTGGATTATAAAACTAATTTAGTTGTTTTTTATCCAATGCTTGCAATCCATATTTTACGTGGCTTATGTTGCTTTTACATTAATTTGTGTATTTTAGTTATTAATAATTATTACATTCGGATTATGATGTAGTTTTTTAAAATGTTATAGAAGCTTGGATTTATAAATATAGAACAATAATACAAACCTCCCAAATAGAATCAAGATCTGACGACCAATTTAACTACAATAGAACCTCAACATGTTGTCTATAATAAAGCAACATATTATGAAAACGACACGAATATGATGAAAGTTTGTTTGCTAAATTAGTTGTTGAACGCTACATATAAAATTTATATGTTTTTAAAAAAGTTTGATAATATAAATTAGAAAAAAATTTAATTTGTATTCATAATATTTTGTCCTAACAACGTTATTTTGCATAAAATCAAGAAAGATAGACTATATAACTTTCAAACTGTAAAAATAAGATCAATGTTTGACTTTAAAAATTAAATCATATCAACTCTATATTGACTATCGATTTCCATAAATAAATCTTACGCATATTGATTCTTTCTTTACAATAGTTGTTTAGCAAAATATTTATAAATATGCATCTTTAACAACATTTAATATAAAAAATTTACATCTATTTTTATTGACCAAAATATTCACAAAGATGTTATATGATTATATAATGAGTATTTAAGATAATGACATAGATTTTTTTGATTATTTTGTATTTATAATATGTATAGTGTGTACAAAAAAACTTGGTGTAGTGAGTGAAAAGAGAAAAATATTAGGAAAAAAAATGTAACTACCTATTTTATTGATGGTGTACGATATATCATCAAGACATAGATATCGTATAACACATCTACGACTAGTTACTTCAAAGGTCATTCACAAGCTACAAATCTAAATTTGGATAATCATTAGATGGTTTTTAAGTTATCTTTAGCGGGTAACAAGCGTGTGACGTGATTTGGGTTTGAAGAACCGTAAGTCTAACAATGTTTCTAACATGCACAATATATATAATTTTTGGCAGAAATATTGATTTGTTGAAAGCCTCATCCACTCTCATGCAAGAGAACAACATAAAATGACATAAGACGACTGAACGACCAAATATTGTCATATAACTACTTTTGCATATCCCATAAGCATTGAGTTGTTACACATTATCACACAAGTTATTATTATTAGTATTACTTACAAAAAAAAACAATGTATATTATGCCTTTATTAAATTTATAGTTGTTACATGGACCAAACATGAATTTTGTGCTATATTTGTATTCAAGTGTTATGAAAAGTTAGAGAACCATACATAGGTGTTGCTTTACCTAATGAGGATGGTGGAGTAACCAACGTGCTTTTAACATAACGAATGTGAGGCTTGATGTGAGATATTGATGATATAATTTCCAACATAGTCAACATGTTGTGCAAACCGTATTAAATCAAATCGAATTTTAAAAATACAACAAGGACGATCACGAGGTTGGACGATTACAAAAAGTTTGTGAAATTTTGGAACGTTGTTGTCTAATCTATAACCAAATATGAGTTGATGTCAAAGTTATAATAGTAAATTGAAGTTTACGACCATCATATTACGTACTAGATTTAATATTTGGATAATACAATAACTAATTGGTAAACTATATTACATGTTTAAGTTATAGGTAAAAAATAATAGATATACAAATTATTTTCTAACTTGTTTTGTGTATTCTTTTTTATGATAGATAGTCTTCATTCAAATATAGAGTATGATACTATTTGAGTCACCTAAATTTATAAATTTTATATATTAAAATTCACGCATTGCTTGATCACCTACATTTGAAAATCAAAACTTTGCTTTTAAAAAAATAAGTTACTTTTTCAACATGCTTTTAGTTCTTAGATATTTATGATGTCTGGATTATACTATCGTGGTGATAAATATAATATTACATGTTTATAAACAAATTAGATAAATTGGTGTTGATTCAGAATAATATAGGTGTATTATTCATCCAATATATATGTTATGTTATTACTGTGAATTAGTTAAGTTAGTCAGAGAGAATATATATATTCGTTTTTGTATAGTTAACAAGAACTTGCCAACTTTAGGCATCAGATCTTATTTGCAAACCATGACAAAAAAAATTGTTGTTATCGAACAAATAGAAAATATTAACAGTGTAATCTGTTATTATATGATCATAAATAAGGTTATAAAAATCTATAATTCTAAATAAATAATGTGGTAAAAACCTAAAAAACTAATTAATATTGATGGTGGAGGTAAAAAATGATCATAACATGATAACAAATAGATAATGTTAGTACACTCGATAAAAACAATTGGTACTTGATGTAGTTGCACAAGCCCATGGTTATATGGCCATTTTGGACAAACGGAAACGTGCTTTATTTGGGCTCGGTTATCCAAATTAGGCGTTGCGACCACTCAAATCGAATACGTCAAAAATCCCAATGACTTTTAAAAACATCATGAAGACAAAGCTTGGAGATGAAGGCCAGGCTCGAAAATCCATTGTTTAGGCCCTCTTTTTGTTATTTTCTTTAATTATCTGAATTTTCCTATTTTTATTAGATTTAATTAAAATACTTAACCAGCTCCAATCTCTTTAAAATTGGGATGGGCTTTATTTTATTTTGTGAGAAACAATCTGTAATTTTGGCATATGGTTTCAAGTACTTATATAAAAGGGTCTCAAACACTATTTTTATCGTCATACTTTTTGTATCAAATTCGATTTTTTTCTCTAAGTCTCTTACACTCTAATCTAGGGTTAGAGTTTATTTATTCTCTGTCATGTCTTCTTATTTCTTGTGTTTTGCAGCCTCCTGTTTTATCTCTTAAACCGTCGTCACCATATTGGTATAAGAGCAACATAGCTCATACGATGTGGGTTACAGAGTTATGTCGCCTAAGAGATCCTTGCGTGGGAAGTCCACTCTTCCAATCGCAGAATCGGTCGAACGAGATGAGTTCGAAAATCGATTTGTCCAGGTGGGTGAACAGATGAATTCTCTAGGAAACCATATGAGGGACGTACATGAAGCAATACAAAGGTTTTTGAACAACCAAATCAACGAATTTTGAGCTTTAGGTTCGAGCAACCAACCGTCGGGATCTAAGAGAGAGACTGGACGAGAACATAATCTATTTGCTACTCAAATGGAACAAGGCACAGGTCAATATTACCCCCAAGACTATTATGAATAGATCTTTGAGCATTCGCCAACAAGATATTCCGATCAGAACGCCAACAACCGGTGGGAATCTAGATTCAGGCTCAAGTGTCTAGAGTTACATAGAGAGTCTCGAACTTGAGGAGTTTCTCAATTAGATCGCCTCGGTTTAAGAAGTCCTAGATATCAAGGAGGTTCCCGATGCAAAACGTGTATAATTGGTTGCAACTAAGTTCCACAGTCGAGCTGTATCTTAGTGGCAACAACTAAAACTGACTAGATCGAGGTAAGCTAAGCAAAAAATAATAACATGTATTAAGTTTGTGAAGTACACGAGGGTTGTGTTTTAGTCCTATAACTATGCACGTGTAATATACCAGCAGTTCCAAAACCTTAAACAAGGGTCAAAGATTATTGATGAATACACTAACGACTTTTTCTGCAAAACCAAGTGGATATTGATGATTCAGTAGCTCAAATAGTCTCTTATTACATAGGTGGGATAAGACAACACTTTCAAGATTAGCTGAATATGTTCGACCCTGTGAATGTGTCTAAAGCAAATCAATGTGCACTGCATTTGGAGAAAGCCCTTTCATGTAGGCCTTATGGAGGATATACTGCCAGGACTATAAATGATAGTATTTTTTCCCCAAAACTTACATTCATCAACTATTAATTTTCGGAAGGGGAAACATATCCTTCAGATGTGTCCTATTTTAGAGAGCTTCTGAACCTCAACTTCTATCGTTTTGGCCTTCTCTTGGGAGAATGATATCCTCTTTTGTGTAATGTGTCAAAAACTACTATGTATGGATAATTTGTGACACGTTAAGGACTCTGTTACATCTTGGAAATTTCATACATAGATATTAATTTATATATAAGAAACTGTAGAACTCATTTTTTTTATAACTAGTTGGCATGTCTCGACTAAGACATAGAACTTTGTTTTTTTAACTGAATTATCTTTACAAGAATCATAAAATTGTATGGTTTGATAATAAAGAAATCCAAATTTTAAATTAGATAATCTAAATCATAAAATTGAGCGCAAAAAAAAAATCAAAATAGGATAAACAAAATAACAAATCAAGAAAAAAAACATTAAATTGTGAGAATGAAAAATATACCGTACCTTTAATGACCGTAGAAATCAGAGGAAAACTAAAAATATCTTTAAAGCAATAAGTAAATTATACTGAAGCTATTAGAACATTTTGTTTTTAAAACTAGCTGGGAATTATATCATAGTCATTGATACAACCACTAGTATCTTCGTTGAGATATTTTACTAATTTTAAATACATCATATAACTTATAAAATACAATATTGTTAATAATTAAAATATTTAAGTTAGAAAATAAAATATACAATAATATTTGTGGGTGAAAATATGCAACATCATTGATAAATATATAGTGATTTAAAAATATTCAAATTTTATATTAAAAATATTAATTTTTGGGTTTTAAAATATATTTACATAACAATCCGGATCTAAAAAGACAAAAAACATATATGACAATAAAATAATATTGATGTTGAGGAAGACAACCAAAACAAAAATATTTAGTGAGAGGCTCAATGTAAAGCACAATTTTAAGTTCTTTAGTTGTAGCCAAGATTCGGGCTAAGTGGGCGTGACTTTCGGCATTTTCCCGAGACTCAACCCATATATGATTTAACCTTCTGCTAGGTATGGCATAAAAAAAGTCGAGTTTCGGTTATGTGAACTTTCAAACACAAAGTTACCAAGATGGACGGAAATAAAAACAAACACACAAGAGAATATTTAATGTGGCTTGGATTGCGAAAACATCTTACATCCATGAAAAACAAACAATGATTGTTTTAGAAGGATAAATGATAAATGCGGAACCATGTTAATGTAAGTTAACACTGATAAGTGATAGATGGGAAATTATTGTAAGTTAGATAAGTGATAAATGTGAAACATATGTAAATTTTAAATTAGTCTAAAATCGATAGATGCGGAACCCATGTTAATGTATATGAACTAAAACATTGATAGATGTGAAACCTATGTTAATGTATAAGCACTGACACACTAGTAGATGCGAAACCTATGGTCATCTATAAACAATACACAGTGATAGATGTGAAACCTATGTTATAGATTAACCAATACAGACTGATAGATGTGAAACCTATAAAAAACCTGTAATTTTGGCAAAATGATAGTTGCGAAACCTATAGAAATATATAAGCACTGAGATACTTATCGATTGGAAACCTCTGTTAATTTATAACCAATACAAACTGATAGATGCTAAACCTATATAAAAACCCGGAATTATAGTAAAATGATAGTTGTGAAACCTATAGAAATGTAACAAAAGTAGGTTTGAATTGCAGTAACAATAGTAAGGCTATTTGGACAAGAAAATACAGGTAGTAGTTACTATGAACGTCTCGTGTCTCGCTTTAGTGAGACACGAGTAAGCACTATTAGTTATTGAAAAACAAACTGAAAAACATGTATAAATGAAGTAATGAAGAATATTTATCACATAAACCGATGTAATTCACACAAAACAGATAGATTATCGCTAATCTAACTCAAAAACTCGAAAAAGTTTGGCAATGAAACCCTAGTTTTCTCAAATGTGCTAGAACTGAACTGTTTTTTGAAGATAAACACTATCGAACTTACCGATTTAGCGTTGTTTTAGTTTTTGAGTGTTTGAATCTTCGATCGGTATGTGAACGACGTTTAATCGGTAAATTCGAATGCGAAATCAAGTCGGTCTAGATTTTGTGTGAAACTCAAAGAGGGAGGAGGGATGGGAAAAAAGAGGTTAGTCTGGGTTTCAAAATGGATATTTATACTGAGGATATTTTTGGAAGGAAATTTTGTGAAATTTTTTAGATCTTTATTATTAATAGTTTTGTGTAACAGGATTTATATGGTATTTCTCACATTTAATATATGAAAGACGAATTTATATAATTATTTAACTATAAAAGTGTAGTTGTAGATCCATTTTTGTTATAAGTTTTTAGCTAAGAATTTATCTCATTAAATCTATATTCTCAATTTTTTTTATATTAATAATACTTTTGGTTTCAGTTATGTTCATTATCTTTCAATAATCTAAAAGGAACATTAACTTTGAGCCAGCTATAAATAATATTTGATAAAAATAATATAAATTCTATTTATAATAATTTATAATGAACAACTAAATTTGATTGAAACTAGTTTTTATGTTTTATATTTGTTTTAAATTAGTTTCTTTTGCTCATTTTTATCTTTCATTAATCTCACGTCCTAAAATTTTGAATTTTTAGTTTTTTTAGACATGTGAATGTTTAAAAGCAGCCACGTAGCAGGTTAAACAATAGGTTTTTTCGTTTCGCATTTGAACCAATAATATACATCTGATGTTTTATTCACAAAAGCTGGATAGACCAAACGTTTATGGAAAATTTATTGTTAGAGTTGTTATGTATCAGCTCCTAAACAATTAGATGTGCAAAAGACTATGCATACAAAGTTTTGAAAAGTTAAAAACTATAAAAAGTAAAAATTAAACTTAAAAAACTAGTTTAATAAACAAACGCAAAACATAAAAAATCATTATCGATTTTTACCCCTAGTTTTGATTAAGAACTTGTTTAGCCCATATATGTATACATATAAGTTAAAACTATGACAGAATTATTAAATTCTTTGCTTGAAAAGTTGGATTACAAACATTAGAGACTCTTTTGAATGATTTTGTATTTATCTTGTATGTCTTTTGGATTGTAAGTTGGTACTTCTTTTTGTCCAATTACGTAAAAATGTTGACGTCAATCACTTTTGTATTCAAAATTAATTTCCGGACACCTTTCCAAAAGATTTGATAGTTCAAAGATAGAAAAGTATGATGTAAGTAAATATCCGGACAATCATCGTGAACAACTTAAAAACTTTATGATGAATTTTGATGACGATGACAAAATACTATGTAGGGATTTCTCTCAAACCTTTAAGGGAAATGCTCTCAAGTGGTATAATAGCCTTCCCCAGGGATCTATTAAAAATTTCGATATATTTTGGGTGGCATTCTGTAGGCAGTTTGTTGGAAGCAAAGAGCTTAAGGGTAATGGTGACACAATTATCCATTGTGCCCAAGAACCGAACGAGTCATTGAAAGAATACATTAGTAGGTTTGTAAATACGAAAAATGGGTTGGCAGAATGTTTTGAACAAGTTGCAATTGCATATTTGAGGCAGGGCTTGAGTCAGGGTAATTTGGCTGATTCTGTGACCCGGAAAAAACTATGACCTTTGGGGGACTGTTGAACCAAGTCGGGAAACAGATTAATGTTGAAGAAACAAAGAAATCTAGAGTGCCTCGCCAGATAAGATCCACAACTACAACTTCAACACCTCAAACAACTACCCAATCTGGTTACAGATCAAAGGAAATAGGACATGGGTCTCATCGGTCCAGGCAGAATCAATTCAACCAGAACCAGAATAAGAACTAGCAGGTTAGAAATAAAAGGGCACCTTGGGTTCAAACTGAATGCTTTGCTGAATTGGGAGAAAGTATGGCTACCATATATGATAAAACGAAAAATGATATACACTTTAAAAGGCCAACCGCATTATAGTCTCCTAGGGAAACCCGGAGTACCCGTTTCTGTAAATATCATAACGACGTGGGACATGATACCCATGATTTCATTACATTAAAACAAGAGGTTTATAATCTCATTGAAATGGGTAAATTGGAGGCTTATGTTAAAAAAACAAGGGGCAGCAGGCCAAAATGCACCATCCAGCACCAATACTCCCCGAACGACTCATTCGGTAGCTCCTAGAACGTCTAGACAAGAGGATACCATGGTAATTATTGAAAGGTTAGATGTGAATTCTGAGTACCGTGATCCAAATCTAAGTCGGAATCAGGTTTGGGTGATAGTGGACAAGACTGCAGCTGTTTCCGATCTGGTTAATTTTTTTGAGTCTTTAACAATATTTGGAGGACATACTATGACTGCACCTTCTAGTTTCTCAAGAAAAAGGCATGTCAACTGTTTGTCTACTCAATTATATGGGAGAATATGTACACACTTATACCAAACTCCTGTTCCTTTTATACTTTTTTAGGATGGCCTAAGAGATATTGCAAGACCTCATGAAGACATCGTGGTAATAGGGGCATCAATAGGAGGAAATGATGTACATCAAATCCTGATTTATACAGGTAGTTCGACAAACATATTGCTTTTGAATACTTATAAACAGATGAAAAATCCCTCAGTTATCCAAATTTCGAACATAACTATTGTAGGACTCACTAGGAGTTCAGTAGATGTAATTGGAGAATTCGAGGAAGAATTATTGTTGGGTAAAGGGCCTTTCAATAAAACCGTGAAGGTATTATTTATTCTGGTTGACTGCCCAACATATTACAATGCTATAATTGAGAGGTTTTAGCTCTCCAAGATGCATGTTGTAGCCTCTACTATCCATCATTGCTTAAAATATGTTGTGGGTGCACAAGTTGGTGTTGTCCGAAGCAGTCAAAAGGTAGCTAAATAATGCTACGTAACAGCTTTTGTCTCGAGTATTTGGAGGCAGTCAAAGTTAACAAAGAATAGCAGCTATTAGAGCCTTCTACAGAAGAAAGTGAAATTGATGATCCAATGGAGGCTCCTAGTGTTATAATACCTACAGAAGAATTTGAAATCCACTCCGAGGTCAAGGGAAAAAATGTTAAGATTGGTACTAAGTTGCCACCAAATTTGAAACAAATGCTATTGTCTTTCTTATCGGACAATTTACATGTATTTGCATGGTGCAATGATGATGTAACCGAAGTACCTACTGAAGTAATATGCCATAATTTGTCTGTTCGAACTGATGCTGGACTGGTTGTACAAAGAAAAATGTATTTTTCCAAATAAAAAACAGATGTGAATGTGCAAGAAGTTGATCGGTTGACCAAAATGGGCCACATCAAAGAATATCAGTACCCCTTGTGGACTGCCGACCCAGTTTTAGTTATGAAAAAGAATGCCAAGTGGCGTATGTGTATTGACTTCACTGATCTTAATAAGGCATGTCCCAAAGATCCTTATACCGTTCCTCAAATAGATTAGTTAGTGGACTTTACATATGGGAACAAGATATTGTCATTCATGGATGCATTTTCAGAGTACAATAAAATAAAATTAGATCTGAATGATCAAGACCACACAACTTTTATTACAGATAGGGGGTTTCATTGCTATAATGTGATGCCGTTTGGATTGACAAATATTGGGACCACTTATCAAAGGCTAGTAAGTAAAATCTTTGCCAGTCAAATCGGCAGGAATATGGAAGTATACATAGATGACATGATGGTAAAGAGCCTCGAAGAAGACGCACACATATCCGCCATGTGAGAAACTTTATATAACTTAGAAGCCATCAATTCAAAGTTGAACCCGGAGAAATGTGTTTTTAGGGTCCGGTCCAGAAAATTCTTGGGTTACATCATAAGAGAAAAATGCATTCAGCCTGATCCGGATCAACTAAATGCTCTATTGGCTATGGATCCTCCTAAAAGCTCTAAAGAATTTTAAAGATTAACTGGGTGTTTGGCTGCGTTAAATAGGTTCTTTTCAAGATAATCTGACAAATGTGCTCAATTTTTCCAAGTGTTAAGGAATGCCAAAGACTTTAATTAGTCTTCACAATGTGAGCACGCGTTCATTGAAATCAATAAGCATTTATCTTCACCTAAGACGTTGTTCAAGCCTATTCAGGGGGAGAAACTTTACATATACTTAGGTGTATCGGAGTATGCAGTAAGTGTTGTGTTGGTATAGTTACCCTTGTCCGATATATTATATAAGAAAAGCCTATTTGAAGCAGAAAATAGATATTTAAAGTTAGAAAGGTTAGCCCTGGCATTGGTAATAACAGCCAGAAAGATGAAGCCATACTTCCAAGAACATTCGATTGTTGTCCGAATATCTTTCCCTTTGAAAAATGTTCTACAAAAAGCTGATATATCAAGCAGAATGACCAAATGGCCAGTCAGGGTGATTATGATATTGATTTTGCATCTCAAACTACAATAAAGGCTCAAGCTATGGCTGATTTCCTGGTAGAATTTCATATTAAAAGGTCCTCTAAGCAAAGGCATGTAAACCAGTCTAAGAAAGAATGGGTAGTCCGAACAGACGGCGGGTTTAGTACCATTGGATGTGGACCCGGAATTTGTTTAACTTCTCCTTATGGTGATACTATGTATCAAGCTGTATGTTTTGGTTTCAGGGCCTCCAATAATGAATCAGAATATGAAGCAGCCATAGTCGGTATAAGATTAACCCTTATATGTGGGGAAAATAGAGATCGATTATTGAGTGACTCCCGACTACTTATTCATCATGCTCAGGGGCAGTCTGAAGCGAAGAAGGAACAACTGATAAAATATTTGCTGATACTAAGAGATGTTGCTACAAGATTTAAATGTATCCAATACGAGCATGTTCCCAGATCAGAGAACACTGTGGCTGACTCTCAGCCGACAATAGCCTATTCTGAATCCTACCCATAAATTCTAATGTAAGAATTCCCCTCAATAGATTCAAACCAAGAGAAGGGTAAAAGGGATGAAGAAAGTATGAGTATATTTGTCCTTCAACCCAGTTTATTTCCAGATTGGATTTTTCCGAGGTATAAAATCCATGTGCCATCAGTTTCTATGAAGTCCATACCCGAACCCATACTTTTTGATAGATGGAACCACTTCTAAGGCAGTTATAAAATTTATTATATCTAATATATGTTGCAGATTTGGGGTTCCCCAGAAATTCACTACAAACAATGGGCCACAATTTGATAATAAAGACGGGGAGATGTTTTGCACTTTCAGAGGAATTATATACTGTTTTTCTTCTCCTTTCCACCCTCAGGTTTATGGGCAAGTTGAAGTTTATAATCGAACGATATTATCAGAATTAAAGAAGAATCTGGAGTGTGTTGCAGGAAAATGGCCAAGTTATTTGCAAGAGGTATTATGGGTTTACCGAACTACTCTCCGGACTGCTGCACAAGAATCCCTTTTTTCCCTCGTTTATGGGATGGATGCGATCACGCCCATAGAAGCTACTTTACCTTCCTTCAGGGTCCAAAACTATTCCAAACAAGCGAATAGCAGTTAGGAATCATTTAGACTTGATTGAACAGAAAAGGATCAAGGCATATTTATGAACAACACACTATCAAGGTTTAATGAGAAGTAGATTTTCATTTAAGTTTAAAAGAAAAGATTTCCATTGGGAAGACAAAGTCTTAAGAAAAGTCTTTTTACATACTAAAGAAAGAAAGTTTGGGAAGCTGGCTCCGAACTGAGAAGGCCTTTACATGGTATGTGAAATAGTTAAGCCAGGAACTTATAGACTTCAAGACAAGGAGGGCAGAGTTTTGAAGCATCCATGGAACATTGAACATCTTAGGTTATATATAGAATAAAACTCTCTTGTAAATATTTATCTTCTCATATCTTAGTGTATATATTGTGGGGGATACTCTTTCCTACCTTGGTGGCGCGGGAGGTTCCAATGAGGTGTCCGGTTTTTTCAATAATATATTATTCCTTCTTCAAATTTCTTGGGAGTAGTATGCTGAGACTATATAAATTTGAATACTTATTAAACACCCCTAGTATGAGGAGATCAGATAAATTGAATTCTTATTAAACACCCCGACTCTCAAATGAAATATCTTTGAGCTGACCAGATTTAATAAACAGTTAATTAGATTTATTAAGCATTCAAGATCAAAGTCATTCAACACTTATTAAACATATATTAAACAAGTTGGAAATATTTAAAACCACTTAAACATTAGCTATAAGAAGACAAATCAATTCGTACAAAAGAAACATTTGATATTTTAACTTGATCGGAAAATTCTTTGGCCATTCAAGGACTTTGATTCATAAAACAAGTATTTAAAAACACAACAAATGCCTTGGTCATCCAAGGACTTTAGTTCTAAACACACAAAAAAACATTATAACCTTAGGGATTGTTCCCTTCGGTTTTTTCACCACTTTCACTTTTCTTCGGAGTCTTGAGTTCAGCGCTTGAACTTTCACCAGTTCCTTCATCACAATCATCTCCACTTGAATAACTATACTTATCACCATCCACCATGGTATGGAAAAGAATCTCTTCGTATGGAACATATTTTCACAAAGGACCGAGGGTCCTCTTTGGGAAAGTTTCATGGAATATCAAGACCATGTCCAATTTAACCCCCTCATCTTTTTTTCGTAGAGAATCAACCACCCCGGCAGCATACTTGTCTGTGGCTGCAGCTATCTCTTGAGTGTTTCTAGCTTCCTTTTCTCTTCGGTTAAAGTGGAAACTGTATTGGTTGGTAGTGTGTTGCTTGTTCAAGGCTTTGATTTTGTTGGAAGAATTGGTTTCCAAGGTAGAGTATTTTGTTTGGATCTCCTCTTGAGCGCTCTTGGACTGACGAAGTTCGGTTGCAAAATAATCTTTCTTTTTCTTTAAAGCCTCAATCCTTTTGAAAGTAGTGGTGAGATCGGTAGTTAAATTATGGTTTGATGTGGTAATAGTATCAATGTTTGAAGCTTTCTCCCTGACCTGCCTCTCCAAGTCCACTATTGTCCTAATAAAGCCCAAAACTACATGGCCTAAGATGTCCTTTTCGCTTGACACCTCGAAAGACTCACCATTATAAATGACTGCGTTGGAAATAGTCGACTGAGGGAAGGATCCAAAGTCATCCTTGTCCAGGTCGTTGAAGTACATGTTATGAAACTTGTCAAGATTAACCTCTGCCTTTATAGATGACTGGTTAATCGTATGAAGCCTTGGTGAAGTAGGATTAGCAACATGAGCCTTTACTTGTGGATGAGCATCGTGTGGCAGTGTAGGATTTTCAGCCGAAGGTTGAAGAATTATTTCTGACCGAGGTTGCTCTTGTTTTTCTTCTTCGCTCTTCGGTCATTGACCTCTTTGGGCATTTTATGACCTTTCTTCTTGGCCTGAAGGGATTGATCTGATTCCCTAGTTTACATGACCGTTACAACCACAGCCTCTCCCTTCAGGATTCTCCGAACCAACTGCTTCAGGGTTTTGGGGAGGTGGGTCAGTTCCAGTTTTCTTCTTCTTCTTCTTCATTTTGTCTAGATGATTAGGAGCTTTACTCTGGACTGGTAAGTACAGCTTGCCATACTTTGCCTTTGTCCTCCTCAGTATAAAATCTGCTAGAGGGGGAGTGGTCAGCTATTCCCAAGAAAGATCTCTGCTTTCGGTGGAGTTTCATAGATGAAATCTTAACATGTTTCCCGAAGTGAAACAGTTCTAAAAACCAAGCTCCCATGTTTCTGATGCCCATTGGTTCGATTTGACAAGGGTAGCTTTTCCAGCCTCTAAGTTCTCAAGAAACATATTTGAAAGCACTGCATGATAAAACAATAGTCAGTTCAGTCTAAACAATAGAAAGTTAAATGTAACTGAAAGAATAAAAGAAGTGTTACCTGAGCTCCTCCAATACATAATCAGCAGACTCAGATTTGTTTGATAGTTGATCTTTTTTCCATTCTCTCAGGCTCCACTGATGAACACAAATTGGGTCCTTCATGGTTTCTCAGCCTCTAGCAGGTCGTTCACCACATTGTCATCGTTCCCCATGTTATAGTGGTAGAAAGGGATTTGGTGGTTTCCACACAAACCAACAACAGCAGCAAATTGCTCTATGGGAAATATAATTTTAGATAGTATGAAAGCAATGATGATGGTTAGGAGGGTGTACCACACATTAGAACTCAGCTAGCTAGGGTAAAGATTGATCAAATGGAAGTACCGAACTACTTCTGGGTCCAAGGGGAAACAAAATCCCTAATTTAGCAGTTCGGTGTATACCACCAGTTCGTTGACCTTGCAGTCTATAGAGTCTCTGGAGTAACTGGAATTCTAACTTTGATAAACTCAGGGAAGCCCCACCTTATCCATATCCGGTCTAGTTCAGCAGTGTGTGTATACACATAATTAATCTTCTCAAGGGCTAACAAATATTTCACGTTTACCTTACAAAGATTTGGCCTAACTCTCCCTTCTAAATACTCTGGGAGAGTTTTAGTGTTAAGAATTCCAGGTTTTTTCCTGCCGGACCGACTGGTATGGTATTCTCGGTCTGTCCGGATGTTTCCAGTGGAGTATCCTTCCCACTATCATCAATGACTTCCTCCATTATAGTTGATTGTTGATCGATCGACTTATCATGAGTGACCTCTTTTTCAACTTGAATGGCCTCATCAAGGGTGAATGTGTTGTCCAGATTAATTCATGATTGAGTAGTATGTTTTAAGGCATCCGAACTGAAATTTTTGGATGAAGTAGGGTTGCTTTTAGATCTGGAGAGTCGAGTAACTCTTTGAGGTGTGACCTCTTCCGTATCTGATCCCATTGCTATGAAAGATGATGGTTTCCTAACACTAGAAACGGTTTTTCTCTTAGGAGAATAATCTAAATACACTTGAACTGAAGGTTCTGCTTTTAGAGTAGATAATGTAAGAATGAAAGAAGGTTTTCGTGTTACCGATGTTCGAGATGATGATGTACTCTTATAAGGTTCTGGAACCACTGGTTAACTACTCCACCAGGAGAGATGGGGAGTCTGGCTGCGATTTCTACCTTATTTATTGCCTTATTTCTTGCTCTCTCTAGGTCTTATAGGTACTACCAACCTTTTTTAATCAAAGTTGTTCTAGCAGTGAACATATAACCTCTTAAAGACAAGGAAAATCGAAATCTCAAGCTTTCTCTCTGTAGAAAAGATTTCTCGTTATGAAAAACTAAACAGTAAAACAAGTTTATATAAAGTTAAACCCACTTGAATGTTTCTTTTGGTGAAGATAAAACGATTTGAATAATGATAAGGGGCTATTAAGTCTACCCTAATCACTTTTTGAAAATAGGTACGACTAAAAAAATGACTGAGAGGTTCAATCGAAACGTGACACATGTCAAATTTCAGTTTTTTTACTGTTAGTTTTTCATTTATAAAAACAAACCCCTTCGGATCTGATCTATGTTTTGTCAATAAATAAGTTAGCTCTTCCAAAACATTTTTTGAAAGACCTAAAGGGGCTACTGATAGGATCATAACTTTTTGGAAGGACAATCTTGTGAAAATCGGAGGGGCAGTTTGAGTATATTTTAGACCACGTAAACTAAAAATGATCCGACCAGATAATAAGTGACTCTGCTGTGTACTAACATTAAACCGGATCCAGGATCCGATCCATAAGGCACATGGGTGAAAGAAAACGTATAAATACCCCAACCAACTTCATTTAATAGGTTGGACTTTTGCTAAAAATATTATATACAAGCATACACCTCATTTATCTTACTACTTTTTACCCAAAAAAATAAGATTGAACTCACAAACTCCCTAAAGTACCCTCCAACCATAAATCATCCTCATCATAGTTATTTAAAGATTTTTAATTTAAACATGAACATAACCAACACGTACTTATCCAGAGACGCCTCCGAGTTTTCGTTCCGCCAGTACGATTTAAAACTCAATCAATTTTATTACAAATACCTCTAAAGATTTTTACGACTCTAGCCAAAACTAAGATGTTGTATGGGTCAATAAAAAAACATTCGGCTTGAAGCGAAAATACATAAAAGGGATTTGGCCATCTTCACAAGAAGACCATACATTTTATAAATTTTAGTCTTTCTTTGAATCTTTCGCAAGGAATATGAGGATACTAATAAATGTGAATTTTTTTTATCCAATTAGCTGACCTGCAAAATAATAAGAGCCTAATGGATTGAATCTTAAACATAAAAAAGAGATAATTAAAAAGATATCCGTAATGGGGGCACAAAAAATTGCATCAGTGATATTTGTATTTATTAACCAATCACTAATATCTTTGTTTTATCTTCTTCCAATAGATGTAAGCTGCTCTAATATATAGCAAATTACTTGTAATAGTTATATTTTTATTTAAATATAATATAATGTTCAAAACAATAATTATAATATTTATATATATATAGCTATGTTTAGTAATTGTATTTTTTTAAATAATATTTCTCATAGAAAATAACAATGTATAATAGAATCTTGACAATCTTATTGATATAGTTACTAAGTTATCATACACTATTTATTATGTTATATTATTTTAAGTTAAGTTTAAATTTGAAATTTGAAATTTGACTCATATCATCCAAAATTTATCATACCATTTTAAAAATAAATATCGTTTCAAAATATTAATATAATTCTAGTATTAAGTTTACTATTTTATTATTGATTTTATTAGGATATCTATTAATAACCACCAAACATCAAACTTATATACTAATAAGCAACCAAAGTTTGATAAAATACAAATGAGCACATAATGATAAATGAGTATTTACAGATAACCACCTGGTAGTCTGAAATACCTCTTAACCGTTTATCTATTTTTTTAACTTTATTTTGTTTTTTTTTTAATTCTATAACTTTTTAACCATAACTTAAAAAAATCTCAAAATACAAGTGGTTTTACTTTTTTTACGACAAACAAAATTATATCTATGAAAGATATTTTTAAATATTTTTTTAGTTTTTTTAGGAGGAAAGTACCCCTAAATACCCACTCAACTATGAAATACCAAAATGGTACCCGTTTTTGGACTAGTTTCATAAAATACCTAGAGCCATATTTGGGACAATTATACCCTCTAGGGTATAAAAGGGGTTGTTTGGTTGAAACCCACTTTTTTTACACCTTCTAATCAGACTTTTAGGTTCCAATTCTCCCCACTTTCTCATTTCTAAATTTGAGGAGAGAGAAACGAAAAAAACGATACAGAACCAAAAAACTAGACGTCGAACCTTCAGAACTCCAACGACTGAACCGTGTGTCATTAGTACTCCGGCCACCGAAACAAACGACGATAGCCAGAATTCCGGCCACCGTACCATCGTCCGCCTCCGTCACCGTCGAAAAGGTACGTTTTTGGTCTTCTTCTTCAGACTGTCTGTGTTTTTCAGCGTAACTAACCAGTGACGGTTAGGGTAGATTTCGTAGACGTTGCCGGAGTTGTGAACGTCGATAGAGTTAGGTTTTGAAGAGTTGTCCTCACTGCGGCGAGATTTTCGTCTCTTTTAACGTAATGATTTAGTGTTAATGATTTGTGTTGAAATGTAGTTGTATGACGTGGCTGTCGACCTTCGGTAGAACTTGTTTAGTGTGGAACTGGTATGAATTTGTTTTGTGTAGAACTAGTTTTGTGTATGAACTTGTTTTGTGTGGAATTAGTTGTAGATTTAATGTTAATATTTCAGTAGAACTTGTTTCGTGTGGAACTTGTGAAACCTGTACGTATCGATCTCCTCGAATTGTATATTTTGCCTTATCTATCATAGTCATTGCTGTCGACCTTCAATAGATGTTTTTTTGTGTGGTAGTGGTTTATCGTGGCCTTATCTATCATTATGAACTGTATATGTTGCCTTATCTATCGTAGTCGTGGCTGTCGACCTTGAGTAGAGGTTGTTTTGTGTGCAACTGTTATGAACTGTACGTATCTATCATTATGAACTGTATATGTTGCCTTATCTATCATAGTGGTGGGTGTCGACCTTGAGTAGAGGTTGTTTTGTTTTGTTGTGCATAGATTTTCAGAGCTCTATTGGAGCCCATTATCACTTACGGGGATTTGGAGAAACAACCGCAGCCTGTAACGCTGCTTTATGAATGGTGTCAAAAGAAATGGAAAAAAGTCGATATTCAATTCGGGAATACAGGGACTACCACTGCTGCTAGTGTGTATGTAGATGGTGAGCTGGTCTCAACAACATCATCGGAGCAAAGGGATATTGCGAAACTCGAAGCTACCAATGAAGCTTTGAGTAAGATGACCGATACAATCCCTACGAATTTGAGAATGATGGACATTTTTGAAGGGTTAGGTAGTTCGTTTAATATCGAAGGTGCAAAGCAGAAACTGCACGAGATTTGTGGCAAGAAACGATGGGCTAAGCCTACGTACAAGTATGTTGTTCTTTTATCAAATTTAGATCTTTGATTGGAATCAACTTCTAACTCCTTTTTTTTATTTGATTCTTTACAGGGTTGAGAGACAAGAGGGTCCTTCACACGACCGAAAATTTGTGTGCTCAGTTGAAGTTTCGACCGGAGAAGGTATACTTCGCATGATGGGAGACGAGAAGCCAAAAGTTAAAGAGTCGGACAACTCTGCGGCTTCGTTGATGATTCGAGCTTTACAAAACTCGAGTTACTTAGGATTCTGATACTGTTGATGATTCAAGCTCTACAAAACTGAGTTACTTATAATTCTGATAATGCTGATTATACAAGCTCTGCAAAACTCTCGGTTACTACTAATGATTCTGATACTCACATGATTTTTATTGTAACTTCAGCAAACACTTCTACTCTAGAGATTTGAGATATTTTGAGATTATGATATATAATTCTATTATGTTTAAGAAATTCTGTAGGTTTTGCTGAAAGTTTGGAAATTGTTAGATACATATGTGCTCCTTTAGCCTCAAGCCGAATCGGTTTGTCGATTTCAATATAATTGAATCATTTTATCACTTTTCTCATCTATCAATAGTTTTATATATAAAATCAAGTATCTATCAGACTATTAAGTATCTAGCCATGCCTATATTTCGTATCTATCAGACTATTAATCACGTATCTAGCAATGTCTATATGTCGTATCTATCAGACTTAGACTCACGTATCTAGCAATGTCTATATGTCGTATCTAGAAAATATATAGTGCTGCATCTAGTAATGTCTATATTTCATATCTATCAGACTTATACTCAAGTATCCATCAAATAAATCAATGCCAATCGCAACCACAACATAACGTATCTAGCAATATCGATGTCATATATCTATCTTCAATCTACCAGGCTATAGTAGTCGTGAATCACAGCCTCTAATAAATTCTGAGATGAAACACTAAAGGGATAATCTAAAGTACCTACCAAACTAAATATAACTAAGCTATCAGATGGATGTGAACATTAAAATCGCATACATAAATTGTTGTATCTATCAGATGTATACTCCAGGATCTATCAATGTTATATATAGTGTCTATCAGACTATTGTTCACGTATCTAGCAATGTCAATATATCGTATCTATCAGATTTATACTAAAGTATCTATCAATGCAGATGTTTCGTGTCTATCAGACTATTGTTCACGTATCTAGCAATGTCAATATACCGTATCTATCAGATTTATACTCAAGTATCAATTAATGCAGATGTTCCGTATCTATCAAACTATAATTCACATATCTAGCAATGTCAATATATCGTATCTATCAGATTTATACTCAAGTATCTATTAATGCAGATGTTCCGTATCTATCAGACTATAATTCACATATCTAGTAATGTCTTGCAAAAAGATAACAAGTATCTAGCGTTGTAATCTCAGCGTATCAATCAATTTAGACATTATATACGATAAGAATCATCTAATCAAATAGAAATGGTACATATCAATGTTAACAGTATACAAAAATATAAGTCGAAAGATAAGGAGTACTTATCTATGAAAATCAAAATATTACTAAAAATCGGGAACACAAGTTCAGAACGGAGCATCACACGACGTCCTATTACTAGACTAGCAATGTCAATATATTAGTATGCTCCTGTTAGGGTATTAGAGATTAGCAATGTCTTTCTTCATATCTAGCATAGTCTATAACATTGTATATGTTTTGAGTTGATGCTGCATCTGTCTAGCAATGTGTCCCTTCATATCTAGCAAGGTGTTCCTTCATATCTAGCAACGTGTCCTTCATATCTATCAGAGTTAATAAAATCAACATCCTCCAAAGGTAAACTGCAGTAATGAATTAAATGCATCATCTGCTCCATGACGATTCTCACCTGCGAGAAAATTCAAGAAAGGATAATGGTGTTAGGTTAGGTCAATAGGTTTTGTTTTTTTTCCAATACTAAGATAACACAAAGAACACGAGCATAAACACAAAGCATATCGAAATCTAGCTCAATTGGATTAGCCATCAACAATGTATAAAGAAGTGACAATCAACCAAATGATGTCAAATGCAATCGTATAATACTTGGGTTTAAACTCACTTACTTGAGCTAAGTCAATAATGAACTCCATACAGAAACCTTACTGTCACTATAGATATAGCCTTACTGTCATCATGGATATATTCCTCTAACATAAAGACTTTTATTTGCAACCTAACATAAGGGTAGCTAGAGGGATATATTCTTTGTAAGAAGAGTAAAGTTCCTTTCAAAATTTAATCATAAACCAACCACATCAAAAATAGCAAGAAAACAAGTGGACTCAAACGAATTTGCTTGACCTTAGGAGCAACAACAGTAGCCGCTTTGACTACCAAACCAGGACATGATAGCATGTTGTGCAGACACTGTGTCAATAATACCATCCATGCTCCCCAATGCAGCCTGTACGTATAGAAGAAGCATGTTGAATTACAATTACCAGTCTTTTAAAAATTGTATACTACGAAAATAAAAATATATATAAACAAAACTAGCAACGTTGTTGGTTACCAGACAAGTTTCAAATGCATATATGAATGAATATAGTATACAAACTAACTAAGTATGATCCAGAAAAAGTTGCTGGAACTGGAATTTAGAATTTGGAAATACCTGAATTTGATCTGGTTCGCGACTAACCAAGAAAGAATCGGCACCCATTTGCTCCATGGCTTCCTTCTTCTTCGCATGAGAAGTACTGATGACAGTGACCCTAAGACCCATAGCTTTTACGAATCTGACAGCAACATGTCCTAGTCCACCTAAACCAACAACACCAAGGTGCAAACCGGGCTTGTCGAGCGCGTAGTATTTCAATGGACTGTACACAGTGATCCCGACACATAGTAAAGGAGCACCAGCATCTAGTGGCATGTTTTCAGGGAAACGAATAATAAAATCCTCCGCGCAGACCATAATGTCAGAGTAGCCACCCTAGGTGATGGTACCGTCAGTGTCTGCGGAGCCATAGGTTAGGATCATTTTAGGACAGTAGTTTTCAAGGTTGTTGGTGCAGCTGTCACACGAGCGGCATGATCCCACCATGCACCCAACTCCTACTTTGTCACCGACTTTGAATTTTGTTACTTTGCTGCCAACTTCCGTGACTTCACCAGCAACTTCCAAATTCAATCATGAACCAACCACATCAAAAATAGAAAGAAAACAAGTGGACTCGAACGAATTTGCTTTACCTTAGGAGCAACAACAGTAGCCGCTTTGACTACCAAACCAGGGAAAGAACGATGCGAGAGAGAACCTGGAGCCAATCTCCCGAATGAAGCGAATCTGACACCAGAAGCTTGAAAAGAAGCTAAGTTCTTAGCTACTGTAGCTGATGGTGGTGCTGTTAATTGAGTTGAAGTCATTTTACCTGTAAACCAAAATTTTGAACATCAAACAGTAAAACAAGTGAAAACACGAATCCAGTTTTGGTTCTATTTCCTTCCATGAAAATGGGAACAGTAGCTATAATCAGGAACAGAAACCACGATAGCAAAGCAATAAAATGAATAAAACCCTAGAAATTAAGTTGAAACTGTACCTATGACGGGAGTGACGAAGAAAGCGATGATGATAAGGTTTTTGGGATGGTTTTATCTAAAGACTCGGAGGAGAAACAAATTAAGTGTTTACAAGAGACAGAAGGTTCTAGAGGAAAATTGAGTTAATAATAGAGGAAAATGGGATAGTGTCGTCGGTGGTTACGATGGTTAGTCGGTGGTGAGATAGTGTCGCCGGAAAAATGGGTTGTTTGTTAGGTTAGGAGAGAGGAGAGAGAGGGGGTAATAAATTCAAAATTCAAAATTCAAAAGTAATAAAGAAGGTGCTGAAGCAAAAATAGGCCCTTTTTTTACAAATTAAACCTTATATACTAGGTTGAGGGTAATCTTGGTATTAAAAAAAAGGTATTAGAAGTGAATATGTTTGATGAGATGGGTATTAAGTGAGCATTAACCCATTTTGGGGTACTATATAGTAATAGGTTTGGCCTAAAGGTACTTAGTATGTCATTTCCCTTTTTTTAGATGTAAAATTGTGTGTAATTTGGTTGTTAAAAAGCAAATATGTTCCAATTGCAAAATTATGTGTATTTTGATTGCTAAAGAGAAGCTTTGTTGTAGTTGCAAAATTACGTGCTAATAAGTTTGCATAAATAAGAATAAAAGAGTTGCAAAGTTTGATTGTGTGAAAACACAAATGAAAAATTTATTTTGTGAAGATAAGTGTTAAATGTTTGCAAACGAACTGAACTTTTTTGTAGTTGCGAAAATATTAAACAAAAATGAATTGTGTTATAGTTGCGTAAATACGTGTAATTTGATTGTAAAAAAATGGTGTTCCATTTGGGGAATTACGTGCAGATGTGTTGCGTAAATTAAGAAAAAACTAGTTGGACAACTAGTACTTTAGTTGGTAAATAAGTATGGAAAAAGCGATTGTGTTTTCAGTTGCAAAATTACGTGTAATTTAGTGCAAAAAAGAAACTATATCCTAATTGCGTAATTTAGTGTAATTTAGTTGCGAACATAATAAAAAAAAAAAATCACCTACGGATTTCGTTTTGGTCGTCTCAAAATTTAGATGTTTTAATATTTTTTTAGTTAAGGTTTGAAATATATGGAGTTTTAAAGGTTAAAAACAATTAATCGTTGAAAGGTGTACGAGTTTGTGTGTTTAAGGGTATTGTATAAAGCATATATATTGCAAGTGATTTTCTGTAAACTTCAAAACTCACGTGGTTATTGGTAATTTTAATTTTTCCAAGGTAGTTATGAGTAACTCTCCCTTTTATTTATATTGGACAATCTATCAATAAGCACCAACATCAAATTTATTTAGCAATAACCACCCGATATTTGATAACCTACGCATAACCACGTGGTTTTGAATTAAAAGTACATATAAGCACCTGAGAGTATGAAATATCCTTAACTGTTTTTTTTTCTTTTGTTTTTTATATGTCATATCTTTGAAACCGTGTGTATATATATATATATATAAATCCTTTCCAAGACAAATACTAGATCAATGAAAGATATTTTTTGAATTTTATATATCTTTTTAGTTGTGTAGTTGGGTTGCAAAAATAAGTATGGAAGAACAATTGTGTTTTAGTTTTGAAATTACGTGTAATTGAGTTAAAAAACAATTATGTTCTGATTGCAGAATTATGTGTAATTGAATTGAGAAAAATAAACTATGTTATAGTTGCAGAATTATGTGCAAATGAGCTGCGTAAATAAAAATAAAATATTTGCATAAACAAGAATTTGGTTGCAAAAAAAATAAATTGTGTCAAATTACGTAATTACATGCAAAATAGATTGCGTAAATAAGAAGAAATAGTTGTGCAAATAGAATTTTGGTTCCGAAATAAATCAGAAAACAATTTGTGTTCAAGTTTGAATTACATGTAATTTGGCTGCTAAATTTTTTTACGTTCGACTTGCGTAATTGCACGTTATTTAGTTATAAAAGTAAAAAAAATTTTAAAAAAAATATCATGGATTTCATTTTGTTGATCATAAAAGAAAATAGAAATATGATTTTTTTTTGAATTTTTTTAGGAGTTAGAGTTTGAAAGATATAATTTTATTTTGAAAGCTATAAAATTACACATGACTAAAATTGCATGTGTTTTGTATGGTCAAAAATAGTTTTAGAAACTTGTAGGTATTTTCAATAAATATAAAATTTAAATAATAACTCGTAATTTTTTTTAATAATTATTGATAACTATGTTTTATAATATTTATGTTACTGTAAAAGATATTAAAAATACAGCTAGTGTTAACGTAATCTACTGTTTTTTTTTAATGTAACGCCATTTAATATTTGTGTTACTGTAAAAGATATTTGAAATACATGCAAAAATAGAGGTAGAGATGTTAATTTTATTTTATTGGGTTGAACTAACATATAAACATTAGTGTTAGGGAGTTTTTTTTTTATAGCTAAAATGAGATTTTTATTAAAATAAAGAAAGTTTAAACAGACCAAATGCCCAATACAGACGCGGGAAAATAAAAAGACCACGGGCCCTATACAAACCCTAAAGCCCAGATCAAAACCCTAACTTAATACATGATCATAAAGCTATAATAAGAACTTCATTGATCTGCCACCAAAAAAACAAACACCTTTAACATCTAAAGCGCCCAAAATCAACGACCACAAGGAAGAGCTGTTTCAGCAACAAAACTTCATCATCAAGGTCAATGAGAAAGTCATCAACAGCATCTAAATGACTCCATCATCAAAAGCCAACATCAACACCAACTTAGCATTCATAAGCCACAAGAGAAACAACAACAAGCACCAACTTCTCAGCAACTTCAGACTCAAACCAATCAATCAAGCCAGCACCAGCATCTAAAGCCATCAAGGAGACATCATCATCAAGCCAACCAACAACAACTAAATGACTCCATCATCAGAAGCCAACAGCAACACCAACTTAACATTCATAAGCCACAAGAGAAACAGCAACAAGCACCAACTTCTTAGAATCTTCAGACTCAATCAAGCCAGCACCAGCTCTACTATCACCAGGACTCTCAGCAACAGAGCAACAACATCAAGATAAAGAGAACAAGTCATTACATAAAACATTGTAAGCATAACAAGGCATATATCAAACAGTTATGTAACCGAGATTTAACGCTTCTAGAATAATAATTGCTTTTAAACCGATGGGAATAGAGTTAACAGATATATTCAAAGTTGATTTCTGACATACAGTGTAATGAGCAAGCCAGTCAGCAACATGATTCTGCTCTCTAAAAACATGAGCAATAGTCATGCTGCTGAGAAGCAAATTACGAATGCAGAGAATAACAGGTTTAATAAACCAAGCTAACACAAGAGACCTATTAGTTACCCAATTAATTGCAGTTAAAGAATCAGATTCTATATCCACACAAGTCCAGTTATTCACCTTGAAAAGCAGCAGCCCATCTAATATTACATGAATCTCAGCAAGTAATGGAGTCAACTTACCATACAAGTAGCTCTGACCTTTAACCATACTACCATTGCTATCCCGAATTATGACAGCACCACTGGCCTCTCCATTCTTTAAACAAGAGGCATCCACATTCATCTTAAGTCTACCAGAAGGAGGCATTACCCACTTAACATACACAGGTCTATTAGCAAGACTAACAAGATTACAACAACCTAGATTAGAAGCAGCTTTAGGATAAGAACTCCAGTTAGATTTGCTAATCACTTTATTCTTGTCAAAATTCTGAATGATTGAAACAATATGGTTAATAATAGCAGTATTAGAAGTTTTAATGCCTTTGATCTTAAGCTGGTTTCTTGCTTTCCAAATACTGTGAAGAATAAGAGAGGGAATGATACTTCTGACCTGGACTTTAGAAGCTTGAGCACCTTGCCATATCTTAGAAATAACCTTAATGCTCATCTGTCTATTCATGTAAATTCTAAACATTACATCAAAATGAATCCAGATTGACCAAGTAAAATCACAAAAAACAAAAAGATGACCAATAGATTCACAATCTTCACAGAACAAACATTTAGAAGCCAAAGCAACACCCCTCTTTTGAAGAACAGAATCAACAACAACATAATTTTTAAGAATCTTCCAGTGAAAGAAAGAACTTTTACTAGTAGTTAATGACTTCCAAATTCTTTTATAAACAGAATCAGTATCAAACCTTCTCATAACACCCTCCCAAGTATCCTTAAAGCTGAACTTACCATTCTTAGCAAGGGACCAAACCATAATATCAAGACTATTATCATTAATACGAATACTCCTAATACTATTAATAATATCACGACTAATAAAGCTATCAACAGAAGATAAATCCCACGAGCTATTAGACCAATAAGTGCTAACCTTTTCAGGAGAGAACCACAAGTTATTATCATTATAATCAAAAGTAATAAAAGGACCAGAACCCGTCCAGTTATCCAACCAAAAATCAACCATACCATTACCAATCTTCCACTTGATGAAACATTCAGCTTTATCACGAACACTAATCATTCTCTTCCATACTAAAGAGCCAGCCTTTAAGGGACTAACTTGCAAAGGATGATACTTACTGCAATAGATACTATGCATAACATTAGCCCAAAAAGTATTATTCTCTCTAAAAGCAGCCCAAAGATTAAAAGAGATAGCAGTTTGCACATCATCCATACTCCTCACATTCAGACCACCTTCACTATAACTCTTGCACAGATTAGACCAGCTACACCAATGCACCTTTTTACCATTATCAGAAGAACCCCAAACAAACTTATTCAGCATGATTTCTAACTTATAAATGATGCCTTTGGGAAGCACATTAGATTGCATCCAATAAAGGATAATACTAGAAAGAACTGATTTCACCAGCATAAGCCTACCTGCAAAAGAAAGCTTAGCAATACTCCATTCCTCAATTTTACTACTGACCTTACAAATGAGCTTGTTGAAGTTACTGCATCTATTATTAATGTTAATTGTAACACCAAGATAGTCAGTAGGCAACTGACTAGAAGAGAAACCAGAATGATTAACAACAATGTCAATCTTATTAACATCAGCACCTTTAGCCATTAACACTTTAGTTTTCTCCTTATTCACAACCTGGCCAGAAAGATACTGATATTTGTCCAAAAAACTACAAAGCTTGTTAACAGTTGAATCTTTGCAATTTAAGAAAAGCAGAATATCATCAGCAAAGGCTAAGCTATTCACACAGATACTACTTCTACATTTATACTTCATGCTTTTGTTATTAAGAATCAGAGCATTAAAACCCCTAATGAACAACTCTTCAACAATAATAAAAAGAAAAGGAGAGATAGGATCACCTTGACGCAGTCCTTTAGAAGTGTTAAAATAACCAAAGCTCTCACCATTCATAAGGATAGAAATATTCACAAACTGGATCATTTTCTTGATAAGACAAATGAATCTAGATGAAAACCCAAATTTATCTAGAACTTTAAAAATAAAATCATGCTTGAGCTTGTCAAACACCTTAGACATATCAAGCTGAACAACCATATTATTATGCTTAACTTTCCTATTTAAATCACAAATGAACTCCTTGCAAATCAGAATATTATCATTAATATTTCTATCAGGAACAAACCCTCCCTGGTTAGGAGAGATCAGACTAGGCAGAAGAAAGCCATCCTAGAAACAATTATCTTGGACATAATTTTATTAATCACAGAGCAAAGACTAATAGGCCGATAATCTTTCCAAGTTATAGGATTATTCACCTTAGGCAGCAAACAAACACCAGTAGAAAAGATAGCTTTAGGAATACATTTACCATTTAAGAAATCATTCATAGCTTTTAACATATCTTCTTTAATAATGTGCCAACAATGATTATAGAAATTCACAGTAAAACCATCCATACCAGGAGTACTAGACGAATTCATAGACTTGATGACATTTCTTAACTCACTATCATCAATAGGCTTAAGAATGCTCTTGTTAATATCATCAGTAACAAGTCTAGGAATACAGTTAAAAATATCATCATTCAGCCTATTAACATCATCCATATTAGAATTAGTAAGAGCATTTTGAAAGAAAGACACAGCAGAAAGACCAATATCAGAGGATTCAGAAAGCCAAACCTCACCACATCTGATACCTTTAATAATATTGCGCCTTCTCTTCTTTTTCACAAAGCTATGGTAAAAGCTAGTATCTCTGTCCCCCTCAATCAACCATTTGCTATAGCATTGATGCTTCCAATAAAGCTCCTCTATTCTGTGAGCTTTAATAAGAAGAGCATTAGCCTTAAGAAGCTCAGACTTGGACTCAGCAGATTGACAATTCTGATGATGTAACTCTTTCTGTAAAACCATGTCTTCCATGCTTTGCACCTTGCTAAAGATATTACCAACCACCTCCTTATTCCACAACTTTAATCCCTTCTTCAATCTTTTCAACTTATTCCAGAACATGAATAAAGGATCACCAAACATATCACCTCTCCAATTTTCTTCAACAAAAGGAAGAAAAGTTTCTTCTAACAACCACATTTCCTGAAACTTAAAACCAGCTTTGCCTTTCACAGCATTATTAGCAAAACAAATAACCATGGGCATATGATCAGATCCCGTTCTAGCAAGATGGTAAACTTTAGTAGTGTTAAACATGCTGATCCATTTATTATTTGTAAAAACCCGGTCCAATCTCTTCCATTTAAAGCCATTAGACCAAGTAAACTTGGAACCAATGTAACCAGCATCCTCAATATCACAAGTGCTAATCATGTCATTAAAATCATTAGTGCTATTCAAACAAAAAGAACTACAACCCAACTAATCATCAATAGAGCAAACAGCATTGAAATCACCACAGATTAACCAACCTAATTCAGTAACAGCAATACTCTTAAGGAAATTCCACAACTCAACTCTATTGACTCTTTGACATTTAGCATAAACAATAGAGATTATAACATGCTGACTGTCATTTAATAAACTAACTTTAATGTTAAGGCACTGATTCATATCATTCAAAATTTCAACAGAAACATCATATTTCCAGAAAATCCAAATTTTGTTACTAATATTAAAAGCAAAGTTATCATAACCTATTTTAGCAGCAACATTAGCAATATTATCACAATTCACTAAAGGCTCTTGAATTGCAATTAACTTAGCTTTATTTTTAATAGCAAGATACTTGAGCCTACGAACAGAAGCTTTGTCCTTGATACCACGAATATTCCAATTTATAAAACTAATCATTTAAAGAGTTTGAAGTTTTAGATTTACTTGAACTGTTGAACTGTAAAGCCTTAATCGTCTTGCTTCTAGTAATTCTCTTGCCTTTAGCTATCTTGATTTTTTTTATCAAGAATTTCCTTAAAACTAGATTCACCCTCCCCTTCACCTTCACTCTTATTCTGATTACTAAACCTACTCCTTTGTTCATCCTCCTCTTCTATACCATCCTTCTTCTGTTCAGCATCCATTTGATCATCCTTATCATTCTGCTTATTAGCTTTGAGTAAAACATGTTGAACATTAGCTTCCTTATTCTGACTATCCTCCTTATTTTGAACAACCTCTTTACTCTGCTGAAGCATACCCTCAGATCTCTTACTACTCTCCATATCATTCTGACTTCCACGATAAAACTCAAGAGAGTTAGACACCCATTTCTTAGTAGGAGAATGCTGCAAACTTCTCGACTTAACATTAGGGGACTCTTCATCATCAGAAACCATATTCACATAATCATTATTATCTGTTAACCCCAGATGCAATGTTTTAATGGCCTCAATTATCTCCCCTTGTTCAGGAGCCTTACCGTCTTCAACAACATTCCCAAGCACAATATTTTCATCTTTCTTCACCCATTGCTTAGTTATGATAGACTGGATCTTATTAGTTGTAAAACCCTCAACATTTTCTTGATTCTTGGCAACCTTCTTACAACCCTCCATACTATGTCCTAGATGATAGCACTTTTCACAGTATACTGGCATATTAGTATACATTATCTTGATCCAGAAACCAAAATTCTCGCCAAATCCAATCTAGACATCTGATGGTGGCTTGTTAGTAACATCAATCTCGACCAAGGCAGAACATTGTGAAAACAATCTGTTTTTATCAGGAACTTTCACCACTAAAACTTCACCCAACATTGAAGCCACAGATCTAACCACACTTTCATCATAAAGAACTTGTGGAATCACAAACTTAACCCAGACCGGAGCCACAGATGATTCTTTTGACAAATCATTAGACCATTTCAAAAGACGCATAACTGAAGAATCCATAGTCCAAACAACTCTATCGAATAACTTAGCATAATCACACTTAGCATTAAACTCAAATATAACATGTCTTTTCATCCCATATTCTAAATCTAAAAGGTTCCCTAAATTTGAAAGAATCAAGAAACTTACTCAGAACAACTCTTTTCGGCACACCATGTGTGAATTTTCCAACAAGTGAGTGCTTCGATTTGGATTTCAATTTCTCAAGCGTTCCTTTATCGAATTGAATCGATAAATGATCATTCTTAAATTCCTTCCATTCTGGCTTAAACTGATCTTTCTCTTGCATTGAAATACTTTTCTTTTAAAACTTCAGCATAAGAGTTTGTCTTACCTCCCATATGATCCTTACCAGATTCTTGATGAAGAGATGTAAACTCTTCTACATTAAGAACATTAAACGCCATATCCGACACAAAAAGATACTCTGTTTAATAAGAAAACAGAGACAAAAAAGAGAACACCGAAATGCCTTACTAAAGATCACCCTAAATTCTGAAGAACATAGAAATGAGAGAGAAAGAAGAAAACAAAAGGAATATTAAACGGAAAAGAACCGATGATTAAATCGGAAAAGAAACGCCAATTTTGAAGCCCATTTTTCAGGGAAATCTTTGATATTATCTCTACATTTTTTAATGATGTTTATTATAGCTTTGACTTAATTCTAGAGTTATCTGAATTTTCAAACTTTATTTGTTGTTACAAACTCTGTTATGAGTCAATAGTTTTTTTGGTAGTAGTAGTTTGCTTCTGTTCATCTGTGTTTTTTACATTATTTCAGTTTTTTAGGGATACCAGTATCTCACGAATCAAAATCGCCCCTAACGTCAGAGTGAGCTTTTTTTACCCAACAAACGAGAATAGTGGGACTGGGTGTGTAATACGCATGTGTCTCTGATTTCTTCAATGCTGATTTTTTGTATTTTCGATGTATAGGCTGATAAGACTTAACCTAACTGCTAGGTGTAGAATCGGTGTATATAAACATGTAAACTGTAAAAAGAGTAATATAAAATGAAAATCACGATTTTTATTTATTTATTATTAACGTCAGTACTTAAAATATTCTTCAAGTTTTCTCTTCTATCAGATTTAAAAGATATATAATTTTAATCTAATATATGGTATTTATATTTATATTAAAAAATAAAATTACAATGGTAATATATTATAATATTTTGTCCAACTTCAACACACGCTTTAGTACTATCAGCTTATAAAATAAACTGCTTATGTCTCTTTCCAAATTATAAGTAACACATAAAGAGAAGAGGGAGAAAAGTTTTGAAGAGCGAAGCGAAGAAGAGCAAAGAATAGGTAAAAACCGCAATGACGACTCTAATAGCTCCCGGTGTTGGAGCTAATTTGGTAGGGCAACATTCTTCCCAAAGAAATCAAGATGCTACAGCTTATTGGAGGTTGTTTGTTCAAGCTGGAACTGTGGTCAACCTCTATGTTCCCAAGGATAGATTGACAAATCTTCACCAAGGATATGGGTTCGTAGAGTTCCGGAGCGAAGAAGGTGCCCTTCCCGGCAAATGCCAATGCTTCGTGCCCTACCTCCATAAGGTAACCCATTCTCACCACCGCCTGGTCAAACACCATTGCAGGGTCAGCCACAGCAACACGGTCAACCAGGGCCACCACCCGGCATGAGTCCCATCACCTATGCAGCAATCAGGCCACCTCCACCTCCTCAACAGAACCAAGGTCCGGCTGGTTGCTACAACCTCAGCATCAGATGGGAGGAAGACCATCGATGCAGCAAATGCACATGCAAATGCCGATGCCGATCCCGATGCATATGCAACAAAGGCACATGCCACCTCCTCCTCCGATTAATGCCGTACGATCTCCGTCTTGAAGTTGAAGAGTCGGTAAGTTAGTTGTATTTTCAACTTGATTAGTTCTATTTCTTTAATTCAACTGTTTTCATTTCTGGTTTTATAAAAAAAGAACAAAGACTTTCCAAATTATATAACTAACAAAAGAAAAAAAACACTAAAAAGAAAAATTTATAAAAATTCAAAATGGTTTTGACTTGAAATAATATTTTTAATTTGGTTTTTAGAAAATAATTGTGTTCTGTGTAGTGAAAAAAGAAAATAATAATATATGTTTTTAGATTGTTTTTAGTTAAGATTTGAATAACAATGAAATTTAAAAAATTAAAAATATTATCCATGTTTGTGTATTTAAATGTATGGTTGGAAACAATTATATTGCAGATATTTTTATCTTAAAATTTCAAATTTAGATGATTAAGAATAATTTATTTTTTAAAATACAGGGAGTAGTGAGTTAATGTAATATATTTTGTAAATGAATTTATGGTATTTACTTTGGAAGATGTGTGAAAAAAGATTTAGGGCCTGTTTACTTTATTTGATTGGATTAAATTAAAATATAAACATGAGTGTTAAGAAGACGAGGGACTGATGAAGAAGAGATTTACAGAACTGATAGAATTCAGGTATAATAGTCCATATAATCACTTTGACCTAATTTTAGGGTTACCTAAATTTTCAAACTCTAGCCAAATCAATAGTGTTTTCTTTGTCCTTGTGGTTTGTTTCTGTTCATAAGTGCATTTTACATTATTTTAGTATCGATAATTTCAGTTTTTTATGGATGACAGCGTTGTTCAACGAATCAAAGATCGTCAGCAACGTCATCTCGTAAATAACGATTAGTAAAAAAAATTACGCAACAAACGAGAATAGTGGGAAGTGGAATACACAGGTCTCTGTTTTCTTTAATGCAAATTTTTGTGTATTCAATGTATGACCGGACAAGACTCAACCTTACTGCTACACGTGTACAATCCGTGTAATGTATCGCTTACAGATACAATCATACAAGCATGCAAACCGTAAAATAGGTAATGTAAAATAAAAGTTACCATTCTTTTTTCTATTATTATTAAAATATTTCTGAAGGTGTTTTCTGTAAATAATCGGTACTTCAAATATTATTGGTTTTTAAACAGATTTTTTTATTGACTTTTATATGTATACCAAATTTATTTTAAAATAATATATATAATAACACCTGTGAGCTCTAAAATAAACTCAAATTTCTAAAGACAAAATAAGTTGATTAAAAATAAATATTTTTCAAATATAAGTGGTTTTTACCTAATAAATTTGATATATCAAAGTTATAATATTTAATACTCCTAGGTTGATAATATATACAATGAAAACTTCTCATTTGTTGGAATGTTGACATGTTGTTCCATATGAAATTTAACAGTTTGTTCAATATTACGTTAATACGATAATAATTTTTTTTAAATATATTTAAAACAAAAACTAATAATAATGTTTTTAAAGATAAACGATTTTAATAGGATAGGAGGATGAAAATAAAAAAACTTGAAACCTTTTAATATAATTAAAGAATCCAAAAAATGAACACTCTCGCTCCATATATTTCTACCTTTGGCCTGGTACAAAGTAATTTTAGATTCAATACATCATTTAAAAATTCTCCAGAAATTTATTTTCTATCAGTCTTAAAAGAAATATGGCTTCTATCTAACAAATACAGTAGTTATTTTATATTAAAAATAAAAATAAAAATGAAAATTTTGATATATTATAATATTTTTTTCAACTTTTCTATATACTTTTTATTAGTCAAAGAAGAATGTTTTATTTATTCATGGTTCATGCCTGAATTAACGTTGGATCTTCTGCATATAAACCTAAACAAACTTACCTTCCAAACTTAAAAGTATTACCAATATCAACATACATTTAAATTGATCATCAATTGAATTCTGAACCCTAGGTTACATACTAGATAAACAAACTATCCCAGATTCTTGTATATATCTTACCATTATATCTAGAATACGGAAATAGTTGTAGAAAAGGGTTGAGTGCTCACCCTCAAGTCCATCTCTTGTATGCCTATTACTGCCAGCATGATTGTTGTAATGACTCCCACCAACAACTAGGTCAAACCCTCCATATGTGTCCATCATTTGTTATATACTGTCTGCAGTGATTGTTTGGATGTCCGCTATGTTCATCAGCGTACCCTTCTGGTTGGTTTGCTCCCACCAGCTTCTTTGAATGCCACGGTGAAGTGCAACTTGCGCACCACCTATACCAGAGAAAAGGAAAAGGAGATTGACGCCGCTGGGAAACTGTTCCTTTAATACTGAGAGGTGGAAAGCCACAGTGTCAACCTCGAAAGATTTGCCAAGTGACTTGTATGACGTATCTGTATGTCCAGCTTATGCCACCTCCCCTTGTACGATTTCATGAATATCCCAATAGCATTTCAATCTCATCAGGTTCAAGTGAGGTCAGCTTGTTCTTTCCAACCCATACCAACTTTCACTTTCCTCATTCGAGGACATACCTTTGTACGCTCACTGGCCCATTAGACTTTTCTAAAGCCTTGCCGATCCTATCTGTGAGTCTCGCACTAGAGATGGAATTTTGTAAGCAGTTCAACTTTGTTCGTAGACCCACGAACGCCACCATTTCCTCGTCATAGGCAGAGCTTCGTGTATAGTGGAAGGAGGAGGGGGAAAGAGCCAAGAGGATAAATTTGTTGACGATTGGAAGCTTGTGAAGTAGCCCCTCTTTCTTGCCGCCTCACAAAAGTATTTGAATCTACGAACTCTGGCTAGACATCCTAAAAAAGGGAGATATGGTATCCCAAACCCCTTTTGGAGCCAAAGCGACATTCTCGTAATAAAAGTAAGGAGGGCCGCGTGCTGCTTCTGGAATCAGCAACCATATTTACAACATCATGTCATAAATAAGCAACGATTATTAAAGTTACAGTTTTACTCTATTATTATTAAAATACATGTCAAGGTGTTTTCTGTATATTATCCATACTTATGATATAATTGAGTTTCAAACAGAAAACTATTCTTTTTATAATTCTTTTATAGAGTTGAACATTACTTGTCTTGGACATTATTTGAGATACGTTTAGTGCATTTGGGGTTACTGCGTCTAATCCTAAGATAATGATACTGGAAACTCCCGAAGGTTTTGGTTTCATTAGCTATGATTCTTTTAAGGGATCTGATGCTGCCATTGAGGCGATGAGCGGGCAGTATCTAACCCTCTCGTACGACATATAAGAAAGACACGAAAGGAGAACGACATGGCACCTCAGCTGAGAGAATTTTGGCTACAACCAACCCAAATATTGGCACCACTGCCTACACAGTCATTTGCAAACGAAGGTGCCCCTCCTAGTTAAATGGCGATGCCAATGCTTCGTCCGCTACCTCCACAAGGTAACCCATTCCGACCACCGGCTCAGGCACCTGGGCAAACACCATCCCAGGGTCAGCCACAGCAACATGGTCAACCAGGGCCACCATCCGGCATGAGTCCCATTACCTATGCAGAAAATCAGGCCACCTATACCTCCTCAATAAGAACCAAGGTCCTGTTTTTCAAAGGATGCCACCAGAACAGATGGGAATGGGTGGGTGGCCACCCGGTTGGTTGTACAAACTCAGCATCAGATGGGAGGAAGACCACCGATGCAGCAAATGCCGATGCCGATGCATATGCAACAAATGCACATGCCACCACCTCCTCAGTCTTGAAGTTGAAGAGTCGGTCAGTTAGTTGTATGTTTTGGATGCCTCATGTTTCTTGTAGCTACATGATTAGATATTTTCTACTTATTAGTTTCCAAAAATATTCTCTAATATCTGAAATTGGTCTTCGTAACATTTTTGTTTCAGCTGCGAACTCTATTTCTTCATAAAAAAAACAAAGACTTTCCAAATTATATAACTAACAAAAGAAAAAACAACACGCAAAAGAAACATTTATAAAAATTAAGGTTTTCACTTGAAATTATGCAAGTTGTATCGACCACAAGTATCATCCTCTGATTATTTATATCCAGTAATGATTTAAATATGAATAAAAGAAAGAGAGTGACGCCACATATGTCCAAAGTAGAAACCCCTAGATTCTCAAATTTAAAGTCGGCTCTCTCTCTCTCTCTGTCTCTCTCTCCTCTATAAAGCAGATCAGTAGAAAGTAGAAACCCAAGATATATCAAATAAATCAGCTTGAGTAAAGAAATCTAGAGAGAGAAAGCACTAGAAACCCTAAAAATGGAGTCTTCAACTTTAGTTCACCTACTTTTGAGTTCTTTGGTAGTTATAGGCTTCGTTTGCTATTTGATCCACCAATACAAAACCACGAGAGGAAACTCCCAAAAAATAAGGATGAAGCTAAACATGCAAGGCATCGACGGACCGCCTTCTTCCTTTCTCTACGGTAAACCTCCCGAGACCAAAACAGTTCGACTGGACGCAGCAAAAAGGGATAAAACGCCCATCGATATCGTCGGGCATGATTACACCAATACTCTATTTCCTCAGTTGGATGAATGGAGAAAACAATACGGTAATCTTCTTTTTCATTTCTTTTGAGTTTTTATAGCTCTGGGGTTCTTGTTCTGACCTAAGTCGGTTTTGATAGTACTGACTAGGGTTCACATATATATCTCTGTTAGCTGATACGATGTTAGACTAGTAAGCGTTCTAATAAAGCAACAAGATGCAGTTTTTATTTCCTTAAGAGTGTTTTTGTTCTAATGGGTTTTAGCACTGCTCTGTAGTCTGTCTACAATTAACTTTTAGATGCTAGTTATCCATAGAATTAAATTAAATTTAATATCTATTTAAAGAAGTATCTGCTACCCTCAAGATGGAGTACTACTTTTTGAAACCAATTTTGACATGGTCAACCGACTTTGAAGCAAGTGGTGTAAAATAAATGAATTTTTAATATCAACCCTAATTAAAGTTAGTGCCCTAGATTTCAGATTTTAACTCTAGGAAAATCTATGGCTCAATTAAAAAGTTCCAATAAGTAGATGTTTGTTTTTTGTGGGTCGCTTATTAGATATGGTTCAAGAGAGGACCAGTCTTTGATGTCATTGTTTAATGTTTTTATTTTTCTAATTGACTGTCCAGTATGGTGAAAGTAGCTTCGAACTGTTTCCCTGCTGTGTTGCCCATACATGCATGTTTCCGCTTTCATACAAAACTTCTGTTGTCGGGACACTTTTTAACTTTTAAGCTCACATTAGACTTTTACAGATCTAGATTTAGATGCGGAAATTGAAATTGAAATTAAAATTGTGCAGGGTCGGTGTACACATACACAATGGGGGGGCATCAGCATCTGTTTGTTAATGAGCCAGAGCTAGTGAAGGGACTCAACCTATTCACCTCCTTGGATTTAGGAAAAGTTCCTTATATCACTAAAAGTCTCGGCCCTATTCTCGGCACCGGCATCATCAGGTCTAACGGCCACCACTGGAAGCAACAAAGAAAGATTGTTGCACCGGAGTTCCATGCGGACAAAGTCAAGGTGACTATATATATTTCCCTTCAATTTTTATCCGAATGGTCTATATACTATATATTAATTTTGAACTTGTTTTATATATAGTGTATCGTAGGGATAATTGTGGAATCGGTAGAGCCAGTGATAAGAGAATGGGAGGCAAGAGTTGAGAGGCAAGATGGGAAGGAAACCGATATAAGAGTAGATGTGGATTTACGAAATTTATCGGCAAACGTAATATCAAGGGCTTGTTTTGGAAGCTCTTATGCTGAAGGCAAACACATTTTCTCAAAGCTTAGGGCTATCCAACTAGCCATCACCAGACACAGCTTCCTATTTGGCGTCACTTCCTTCAGGTACAGACGTCTGCTTAATTCATACTGTTAATATATATTATTATACATATTAGGGGTGGAATTTGTTTTAATAATCAAGCGGTATGCTGATTTTGGACACATACAGGGACATGCTATGTGGGGGGATGAGGAAAAGAAAGATAGGAAAACTAGAGAAAGAGATCGATACACTTATATGGGAGACAGTGAAGCAAAGGCATCAAGATTTCTTAAACAACCCTTCACAGCAGAAAGATTTTATGCTGCTTATACTTGAGAAGGCAGCTGAATCAAATGGAGATAACTTGGAGAATATTGATAATCTTACGGTCTCCAATAAGAAGTTCGTCGTCGATAATTGCAAAAATATTTACTTTGCCGGTCATGAAACAACGGCCATAGCAGCTTCTTGGTGCCTGATGCTTCTCGCTTTACACCCAGAATGGCAGTCTCGCGCACGCGAAGAGGTTGCGGAGTTTTGCAAGAATGGTGTCCCGGATGCTAAATCCATATACCAGCTGAAAACGGTAATACTTAAATGCATATATAGATATAACAATTTTCACCCCGAGTCCATACATTGACACATTCTATTTTTCTTGGCATGCAGGTAACAATGGTGATCGAGGAAACCCTAAGGCTATACCCACCAGCACCATTTGTATCAAGGGCAGCGTTAGAGGATATACAAATTGGGGATATAGTGATCCCCAAAGAGACCTGCATATGGACGCTGATTCCATCTCTCCATAGAGATGTTGACATTTGGGGAGCCGATGCTAATGAGTTCAAGCCAGAACGATTTGCGGAAGGTTTGTCTAAAGCTTGTAAGCATCCGCAGACCTATATACCTTTTGGTCTGGGATCGCGATTGTGCTTAGGCAGAAACTTCGCTATGGTGGAGTTGAAGATAATTATATCGATGGTCATCTCCAAGTTGGAATTCTGCTTGTCTGATAAGTATCGGCATTCTCCTACTTTTAGAATGCTGGTGGAACCTGAACACGGTGTCCTTATTTCTGTCAGGAAGGCTTAATAGACGTTTTATGTAAGAGATAGCTGTATAGTAGTAGAGAAATATAGATGTTGTTTAGGGTCGAGTTCAAGTTATGTATAATATCGCTACCAAAATATCTGCTTTATTATTATTATGGCTGTTTATAGTATTCAAGTTAAAAGCTCTGTAAAATATACAAACCCTCAGATTTAACGCCACACTGCGTTTTTCCTCAAATCTACTATGTTCAATTTTTTTTTTGGGTGTAAGTTTATATGTTAAACTTATAATGCCGAGCATCCCAAAATTGTGACCGGATTCTTTCATGAAATCATATTCAAATTCTTTTTGCGTAATTCCCTTCTAGCAGCCACCATGGACTTTGGTCCAGTTTATATCTCTCCTCTCTTTAACTCAACCGCCTCTCTCGCCATTTTTTTTCAGATTCATTTATTTTATCTTTTTTCATTCAAATGTTTAAACACGGGTTTGGGCCGTGGATTGTTCCGTCACGCAAAATTGTAATTTGGAATTCCAATAAATTAATCCGTGTTATTATGGTCTAGTGAAGAGATTCATAATCTTATTACTTCCAAAGTTGGTCGTATCTTAATCAACAAGGAATGTGAAGTAATTTGATCATTAGGGGTATTCTTATTTGAAACCACACCATCATCATTTTTAATATGAGATCTCTCATGTCATATATTGAGAATATATTCTTAAAAAATTTCATTTTCATCCAATTATTTATTTTTCACTTGAGACTCATCTACGGGTCGGTAATGAACAGGTTCACCGCACAATCGATTTACTGGTCCACTGGAATCAGTGGACTATTTATTGTCTGCGTTTTCCAATACATTTGTAGATCACACTCGCTACTTTTTGATATTCGTGCGCTAAAAAAGTTTTGAACATACTTGGAAGTAGAGTGTGCTACGTAGTTATCGATTAAAAGGACACATAGATAATGGAAAGATATTAAATTTGCATATGTCATTGGAGATAATAATCGGTTATTCAATGTTTATATCCGTTATTTAATATTTATTTCATTATTGTATTTAATTAATTTTAAATATAACCGGTTTCGTAGGTATCCTTGTGGAGTTTTTCTAATTATATGTTGGATGACACATACAATTAAGAAAAAACATTTCATTGGTTGTTATCGGTGTCTGTAGTAGTTGTGATAGTTTTTTTTTAAAAAACGTTTTTAGACAATAAATGTGAAGTGTTTTTTTTATTGTTTGCATGTATTTGAATTTGATTGTATTCGAAATAAACGTCCACAAACGATAACATGTGGTTGTCGGATATTGCATCTACTAGTTGGTCAATGCGCGGTAGAGGGAATGATTTTAGAACATGTTTTATTGAGATAGGTGAAATCGATGCATATTCGGCAATTTCGTACTTAAAGAGAGTGATGAGCTTCCCGGATGTGACCGATAGTCGTTAACTTGTCAACTTCCTTCCTTTTCGTTTGAGTTTTTTTATTGAATAAGATCTTAGCTTTTGCTTGATCAGTTGAAGGTTAGGATCATGTGACAACTTGTGATATATTACTTTAATTGGGACCTGACAACTTGTGATATATTACTTTAATTGGGACTCTTGTTACATTTTTTGTGTTCCAAGCAAAAATATCCAAGTTGTTTTGTAGAAGATCTAGAAGTTTGTTCCCAAAGATTGGTGGGATATCTTTGCCTAAATACATGCTCTTGTTATCTTTCATATGTATTTTTTTGATTTTTTTGCATGTTTGATTATGGGGGTGGGATTCTCGAGGATTATTCATGTCATCTAGGATAATCGACTCCCCCATTGATTGTTTTACAGATAAGTCTTTCTATTTGCGGGAAAGATTGTACCATAATATTCTCTTGCAGCTTTATGGTTTTCGCGAAAAACTACTATATTTTTGTTGATTGGGTACTTCAAGCACTAATGCATTATGGATACGATGACGTGTATCTGGTTCAGCGGCGAACGTGCTACAAAGACATTATAAACATAATTGGCTTCGTCGATCACAAAAAGACAATAAAATTTCTTCTTAAATTCTTGTCTTCCCAAAACCACATCCATTGTTAACTTATCGACCAACTCAGTATCGTCGCCATCAAATGTTATGAGTGTTTTTTGGGATGGTGTGAGTAGAGGTATGCCTCTTATCATATCTTAGGTCCTTTTGTAAACGACATTCATCGAGATTTTATTGTCGATCATAATACAAATTACTTTAGCTATTGATATTTCTAAATTGATTAGTATCTCATCCTCGTGAGGTCCTGTTACCCCTCAGAGGTCATCATCTGAAAAACTGAGAATGGAGTACGGTAGGCGATAAAAATATGGTGAAGTTTGGTTATAATGATGAACCTTGAGGTCATAAATGTATTTTTTTTCTTAAAAAAATTGAATTCCCTGATAATAGATCTCGCCCATCGATAAAGTCGACCATATGTCCATCAGGGTAATGATCTAAGTATTATGTCTGGCAGAGGTTGAAAATTTCATTGTTGGCGAGTGCTTACGGTGCCTTAGCACACTTTTCATACATGTGGTATGGTTCTCTTATCTCTCGTCTTGCTGGGGAATCTCTTCGCCGATTTGTTTATCTATTACCATCTTATTTCCTCTAGCGCTATTCTTTTTCTTTATAAACTTTAAAAGTATGACTTCATTTACTAATTGATGGATTTTGTCTTGCAATGCCCATAAATCTTTGGTATAATGTCCTACATCATCGTGAAATCTGTAATACGTAGAGGTTTCTCTATTATTCTTAGGTCCAATGATCCTTTAAGGTATGTCGTAGTCGAATGTGTCATTTGTTTTGAAGTAGTTGGAGACCGCATTATCACGCTCATTGTACAAGGTTTTTTGATTGCTTACTTGGTAATTTTTTCCTTGATTAGGGTACCATTACTTGTATAGTTGGGGGCATTTATTTTCTCGGGAGTCATGCTAGTTCTTTAAAGTAACTTGGGTCATGGTTAACTACTCGTCACATTAGTCGTAAGCTACCACCGTTTTCAGACCCACTCATACCATTTCCAATCTTTTTTGTCATATTTTATGTAACGTTCCACTCACACAAATAGACCTCCAAAAGTATGGATCTTTTCATTATTATGTATTTGGATAACGGTCCTTACAATATTTGTTTTTCTTATGCTAGGCATGCTAGGTCGTCCTAGAATATCTTACAACTAATCTCTTATTTCCATAAAATGCTTTGGATATTGTAGAAAAGTCTCGTTAGATTTTAGTTTGTGATGACTTCACCACTGCTTACTGAGATTTACGGACAAAGGAAATTCGGACATAAACTATCCACTAAACTATCCGGACAAGACAAAAGTATAAAATAACTAAACACCTTTTGACTAAGCTAGGTGCTAATCAACTTATTAAGTAAATGGATCCTTAAACTTGACCCGGTTCCATATTTTGACCCGAAAGCCCATGGGTACATAATTAAGGGTATAAATACCCCAACTACTTTCATTAATGAGGGTAATGAACATTTAATACAACCAGACAGCTTAAATCTCTCACTACAAAACACCCAAACATTTAATACTCTAAAAACTTTCCAAAACACTTGACAAGATTACCCTCAGCTTAAAATAAACCTCACCAAATCGGCGACCACAATGGGAGGAGAAGGTTCCTGAATCTAGCATTCAAAACCAGCAAGAAAAACCGGTTCGGATAAATCTGGACGAGCAAGAAATTCCACCACCTTTGGTGGAGGTGGTCGGAGGAAACAATGAGTACACGACAAAAGAGCGAGACAAGTTGAAAGCTGAAATAGAAGCATTGAGGGCCACTCGAAATACAGAGATGGGTTTAAAGGAAAAGTCAAAAGCGTCAGCCATTCACCATATTGACAACCCAAGGGAGAACGACCCATCAGCAAAGACTCATTTGAGCACGAAAAATACCCATGTCAGTTTCAAGAAATCTCACCGGTCCAAGCCGGTGGAGAGCCCAGAATCTGAGTCCTCCAACAAATCCTTGAATGAGGATGAGCTTGAGGAGTCTTTTTCATCAAGCAGTGATGAGGGGAGGTCCATGAAGAAGAAAAAAGTTAGTTAAAAAATATTCAAGAAAGAGGGATAGGCATGAGAGACTAAAGAGGCATATGGGAAAAGGGTCGTCTCATAGCCACAGCCATAGTCACAGACATGTGGATCAACTGCTGATGGATCCTTTTGCTTTCCATGATGAGCCAAGTATTTTTACAACATCTAATGAAGATAAAGTTTTTAGTCGTAGTCGGAATTGGAGGCAATCCCCATTGTCATTCAAGATACTGTCCGAAAACCTTCTAAGAGGTTTGATAATACAAAAATGGAGAAATATGATGGGAGAAAATATCCGGACAACCATCTGGAACAGTTTAAAAATTTTATGATGAATTTTGATGATGATGGCAAACTTATTTGTAGAGCTTTCTCCCAATCTTATACAGGAAGTGGTTTTAAATGGTACAACAACTTGCCACAAGGTTGTATCAGAAGCTTTGATACGTTTTGGGTGGCCTTTTGAAGGCAGTTTTTGGGGAGTAAGGAGGTGAAGGGCAATGGAGATACTATTATCCATTTTTCCCAAGAGCCAAATGAGTCACTGAAAGACTATATAAGCTGGTTCGTAAATACTAAGAATGGGTTAGCTTATTGCTTTGAGCAGTTAACAATAGTTTTTTTGAGACAAGGGTTAAACCCTGAGAATCTGGCTGATTCGGTAACCAGATAGAAGGCCATGACTTGTGGCGATTTGCTGAATCAGGTGGGAAAGAAAATCAAAGTAGATGAAACAAAGAAAACTAGAGTACACAGGAAAGTGAGGTCTGCCCCAGCTGCTCCAAACTAGAACCAGTTCGGATACAAGGCCAAAAAAACTAGACAGGGGCTCAATAGGGCCAAACAGACTCAATCCCACCCAAATCCAGCTCAGAGCCAGCAGTCAAGAAATAAACGAGGACTTTGGGTCGAACCAGAGTGGTTTGCTGAATTAAAAGAGAATGTGGCAACCATTTATGACAAAACAAACGATGAGGTGCATTTTAGGAAGCCGGCATCGCTTCAATCTCCTAGGGAAAGTTGTAATACTTGTTTTTTCCAATATCATCATGATATTGGCCACAACACCGAAGACTGCATCGCTTTAAAACAAGAGGTGCTCAATATTATTGAAAGGGGGAAGCTGGGAGCTTATGTCAAGAGAAGAAGTGGAAACAGGCCTGACAATGCTCACCGAACTGGCCCAACGAACAATGCGGGGACATCTGCTCCAGAAGGGGCTATGGTAATCCTCGAAAGATTTGATATCGAATCAGAGTATATGGATCCTGATCCAACCCGGAATAAAGTGAGGGTTATAACAGAACAAACTAAGACAGTTTCCGGACTCATAATATTTTTTGAGTCACTTACTATATTTGGGGGGGGGGACACTATGAGTGGTCGACTCCTTCTTCAAGGAAGAGGCATGTTCACAGTCTAGCTACTCAGTCAGAGGGAGGCATGTCTTCTTATCAGTCCTATATTCCTTTTGCTTTCATTGTTTTTGATGAGGATGATTTAAGAAATATAGCTGGGCCTCATGAGGATGTTGTGGTGATAGGAGCTTCGATATAGGGCAACGACATTAGGCGAATTTTGATTGACAATGGCAGCTCAGCCAATATTCTCTTTTTAAGTTCTTATAAATAGATGAAGAATCCAGCAGTAATTCAGCGTTCGAACAGATCCATTGTGGGCTTCACATGGAGCTCTGCGGATGTAATCGGAGAGTTTGAGGAGGAGGTATTGTTGGGCAAAGGCCCTTTCAAGAAAATGGTATGGGTACTATTCGTAGTGGTAGATTGCCCCACATGTTATAATGCGATCTTTGGAAGGTCTTGGCTCTCTAGAATGCATGTTGTAGCTTCAACAGTCCATTAATGTTTAAAGTATGTTGTTCAAGGACAAGTGGGAGTTTTCCGGAGTATCCAAAAGATAGCAAGATAATGTTATGCAACCGCACTTGCTCCTAGAACTCTGGGGGCAGTCCGGGTTAATGAAGATTAGCAGTTGTTGGGGCCTTCTGGGGGTGAGGGTGAAATTGATGACCCCAGAGAGACCCCTGGTGTATTGATATCAATTGAAGAAGTTGAAACCCACTCACTGGCTGAAGTAAGGAGTGTTAAAATTGGCTCCAAGATGGCAACAGAATTGAAAAAAAATTGTTGTCCTTTTTGGCTGATCACCAACATGATTTTTATTGGTGCAATGCTGATGTGACCGGATTACATGCAAGTATTATATCACACAGGCTGTCTATTTGGAAAGATGTTGCACCTGTTGTGCAAAAAATGAAAGATTTTTCTAAGGAGAAAGCTGATGTAATAGTACAAGAAGGTGACCGGCTTACCAAGATGGGGCACATAAAGAAGTCTCAATATCCTTTATGGACAACCAACCCAGTTTTAGTAAAGAAAAAGAATGGGAAATGGCGTATGTGTATCGACTTTACTGACCTTAATAGAGCTTGCCCAAAAGATCTGTATCTAGTCGCCCAGATAGATCAGTTCGTAGACTCCACATCTGGAAACAAGCTATTATCGTTCATGGATGCCTTCTCCGGTTATAACCAGATACAGGTGGATCCGAAGGACCAAGAACACACTACCTTTGTTACAAATAGGGGTCTCCATTGTTATAAGGTGATGCCTTTTGGGTTGAAAAATGTCGGGGCTACTTATCAGAGGTTGGTCAACAAAGCATTTGATGATCAGATTGGGAGAAATATGGAAGTGTATATCGATGATATGATGGTGAAAAGCTTAGAAGAAGAGTTGCACCTAACTGATCTTCAAGAAACTTTTGCCAACTTGACAAAGGTTAATTTAAAATTGAATCCAGAAAAATGTGTGTTTGGGGTGCAGTCCAGAAATTTTTTGGGTTATGTGATAAGTGAAAAAGGGATACAACCTGATCAAGACCAACTCAATGCCCTTTTAAAAATGGAACCTCCTCGAAATGTTAAAGAAGTACAAAGGTTGACATGAAGATTGGCTGCTTTAAATCGTTTTATTTCAAGGTCTTCGGACAGATGTGCCCTGTTTTTTCAGACCTTGAAAGGTTTCAAAGACTTCAACTGGTCTCCACAATGTGACCAACCGTTTGATGAAATAAAAAAGCATTTGTCTTCTCCCAAAACCCTTTTTAAGCCTGTTTACGGAGAAATACTATATGTATACTTGGTTGTGTCAGAATGTGCTATAAGTATAGTGCTGGTAAGAGAGGTGGACAATTATCCTCGTCTGGTATACTACATCAGTAAGAGTTTGATCGATGCTGAAAATAGGTACCTAAAGCTTGAGAAGCTGGCACTAGCCCTAGTAATTGCTGCCAGAAAAATGAGGCCATATTTTTAGTCTCATTCCATCATCGTCCGAACATATTTACCTTTGAAGAATGTGCTTTAGAAAGCAGACATATCAAGCCGGATGACCAAATGGTCAGTAGAGTTGGGTGATTATGACATTGATTTTGCCCCACAAACTGCAGTTAAAGCTCAGTCTGTTACTGATTTCTTGGTAGAATTTCATTCGAACAGAAGAGGAAACTAAAAAAGAGTGGGTTGTCCGGACAGATGGTGGATCAAGCACAATGGGATGTGGGGCTCAGATTTGTTTAACCTCACCATATGGTGATAAGTTAGACCAGGCTATATGCTTTTATTTTAGGGCTTTTAACAATGAGTCTGAATATGAGGCAGCTATAGCTGGTCTAAAGTTAGCTTTTCTGTGTGGGGCTAAAAGAGTTAGATTAATTAGTGATTCTCAGCTTCTTATCTACCATGCTCAAGGTCAGTCTGAAGGCAAGAAGGAGCAGTTGGTCAAATACTTGTTCATTCTTAAAGAAGTAGCAGCCAACTTCAAAAATGTTAGCTATGAGCATATTCCTAGATCGGAAAACACGCTGGCAGACTCTTTAGCAACCATAGCATACTCTGAGTCCTACCCATGGATTCATGTACAAGAATGCCCATCCCTACAACCAAATCAGAGCAAGGAAGAGGAGGAGAGATTAAGTGTATAAGTGGTTCAACCCAAAGATTAGAGATTTCCCCTTCTTCAATACATATCTAATGGAATTTTGCCTCCGGAGAAGGATATGGCACGGAAAATGAAACACAAGGCTCGTGTTTTCTTGATCATAAGAGAGGTTCTTTATAAGAAGTCGTCAACCAGACCTCTCCTACGTTTTCTGGGGGTTGAAGAGTCCCCAATTGTTTTATCTGAACTACATGATGGAGATGGATCAGCACACTCTGGCTACAAAGCTCTAACCCGGAGGGTTTTTTTTGGCCCGATACTATTGGCCATCCATAATGGCAGATGCTAAGGAATTAGGGAAGAAATGTGACCCATGCCAAAGATATGGTAACGAAATTCATATCCTAGCTGCTCCTATGGATTCAATTTCTGAGCCAGTGCCTTTTGCTCGTTGGGGATTGGATTTAGTTGGGCCTCTACCAATGGCGTCTGGAGGGTACAGTACTTTTATTGTAGCCATTGATTATTTCTCAAAGTGGATAGAAGCAGCCCCCTGGCAAGAACTACTTCGAGAGCTATTATAAAATCTATCTTGTCTAACATTTGTTGCAGATATGGGGTTCCACAAAAGATAACCACATATAATGGGCCAGAATTTGATAACAAGGATATGGAGAGTTTCTGTGCCTCTAAGGGAATTCGGCATTTCTTCTCTTCTCCTTTCCATCCACAATCAAATGGTCAAGTTCAAGTGGCAAATAGGACCATTCTGTTTAGAAGGGGCTGCAGGGAAGTGGCCAAGCTATTTACAAGAAGTATTCTAGGCGTACCGGACTACTCCCGGAGCTGCTACACAAGAGTCTTCTTTTTTCCTTGGTATATGGGATAGATGCAATTACTCCTATAGAAGCAACTCTACCAGCATACAGACTCCACAATTATTCCGAACAAGCCAATGAATTTGCAATTGGAAGTTGGACTTAATATAAGAAAGAAGAGTTGAGGCTCATCCTAGAACCACCCATTACCAACGCTTGATGAGAAGTAGATTTGCTTCCAAAATCAAGAGAAGGGATTTTCAGTCAGGAGATAAAGTATTAAGAAAGGTTTTCTTGCATACTAAGGAAAAGCAATTCAGCAAACTAGCTCTGAACTCGGAAGGCCCTTATGAGGTCTCCGAAAAGCTTAAGCCTAGGACATATAGGCTTCAAGACAAAGATGGAAGAATCCTAAAGCACCAGTGGAATATTGAACACCTCCGGTTATATCTGGAATTAAAGTTGTGTAAATATTTACTTGTTTAAAGTCCATGTATATATTAGGGGGCATACTCTTTCCTACCCTGGTGGCGTGGGGAGGTTTTAATGAGGTGTCTGGTTTTTTTAATGAAATATGATGCCTTCTTAAAATATTCGGTGTGATTTGATTACAATTCCTTTCAAGTCTTCAATTTAATACTAAAGATCTTTGACAGATCAGATTAATCTAGTTGAATGATGACCATTAAATACATGTCATCGAAGATTTTGAACACTCTCACCCTAAATATTTGTAAAGTAAAGAAGGGCTCTTTAAACATTAGTCATTAAAATTGAAAGCAAGTATGGAGCAAAGCAAAAATTGGGTAAGATAATCCTGTCCGCGGGTAAGAACCGGACAATGATATTAAAACACAGAATATGCCTTGGCCATCCAAGGACTTTAAGTTTTAGGCTTAACCAGACTCAAACCAGATATAATTACAAAAATGCTTTGCCCATCCAAGGACTTTAATAGTTCACAAAATTAAAAAAAACAAAAATGATAGTTAAAAACCTCAAGGCTTATTCCCTTTAGATGTTCCTGCTTCACCTCTGTTCTTAGGGCCTTTGAGCTCAGCGCTTGAACTCTCCCCGGTTTCTTCTTCTTCATCGGTGGTAGAATCGATTCCACTAGAGTAGTTCTTTTTGACACCGTCTACCATCGTATGGAATGTGATGCCTTCATACTCCACATATTGCCACAAGGTACCAAGCGTCCTCTTCGGAAACGTTTCGTGGAAAAGCAGTACCATGTCAGACTTTACTTCAGCATACCTTTTTCTAAGGAATCTATCACCTTGTTGGTGTATTTATCGATGCTAGCCTGAATTCTTTGTTCCTGTTCTTTCACCAAGTCTTCTTTCTCTTTGGTTGCCTTAGACACAACCTCTTCAAGGGAAGTCTTTTCACCGGACAAGGTCTGAATGACACCATCTTTGGTCTTCACATTTTCCTTTAAGGTGGAGAGATCTTTCTCCAAACCGGAGCACTTAGTTTGGAGCTCTGTGTTAGCTTTCTCCGAAGTGGCCAACTTGGTTGACAGATCTTCCTTGTCCTTCTACAACTCTTCAAGCTCCTTCTTTAGTGCCTCAATGCTCTGGTTAACATTGAAGAGGTTAGTTGACAGAGTCTCCTTGTCTGTGTTAAGGGTGTTGATAAGGGTGGACTGATTTTTTACTTGCCTTTCCAAATTGAGCACAGATTGGATATGACCTAAAAGAGAATGGGCCACTGTCTCCTGGTCTTCGGAAATAGAAAAAGACTTACCATTGTAGGCTACCATGTTGGAAGAACCTGAAGGACAAAAAGGCCCAACAAAGTCATCTTTCTACGAATCAGTGAAGTAAAGACTGATGTCCTGAAGGGCTCTGATGTCAAGCCCCCCTCCGGTGCCCTCTCCCAGTTGCAGGTTTGTTGGAATTTTCTCTACCAAGGTAGGGTCAGTAGGAGCTGGTGGAGGAGGAAGCTCCGAAGGGCGAAGAGTTATTTCTCCCCATAAGGCGACCTTCTTCTTCTTGGCGGCCCTTTCATCGCTACTGGCTCCACGTTTGGGTCCTTCTTCGGAGGCTTTGGTGGGTTTGGTCTTTCTCCTGCCTCCTTGACAATCATCTTCAACCACTTGGAGCAAGGAGGCATCGATTCCTCCTTGGTTTTCCCCTCCTTGTTTCTCCGGACCAATCTCTTCTGCAGCAACCCGAACTACCTCTGCTGCAACCTTCTTTTTCTTTCCCTTTCCCTTCATCTTGCTAAAAGCTTTGGCTCTGGAGGACAAGGCCAGTTTGCCATCTTTTTCCTCTGTTCGTTTGAGGATGACAGCTAGGGAAGGTGGTGTGGTCAATTATTCCCATGTGAGATCTCTCCGGCCTGTGGTATTCCACATATGAGATCTCACCAAATTGCCAGAAGTAAAACCGTTGTGGAAAGTGTTCCCTCAACGTTCTGCGGCCCATGCATTCAACTTGGCACATGTAGTCTACCCCTCCTCCAGATAACCGGTGTACTCGTTCGGTAATACTAAAAAGGAAGAAATGAATGATTCAGAAGTGAAATATTTGTAAAAATGAAAAAGGAGAAAATAAAAAACAAGATTGAAGAACTTACTTGTACTCTTCCACCTACTAGTAAGCATGCTAGGGTTAACCTTGGCTTTGATCTTTCTTCAATTCTCCCATGACCCACTGATGAATACGAACTGAGTTTTCCAGTTCTTCTCTGACTCCAACAAATCATCTACCACTTTGAAATTGCCTTCCATGTTGTGGTGATAAAATGAGATGTGATGATTTTTGCACAAGCTTTCCACAACGGATAATTTATCCATAGGAAGAGGGATGCCGAACAACCTCGATGCCATTATACAGGCGAGAAGGGAGTGCCAAGCGTTTGGACTTAACTGGTTTGGGCAAAGCCTAATCAGGTGAAAATACTTGACGATCTCTGGGTCTAAATGGAATCTGATCCCCCAGTTGAACAGCTCGGTGTAGATGACAATTTCATTAAGTTTGCAATCCATTAGAGTCTCCGGAGTGACAGGAATCCTCACCTTCACTGACTCTGAGATCCCCCACTTTGTCCGGATCCGGCCCAGCTCGACAGTATGAGTATACACATAGTTGATGTTCTGCATGGCCAACAAATACTTCATGTTAACCTTCTGGAAGCAAGTTCCTACCTTGCCTCCCAAGCACTCTGGAAGATCCGGATGAGCCACTCCAACCTTCACTTTACCTTTCCCTTTCGTGTCCGAGGCAACATCCCCAGTTTTCCCTGAGGCTTCAGTTTCGAAAGGGGTCTCTTCGATACTATCTTCCATCGCTTCTTCCATCACTGTGGAAGGTTTATCTGTTGTTATGGATGGAAGAGTGTCAGTTTCTGGCTCAATGGTCTGTCTAGATGGTTGAGCACCAGTTTTTTCATAAGAGGCCTGGTGTTCGGTTGGGGCTCAGTTCCGGAGGATTTCGCTTGAGAAGCTACTTTGGATGCCTCTGATCCGGAGGGATTATTTCGAGAGGCTCTTATAGAAATCTCCGATTTGGAGGGTTTGTCTTTGGATGCAGCCTTAGAGGCCTCCGGTTTGGAGGACTTTGATTGTGAGGCAATCGCTTGGGCTTTCACCAAGCGAGTTGTCCGGTGTGGATTGGATTTCTCTGGAGATTTTTCAATATCAGATCCCATGGCTATGAAAGGGGAGGGTTTTCTAACACTTGATAATGCCTTTTCTTGGGTAGTAGAAGGCTGGGGCTCCTGAATAGAGGAGCCTGATTGGATTGGTGAAAGGTTTGGTTTGAATAGACGTTTGGGTTTTGGAATTCTGGTTGAAGATGATCCTTGATCAGCTTCTTGGGATGATTTATCAGACTTGTCGCCTGGGGAGACTGGGAGACCAGTAGCAATGCGCCTCTCTCGTTCAACTTTCTTTGCCTTCTCTAAATCGGACATGATGAGTCCGAATTCTGCATGCTCCCCGGGCAAGGACAGATCGGTCCAAGGCCTCCGGACCGGACAGACCACTTCGAACGCTCTGACCATAGGACTGTTCGAACTATGACAAAAGTACTAAAAAACCTAAACACTACTTGACTAAGCTACTTGCTCTCTTACTTAAAGCTCATGGGTCTTTGAACATGACCCGGGTCCATTAAACATGACCCGAAAGCCCATAAGGTCCCAAACATCAGGATATAAATACCCAACCACCTGCATTAAGTGTGGGTAATGAGAATCAACTGCTGCTAGCCACCTTAATTATCTCTCTACTCTCTACACTAAATACATAACACCCGCATACTACTATTAAACACCAACCTAATTACAAGCCTACCCTCAGGCGATAATTATCCACACCAAATTGGCGACCATAGTGGGAGGAGAAGGTGCCTGAATCAAGCATTCAAAACCAGCTAAGAAAATCTGTCCGAATGAATCCGGACAATCCAGAAGTACCACCAGCTCTGCTCGAAGTGGTGGGAGAGAACGATGAGTACACTATCGAAGAGCGTGATAGGCTAAAGGGTGAAATAGAAGCTCTGAGGGCCGAAAAGGCTAAGATGGGCCTGAAAGAAAAGTCCAAAGCATCAGCTGCTCATCACACCGATAACCCCAGAGAGCATGAGTCTTCAAATACTCACGTGAGCACCAAAAAGACTCATGCCAGTTCCAAAAAGTCTCACCGGTCTAAGCCAGTGGAGAGTTCTGACTCAAGCTCAGAATCTTCTGATAGCTCTTCGGACAGTGAGGGAGTTGAAAAATCCTTATCCTCTAGCAGCGATGAGGGTCGAACTAGAAAGAAGCAAAAGCAGATTAAAAAATATTCAAGAAAAAAGAATAGACAAGGAAAGATGAAGAGGCATATTTGTAAAGGATCATCTCATAGCCGGAAGCATGTAGACCGGATGCTGATGGATGCCTTCACTTTTCACGATGAACCAGGTATATTTGCAACTCCCAATGAGGGTACTGTGTTCAATCATGGAAGGAATTGGAGGCAATCTCCATTATCTTCTAAAATTGTGTCCGGAAACCTCCCCAAGAGGTTTGACAGCACCAAAATAGAGAAGTACGATGGCAGTACTGATTCAGACAACCATCTGGAGCAATTTAAAAACTTCATGATAAACTTTGACGATGACGATAAACTACTTTGTAGGGCATTCTCCCAATCATTTACGGGGAGTGCTCTAAAATGGTACAACAGCCTGCCTCAGGGTTGTATTAAAGATTTCGATACCTTTTGGGTAGCCTTTCGAAGGCAGTTTGGAGGGAGTAAGGAGCTAAAGGGCAATGGAGACACAATAATCCATTGTGCCCAGGAGCCAAATGAGTCCTTGAAAGAATATATAAGCCGTTTTGTGAATACCAAGAATGGGTTGGCTGATTGCTTCAAACAGGTGGCAATAGCATCCCTAAGGCAGGGTTTGAACCCAGGCAATCTAGCTGATTCAGTAACCAGGAAGAAGGCCATGACATGGGGAGGGTTGCTGAATGAGGTTGGAAAACAAATAAACGTCGACAAAACAAAGAAAACCAGGGTGCACAGGCAGGTGAGGTCTACCCCGGTGGCACCAAATCCCAATCAGAATCAGTCCGGGAACAAAGCAAGAGAGACCGGACAGGGGCATGGTAGGGCAAAAGCTCAGTCTCAGCCAGCTGCTCCTGCTCAACGTCAGAAATCCAGAAACAAGAGAGGGCCATGGGTCCAACCGGAGTGGTTTGCAGAATTAAAAGAAAGTGTGGCCACCATTTTCGATAAAACAAAGGACGATGTGCATTATCGGAGACCAGCCACATTGCAGTCTCCCAGAGAGCATCGCAATAACTCTTTTTGCCAATATCACAATGATATTGGTCACACCACTGATGACTGCATATCATTAAAACAAGAAGTTCAAAACTTGATTGAGAGGGGAAAGCTGGGAGCTTACGTCAAAAGAAGAGGAGGCAACAAGCCTGACAACACTCATCGGGTTGGTCCAAGTAATGCTGCTCCGGAGGGAGCCATGTTTATAATTGAAAGGTTTGACGTGGAATCTGAGTACTTGGATCCAGATCCAACTCGAAACAGAGTGGGTACAATTGAGGAATGTTCTAGGTCGGTCTCCGGACTCATTAAGTTTTTTGAGTCACTTACAATTTTCGGAGGGGACACTATGACAGCTCCTACTGCTTCCTCGAGGAAGAGGCACGTGCATGCTTTAGCCTCCCAGCTAGAAGGAGGCATGACTTCCTATCAATCACAAATCTCATTCCCCTTCATTGTTTTTGATGAAGATGATTTAAGAGACATTGCTGGCCCTCATGAGGATGCTGTTGTCATAGGAGCATCTATAGGGGGCAACGACATAAGGCGAATTCTGGTGGATACTGGAAGCTCAACCAATATCCTTTTCTTAACCACATACAAGAGAATGAAAAATCCAGCTGTAATTCAGAGTTCGGATAGATCAATTGTGGGCTTTACAGGCAGCTCAACAGATGTGATCGGAGAGTTCGAAGAAGAAGTTCTATTGGGCAAAGGCACTTTCAAGAAAATGGTTAGAATAATATTAATTGTGGTGGATTGTCCCACTTGCTATAATGCTATTCTAGGGAGGTCTTGGCTCTCTAGGATGCATGCAGTGGCTTCAACAGTCCACCAGTGCTTGAAATATGCTGTTCAGGGACACGTTAGAGTCGTCCGGAGCAGCCAGAAGATTGCAAGAGAATGTTATGCCACTGCCCTGGCTCCTCGAACGCTGGGGGCAGTCCGTATTAATGAACAATAGCAGTTTGAGGGCCTTTCTAGGGGTGAGGGTGAAATTGATGACCCTTGAGAGACCCCTGGAGTATTGATACTGGTTGAAGAGGTAGAAACATACTGTTTGGAAGATGGGAAAAGTGTCAAGATAGGGTCTAATATGCCACCCATTTTGAAATTGAAGAACCATCACCACGTTTTTGCTTGGTGCAATGCTGATGTTACTGGGGTTCCATCAAAAGTGATATCACATCACCTATCCGTCCGGAGAGACGTAGCACCAGTGGTTCAAAAGAGAAGAGTTTTTTCTAAGGAGAAGGCTGATGTCATTCTGCAAGAGGTTGACAGGCTCACAAAGATGGGGCATATCAAGGAGTCTCAATATCCTTTGTGGACTGCCAATCCGGTTCTGGTAAAAAAGAAAAATGGCAAGTGGCGCATGTGCATTGACTTCACAGATCTCAATAGAGCTTGCCCAAAAGATTTGTATCCAGTTCCCCGGATTGATCAGTTAGTAGACTCCACCTCTGGGATCAAGCTGCTTTCCTTTATGGATGCCTTCTCCGGATACAATCAGATTCAAGTAGATCCGAAGGATCAAGAGCATACCACATTTGTCACTGACAGAGGTCTTCATTGCTACAAAGTAATGCCATTTGGTTTGAAAAATGCTGGGGCTACTTATCAGAGATTAGTCAACAAGGCATTTGCTGATCAAATTGGAAGAAATATGGAAGTGTACATTGATGACATGATAGTGAAGAGTGTGGATGAGCAGCTGCACTTGTCCGATCTCCAAGAAACTTTTGCCAACTTAGTAAAAGTGAATTTGAAATTAAACCCAGAAAAGTGTGTGTTCAGAGTACAGTCCGGGAAGTTTATGGGCTATATTATAAGTGAGCATGGAATACAACCCGACCCGGACCAGCTTAACGCCCTATTTCAAATGGAGCCTCCTCGAAACATTAAAGAAATACAGCGGTTAACGGGGAGATTAGCTACCTTAAACAGATTTATCTCAAGGTCTTCGTACAGGTGTGCCCCTTTCTTTCAAACCTTGAAGGGTGCAAAGGGATTCAATTGGACTCCATATTGTGATGAGGCTTTCAATGAGATAAAAAATCACCTGTCCTCCCCCAAAACTTTGTTTAAGCCGATTGATGGGGAGACACTCTTTGTATATTTGGCAGTTTCAAGTTGTGCCATTAGTGCTGTGTTGGTAAGGGAGGTCGATGGTCATCCCCACCCAGTGTACTACATCAGCAAAAGCTTGATAGATGCAGAAAGTCGTTACTTGAAACTTGAAAAGTTAGCATTGGCCCTGGTGATAGCTGCCAAGAAGATGAGGCCTTATTTCCAGGCTCATCCCATCATCGTCCGGACTTCTTTCCCCCTGAAGAATGTCTTCCAAAAGGCAGACATTTCAAGCAGGATGACTAAGTGGTCAGTAGAATTGGGGGACTTCGACATAGACTTTGCTCCCCGAACAGCTGTCAAGGCCCAAGCTGTGGCAGACTTTTTCGTTGAATTCCACTCCGACAGGGATTCAAAGCAAACTACTGATATAAAAGATAAAAAGGTATGGGTCGTCCAAACAGATGGTGGGTCTAGCACTATGGGGTGTGGTGCAGGGGTGTGTTTGACTTCCCCGTATGGAGACAAAATGTACCAGGCTATTTGTTTTGCTTTCAGGGCATCTAATAATGAGTCCGAATATGAAGCAGCTATAGCTGGTTTAAAGTTAGCCAACATTTGTGGGGCTAAGAGGGTCAAGCTACTAAGTGACTCCCAACTTCTTATCCACCATGCCCAAGGCCAATCTGAGGCTAAGAAGGAGCAGCTTGTGAAATACTTACTCCTCCTTAAGAATGAAGCAATCAAGTTTAAAAGTGTTGTTTATGAGCACATTCCACGGGCATAAAATGAGCTAGTAGACTCATTAGCAACCATAGCATATACGGAGTCGTATCCATGGATCCATGTGCTAGAAAGCCTCTCCATTCAACTTAATAATGGTAAAAAAGAGGAAATTTTTGAAGTACAAGAGAAACGACCTCAAGACTGGAGGTTTCCTCTCCTGCAATATCTCTCCGATGGTGTTGTGCCTCCGAATAAGTCACTAGCCAGAACTTTGAAACACAAGGCTCGTGGTTTTATCATATTGAGAGACGTGTTGTACAAGAAATCTTACAGTAAACCTCTCCTGCGCTGTTTGGGGGATGAAGAGTCTCAAGTAGTCCTTTCCGAATTACATGATGGCGAGGGATCAGCCCATTGTGGGTTTAGAGCCTTAACAAGAAGAGTTTTACTCTCCGATTACTATTGGCCTTCAATCATGAAAGATGCTAAGGAATTGGTAAGAAGGTGTGACCCATGCCAGAGGTACAGCAATGAAATTCATGTCCCAGCCATTCCTTTAGAGTCAATTTCTGAGCCTATTCCTTTTGCTCGATGGGAATTGGATTTAGTAGGGCCTCTCCCTATGGCGTCCGGAGGACGCAAAACTATAATTGTGGCCATAGACTACTTTTCAAAGTAGATTGAAGCAGCCCCTCTAGCAGGGACAACATCAAAAGTTGTTATAAAATTCATTCTATCCAACATCTGTTGCAGATTTGGTGTCCCACAAAAGATAACAACAGACAATGGGCCACAATTCGACAATAGGGAAATGGAAAGTTTCTGTGCCTTAAGGGGTATACAACATTGTTTTTCTTCACCTTTCCATCCAAAAGCAAATAGGAAAGTTGAAGTGGCTAATAGGACTATACTGTCCGGTTTAAAGAAGAATTTGGAAGGGGCTGCTGGGAAGTGGCCTAGTTATCTACAAAAGGTATTGTGGGCCTACCGGAAAACACATGGGGCTGCAACACAAGAGTCACCCTTTGCTTTGGTCTATGGGATGGATGCAGTAGCTCCCATAGAAGCAACTCTCCCCTCCTTTCGTGTTCACAACTTCTCCGAACACGCTAACGAGGTGGCAATCAGATGACAACTTGATTTGATAGAAGAAAGACGAGTTAAAGCTCACCTTAGAGTTGCACACTATCATGGCTTGATGAGAAGCAGGTTTGCTTCCAAAGTTAAAAGAAGAGATTTCCAACCAGGGGACAAGGTATTGAGGAAGGTCTTCTTACACACTAAAGAAAAGTTGTTCGGAAAGCTGGCCCCAACTTGGGAGGGTCCATATATGGTTGTTGAGAGAATTAAACCTGGAACATATTGGTTGGAAGACAACGATGGAAGAATTTTGACTCATCCTTGGAATATCGAGCATCTCCGGATGTACTTGGAATATCATTTGTGTAAATATTTACTTGTTTAAACATCCATGTAAATATTTGGAGGCATACTCTTTCCTCCCTGGTGGCACAGTGAGGTTTTAATGAGGTCTCCGGGCTTTTGAATGAAATTCGATGCCTTCTTAAAAAATTTCCAAGTGTTTTAAATTTTGTTCTTTGTCACACTATCCGGATTGAAATAACTGAGGGCTATTTAAACTCTAGCCGGAGAACTTAAACACTCTCACTATAAAATAATTAAAGGCTATTTAAACTCTAGCCATCGAAATCGGAACAAACAATGAAAGAAGATGAGATTTGTGCAAAACAGAAACATTCATTGAAATAACTTAAAGTGCCTTGGCCTTCCAAGGACTTTTGAATAGTCAAAGTAAGAACAAAAAACCTATCCGGTCAGATACCGGACACAATTACAAAAAGAGTGCCTTGGCCTTCCAAGGACTTTAGTTTGAATAAAAAGTAAACAAAGTAAATCATAAGTTAAGGTTGAGCCTTTGAAGATGGCTCACCTTCATCTACCTTCTTTCCCTTAGGATCGTCTTTCTCTTCGCCAATTTTCTCCCCGGAGTGTTCTTCATCATCTGAGGAATCACTCGAGTAGCCATACCGGCCGCCTTCGGCCATCGTATGATACGGAAGGTCTTCAGGCTCAACATGAAGCCATAAGTCCCCTAGGTTCCTCTTCGGAAACTTTTCATGGAAAAGTAGAACCATGTCAGACCTCACCTTGGCAAGCAGTTGCTCTTCGCTTTTGATCATCTGGTTGGCATAAGCATTGATCTTAGCTTGGATCTTGGCCTCATGCTCCTGTAAAAAAGTATTTTCTCCTCGGCAGCCTTGGACACTGTATTTTCAAGGGCAATCTTATCATTGGTCAGGTTGGTGATGATTTGATCCTTGACTTTGGATTCTCCTTTTGAGGTGTTAAGGTCTTTCTCCAGTCTGGACAGTTTCTCCCGGAGGTCTTTAATGGTTTCCTCTAAAGTGGCAACTTTTGTGGTGCTTGCCTGTTGGTTTCTCTTCAACTCCTCGTTTTCTTCATTTAACATGGCAGCATTGGAGGTGGCAGTGCAAAGGTCTTCAGACAGCTTCTCCTTGTCAGACTTGAGATCTTTGATGATATCAGCCTGGCTCCGAACTTGTCTCTCCAACGCAAGTACAGGCTGCACGTTGCTTAACAAAGAGTGGGCTACAGCATCCCTTTCACTAGAAACGCTAAAAGTCTTACCGTTAAAAGTGACCGTGTTGGAGGTGCTTGGAGGAAGGTAAGGCCCGACAAAGTCATCTCTGGGGAGGTTGAGGAAGTATTCACCAAGCTCACCGAGACCGGTGATGTCTACTCCATCGATGTTGATATCTCCCCCCTCAACCTCATCGGTGTGAAAGTCACCCGGAATCTCCTCAGCATGCGTTGGGTCTACAGGATCAGCTTGGAAAGAAGGCTCCGGAGCCCGGAGAGAAAGCTCATCTCCCTTAGACGTCTTTTTCTTCTTGGCCTCCCGGTCTGTGCCTTCGCTTCCCTGTTTACGATTTATCTTATAAGCCTTTGGAGGTTTTGGGAGGTCCGCTTCCTGATTTTCAGTCTCTTGCTCCACCACCTGCAAGAGAGCAGCATCAATTTGGCTCTGAACTGGCCCCTCCGGGTCTGTTGGAGCATCCTTTTCAGCATCGGCAGGGTTAGCACCACCCACCACCTTCTTGCCCTTCTTCTTCTTGCCTTTCATCTTGCTCGGGGCTTTGGCCCGGCCTCGCAGGAGGAGTGTCCCATCTGGCTCATGGGTCATCTTAAGAACAACGTCCGGAGGAGGCTGAGTGGAGAGCTCCTCCAAAGTCAAGTCTCTCCGACCTGTGGTGTTCCACAGGTGAGACCTTGCCAAGTTGCTACTGGTGAAAGCAGCGTGGAATCGGTTCCCCCATTTCTCAGCAGCCCAGGCATTAATCTTGCCACTAGTAACCTGCCCGGCTTTCTGATAGTCACTGAACTCCTTGGGCAGTACTGCTAAGACAAAAGTAAGACAAATTAGTATAAACTAAGTCTAAAAAGAAAAGAAAGGGAGAAACAAAAGAATAAAGTAGAAGACTTACAATCACTCCTCCACCTGCTTCTCAGGAGGCTTGGGTTCTCTCCGTATTTAATCTTCTTCCCGTTCTCCCAGGCACCACTGACGAATAGGAACTGGGTCCTCCAATTCCTCTCTGCCTCCAACAAATCATCCACCGCCTTGAAGTCATCCCCCATGTTAAAGTGGTAAAAGGGGATGTGGTGGTTTCTACAAAGACTGGCCACTGCAGCAAACTCCTCCATTGGCATAGGGATCCCGGACAGCCTTGATGCCATGATACATGACATAAGGGTATACCAAGCGTTGGGGTTCAGCTGGCTCGGACAGAGTTTGATCAGATGGAAATATCTGACAATCTCTGGGTCTAATGCGAACCTGAGCCCCCATTTGAATAACTCCGTGAATATGACCACTTCGCTTAACTTGCAATCCATAGGAGTCTCCGGGTGTATAGGAATCCTGATCTTTATGTTTTCTGGTATGACCCACTTCGTACGCATCCTGCCCAGCTCAGCAGTATGGATGAATGCGTCGTTGATTTTTTGTAAGGAGAGAAGGTAATTAACGCTGACCTTGTGAAAACAAGGCCCCACTTTTCCTTCTAGGCTCTCCGGCAGATCCGGATGCCTCAAGTACAATTTCTCCTTGCCCTTATCCTTCTTGGCAACTATCTCTTTGTTGGTCTGACCGGAGGGCTCAGACTCAAATGGGGCATCTTCAACAGAGTCCTCCATCACTTCCTCCATAATTGTTGCAGGGATTTCAGCAGCTGTAGTGGGGGGGGGGGGGGGGGGTTCAAACTTGACTCAGCCTTGTCTCCGGACTGATGGGCCTCAATGCCCCTTTGATTTGTGCTCTCCGGTAGAGTGCCTAGAACATAAGTTTCTTGTTGAAGTTTTGGATTGGAGCCCTCCGGTCCGGACAGCCTATCCTTGGGGGCTCTAATAGGCACCTCTGATCCGGTGCTGCTGTCCTTTGCCCCCGACCTTGAGGGAGTATTTTTAGACCCTTGGCCTTTAACCAACCGGCCTTTCCTCCTATCGACTAACTTTTCAGGAGAGTGCTCCGTATCTGATCCCATTGCAATGAAGGGATAGGGCTTTTTGAGGCTAGTAGCTGTAACTCCTGGCTCGACAGCAGGCTCTGATTCCTGAACTGAGGAACCAGAGATTATGGGGGATAGGTTGGTTTGAAATAGTTTTCTAGGCTTAGTGCCTTTGGAAGAAGAAGAGCCTCGATCTGACTCGGTAGGAGAGGTGATTGGTCTATCAACAGGCGAGGTGGGTAACCCTGCTGTGATCCGTCTTTCTCTTTCGACTTTTTGAGCTTTCTCTAACTCAGAAAGGTTGAGCCACCCGCCTTTGACAAGAGCGTTCCTCGCTGTAAACATAAACTATCAAATAAAGTTTTTGCTTTAGAGGGAGAAAGCTTTGAGAGATTTTGCAGAGTAAATTTGAAGGAGATGGTAAAATAGTAGAAAGTGAGTTTGTATTTATAGTAAAATCTAAAAAAGAAGTTGATTCCTAGGAGAATTCGAAAAGTTTGGCAATGATTAAAAGACGACGCTGATGTCACCACCTTTAATTAAGAGGTTGCTTTTCGAAGAAGGTGGGTTCGAAATTCAAGGTGAAAAAACGGCTGAAGCAACCAATCAGAGAATGACACGTGGCCCACGAACTCTGGCAAAAACCGTATTGAATTCATGAAGCTTTATCTGTCCGGATAAACCCATAGCCTAAATTGACAGACCTGTCTAGATTAACTACCCCTGATGTCGGACTATTTTTCAGGTCTTTGACAAGAGTATTTGCACAAACACCTAAAAAAGGGGCTCCTGATGAGTCCGAATTCTGCATGCTCCCCGGACAAGGACAAATCGGTCCAAGGCCTCCAGACCGGACAGACCACTTCGAACGCTCTGACCATAGGACTGTTCGAACTATGACAAAAGTACTAAAAAATCTAAACACTACTTGACTAAGCTACTTGCTCTCTTACTTAAAGCTCATGGGTCTTTGAACATGACCCGGGTCCATTAAACATGACCCGAAAGCCCATAAGGGCCCAAACATCAGGATATAAATACCCAACCACCTGCATTAAGTATGGGTGATGAGAATTAACTGCTACCAGCCAGCTTAATTATATCTCTACTCTCTACACTAAATACATAAGACCCGCATACTACTGTTAAACACCAACCTAATTACAAGCCTACCCTCAGGCGATAAGTATCCACACCAGGACAGATTCAACCAGCCGCCTTTTACAAGAGCGTTTCTAGCCGTGAACATAAAAACTACCCAATAACGATTTTAAAAGAAAGGTTGAAAAACTCTGTGAAAGATTTGCTGAGAGATGAAGATAATGGAAAAGTAAAAAATGGTTTATATATTAGTATAAAAAGGTAACTGATACCTAGGAGAAGACGAAGAGATTCATGCAATGATTGAAGACGGCGCTGACGTAAGAAAATTTAAATGCATAGGTTGCTTTTTAGGTTTAGTGGGAGCGCTGATCTAGGAAAAAAACGGCGGGTAGGTCGAATTAGATTGTGACACGTGTCCCACGATCCAAAAAAAATTCTTAGCATTCTGGGAAGTAATCCGTCCGGACGAACCTGAAGCCATATACACAAGCAGGTCGGAAAACGTTGTTACTGACTAAGTAAATTTTTTAGTCTTGCCAAAGATTTTTTGACAAGGCCTAAAAAATGGGCTACTGATGAGTACGGATAACTTGACCATTGCTTACTGAGGTTTCCGGACAAGGGAAATTCGGACATAAACTTCCCACTTAACTATCTGGACAGGGCAAAAGTATAAAATAACTAAACACCTTTTGACTAAGCTAGGTGTTAATCAGCTTATTAAGTAAATGGGTCCTTAAACTTGACGCGGTTCCATATTTTGACCCGAAAGCCCATGGGTCCATAATTAAGGGTATAAATATCACAACTACTTTCATTAATGAGGGTAATAAACATTTAATACAGCCAGGCAGCTTAAATCTCTCACTACAAAACACCAAAACATTTAATACTCTAAAAACTTTCCAAAACACTTGACAAGATTACGCTCAGCTTAAAATAAACCTCACCAGTTTGTAGTGGATGATTACATTTGAATCCCTCTATAAGGACTTTGTATCTAATGTAATGGTTGCAAAAAGCAATGAGAGTTGGTTACAGATTCTAATATTGTCCGTCGAATATGCCATTAAACCAAGTGGGGGAGGTTACTTTCAAAATGAGAATGAAATATTTATATTTGAGTCCATAATCCGCTCCTAGGTACCACAATATCGCATTTTAGAAATTGTCCACGTGGTAGTCTGGGTTACTTTTTCGGGTGAACTTTTCGATTTTGTGCTTGTTGAATTATAAGGGGGACGTTGTATATTCAATTTTGGGAGCAAATAAGGAGTATTATGGCATAAATTCGTCATACGCATCCTAAAAGATGTTATTTTTATCTACATGGTGCCTTTTAATTTTCGATTCCTTGTCCATTGAGACCCAATTGTTGTATTTGATAAGGATATAAACTATGGATGACTAAAGTTTAATAATTTAAGTCTAGTACGAACAATTATAAAGATATTGGATGGATTTTAGTCTAGTTGTAAAGATAGGAGATTAAAGTGAAATTAACCCAATTCTGTAACAACTTTAGTTATTCTAAGTTTGTTCGCCTATAAATAAAAGCAATGGTTGAATTGAATGGCATAAGATTTTCTCTTGCGTGAACTATCTACTTTACTTAACTTTCTCTCTCTAAAATCAACATCTCTCTTAATCTCTCTATAGAATCAAGATTCATCCACACCAAATTGGCGACAACGGTGGGATAAAAAACCAAAAGAAATTGACTCTTTTGTTTCGTTTCAATTGTTCTTGATCAATTTTCTGAAGCGGTTTTAGATCAATAATGGAACCAAGGAATGAAAGCGATCCTTTGGTTTGAAAGGCGGTTGAGACACTAAAATTTGATCTGCAAGGAGGAGAAGGCAAAGAGGATGAACCATTTCCAGTTTGACAAACTAACTAAGATATTGAAATGCGAATGAACCAATTACTAGATAAAACCACAGCTCTAAATGAGAAGTATGATCAAAGAGAGAAAGATATTCAATCGGCTAGGCTGAAATCTGAGGTGAGGCAGGTGGATGATAAAAATGATGTTGAATACCAGTCTAATCGATCTTGCACAGCTTGCCAGGTTCGAAGTGAGCAGAAAAAAACACATTTTAAATCTTGTAAAGAGCTTCATACTTCTCGAAAAGAGAAAAAATATAAACAAAGGTATGTTACGTCTAGTGACGATGAGTTGAACATTTCAGGATTTGGGTATAAGAGGTACCAAGGGTCTTCGAAAGAAGAGAAATACCGACCTCAAAAATCATGAAAATAATACAAAACAAAAAATAAAAATATACCTTGTTGTTTGAAGGAAGTAGAATGGTGTGAAGGGAATACGTCGAATCAGTGCACCGGGATGGATGATCAGAACTTGTATGCTATCATGGGAACATGAAATGATAATTAATATGTACAAGAAGTTGACTGGAGAAACTCTCCCTTGAAGACTGAGATAAGGTCCATCATTTTTCTGAAGCGGTTCAACATTTCTAAGGTCGAAAAGTTTGATGGGATGCAAGACCCTGATGACCACATCAAACAGTTTAAGAATTATATGATGAATTTCGAGGACGATGATAGGCTAGTTTGTAGAGCTTTCTCTCAAACATTCAAAAGAACATATTTAAATTGGTATAACAAGATTTCGAAGGAATCCATTTCTAATTTTATAGATTTTAGCACAACCTTCCAACGATAATTTATGGGAAGTATGTGGGCAAACGAAGACAGAATAATATAGTGCAAACAAGCGGTGAAAGAAAAACTGAAGGACTATACTAAACAATTTGTGTTAACAAAAGTTGGTTTGGATAATTGTGAGAAGTTAGTAGCTATGGCAGCATTTCAACAAGGTTTGTTACCATGATATTTAGCGAATGTAACAAATAAACAAAGAACTTTGACCTTTGAAGTGCTGATGGCTCAAGTGGAAGTTCAAATTAAAGTGGAGGAGTAAACTAGAGTTCGAGGAATGGTTGGATCCAGTCAAAAGATTTCAGTGCAGGTGTCAAATAATCAGGTAGATTCTTTGAACTCAGCCCAACCATCACGTCCGAGGAACAACCAAATTTTTTCTTCTCGAACTGGATGGTACCCAACTCAAGCTACAGGGTATCAATTTTAGAAACCGAGGTCAAATCAATGGATAAGTCCAGAGTACTATACTGATTTAACTAAAAGCATTGCTGCAATTTATGAAAAGGCTAAGGGGTATTTAAGTTTCAAAAAACCTGATCCGATAAATAGACCAAGGGAAGAGCGTAATACCAGGTTTTGTAAATATCATAACGATATAGGACATGATACAAACAACTGTATAACTTTGAAGAAGGAGGTGTAAATTCTAACTGGAAATGGTAAGTTGCTAGCCAATATTATGGGGCAAAGCAATGTATCAAAGGCTCTTGTTACATTGACTTTGCAGGTGAGAATCCAAATTCACAGGCAGCAAATTTAATGATTTCAGATTCTAAGATTGATGATTTCGATGTTGTATTAAAATATTTGGACGCAGATCCGAATCGACTGATTCTGATGGCAGTGGATGAGCTAGTAACACAAGGTCGAGTTTGAAGTTTCTGTGAATCATTGGAAATATTTGAAGGATACACTATGACTGGAAATACTGATAGCTCGAGAAAGAGGCATACAGTGAGCCTAACTACTCAAATCGAAGGTTCAATTAGAATGAACTATAATCAGATTTACAGGTCTGATGGCCCAAGTGATTGGAGAATTCGAGGGCAAAGTATGTTTAAGAAATGGACCTTTTCAAAAGAAGGTTCAAGTTTTATTCATGGTGGTGGATTGTCTGACCAGTTATACTGCTATTTTTTAGAGATCTTAGATTTTGAAGATGTATGCAGTTGTATCCCCAGTCCACCAATGTTTGAAGTATGTCATTGAAGATCACGTTTGGGTTCTATAAAGTGATCAGAATGTAGCTAGGGAATTTCATGCCACAACTCTTTGAATCTGATGATCAAGTAGTGGTGATAAAAAGACTGAATAAAGTCAGGGGGTTGACCTTGAAAGCAGAAGAAGAAGAAGAAGAAGAAGAAGAAGAAGAAGAAGTTGATGATCTGAGGGAAACCCCGGGTTCTCTGACAGTAAGTAAAAGCATGGAAGAGTATATTTTCCCGGATGAGAAAGTACTTCGAATATGAACATTACCGACTCAAGTTTTACGTCAGAATCGCTAGAAGTTTTGTTCCATAATTTGGAAATTTTCGCTTGGAAAATAGAAGATGTGGTAGAATTTCCAATGGAGGTGATATGTCATAGCTAATCAATTAATCCGAAGATCAAACCTGTTATCTAAAAAAAACATGTTTTTATTTTGAGAAATCAGTGGCTATTGTTACCAAGGTGGATCATTTGTCAAAGGTCAGATATATAAGGGAGTCACAATATCCTTTATGGACAACAAACCTAGTGGTGGTTAAAAAGAAGAATGGGAAATTGAAGATGTGCGTAAACTTCCCAAATTTGAATCGAGATTGTCCTAAAGATCCATTTCATGTTCCTCAAATAAACCAATTGATTTATTCCACTTCAGTAAATAAAATTTTCTCTTATATGGATGCCTTTGCCGGGTATAACCAAATTCAGATGGATCCAAAGGATCAAGAGAGCACCACCTTCAACATGGACCAAGGCTTGCATTGTTACAGGGTTCTGCCTTTTAAGTTATAGTATGCTGGAGAAACATATCAAAGGTTAATGAATAAAGCCTTCACTTCTCAGATTCGAATAAACATGGAGGTGTATATTGATGACATGTTGGTTAAAATTCTAGCAGATGAGGCGCACCTGGAGGATTTAAATGATACTTTTTTGAATTAAAAATCTATCAGATTGAAGCTTAACCCATAGAAGTGTACCTTTGGAGTTCAATCAAGAAATGTTTTACGGTATGTTATTAGTTAAAAGGGAATATAAGCTGACCCAAAGCAACTAAAGGCTTTGGTATTCATGAAATCACCTCAAACTATCAAAGAAGTACAGATCTTGACAAGAAGGTTAGTTGCTCTTAACAGATTCATTTCCAGGTTTTCTGACAAATATTTTCATTTTTTCTAATTATTACGAAGACCAAATGAGTTTGAGTGGACCTCAGAATATGAAGCAGTATTTTCAAGCATTAAGGAGTTATTGTCATCACCAGAGATACTATCCAAGCCTCAAACTGGAGAACAACTCTTTTGTACATTGCACTGTCAGATTTTGTTGTGAGTGTTCTGTTAATAAGTGAAGATTTAGGAATTTTAAGGTTAGTCTATTATGTCAGTAAGAGTTTAGTGGCAGCAGAGAAAAGATATTTGAAGCTTGAAAATGTAGACCTGGCTTTAGTCGTGGCTGCTAGGAAGATGCGCCCCTATTTTCAAGCTCACACTATTGTGGTTCGAACTTCGTTTCCATTAGAGAATCCTTTACAATGCCCCAAAATTTCTGGGAAGATGACCAAATGGTCAGTGGAGTTGGGAGATTTTGATATTATTTTTGCTCCTCGAACGACTATCAAGGACCAAGCCTTAGCTGATTTTATTTTTGAGTTTCATTCAAGTAGATCAGATGAAAAGACAAATAAGAAGGTCTTACTAAGAGGTTCGATGTGGGTTGTTTGAACTGATGAAGTATCTAGCATTCTAGGATGCAGCGTGAGAGGTCAATTGGTTGCTCCATATGGGGAGGAAATGTTTCAAGCCATTAAATTCAGTTTTCATGAATCGAATAATGAAGCTGAATATGAAGCTGCATTGGCTGGTTTAAGGCTTGCGAGAATTTGTGGGGCAAATTCAGTTCGTTTGGAAGTAGATTCCCAATTAGTAGCAAATTAGGTGGCCGGTGTTTCCAAAGCTAATAAGGATTATTTAATTCTGTATCTTCGAGAGCTTTGAAGCTTGACTCTTTTATATGACCATGTTATTGTAGAACATATCAGCCAAGGAGACAATACAATTGTTGATTCTTTAACAGCCATTGCTTACACAGAAGAGTGTTTTTGGATTTTATTACAGGAAGTCCTTCAATTTTAACCCGATCAAAGCAGTGTAAATATGCAGAAGAAGTTTTTGTCGCACAAGATGTAATTCGAGGTGACTTGAGAACTGATATCCTGAAATTCTTGTCAAGGAGAACGCTACCTCAAGATGTGCAACTGGCTAAAAAATTGAAGTATAAAAATCATGGCTGTGTCGTGTTGGATGGGGTGTTATACAAGAAATCTCTAAGTAGGCCATTGTTGTGTTGCTTAAATAAACAAGATTCTCAGGAAATTCTGCCAGAGTTACATGATGGTGAGGGTTCATCACATTGTGGGGTCAAGGCATTGGCATGTCGGGTTTTATTGGCAGGTTATTATTAGCATTCGATTATAAAAAATGTTAAAAGCTTGGTTCGAGGTTGCGATACTTATCAACGATTTTCCAATTATATTCACAAACCTGAATTCCCACTCATGTCCCTTCCCGAAGCTATCCCATTTGGTAGATGGGAAATAGAATTGGTGGGATCATTGTATGTGGCTTCTGGAGGACGTCAGATAATTATTGTGGTCGTGGACTATTTTTCGAAATGGGCAGAGGCTGAACCATTGCTTGGAACAAAAGACAAGGGTTTTATTAAGTTCATTATGAACATTATTTGTTTCCGCTTTGGGGTACCTCCAAAAATTACCACATATAATGGTCCCCAATTTAACAATAGAGAAATTGTATCTTTTTATGTTCGAGGGGTATTACACATTGTTTTTTTACACCTTTTCATCCTAAGAAAATTTTCAGGTGGATATGACAAATAAATCTATCTTAGAAGGTTTAAAGAAGAATTTTATAGGGGCTGCAGAAAAGTGGCCTAACTATTTGCAAGAGGTGTTACGGGCTTATCAAAAAACTCATAAATAGGTCAATAAAGAAACTTCTTCTTCCTTAGTATATGGAATATATGATATTAGTCCTTCAGAATCTACATTACCTACTTATAGAGTACTTCAGTATTCCGAGGACCTGAATGACAAAGCAAAAAGAGAAGATTTTGACCTGATTGAGGACAAAAGAGTTAGAGCACATCTCAACACGACTTATTATCAAACTCTGATGAGGCGTCGGTATAATTCGAAGGTAAATTCAAAGTCGGTGATAAAGTTTTAAGGAAAGTATTCCTTCATACAAAGGATAAGCGCCTTGGAAAAATGGCCCCGAATTAGGAATGACCTTATGTGGTTGTGGAAAAAATAAAACCCGGTTCTTATCTCATTTGTGATGTACAGGTGAGGATGCTTGAACACCCTTGGAATATACAACATCTGAAATTTTATTAGGAATAATTTTGGTTTTTGACAACTTTTTTAAATAATCGACACACTCTTTACTACCTTGTTGGCCCTTGTAGGTTTTAATGAGGTGTCATGTAAATATTCAAAGTTAGCAATAAAATTATTTTTTGGCCAATGATTGTTTAAGTATAAGTATTTAAATTATTTTGGTAACTAATCAAATACTAATCATCTTTGAAGTTAACCAAGAGTAAATATTTTGAAGTGTTATAAACACTTTTTGTAGAAACAACCAGATTCGAAGTGCTACATTCTCTAAACACACTGTGATGTTTGAAGTTCTACGTTCTCAAAACATACTGTGATGTTCAAAGTGCTACGTTCTCTAAACGCATTGTCTTATTTATAGTGTTATGTTATCTAAACGCACTGTAATTTTAGTAGTCTTACGTTCTCTAAACGCACTATAATTTTCGAAGTGCTATGTTCTCTAAACGCAAGATATTATTCGAAGTGTCACGTTTTATAAATGAAGTATTTGTATTTAAGGTGTTAACATTCTTTAAGCACAACAATGAGATTAAGGTTTTAGTGTATTCACTTAAAAATTATAAGTTTAATTATGATATATATTATATTTGAGGTGAACATGACTTGTTTTTATGAAATCATAACTTTGAAAGACATAGGAATATAGGAGAAACAAAACACTGATGCATTAAAGTTAATCTGATGATACACAAAACAATTTTTTAATGCTAAGTAAAAAAAATCACTTAAAGAAAGTCATCTTACAACAATTTGATGACAAACATAAACAAAAAGGGAAAAACAAATTTATTTTTCCTAAGAGTTTCCATAAGACGACTCCCATATTCATAAGCACTTTTCTCTCACCCTGCTTCTTCTTTGGAGGAACTATGCACATGCTCGAAAGATTTTATAAGGAGATTTTAAGTAGGAATCAATTCCTACAAGTTTGTCAGGTTAGCCTTTGGAAATGTTTCATGAATTTCACAAAACAGATTAATAGTCTTCTGCTCTTCGGTGTTCTTAATCGTAGCTAACATATCTTTTCCACATTCGTCCTCGGAGGCCTTCACATCAATCATTTTCTCATCCTCGAATTGAGATGTAAGGGCATCCATGTTCCGTGTCATCTCCTTCTTTTTATTCTCACTCTTGTTTAGAGATCCTTGAAGAGTGGAGCATCTTTGTTTCTCATCAGATAATTCTTGAGCATGTTTAAATTTGAGCTCTTCTATTTCATTTTTATGCGAAGTATTAAGCTCTTCTATCTTGATCCTATGTACAGATCTGAGATGGTTTTGAGATGAAGGATGTCTCTAAGAAATTCTGATTTACCATCTTGGAATCTATAAAATTGATCCTTTACGGTTTTACCAAATATATCCCTCATCCTCTTTTATGTTGTAGCATCTTTCTTATATCGAACCAAGCATTTAGCAATGGTCTCCAATTGGCTTCGGGTAAAGTTCACTTCTTAGCACAACTTTTATGTTGCAGCTCCAAGATCGGTAAATGGTTAAATATCAAGCGTCACCTCTTCAGATGGTTCTTCAGCAGGTATGTATCTTGGAATGACGTAGGGAATCAGAGCAAAGGTTGACGGTGTCAAAGGATTTACTGATCTAATCAGTTCAGGAAGAAAATGAGTACTTACTTGACCAAATCGCTGCAGTTGATCTTGAATATCTTGCACATATGGATCCATACCTATGTCAAGCTCTGGAGACTATTCGAGGTTGATGAAGTTATCAGGGTCAAGTGATTGTCTCCTCGGTTATTGTATGCTTCAGTCTCACCTTGCTGATTGTATCCTTGATCAATGACTGCTTCAACTTGTCCTTACTAATCTTCTAGTACAATGTCTTCATAAGTCTCGGAAGGTAGCACTTCTTGAAGGGTCAGTTCGTTTTTCTTTTTTGCCCTTCTTTGTAGCGGTGTCTTGGATGTGCTCTTCTTTTTATTTGAAGTGGGCTTAATATCCTCCACCTTTTCAATAGTAGGAAGGGTTTTTTTTCCTGTTTCATTCCTCTTTGCTTTTGACTGTGGCGTTGGGATTTGTAAAGGGCAAACATCAGATGTGCTAGTTTTTTTTATTATTTTCCCTTCATTCTTCAAAGGAAGGTGACTATCTGATATGATTGGAATTAGAATATGCACCTTACTATCAGGTGCCACTAATCTCTTCACAACTAATATTGGATTTTGGGGCTTCATCAAATTTATGGGGAAGTCGACATAAAATGTAATTCTCCACAAGTGGCTGTTGATAAAGTTAATAGGCAGAAAAGGTCAGTGGAACCCATTGCCCCACTCTTATTCTTCACAAGTTGCCAGCTTGGCAAAAATATCTTTAGCATCCTTTTGACGAAGTTTGTATCTCCACGAAATTTCTAAATACAGTACAAAAATAAGGAAAGGATAAAAGCAAAATAACTAAAGCAACGACAAGAAATAGAAGATAAAAGAAGTCTACTGTTACTCTTACAGACAAGTTTAAGTCACGATGGGTTATCCTCGGATACCTCCTTTCCATCCTCACATGCCAAAAATATGAAGAGAAATGTTTGTTTCTAAAACTTGTTTGCTTCAAGCAAGTCATCGATTATCTTGAAGTCATCATCAAAAGTGAGATAATATAAGGTCAGAACAGTTCCCTATGAAAGTTTGGTCAAGGCGATGAAGTCTTGAATAAGAAGCGGAATTTCGGCAAGCCTGGAGGCCATGATTACAGATAAGAGGGTGAACTATTGGTTGGGTGCATCTTATGTAGGACAAAGGTCGATGAGCTCGAAACATTCCACTATCATTGGGTCTAACGAAAACCGAAGACCCAGTTAATAATTTCAGGATACACCACTAATTCATCTTTCCCACAGTCCAGTGGTGTTTCTCCCTCCTTTGGAAACCGAAGCACGATATTATCTAGCATTCCCCATTGCTTTTTCAAGGAGGCAGCTTGGGACTCTGTCTAGTAGATATATGGAATGTTTTTTAATGCCAATATATATTCTGCGAGAAGTGGCTTTAGATTTTCACCTACTGAAGGAGCAAGCTTTTCAGATAGTTCAATATGAGATTTCTTTTTTCCTTTCCTTTTCTTCGGTGCTCTTGTTTTTTTTCGAGGCGTCATCCTCTACATCAGCTTCAATATCTTTTAAAGCATCATCTTCAGTATCAACTTCAACATTAGATTGAGTAGCCTCGGAATCATCGTTTTGCTCAGATGTCTCATCTTTAAGTCGAGGTGGGTATGGATTAGAGGCTGGTTCCCTTCGCTCTTCATTTAAGGGATCTTTTTGAGATTTTGTAATTTTCTTAACAACTTCCCTCAAGGGATGAGAAGATGGTGAAGTGTTGTCAGCATCATCTTCCATAGTTATAAAAGTTCTTTTTGAAATGAGAGATTTTGAACAAACTTGAGGGGTCTCCTTGTGCAGCTTCCGAGACAGTTTAGAGTTGGGAGAAGATGACTTTTTCTGATTTACTTGAAGAAGATGTGGCTCGAGTTAGTTTTCAATGGCTTCGAAGAATAGGTGTTAAAGAATAAATTTGAGGAGATGATTTGGCTGGTGATGGTAAAGTTTGAGGAAATTTTGGTGTTTAAGTTTTTGAGGATTGGCTTTCTTCTGGGATAGATGAACTTGAAAATGCAGAAAGAGTTTGATTTGGATCATATTATATCGTTTCAATGGATAATCAAGGAGAGTTTCTTATTAATCTAGCTGTCCTGTATTCTTCTGCCCTTTCACTTATACAAAAGTAATCGTAAGCTCCAAAATGGGGTTTATCTAGGGAGGATGATTTTCTGGGTTTTTTTAGCTCTTAGATTTTTGAGTTCTGAACAATTTCTCATAAAAATAATTGAAGTATGGGTGATGGATTTGAAGTTATACGACAAAAGGAGCTTAGATATTTAAGATTCAGATGAAGATAACCAATAAATATCAGGTGTAAGCCGACTCTCTCTCTCTCTCTCTCTAAGAATACGTGTGTGAAACAAACTATGGCACATATGAGTATTTATAGAAACAATTAAGGGAAAGGGAAAGGGAAGAGGTGGAGGAAGCTATTGGACAGAATTCCAAGCAGTTGCGTAAAGAAGAAAGTTTGACACCTGTCACATGACAAGCCCATTGGCAGACCTAGTTCTTAGGGCATCATTACTCTTTAGATTTTCACTTCGAACGTTTATGCCCGTTGGGAGGAAATGTTTGCATATGGAAATATTCAAAGGGTTAACAAAAAAAATTTGTGATCCGAGGACAATCAGTGTTGTCAAATGGATTAGTTAATTGAAAGCAAATCGGGTCTTTGGCAAGAGGCATTATTTTCTACTATCAAGGATTTCCGATGACAACTAGTTCTCATTCTTTGATCTTCATAAGAACTAGGGGGCTACTAATAATGATATAAACTATTGGGGACTAAAATGTAATAATTAAAGTCTTGTACGGACAATTCTAAAGATATTGGACAAATTTAGGTCGAGTTGTAAAAATAAGGGGTTAAAGTGAAATTAACCCAATTTTATAACAACTTGAGTTATTCTAGGTGTGTTCGCCTATATATAAAGGCAAGGATGAATTGAATGGCATGAGACTTTCTCTTGAGTGAACTATCTTCTTGACTTAACTTTCTCTCTCTAAAATCAATTTCTCTCTTAATCTCTCTATAGAATCAAGATTCATCCACACCAGTATTGAATGTTCTTATATGGTCTGTGAGGGTAATAAAAATATAGAGACGATGTGTGTTGGTTCGACCCCATCTGGAGAAACTTCCCATGGTAAGTTAATGCAGACCCATAGGTGCTCCTGCATTTTCTCTAGTTGAGACAGATGGATAATCGTGTTGTATCTAATATGTAAGCTGATGCTATGGCTGAATAATAAGTTTGTTGAGCTTGTGGAGCAACGGTGGACGGAGGATAATAGCTTATCAAGTGGATGCCGATTTGGGCCGCTGGCGACTGAGGGTTATAGAATCCTCTTGAAGGTGCGCTAAGAATAATCAGACCATGAACATGGGGTATTTGTTGATATAATTTTCAATTGGGATCAAGTGTCAAAAGTATTTTTGTCAAAAGTATTTTATTTAAAAAGTGTTTTTTTTCTTGTTCTCGTTCCCTTTTATAATAGTTTACAGCCGTCACAACAATTATATAACAATATTTATTATCCTAGATTTTCTTTGACTATTGACTATACATTATATATTATTCTACAAAATATATTAACTAAATATTTGACTAAAATAAATTAGATATTAATCTAATTTATTTCCTTTAACACCCTCCCTCAAATTGATGCTGGTAAGTCAATTAGTAACAATTTTCCAATGAGAAATTTATGTCACAGACGAGTCATACCTTTGGAAACAATATCAGCCACTTGGATATTAGAAGAGATGTGAGGAAGAAATATCACCCGATTTTCCAAAGTATCTCGGTTAAAATGACAATAAACTTCAATGTGTTTGGTGCGTTCATAAAAAACAGTGTTAGTGGAAATATGAATAACACTTATGTTATCAGCGTTAAGAGGAGTAGAAATTATCTAAGCAAATCTAAGCTTCTTAAGAAGACCACATAGCCATATAATTTTGGAACAAGCACTAGACATGCCATGATACTCGACCTCAATAGAGGATTTAGAATCACGTTATTGTTTCTTACACCTCCAAGTAATTAGAGCATCACCAAAAAATATACACCAACCCATAGTAGATCGACGCGTATCTAGACATCCAGCCCAATCAGCATTGCTATAGGAAACAAGTTGATGAGATGAGCCATTAGGAAGGAACAAATCAAGAGTATGTGAACCTTAGAGATACCGAATGACACGTTGAACTGCAACGATGTGAAGATGTCTATGAGAGAACATAAACTGTTTGACTTGATAAAATATAGATATATCAGTACGCGTAGTTTCAAGTATATAAGACTCTCAACCAAGCGCCGATATTGAGTAGGATTATCTAAAACGTTCACTATATTTGACATTTACCTCCATAGTAGTATCAACATAAAAAGCGTCCTCCAAACCAGCCAAAGCAATAAGATCTTGAATATAATTTTGTTGGTTCAAAAAAATACCATTAACCTGATAATAAACTTCTAATCCTAAAAGTATGTAACTTGTCCAAGATCTTTCGTATGGAAAGTTTCATGTAACTATTGTTGAAGCTTAGTAAAAAAACTATAATCGGTACCAGTGATGATAACATCATCCATATAAACCAAAAGAAGGACAATACCCAAGGTAGAAGTGTGTTGAAATAAAGAAGAATCATACAGACTTTGGGTCAAACCAAATGAAATAATTGTACAACTGAAGTTCTCAAACCAAGCCCGAGGTGCTTGTTTGAGCCCATAAAAAGAACGCTTTAACTTACATACATCAAAACAAGCCCGAGACTAGAAAATCGACGAAGAGTTGTGGAAGCAGGAGCATGACCAGGTGTCAAGATAAGACTAGAAGATATCATAGAAGAAGTGAAACCAGACTCATCTCAATTACGGCTTTGAGACACAAAACCAAGTTTAAATATTTCTATAGATTTTAAAATTTTAGAAAAAACTAGGCATGAGAGATAAAGATGCAGAAGACGGATCAACATAAGATAGAAAAAATATTGATTTAAAAAAAATCATATTCTTAAAAACCCAAATATGATGAGCATGAGGATCATAACAAACATAACCCTTATAAGGAATAGCATAATTTTACAGATTGAGCAATAAGATCACGAGGTTCATGAGTAGGAAAGTGTACTTAACAAATACATTCAAAAGTACGAAGATCAGAATATGAAGGAGAATGACCAAACAAATTAAAAACGAAGAAACTTGACTTAACGTATGAAAATGTAGGCGATTAATAAAAAAACAACAATTAGAAAGTGATTCATACCAAAAACAAGGACGAACAAATGGTCGTTTGCCAAGAATTGCTTATCCTTTGAACCCTCCAATAACACCATCAGAGTTTCCTGTAAACCCCATTATGGTTTTGTTAGATTGGAGAATAACAAATTGATTCTTAATTAATTCATAGATGGACATACATAAGCCGAGCTACCAGTGTCAATCATGATTCATCAGATTTATGTTCCCTCGATAGATGCCTATATGAAGGGGAAATATTTTAATACAAATGAGAAAATATTTTCCCTTCTAAATATGTTGTCAAGCTAACCACATACCTTATTCTATAATAACTTGAAAGTGTTGTCAACGTATCTTCTTCAAAAATGGTTAACAATTCGAAGATTTGACACAACTTTGAGACCCTTCCATTATTTTCAGATACCACATTCACTCGACCCTGATGCAGATCATGATCCAATTACTCTGAATCCATGTCAAATTTCTCAATAATCACCATCGTACTTTCCTATTTGGAAGCTTCTATGGCTTGCCTTCGGACAACATGTAAAGCTACATGTGCCCCACTCGTGCTAGGCTGTGATATGTTACCCACTTGCCTGTTACCAACTTGTGATTTAACAAAAGTAGTGAGCTTCCTATTTTCAAATAAAGATTGTATATCTTGTTTCAAAGCAATACAATCCTTAGTATCGTGTCTTACATCATTGTGATACTTACAAAATCGTTTGTTTCGATTTTCTCTCAGATTCTAGATGGGTGGGGGTCTCTCGAACTACACAAAAAATTTGAGCTATTATAAATGGTCGCAACATTTTCAGTCATTTGTAGATAATAACTGGGCTGAACCCACTAATTCCCTATTGGTATAGATTTTTTCCCTTGAGTGGATTGGCTTGATCTAGGTTGATGAGAATATTGTTTAGAATGTCTTTATGATTTCTAACCGAAGCCTGCGACTGACTATTTGCTTGTCGAAGAAGGGTTGAATAGTTAGGTCTATATTGGTGAGGTTGTCTTAATCTTTTATTTTCATTCACGATGATTTGTTTTCCAACTTGGTTTAATAAAAAACCTCAATTTTAAGGGTTACCGAATCAACCAACTCACCAAATATTAGTCCTTGCTTAAGTGCCGTTATAGCTACCTGTTCGAAGCAGTCTGCCAATCTATCTTTGGTATTCACAAAATATTGGGTATAATCATTAAAGATTCATTAGGGTGCTGCCACAACGAAATCATAATTCTATAATCTTTTATATCTCACTTAGAGAAAGCATTATCATCTATAGCTGCTGGACCACTCGCATCAATATGACCCCATAATTATTTTCATTTCACATAAAATTGAAATTAAAATTTCCAAGCAGATTAATATTTTCCCGTAAATTTAATATGAAACGAGTCAAATTTATCTAGTGATATGATGTAGTCAAGAAAAAAAATTGAAGAGAAAAAAAATTCTGAAAACAATCTCCAAATTTACCGGAAAAAAAATTCACTACCCAAATATTCCACGAAAAAGGAAAAAAAATCTAAAACTAAAATCTTCAAATACTCTAAACAAATCCACAAATAATCTAATAAATAACTTACCACCCACATACTTTACGAGAGAGAGAAAATCAACACCCTTCTCCTACCGTGTCAAAAATATTTTATTTTTATAAAAGTATGTCTAATTACTTATTATCGATCTCCTTTTATGATACTTTACAATTGTTACAACAAAAAAAATTACAATATTTATTATCGTAGTTTTTCTTATACTATTGATTATATAGTAGATATTATTCTATAATATATATTAACTAATTCTTTGACTAAAATAAATTAGTTGTCAATCCAATTTATTTCCTTTAACATCAAGCGCTTGTGGAGGCATGATAACACCAAGAGTTGTATGGTTGTCATCCCCGTGTTTGGCTTCGCTCCTTTCGTCTACGATTGCGTCGTTTGTTGCTCTTTTCTAAGGATGCATAATTTGACCTAGTTTTTTCTTCCTTATATTTATTATAAGAAGAGTTACATTTATCACTTACATATTGATATAGGTTTATAAGACTTTCCACGTTACCTCATTCATACTCATCTCTTTTTTCATGTCTATTAATTTGGGATTTTATTTTTTGCACGATGTATTTGTTCATAACATCGATGTATGTATTAATCATTTTCAAGTTATGCTCTCGTGGCTCTGCTCCTAGGTTGTTAAATTGGATTTTTGTGATGGTTTTTTGCTCATTTGAATGCTCAATCTCATCATCTATTGGCTATGGTTTTCTCTTTCATTTCTACCATAGCGTCATAGGTAAGTATTATATTATATCCGTGTAAAGTTGTTTTTAATATATCTAGGATACCGCCGATTCTAGTGGAATGACCAAATGATAAATGTAAAAAGTGATAAGTAGTAGAAATGTTATAAGATATTATTACTCATGAATTTGTATTCATTGACATCATAATTAGAAAAAAATATAATAGCCTAATACATTTATTTATATTTGTATAAAGTAGTAAAATATTAATTTTTGAGGTATGTACCGTTGTAGCGGACTTGCAGCCCCAAACGAATTATGGGATCGGTTAGGTGGCCCTCGACAAAAAAACCATCGACCAGAAGGCCGTTGATAAAACAAATTAAGCTAACTTTCAACACATGTGGTGATGAGACATCAACAGCTTGGTGGGTTGTTGGTGAGAAGGTACCAACAGTACGGATGAAATCGACCATATCAATATCCATTAATTATAAATAGGAAACTTCTTAATTAATTATTTTCATAGTTAATGGGTCATCGGTTTAATTAAATATTTATATTAATCACAAAAACATATCTTTCAAACTTTAATCCTATAATTGTATATTGAGAGATTAATTTTTATTTTCTTCTTATTTAAATTTTTATTTTTGTCAAAAATATGATTAATGAAAGTGAATTTCTATATTCTCGGATCATAATATATTTGTATATACAGTTTTATTATGAATTAATTTACGTTTTTATTTTAATTTATTCTTTCTATATATATTAATATTATTATTGAATGAAATATCATTAATTACCTACGGGTTCGGTCGATGGATGTTAAATATGGATTGAGACAAAGAGGTAAAATTTATTCCCAATATATAATAATAATTATGGGATAAATAAGTAGTGCGCTACGATCTTGAGTCAATGAATTCAGAACTAGGTTTTTAGATTTCATGACCAATTGTAAAAGATAGGAAACTAGAGATATAATCAAATATATAAGAAAGTTAGTTTTCGATTATCGAGAGATAAAAACAACAATGTTAAAGAGAACCTTATTTTGAAAAATATATTTAGATTTGATTGATTCAGTTGTCTAGGCTTCATAATAATTTATGTATACGAGTTCAATGACCCTATAATTATTTTTTATATTGATATATCTCAAACTTATACAATTTCTTAGTTTATTTTCTTGTTATATACACAATTTGGATCACCATGATCAAACATTAAAATTATATTTTTGTTGTTAAATTGTTATAAATTAGTATCGATGTTTAGATAAGAATAAATAACTTTTGGGTTTGATTAAAATCGAGTCGTAACATAATCGTGATACTAGAATGAGAATCGTACACTTATAATTTTTCATATCAAGTTTTTCGCACCGTTATTGGAGATTTTATTATATATCTTTATCTATTAATTCGATATTTATGAATAGTGATTTATTTTTTATTTTTGTACGGATTTATTCATTAATAATAAAACCTCAAGAAGTATGACGAAATTATTGTGAAAAATAAGAGATTATGATAATCTGTCACTCATGAGAGTGAATCAAAGTATCGCGAGAATGGAGGTTGTTGCAACATACTTTGAGATCAAACCGTCGTTGATTACAATAATTTTGAACAATCACAAGTTCGATGGAGACTCAAAATATTTCGTCAACTCTAATCTATATGATTTTCTATAAATGTGTGATATATGCAAATACAACAACATTCCAGCTCATGCGTTATAATTGACACTATTCTCGTTCTATCTCAAGACAAAACACAAGGTATGACTTCAATCAGTACCTCATCACAACGTGGGAAAATTTGGCTCAACTATTATTTTTGAAGTAATTTTCGTCAATAAATAAAGTGAATTATGAAACGATATCACTGATTATGTTCAACGAAACGATGAGTCGTTGTGTGACTCATGAGAACGGTATAATTTATGATTATGTATATGTCTTCACCACGAATTCCAACATGGATGATAGTCTAAACATTCTATAATGGTAATTGGATAGAAATAAGATGATGTTTGACGCTGCAAGTGGAGGATCTTTTACGAACAAGACTCTAAAAGAAGCATACCCATTATTGTAGGTCTTGTCTAGTGAGTGATCATAGTTCTTATCCTTACGATAGTGATAAGCGGTACAAAATAAGAATAATAATCTACTAGATGAGGGTACAACCTGATATAGATAAATTCTATTTGAGGGGCTATTTATTAAAATGGATAGGAGGAATTAATTTTGGGTAGAGAGTAGAAAGATAAAAAAGTTTCTTAAGTAAATTCTTTGAGATATTAAGTCTGATTTTAGCAGTAAATGTTTTATCCTTATTAAATTCCTTTTGAGATAAAAGGTTGCTTAAGTAAATGTTTCATCGATATATCTTTTATGTATTGTTTCTTCTGTGTATATATTCCTTATCTTTTCTTATTTTAATGTGAAACGTCAATTTTTCTGATTTTTTTAATTAATGTTTGATTTCAAATGAAGAAGTCAATAATTGTTGCGTGAAAAAGGTAACCTTAACACGGATCTATTTATGAAACACGAATCGTGAATATTTTTTGAACTGTAAATCTCATATGTATATATGAAATGTGAATCACGGATGTATAGAGTTTGTACCACAATTTGTATCGAGTTTTAGGATTCCCCGATGATGATTTACGAGGAGTATAAATACCTCATAATGATGCAATCCTTGTATCCGTAGAGTTTACAGGAGTAGCAATCAAATGAGTCCTGATGTTGAAACTCGATACTTGCAGCTAGATAAGTTGGCCCTTGCATTCGTAGTCGAATCCCGAACAATAACTCAGTATTTTTAGGCTCATACCATACATCTACACTCTATTTTCTATATAGATTGTATTACGCAAGCCGGATGTACCTGAAGGATTGAACAGGTTGCCTATAGAGCTTAGAAATTGCTATGTCCAGTTTAATATAAAAACGATGATAAAAGTGCAAGGCTTGGTGTACTTCTAAATGAAGTTCTAATATGATGGACCCATACCTACCACAGAGAAAGTTAAATCAACCTGACTAGTACGAATAGGCGGTAAAAATAATAACAAAGGTTAGGGGCATGAATCCAACACACATACCTTACATTCGATATCATGATACGATCCATTAAACTTGGTTTTCCAGCTTCAAACAATGAATAAAAATACAAGTCTACAGTTCCAGCCCTTCGATTGGCTAACATATATGGAGTACCGCGCATTCGGCTAATCATGAAGTCATAAGTGGTGGTTTACCAAGTGTTCACTTAGGATAATGCTAAGAAATATACCATAATCCAATACTTCAAAGAGATTCAATGTTAAGCATCCTTATTCGACGACGTTCATTAAAGTCATAAAGGAAGAAAATATCGAAGTAAGACCTTGCGTATTTTAGCTTGTGCAATATCAACACCAGATGTGTTCCTCCAAGATGCACCTTAAGTTATCCTCCCTAATAAGTTTTTATAAAAAAATTCTTACTTTAGCGTTATGGTCATTGAGGAGGGAAGACATAAAAAGAAGATTGACGAACATCAATTATCAAATATATAAAATAGTGGATACTTCCAAGGAATATCAAATAAAATATGCTCGCTTTGTATGGCTATAAAAAATCTCTACAAGAAAGGGATCACCAAACCCTTTCTAAGATACCTCAGCCACGATGAAGTAGCATTTATGGTATAAGAACACCATGATGAGCAAGGAAGCTCCCATTTCGGTTACAAAGCTTTTTACTAGAAGGGTCAATGATGTAGCTAAGATTGCGGACAAACTGGTTTCTTACTCAGGTATCATTGTTGGGTCAGAAAGGTACTCAAATTGAAGATTTTGACGAGTCCGTCATATTTTAAAAATGTGACTTGTGACAAAGTTTGATACCCAAATTCAACCCCTAAAGCCTTCAAAAACCAGTTTTTTATAATTAGGCGTTATTTTTATTTATGTTCTTTATTTTAAAATATTTATGTAATTTCTCTTATTTTGAATTAGGGTTTTGGTTAGTGTTATATAAACCATCATATACCCTATTTCTCCATCAGACTTTGATTAATTGAATTTTGAGAATTTTCAATGAGTCTCTGAGTCTTTTTTTTCACTCTCACCAAGGGTTAGGGTTTATATCTACTGTTTTTTGCTTCTTTTCTTGATTTGTTGCAGCCATCAATTCTCAACCCCCACGAACTTGATCAGACATTCTAACAAAGTACTATAAAAAGTTAACTTATAAATACTGTTAGGGATATATTTTCATTACAACCTTTCAAAACACTTATTTCCTTTATAAAACTCTAAACATAATTCCTTAAAAACTCTTTAGTCTTTCAGAATAAGGCCATGATGTGATTCTCTTCACATTTTAATGCCTTATGAGCAATGAACTAATGCTAAACGATGCCTTATGAGCAATGAACTAATGCCTGAAGGTAAATTTTTAAACCATGTCAACGTCGATTCTTTAAAAGTCATTGAATAATCTTGACACAGTAAAATATTATCTATATTACACCTACTATAATGTTTTTAAATTGAGGTGATGCTCCGCATTTGTCGTCCTATCTTACTTTTCGATCTTGTAAGTATCAAACTTCTTTAGTAACTTTCCTTCTAAAATTCTTTGTGCAATGGCGATTCAACTGTAGTGTACGCAACTACTTTCGATCTTATATCATTATTCATATTGTTTTTTATCTTCTTTTCTTTTCCTTTATCCTTATTTTCTTTTGACTATGCTTCTTACTTGACTCATCTATTTTATACTTATCTCGTTCTTATTGAAAAGCAACTTCCGTTTCACGAACCAACTCATCCTTATCCAATTTTCAAAAAGATTCACATTATCTCCCAAAATAACTTTCTCGGTAATTAACTTCAAACTTTTAGTTATTAACTCAAATCGATTATAAATTTCTTCATCTCGTTTATTTTATAATAAATTTGACTTACAATGCTCCATCCTTAATTTATTTAATTGTATTCTATAATTTAGAAATAATTATCCATATCATCTTCAAGATATATCGGTAAATATCGAACATTATTACCATTCATCGTTATACCTTGTTACGAACATGTCATTGTTGTTGGACTATCCATTTCATTTTCATACATTTCTCGAATAATATTTTCTTCTTGAATTGGAAACCTTGCTACTGACAATCCTAGTATATCCATTAAAGTTCATTGCATATTGGTGTTCCCATAAGTTGTGAAGAAATATTTCAAGAATTTATTGTTGGAGATACATGAATGCTTCCTCTAAGTGATTATATATCCATTAATGATATAGTCGTTTCCATTTGAATTAAGAATAAATTCTTTTAAGAAACATTCCCCTAGACGCCGCTGAAAAAGACTAAAAATGATCAAATATCTATTTATTAATAAAAGAATCAACCCATTTTATAATGATTGGATCTCATATTTATAGCTACTTTATTCGTAAATTATAAGAATGGATGACATGTATATCTTATAACACGTGTTGGCTACTGTTACAAAAGGTTATTAAAGATTTCATATTTTACCTCTTTAATTGGCATGGGAATTCTCGTAAGATACAATATTTTTCTTAGACATTATATTATCTCTCAGTTCTTTATATCTTTAATTAGGTTACTTGTAACTCAGTCATTCATTAACATATTTCTTGAAAATATCTTCATTTTCCTATGTTGTTTTGTCATTTTTGCCAACACCTTTGACTAACTCTTTTACCGTTGCTTATATCTGCTAATTATTTGCCTTCTTTTCTCGATGTCTTATGTCCTCAACCAATATCATATATGCTTAGGATGATCAACTTTATGATGCAAGTGTTGAAGCTTTAACATGTAATATGCAAAATTTATTTTCTCTTAAAAAACAAATGATGTTTTAGCATCATATAACTTTATCACATACAGTCTAACATCTATTGTGATATTGCATTCTATGTGTTATAAAAACATATAACGTGACTTAGTTCCAAAACAACGATTATACATGGCTATGTGGCATTAGAAATATCAAAAACATATTATTCTTTCTCTTACACCCTCAAAGGAATGTACATGTTGAAGTAACAAAAATTAATATTTTTGATGGCACCAAAAATATGATAGAGGGTGCAAAATGAAATTGCTAAGACTTCATCTAATAAGTAATTTGGTCATACATAACCACATTATGGTTGGCCACAAGAAAAACCTGATTTACCTTGGTATCTGGTACGAAATTAGTGGTTCTAGCCAAAACTGCTATGCCTTCCTACCGAATCTCAACATACGATGAGGGTAATAATCTTATAGTAAGAAGTGTCAAACTGGATGTAGTTAAGGAAAAAGGGTTAGAGCCTACATTTGCTCATAACATTACAAGACTTGAATACATAACTGATATAATCCAATGTTTGGATTAAAATATTTGAAGTATGAGATTGGGTTCTAAGAAGAGTCTTCTTACACAAAGATGAAACACATCTTGGCAAACTAGCCCCAAACTAGGAATGGTCGTTTACTAGTTGAAGCAAAAGTAAAGCCAAAATTGTATAATCTGTAGGATAAATAAAGCAAAAGTTTTTTACATCGCTGTAATACTGAGCGCTTAAAGGTTTACCGCTATTTATAAGTTTGAGCCTTATTATTTGTACATATATGTAAACTTTTTATTATACATGATTTGTACTATTTCGTAATCCAATGGCACAAGAAGGTTTAAAGAAGACACTTACTTTAATAAACTTTTACTATTTCCTTTACATGTGTTTTATTTACTCTTTTTACATTAATTTTATATATTCACAATGAAAATAGCCACATCTAAATGCAAAGGGTAAGCATGAATGCATAAGTATAGTCTATAATAAGGGAGGAAATATTTGGAAGAATAAATTAAATTGATTAAATAAAGAGAATAATTAGATTTTATAAAGGTCTTGTAAATAAATTCAACAAGTATGTAATATTGCGGAGGACTTGTGTAATAAATAGTTATTATGTCTGAGATTAGTAAACTAGTGAGGTGAAATGACCATAAAAGGGGGTAATTATGTAATTTATGGATCCATCACTTGTACTATATAAAAATACTCCCCTTTTGGGAAAATAAATCAATCATTATTCAATCATTGCTTTATTTCATTTATCACTTTCTCTCTCTACTTTTCCTATTTCTATCTCTACATACTCTCTTACGAATATTTCTTACACTGATAACACCTCTAAGAAATATTTGGAACTATCATTGACGCCATCTTTGAGAAAGAGATTGGTACTCAAAATCAGTTTTCTAAAATCGTTTTCATAATCTAAGACTTTGAGAGTAATTGATACACAAATGCTCGGAGAGCTAGATGCTGGCACAGATGGTCGTGCGATTGGAAACTCATTTGGAGATCTCATGATCGAAGAGCAAATAGTGAAGGAACAAAAAAATAATGATTAATATGCTGAGGATCTACTCGAAAAATCTCTTTAATATCTCGAAGGAAATAACTGTTGGAAGATATCGAAATGTTGAATGTTAAAAAGAAACTAGCTTTGAATTCAAAGAGGATCAAGTCGGAAGTCCAAAAAGAGAAGGTAACTGAAAAATAAAATATGGAAGATGCTCATCAAACTAATGATAAGCGCAAAAGGCATAAGAGAAAGAGTCGTTATTCTTCACAGAGAAGAATGAAGTCTAGGCGTCGCTATGAGTCCATTGAATCTAGTGATTATTCCTTGTACAAATCAAATGAATCCTCTTCCACGGAAAGGGATTATCGACGTGAAAACAATTATAAGAAAATAAATTCTAAGTGGCGTATAGATGGTCATCGGACATCTCATCAGCTAGGGGTTCGAAGAGAGAAATGAATGATCAAGAGAAAATAGGACTTAGGTCCGAGGACCATGACACATGTGTGAATGTTGCTAATTTTGAGTATCGTGTAAGTAACCAATTTACATATTCATCCGAGAAAGGTCTATACACTGCAACAAATGAAAGAAGCGGGGCAGTGTGTATAAAGTTGGCCAAAATTGGCGATCATCCTCACTCTCCTCGGAGATTTTTCAGGTTATCTGCCTAAATGGTTTGATATTTCAAAGTTAGAGAAGTTCTATGAGACTCAGGATCTGGAATGCCACATCGAACAATTCAAGAATTTTACGATTAACTACGATGATGATGACAAATTTTTGTGTAGGGCATTCTCCCAAACATTCAAAAACCCAACTTTCAAGTGGTACAACTGCTTGCCAGAGGGTTGTTTTAATTTTTTTGATATGTTTTGGAATATCATTCGCCAATATTTCATGGGAAAAAAAACATTTGAAGCAAATGGTGATACGATCATTTACTTAAGGGAGAAATTTGGAGAGAGCCTTAAAGATTACACAATTTCTTTTACCAAGGCTAAGACTGGCATGGAGAGTTGTAAAGATAAAGTGACATTAGAAAGTTTCTGAAGGGGACTTATCCCCGAAATAATGAAAGATAACGTTGTAGAGAGACAAACCATGACATTTGGGGCATTATTATATCAAGTGGAGAAAATAATTTTGATGGAGGAAACGTAAGCGTTGGAAATGGACTCCATGGTACCGATTGAGCAAAATTTGTTTCATCAAACTCTGATGGTGACACATAACAATTCACATACAACAAATTTTGTCTGACCTTCAGTACTAACTCAAGCACCAACTCAAGTACGTCTGAAGCCGAGGGTGAATACACAAGTCGTGAACACACAGCAGGAAGTCCGACCTACATCCAACAAGTGGGTCCGACCATCATATTTTATCGAGCTGACAGAGTGTGTAGCAAAACATTTTGACAGAGCTTGAAGTCACATATAGTTCCGCAAACCACTCCCAATAAAAGCACATAGGAAACTTAGAAATAACAGATATTGCAGGTACCATGATAATGTTGGGCACACAAAGCATTGTGTGGTATTGAAAAAAGAAATACATGCCTTCATCGAAAATGAGAAGTTGACAACGTGTGTCAGGAAAAACTCTCTTGCAGCTCTGAAGCAAGAAAACACTTTGATTATTCATGAGCATATCGATGCTTTTTATGTTTCTACAGATTATTTAGATCCAAAACCAGGAAAAAATAGTATATTCGTGGTAGAGGAATCAATCGTGAGTGGAAAGGTTAGTAAACAATGTATTTTATTTGAATCGTTAGAATGTTTTGGAGGTCACATTGTTTCATGAACATCAAATTATTCCCAGAAGAGGCATATCGTAAGCCTGACAACTCAATTATAAGTGGAAGCTTCATCGCATTTGTATAGGATTTCATTTCCGTTACTTTATTTTGAAGATAATAACATGAGGGATGTGGTTGGTCCGTATGAGGATGTTGTGGTTATTATAGCAGAAATAGATGGGGATGAGATACGAAGAATCTTGATAGATACCTGTAGTTCTACCAATATAATATTCATGGAAACTTATCAAAATATAGTGAATCCTCATATAATACTTCGGTCGGATCGGACAATCATTGGGTTTACTAGGGTAATCGCGAAAGTGGTTAGGGAACTTGAAGATAAAGAAAAGATGGGTCGTGGACCGTTTAAAAAAAGTATTGACGGTGTTAATCATCGTAGTAGATGCGCCAACATCTTATAATGCAATATTTGAAATTTCTTGGTTATTTAGAATAAACGCGGTGGCATCGACCATTCATTAATTCTTGATATATGTTGTGGGGAATAATGTTGGAACAATTAGGAGTAACCAAAAAGTGGAAAAAGAGTGTTACCAAACACCTTTGTCCTCAAAGTAGATCAGGAGGACAAGTCAAACAAGGCATATTAGTTAGTGGGTTCTTCTTTGGGGTCTGATATCGTAGATGATCTGAGGGAGAGCCTCGGGTTTTTGTTCCCAGAAGAAAGTTTCGAGGATCTTGTTTTTTCGAACAGATGAGTTTAAAAATCAGTACAATGTTATCTCTGGAGGTGAGGGAAAAATATTTTTCTATTTTTGTCAACAAAGTTAAATATGTTTCCATGATGTACTGAAGACGTGATGGGGAGATTGGCAAATCGAAGTAGTGTGCGTCCCATCATCCAAAAACGAAGGTTTTTTTCTTAAGAAAAATCTGAGACAATCATGGCGGAGGTAGATCGCTTATCTAAGGTTGGACACATATGAGAATCACAATATCATTTGTGGACCACCATTTCGGTTTTGGTGAAAAATAAGAATGGTAAGTGGAAAATGTGTGTAGACTTCACTGACCTAAATAGAGCATGTCCAAATGATCCTTTCCCGGTCCCTCAGATAGATCAGTTAGTGGATTCAAGTTCAGAAAACCAGTTATTTTCATTCATGAATGCATATGATGGCTAAAATCAAATCTAGATGGATCCAAAGGACTAAGAAGCACTTCGTTCATCACTAGAAGATGCCTAAATTGTTATAAGGTTATGCCAATTGGATTGCAAAATGTTGGGGAAACTTACTAGCGCTTAGTAAATAAAACTTTTGAGGCTCAGATCGAACAAAATGTCGAAGTATATATTGATTATAATGTTAGTAAAAAGCGTAAGGGACGAGGACTATTTTAAAGATCTAGAAGAAATTTTTTCCAATCTAATAAAGAGAAATTTTGAAGCTAAATCCAGAGAAGTGCACATTCGTGGTGTGTCCGAAAAATTTCTTAAGTATATAGTTAGTGAACTTGGAATATAAGTTGATCATGTACATCTAAATGCTTTGAGCAGTATAGTACCACCTCGAACGATCAAAGAAGTACATATTCTAGTAGGGAGATTGATATATTTGAATAGATTTATATCTCGATCGTTGAGGCAAGCAAATTGTTTTAACTAAACCCAAGAGTGTTCTGAAGCGTTTCACCGAATAAAATAGTATATGCCTCACCGAAAATATTGATAAAGCCTAATCCGGGGAAACAATTATACATCTACATAGCAGTGTCAGATTATGTCGTTAGTGTCGTTTTGATTGGAGAAGTAAGTAATTCACCAAGACCAGTGTACTATGTTAGTAAATGTCTTTAGGACGCGAAAAATGATATTTGTAATTAGAAAAGTTAGCCCTTGCATTGGTAACTGCTGCTCGAAAGATGAGGACTTATTTTCAGGCTCATTCTATTGTTATACAAACATCTTTTCAATTGAAGAGTATGTTGCAAAGGCATATTGTGTCAAGAAGAATGACCAAATGGTCAGTAGAATTGGGATATTTTGACATTGAGTTTGAACCTCGAACTGCAATCAAAGTGCAAGCCTTAGCAGATTTCTTAGTTGAGTTTCATTCTAATCGGTCAGAGATGGAAATAGATAAAGGAAGTTCTGAAGCATAATGGACAGTCTAGACGTATGGGGTTTCAAGTGCATCCTGAATGTGGGGTGGGGGTGCAGTTGGTCTCTCCAGATGGTATTGCAATGTATCAAGCTACTCACTTCAGATTTCAAGCATCAAATAATAAGGCAGAGTACAAAGCGACTATGGCAGGTTTAAAACTTGCTTACACCTGTGGGGCTAAAAAATTCAAGCTAGTGAGTGGCCATAATTTCTTATAAGTCACGCATCTAGCCAATCTGAGGCAAGAAAATATCATTGATTAAAGTATTTAAGAGCGTTAAAATCCTTATCGGTTGTCATCGAAAATGCCAAGTATGAACATGTTCATAAGGCAAGAAATTTTATGGCTGATTCTTTGGGCATTGCGTCGTATTCCGAGAAGAATCCTTGTATTATCACACAAAAAAATCTATCGATAACAAAGGAGTCCGAGCAGATAGAAGGATCATTCAAATATTTTCAAATTTCTACAAGTATAAAGAAAGATTAGATAAATGAAATCAAGGAATTTCTGGTAAACGATGTCTTGCCCGTTGATAAATTAAAGGCAAAGAAAATACGGTTCAAGGCACATGTCTACGTAGTACTCAAAGATATCTTATACAAAATGTTTTAGTATGCCTTTGCTTCGATGCATTGGAAAAAATGAGTCACAAATGATATTATCTGAGTTACATGATGGAGAAGGGTCTGCATATTGTGGGTATACAACTTTTATACGAAGAGTTCTTTTGGAAGGATATTAGTGGCCCACAATTACTTCTGACGCCAAAGAATTGGTTAAGAGATGTGATATTTGCCAAATATTTTCTAACAAAATTCATGCACCAGGAGTACCTCTTGAATCAATATATGAGACATTATTTTTTGACCGATAGGGTATTAATCTGGTTGGACCTCTACCAATGGCATCTGAGGGATGACAAACGATAATCGTTGTGGTAGATTATTTTTCTAAGTGGGTGGAAGCTGAACCATTAATTGGAAAAAAAAGCTAAAGACGTAATCAAGTGTATTATCTTCAATATTTATTTTCGTTTTTGTTTCCCGAGGAGAGTGACAATGGATAACGAACCACAGTTCAACAATAAAGATATGAAGGCTTTTTGTTCTTCTATAGGAATATAGCAATGCTTTTGAGCACTTTTCCATCCACGAGAAAACGGCCAAATCGAGGTGACAAATCGGACAATTCTTGATGGGCTCAGACAAAGTTTGGAAGGTAAGGATGGAAAACGGTCATATTACTTACAAGAATTTTTACGCGCATACACAACTACTCTGCAAACATTGACTCAATAATCTTAATTTGTACTAGTCTATGTGATGGATGTTGTTGTGCCATCTGAAGCGGTTTTCCCCTCGTATCGAATCAGTGAATATTATGAAGAGGCTAACGATATGGGGAAGCGTGCAAAGTTAGACTTAATTGAAGAAAAAAAAGGAGAGCGCAATTGATATCTTTTCACAAAAGTTTGATGATAAGCACGTGCGCCTCCAAATTTAGATGACGAGATTTCAAAATAAGGGTTAAGGTTCTGAGGAAAGTATATTTACATAGAAAAGAAAAACGACTTGGTAAGGTAGGACCCAATTGGAAAGGCCCGTATATGGTAATTGAGAAGATAAATTTGGGGAAATATCGACTTAAAGATAAAGAAGGAAGAGATATTCATCATCCGTGGAACATCGAACATCTTAACTTGTACTTGAAATGAATGTAAGAGTTTGTATATATTTTTTAGAATTTGTATAAGGATTGGTGGCATACTATTTCCTACCATGGTGGTGCGTATTGGTCAACAATTTTATTTTTGGATCGGAAGGGTCTTCCAACGAATATTACTCAACAATTTTTATATAGGTTCAGAATGGTTTTCCAACAAATGTTGGTCAACAATTTTAATTTTTGGACTGAAAGGGTAATATAACGAATGTTGGTCAACAATTTTTATTTATTGGAATTGAAGGATCTTCCAACGAATGTTGGTCAATAATTTTTATTTTTTAGACCGAAAGAAAAATATACCCATTGACAAAAATTTCCAAAGTACAAAATGCCTCAACAAGATACGATAACTTTACCAAATATTTCCTGAGGCATAACCAGTTCGCAAAGAATTTTCAAAGAACTTATTAAAACAAAAACTAACAAAGTACCTGTTTCCTCGAAGGGGTGCCTTCTTTGTATTCTTCTCATGAGCTATTCAAGGAGGATCAGTTCAAATACTCAGAATCGTTGAGTAATTTTTCATCCTCTAAAGAAACACTTTCTGGACAATGCTTCTCCGGAACACACTCACAGAAACTTCCTAACTTCAATTTTGGAAAGCGCTAATAAAATTCCAGCACAAGAGCATATTTGATTCTGCCACCCCCCCTTACCAAACCAGAAACACAGTTAGCAACATACTTCTCAAGGTAGGCGTCCTTATACTTTTCAGAATCATCTCTAAGACTTTGATTCTCAACAGTTTGTCTCTCTACATCTTTAACAGCGCACTCGAAGTATTATTTAGCTTTAATATGAGCTTCAGGAAGACCGTCAACAAATGAATTTTGATCAGTATCTCTAGCAATAGGTGTACCCTCTCATCGTTAAATTATTCTTGCTGTAATTTTAAATGAGCTTACACTTCCTCAAGCTTTATCGAACACCCATTAGCAATCTTCTTGTAGTGGGCAAGCTCATCTTCCAACGTTTTCATGTCAGATCTTTTGTAGCAGTATTTTTGTTTGGATTTCTTTCCGAGAAGGGTAGCAATGTAAAGTAATTTGTTGAGTTCCAGGGCCAGGAATTCATTTTCATAGATGTCAAAGTATGCCGATGCCAGAGAGTCAGCTTTGAAGTTTTCAGGATCTTGTTCTTCATTTTCCTGAGCTCTCTGGCCATCATTCGCCTCACTTTGTTAAGAAATAGACTCTCTCGTTGAAGCCTAAGGAGAATCTGAGTTTACAACGACGACTTTTTCAGAGGAAGGAAAGTTCGAATCATCTGCCTCATCACCTTCTTCGATAATTTTTTTTCCTTTGTCTTTGGACGAGTATCTCTTTGACAACTTCTTGGAGCCACTTTTCCCAGTAAGATAAACCTGTTCGGTTTCAACCTCAGCATTATTTTCCTCATCGGCTTCATCCCCAATATTGATATCTTCTTTTTCGACCACATCTATTTTGGGGTCCCAATGGCTTGAATCTCGAGCCCTTGCAATTAGATATATAAGATTCATACAGCCTCTAGTCATATAAGTATGTTATCTTGTGTGTAAGGCACCATCAAGTCCCTTAAAGACATTTCATTCTTCAAGTTAGCCCTCCAAAGATGGCTTTTGGCTAGGTTTCATGGAGTTAAGTACTTGTAGAATTAGTTGGACCAAGATGTGTTACCCCAATTAGTTGATTGTGAAAAGATTAGACCATTTTCTTCGATATCCTCCTTGAATGGTTTGGCGATTACTTTATTGTTGTCACCCAATAAAGTTTGTTAAAACAGATCAAGTACATAAAAAAAAGTAAAGGTAAGAATTAGTACCTCTGTTAGTCGACCTCAGTGTGAGCCGAAGAGGTCTCTCGGTAGATTATTCGAAACCTGTCTCCCACAAACAAGAGATGAAGAAAAATATATGTTTCCACTTCTTTTCATGTTGTAAGAGGTCATCCACTATCTTGAATCTCCTCCCAAGTTTTAGGGAGTTAAAGGGAAAGTTGAGAACTTTGGCAACGCCGGTCAGCCCGACAAACTGCTCTGTTGAAAAGCCCACCCCAAATATCTGAGAGGCTATTATGCAGGACATCAAAGTCAACCATATATTTGGATCATCCTGAGTTGGACTTAAGTCTATCAACTCAAAATGTAGTCCTCTTTGGATTCAAGCAAGATAGATGATCGAAGAGAGACTCATAGTTCAGTTATTTCAGCTGAAGAGGTTGAGTTACACATTTTTTTAGATGGGAAATATGTTAGGATTTAAGCTAAGTTTCCACCAGAGATAAAGGAAATATTGTTGTCATTTTTGTCCAAAAACTTGCATGTGTTTTCTTAGTGTAACAAAGATGTAACGGGTGTACTAGCGACTATCATTTTTCATAAACTGGTTGTATAATCTGATGCAGACACTATCATATAGAGATGAATAGTTTTTTCAATAGAAAAATCTAAACCTATTGTCAAAGAGGTAGACAAACTAACAAAAGTAGGGCATATTCGGCAGTCTTAGTACCCGTTGTGGACTGCTAATCCAGTACTTGTGAATAAGAAGAACGAAAAATTATTAGATGTGTCTTGCTTTCACAGACCTAAACATGGCATGTGTGAAGGACCCTTTCCTTGTCTATTGAATAGATCACTTGATAGAATATACTTCTAAAAATAAGTTACTATCTTTCATGGATGTGTTTGTTGGTTACAATTAGATATATATGGATCTAAAAGACCACGATAACACTACATTCATCATGGATAGGGGCTGTATTCTTATATGGTTATGCCATTCGGTTAAAAAATATTGGGGCTACCTATCAACGTCTGGTAAATAAAGAATTTTCTAACAAGATTAGAAGAAATATCGAGGTGTATTTTGAGAATGTGATGGTAAAAAGTTCGAGCGATCATGATCACTTACTGAATATCAAAGAAACTTTCTATAACTTAGAAACTATCATTTCTAAGTTAAATCTCAAGAAGTGCACATTCGGGGTACAATCCGAGAAATGGATACAAGCTGACCTACCATAGCTAAATGAATTTCTTGTTATGGACCCTCCCACATCAACAAAAAAAGTCCAAATATTAACTCGAAGGCTGGCAGCATTAAAAGGTAGGTCATCAAGCAAGTGTGCACCATTCTTCTAAGTTTTAAGAAATGCAAAATATTTTAATTGGTCTCCGTATTGTGTTGAGGAATTTCTTAAGATCAAGAATAATTTTTCTTCACCCAGAACTTTATCTAAGCCGGTAATGGGAGAAAGTCTCTATGTTTACTTAGTAGTATCCGACTATGCATTAAGTGCAGTTTTAGTTCGGGAAGTTGATAGTTACCCTCGCCCCGTTTATTATGTTAGGAAAAGTTTGTTAGATGCTGAAAAGGGATATCTGAAGTTGGAAAATTTAGCATTAGCTCTTGCATAGCAGCCAGAAAAATGAGACCGTATTTTCAAGCATATTCTATTACCTTTTGAACTTCTTTTATACTCAAAATATGCTTTAAAAACAAGATGTGTCGGGTCTGATGAGCAAGTGGACTGTGGAATTGGGGAATTAAGATATTTATTTCGCTCCTCGAACTGCAATGAAAGCAAAAGTTATCGCAAATTTCCTGGTTGAATTCCATTCGGAATGACCACGTGTGGAATCCCCTATTGAGAAGCCTGTGAAAGAATGGGTAGTTTGAACAAATATAGGATTTAGTATGTTGGGTTGTGGGGTAGGAATTTACTTACTATTTCCCTTCGGATTTTCAATGTACCAAGAAATATGTTTTGGTTTTAAGGCATCAAACAATGAAGCTGAGTATGAGGAAACAATAGTAACAATAACCTGTATTGTGATGTCTTGGGTATGATGATTCCCATGTAATTTTTTCCAAATTACATGATGGAGAGGGCTCTGTCTACTATGGCTATTAAACTTTAACCATAAGAGTTTTATTACTAGAATATAATTGACCTTCCAACATGGCAGATACTAAAGAATTAGTTAAACGATTTGATCAATGCAAAAGGTTTGAAAATGCAATACATGTGGTAGCAGTCTTCAATAAAATCAATATCTGAAGCAATATCATTCGATAGATAGGGGCTTGATCTGGTGGGACCCCTACCAATGGCATCTGAAGATTGTCAAACTATGATACTAGTAGTTAATTATTTATCAAAGTGGGTGGAAGATGCACCTTTCTTCGGAACTACCTCTAGAGCGATGACCATGTGTATCCTCACCAATATATGTTGTAGATTTGGAGGATCCCTGTAAGCATTACGACAGATAATGGCCCCCAATTTGAAAATAGAGACAAGAAATTTTTTTATACTTCCAAAGGAATTCGATAGAAGTTTTCTTCACCCTTTCACCCTCAAGCAAATGGGAAAATAAAGGTTGTTAACAGAGCTATACTGATGGAACTAAACGATAATTTAGAGGGGAGTAGTCGGAAAATGACCGAATTACTTATAAGAAATATTGTTGGTTTACCAAACTACTTCCCAAATTGTCATTAAAAATATCATTTTGCTTTGGTCTATGAGATAGATGCGGTAACACTAACTTAATCTACCGTTCAATCTTTTCAGATTCAGAACGACTCTGAAAAAGACAATTATACAACTATAGGGGCTTAATTAGATTTGGTTTCAGAAAAAAAAAAATCAAAGCTCACTTAAGAAATGTACATTATCAAGGTTTAATGAGAAGCAAGTATGCATCCAAACTTCGAAGAAGAGAGTTCAAAGTGGAGGACAAGGTTTGTTGGAAAGTATTTTAACATACCAAAGACAAAAAATCTTGGAAAACTAACACTGAATTGGGAAGGACAATATACTATAAGTGAGAGGGTCAAACCTGGAATGTATCGATTGATTGATCAAGAAAGCAGTTGTCTAAGGACCCATGTAATGTTGAATACTTAAGGCTTTATCTTGAATAATTGTATAATATGTTTATTATGTCTACATTGTTTTTATATGCATGTAAATATTTGGGGGACATACTATTTCCTACCCTGGTGGTGCGGGGAGGTTCTAATGAGGTGTTTGAATAATTCTTAATCTATCATAAGTTCCTTAAACAATTCTTATGTTGTTTACGTACTTAGATTGTTTTTATATGACTTTGAATGGATTACCTTTGAATAGTCAAAGTGTTTTTTTATATTCCTTCGAATGGATTACCTTCTAATGGTCAAAGGGTTGGTTTCATATACCTTTGAATGAATTACATTCTAATAGTTAAAGTTTTTGTTATATATGCCTTCGAATGGATTACCTTTGAATGCTCAAAGTGTTTATTTTACATGCCTTGGAATGAATTGCCTTTGAATCGTTAAAGTGTTTGTTTTGTATGCCTTCGAATGGTTTACCTTCGAATGGTCAAAGTGTTTTTTATATGGCTTCGAATGGATTACCTTCGAATGGACAAAGTATTTGTATTATATGTCTTCGGATGGATTACCTTCGAATGGTCAAAGTGTTTGCTTTATATTCCTTCGAATGGATTGCCTTCGACTAAATAAAGCATTTATATTATATGTCTTCAAATGGACTACCTTGGAATGACTAAATAATTTGTATTATATACCTTTGAATGGTTGAAATAAGTGAGAAATAAAATAAATTGAAAGTAACTTTCATTAAACCGATGGGAGTACAAAGTGCCTTAAGTTGTGCTAAGGGCTTACAAAAAAACATTTGAATAAATCCTTGAACGAATCAAAGACTTGGTGCAATCCGGGTAAGATAACAAAAATGCTTTACATGAGATAAAGACTTAAAACACTAACACAAATATCATTAGCCTATGGGCACGTCCCCATCAACATCTTCTTCTTCTAAACTCCTACCTCTGGAATCTCTTGCATCACTTTTTTCAGAACCATCAGTAGAAAAATCCATAAATATACCTAATTGATCAGCTATGGGCATATCATTGGGCCACAATCTTTCTGGAAACAGCTCCCACAAAGACCTAATGATTAACATTGGGAATGCCTTGTGAAACTCCAAAACCATATCAAATTTAATTGAGGCATCTTGTTTGTATAAGGATTTTAAGATCCTATCCGTGTATTCTTCTAATGCATCTTCTGTGTATTTTGCGTCCTGAGCTTTGAGAGAAGTCACCTCATCCTCGTATTTCTTAACGAGGGTCTCTCGATCACTTTTTTGCTTCGATAGGCATTTTATGGTAACTTTATCGATGAACTATGATCTCTCCAGAACTGGATAATTGTAGCCCTTCATAAGTAGCCCTTAACTGTGCAAGCTCATATTTGAAACTTTGAATTTATCTGCTAGACCATCAACATATATATTGTTTCCTCTCCAAATGGACTTTTTTATATTTATTTTCTTATTAAAGAGAAGCGATGATCTCTCTGTGGGCCTTTATATCCCTCTCCAGCTCGACAACGGGTCTTACAAATCTTAACACTGAATACCCTAGTGTATCATTTTCCTTTGACAGCTCGAAAGGCACATCATCATAAACCACATTTATGGCATTATTTGTAGATTCGGGGAATTCATTTTCAAAAGCATCGAAGTCGATCCCACCTATAAGCCCTATCAGATTGTCTTTTCCATATGTTTTCCCCTCAAGTATTAGGAGAAATAGAGAATAATGGTAAGATACTGGGAGTTTTGGAGGATCGACGGCTGAGATTGTAGAAGGGATGATATCCCAATGGAGGAAGATCTTCGAACGGGTAGTTGTTCTTTTCCTTTTCTTTTCTCTCTTGTCGCTACCATGTTTGCTTCTCTTGTGTGTCTTTTTCCTCTATTACACAGGTTGCTCTACGGATGCATTACCCTCTTCGATATTGGCAGTAGGTGCAATTGGCAGGGATTCATCGATTAAAGCTGACAAAGACTCATCTGGTTGCTTATCGGATTCAACTTTTATTCTGACTTTCTTTTAGCCCTGCTTATTTTTCTTATCTTTCTTGTTCCAATGGATGGGGTCTCTGTTCCTGTTTGGAAGAAATACCTTACCATCTATAACTTTAACGTTTTTTAAAATAGTTGATGCCAGGGAAAAAGTAGATAATTTCTCCCATGTTAACTCCCGTTCGGAGCTAGTCCTCCAAATATGACTCTAAACCAAATTGTCGGGAGTAAAAAACTAGTAAGAGCTATTAGACCAGTTTTCCTAGTCTCATTGATTTATTATTTTGAGAGTGACCTTTGCTTATGCCAGATGATGCAGATAAGGCAGGCTTTAATACAGTTGTAAAGAAAAATAGGTTAGAGACAAGTTGTGAAGAAAAAGATATATGAGAAATAGTACAAATTTGAAGGGCTACACGTGTTCTTCCAAAATCTAATGAGACGACTCAGATTACCTTGAAAGGTATTTTTCTTACCATTCTCCCACCAACTGTTGGTAAAGATAAATTGTATCTTTCACAGCTTATCGATTTCAAACAAATCATCTACCATCATATACTTGTTCCCCATGTTTTTGAAGTAAAATGGGATCTAAGAATATCAATATAGCCCCGCAATAGCAACAAATTGCTCCATCAACATATGAATTTTTGATAATCTATATGCCATGATACACGAAATCAAGGTAAACCAATCATTCACACTAGCCTGACTTGGGCACAGTTTTACCAAGCTGAAATAATTCACAATGTCTAGGTCCAATATAAATCAAAGGCTTTAGTTTAGCACATCTGGATAAACAACTAGCTCCCTCGGACCATAGTTCATTGAAGTCTATACTTGAGTAGGAACTCTAACCTTAAATTCTTTTGGGAATCCTCATTTGTATGAATAACCTCTAAGACCTTAGTTTAGCACATCTGGATAGAGAACCAGATCCCTCATACTACAGTCCATTGGAGTCTCTACTTGAGTAGGAACTCTAACCTTAACTTCTTTTGAGAATCCTCATTTTCATGAATAGCCTCTAACCCACTCTCTTGAAAATAAATATGAGAAATTTTATCAAGAGCCAGAAGATATTTGGTGCTGACCTTTAGAAATTTTGGCCCTACGCGTCCAATGAATGACGAGGGAAACATTTCAGTTTCTGTTTCGGTGTCCTTTCATTTTCAACCTATACTGTCTTTACCGTTCGAAGTTCTTTTCATAGCTAACTTTGAGGTCCCAACATTCTCTCTGGTTTGACCATATGTCTTTAAGGGAGATCTCTCACTAACGCCATCAATCTTATCCTTCATGTCTTTCAGACTAGATCTAGAAGGTTCAACTTGTTGAGAGCTTATATTCCCCTCATTGTTCGGTTGTTATGGGACAGCTTGATCACATTTTAGAAGGCTCTTCCTGTTGGGGTATATTATTCGCCTCTTTACTCAGATGTTGTGAGGAATGATCATTAGAAGGCTAGTTCTGTTGAACTGCTCATCGGTCCCTAAAAGGGTTTGTAAGACCTTTAGATTGTCTAATCAATATTGCATGTGAATTTTCTTATAAGTCAGAAACCATTTCTATGAAGGTAGAAGGATCTCTACGCCTAGTAGCTCTGAGACAATGATGGTCTTGTTTAACGAACCTTTAAAGTAAATGATTGAGCAGTAGAATAAGGTTTTGACGGGATGTTGTCTCTATTGTATGTGAAAAATCCTCTGTAATCGATTGATTGAGTAATAGTGATTGTGCCTACGGAGGTGGTTAATTCAGAAGCAACTCTAAAATTGGTGGATGAAATAAAAATATAATCAATGGTTAACTTAATAATAACAGTAAGACGCAACTTCTCTCTTTAGAAATTTCATTTTCTCTATCTATATGTTACTGAACTGTGAAAGTGACATGATACCTTATATAAGGGACTGTAGAAGATCGTTAGGTTCCCCTCTAGAGAAGTGAAAACATTACCAACATCTATAATTCTTAGGGGAATAGAAGCATATTCAATTGTCAGCCTGCCTCACCTTTGGCAGAACAAGATCGTAGGTCTAATCAAGTAATGATACATGTCATACAATGCGTCTGGTTAACAACCATGAAGTTTCCCAACATATGTATCTGAATGGTGCCATCAGATAAAATTGATATATTTTTCTAAGCAAGTTTGAGCAAAACACTAAAGAGTTTTATCTGGAAAGATGGGTAACCCCTATTTGAATAACTTATTAGTTAGACCTCCCAAATGTTTTTGAGAGGACTAAGGATGGCATCTGATTAGGTCAGAAAACTTCGAAGGGTATATCGGGCTAAAGACCAATAATTATTTTTGGTTATTTGTTTTTATTTATATATTGTAATAATTTATTTAGATTTATTCCAATAATTATTTTGGGGCCCGATGGATGTTTTGGACTTTGGGCTTGACCCATGGAGTTTGTTCAGTCCATTAGGCCCTAAATGTTATCTTATAAATATTTTTTGAGAAAAAATTAATGAGGGAGGTTCATTTATTACAAAATAAGACTTTTTCTCTTTAAATAATAACTGAAGCAGCTCAATTATCTCTCTATTCTCCATCTCAAATCAATACATTCTTCTTACATTACAAAAGTTCCCTTCGTATAAAATTTCTTCACACTATCAATAACTTTATAATATGTCTTAGACTAAGTGTTTTCCTCTTTATCTTTGGCTCTAGCAGGCTCATCACGTAATATATCAAAAAATCATAATTACAAATAGATATGTCTATTATAAACCCCTTTACATGAGGTGCTAGTGTGATACAATAGTTTCTTTCAAAGCTCCATCAAGATGAATAGAACCATTTACTCTGTTTCATGGCAGTCTCCAAGTCACCAAGGATGTACGCGAACTCATTCTTCCAAACCTTACTGAAGTCTGGAAGGCCAGTAAGGACCTTTGTGTTATCATGCATGGAAATCTAAAAAATCGGGTTTACGCTTTGACCAAAATCAAAGATATTGCCAAAAATTTCATGAAGCTGAAGTATTAGCACACTTTATGTGACAATATAATAGAAACCATCAAGATCCTTTAGGCGTTCGACACCAACTTGGTTGGATATATTTGAGTATCTTTAAAGAACTTGAACACAATAAAACTCAAGCAAAACTAAACCTCCGTCTTAAACATGTAGGTGAAAAAGACTGTCTCATGTTCATAATCATCCAAAGTTTTTATCATCCCTCGTTAGAACCGAACCACCACATTATCTGAGATCCTCCACTCCTCCAACTTATCACGCTGATATTTGTTTCTCCAAATCATATTCAAGCTTATGGAAGACCCTCAAAAGTTAGTTGAATAACAACATGCTACCTGTTACGTATATTCTTTTCCCTTTGACAAAATAAAGTTTTTTTTCTCAATTGAGGTTTTGTTTTGTCAAATGTTTATAATGTAGGTAGGAACATGGTCAAATGAACCAATCCAGAGGCACCGCCGAGTTTTCATTCCGTTAGTGCTAGTTAAAATTTAATCAAAGTTAACACAAACACATCTAAAGACTTGTATGACTTCAACTAAAACTAGGCTATTTTATGAGTCAATAAAAAAAAATTCAGCCTGCAATGAAAATATACAGAATGTATTTAACCACCTTGGCTAAGTAAATATAACAAGAAACCCAAACATTCTACAATTTTTTGCATTCCTTGAATCTTTCGCAAGGAATATGAGGATACTGCTAAATGTGAATTTAATCCAACCCAATTACTCGACCCGTAAAATAATAATAACTCAAGGAGTCGTATCTTAAGCATAATAAGAGTATTAAATAAGAAGATATACTCGATGGACACGAAAAGTTGTATCATCATATGATTAATACCGCGTGATATATATATATATATATACATATATATATTAACCAATATACAATATATTTTCTTCATCTTCTTCCTATATATAAAAGATGCGAGCCTCCATAATATATACCAAATTACTAGACGTAGTTGTATGATTGTTTTATTTTTTTAAACCATAATTATAATCATTTATAAATATGTTTAATAATTTTGACTTTTTTATGATATTTGTCATAAAAATAACAATGAATAATAAAATCTTGATAATCTTATTAATATAAGATTGTAAGTATTATACACTGTTTGTTAAGTTATTTTATGTTTTAGTTAAGTTTAAATTTGAAATTTGGTTTCTATTATCCAAAAGTTATCATCCAAATTTGAAAATAAATATTATTTTTAAATATTAATAATTTTATTATTGTTTTTTTTATTATTCTTATTTTATTTAGGATAATCTATTAATAAGTACCCAACATCCAATTTATATATCAATAATCATCCAAAGTTTGATAAAATATCTTTGAATTATTTTTCCCTCTCTTATTTTTTTCAAATGACATATATTTCAAACCATAGTTAAAAAAAAACTCGTTAAATACAATTATTTTTTTTAAAACAGACAAAACTAGAGTGGTGAAAGATATTGTTTTGATTTTTTTAGTTGCTTAAAAAAATGTGTTCTAATTGCATAATTACGTGTATTTTGACTGCTAAGGAATTTTTTATTCCAGTTGTGAACTTACGTGCAAATGAGTTTCATAAATAAGAAAAAAAAGTTTCGTAAATAGGACTTTTATTGCTATATAAGTTTAATTATATGAAAATACAAAATACGAAAATACAAACTTGTTTTGTGAAAATAAGTGTTAAATAAATCTGAAACAACTAACTTTTTTTGTAGCTACAAAAATATATGATTTTTGATGTTAAAAGAACTTTTGAAAAAGGGATTGTGTTCTAATTGCGTAATACATGTAATATGAGTACGAAAAAAAATTGTGTTATAGTTGCGGAATTATGTGCAAATATGTTGTGTAAATAAGAAACAAATAGTTGCGTAAATAATACTTTGGTTGCAAAATAAGTCTCTTAAAAGAAATTGTGTTTCAGTTGCGGAATTATGTGTAATTTAGTTAGGAACATAAAAAAAAACAGAAATTCTTTAAAAGTACCACTCATGCATAATGTTTTGATTGTCTTTAGAAAAATAGAAATATATATGTTTTTGGATTATTTTGAGTTAATGTTTGAAAGATATGGAGTTTTAAATGTTAAAAATAACTAATTATTGAAAGGTGTGAGACACTTTGTGTGTTTTGATAAACTTCAAAACTTATGTTATTATTGGTAATTTTAATCTTTTCAGGGTGGTTACTGAAAATTCTTTTTTTTATTTATATTACTATTTTTATAAGAATTATTTAGCAAAATATATATTTATTTTTAGGCAATCTACCAATAACCAGCCAAAATCAAACTTACTTAGCAATAATCACCCAATATTTGATAAAGTACGCATAACCACCTCATTTTGAATTAAAAGTACTCATAACCCTCTGGTAGTCTAAAACACCTTTTAATCGTCTTTCTCTCTCATTTTTGATTTTGTTCTTTTAAATGTCATATCTTTGAAATCATAGCTCCAAAAAATATATGAAATTACAATTATTTTTTTAAGACGAACATAACTAGATCTATGAAAGAAATTTTACGATCTTATTTATTTATTTTTTAGTTATGTAATTATTGGGTTACAAAATAAGTCTAAAAAATCATTATGTTCTAGTTGTGGAATTGTGTGTAACTAGGTTAGAAAAAACAACGGCGTTCCAGTTACACAATTACGCGTAAATGAGTTACTTAAAAGAATTGTGTTCCAAATGCAGAATCACGTGCAAATGAATTGCATAAATAGAAAAATATATTTGCGTTAATAAGACTTTGGCTGCAAGAAACTATTGTATCAAGTTACATAATTATATGCAAAGCCCCCAAGGGGGTAGCCGAGTTGGTTGAGTATAACATTCTTATGACCAAAAGGTCATGAGTTCGAGTCCCTCTACATACGCTTTCTCGGCTAAGCCTGTCACCTTGTGTGGTTTACCTTCTGGCGTCGGTTTGCAGGCTATCGCGTCAGACTGAGGGTTTACCCTGTGCGCACTCATTGCACTCTGAGTAGCGGTTGCGGGTTCCCTCCAAAAAAAAATATATGCAAAATAATTTTAGAAAAAACAATTGTGTTCAAAGAACAAAATAACGTATAATTTGGTTGCTAAAAAGAAATTGTATTCCTACTACGTAGTTACTTACATGTAATTTGGTTGCGAAACTATAAAAAAAATCTCCAACATAATATTCATGAATTTTATTTAGTTCATTTTTAGAATATATATATATATATATATATATATATATATAATTCTCATTTTGAATTAAGGTAGAATATATAAAATCTTGAAATTTACAAATAACTAATTATTAGATTTGTAAGCAAGATTTGTAAGCAGGTAATGTATTATTGAAAATATCTATGATGCATGATTTTTTTAATAAACTTTGAAATTTAAATAATTATTAATAATTTTAATTTATTTCAATAATTATGGATAACTCTTTCTAATATTTTGTGTTACTGTAGAAACAGTTATATATTAAAAATATAGCGAGCAGTGACTAAATGTAGTATATTTATTTTTGGATTCGAAGATGCATATCAAATTAAATTCACGTGAAAAGAGATGTATGGCTGTTTAGTTTATTTTAATGGATTGAATTAAGAAATAAACATTAGTGTCTGAGATTTAAAGATGTTAATAAACTGATTGAATTCAGGTATAATCGTAAATATAATTGCTTGACTTAATTTTAGGCTTACATGGATTTTAAAATTTTAATTTGTTTTTTTTGGTATAAAAAGCTTTTAAATTAATAATGAAATGTTGTACATGAGTTCAGGAGGCAGGTGCCTCATTACAGTGTTTAATTCTGATTAGATTGAGAATGCTATTGGATTTAAATTACATTTTGTGCTGATGGCGGGTTCTTGTGGGTAGCAAGCTATCCAGTAAACCTGGCCTTTGTTCCTTTGAATCGATATCTGAGGTCGCATATTACGTGATGGGCTATGCTTGTGAAGGGGGATTGTTTATTGTTGAAGATTCTGTCGTTCCTTTCCCTCCATATGTAGTAGACTGTGGCGCAGAATGCCGTTTTCCAATGGGTTGTCCGGTTGTCCGGTTGTCCGTTGTGTTGTTCCATGAGCTTGCTTGTTCCAGCCACAGGGGCCATGATGAGGGGGGAGGGGGAAGGGAAGAGGAGTTTTTGTGCCAGTGATTCCCATATTGCACTGGAGTAATGGCATTGGAGTAGGAGGTGTTCCGTGCTTTCATGCGTTGTTTCACATAAGACACAGGTTGGGGGGGGAGTCCAGACCCCAAGCGATGAGTTTATCCCGGGTGGAGAGCTTGTTGTGAATAGCAAGCCAAGTGATGAAAGAATGTCTGGGAATTGTGTATTTGTGCCAGACAAGAGAGGACCAGGGGATCTTGTTCCTGTTTGGTTTGAGGCAGTTGTAGGTGCTACTTATGGAGAAGGTTAAGTGTTGTTTGTTGGGGATCCATATAAATGAGTCCTTTGCAAGGGATGGGGGGGGGGGGGGGGGCAGGTTTTGGATGGCTGATGCTATCTCTGATAGGGAGGGGTTGAGATTTCTGCTGGGGGGTCTAGCTTGGGGGGCCATCTCCATCGGCCGCTATGGTTGAGGTCTTTTACCATTGTTAAGTTTCTGAGACGGGAAAGGGATTGGATAGAGGGACCGTATCGGTTAATCAAAGAGGTGGGGAAAAGCCACGGGTCGTGCCAGATGGATGTGTCTTCTCCATTGCCGATTACAACTCTATAGAGGTTGGCTGCTACTGGGCGGAGGTTGAGGATTTTTCGCTAGCTCCAGCTCTCGTTTGGGGGGACGGGAATAGTCCAGAAACATTTGTTTTTTATTTTTTCCGTTAGGATCCATTTCGTCCAGAGGGAGTTCTCGTTTTTGGTGAGAATGGACCAGAGGAGTTTTAGGGCGGCCGCCTGATTCCAGTTTTTTAGGTCCGGTATCCCAAGGCCACCCTCTTCTTTGGACACGACAATCCTTTCCCACGCGATTTTTGATCCTGTTATCTTCATTTTAGAGCCCGACCAGAGGAATCTACGCAGGAGCTGTGAGAGCTCTTTGATAACTCTGATTGGGAGGATGAAGATTGAGGACCAGTAGACTTGGGTAGCGAAGAGGACAGAGGTGATAAGCTGAAGGCGACCAGCGTAAGAAAGTTGCTTCGAGGTCCATGAGTTGATTCGATTAGTAATTTTGAGGAAAAGGGGTCTGCAGTCGTTATAAGTGAGGCGAGAGGTGATGAGGGGGACTCCCAGGTATCGGACTGGTAGGGAGCCTTCAATGAAGTTAAGAAGGGAGAGGATTTCTTGTTTGATGTCTAGGGAGGTCCCGGAGAAGAAAACGTGACTTTTGGCGGGGTTAAGTTGAAGTCCTGATAGGGTTTCAAATTCTTGAAGGCCTTCGAGGATGAGGTTTATGGAGGGGGAGTTTGCTCTGCTGAGGATTAGGAGGTCGTCTGCGAAGCAAAGGTTGATGATACGGAGCTTTTGACATTTCCAATGGTATCCAAAAGATGGGTGTCTGCTTTTTTCCTGGAGGATGCTGGAGAGTACCTGCATTACCATAACAAAAATATACGGGGAAAGGGGGTCTCCTTGCCTGGGGCCTTTGGCACCCGGGAAGTAAGAAGAAGTCTTGCCGTTTATACAAACGGCATAAGAAGGGGTGGTGATGCATTGGATGATCCAATTTATCATGTCAATTGGGAAGTTCATGGCAAGTAGAATGTCAAGCACAAGCTCCCATCTGACATTATCGAAGGCTTTTCTAAGGTCTATTTTTAGGGTACATCTGGGGCCTTTGCGGTTTGCATGATATCCGTGCAGGAGATTTTGGGTGAGGAGGATGTTGTCCACTATGGATCTTCCAGGGATGAAGGCGGATTGGGAGGGGTCGATTAGGGTTGGAAGTGCTGGCTTGATGCGATTAGCAATGATTTTTGAGATGGTTTTGTAAATCACATTACAGCAGGCTATTGGTCTGAAATCTGATGGGTGAGTGGGAGTGTCTGATTTGGGGATGAGGGCTATAAGGGTTTTGTTCCAGTTGGGGTCCATTTTCCCATTTGTGAAGAAGGATTAGACACCCTCGCAGACATCATGGCCTACTGTAGTCCAGCAGGTTTTGAAGAAATCTGTGCTGAAACCGTCGGGGCCCGGTGCCTTGTCACTGTTAATTGCAAAAAGGGCTTGTTTTATTTCTTCGTTTGAGATGGGTTTGATCATGTCCAGGATAAGGTCATGGGGAACCGTGGTTTTGATTAGATTTCGGATTCGGTCCGGACCAGGGTAATCTTTCGAGCTAGGGGATCCTAACTGGTTTAGGAAGAAATTGTTGAAGGTGGTGGTGATGGTGCGGGGGTTAGAGGTTATGGTGCCATCTTCTTTCATTAGGGAAAGTATCTTGTTCCTGGCTCTGCGAGCTCGGATACTGTTATGGAAGAATTCGGAATTCTTGTCCCCGAGCTTAAGCCAGGTTTCTCTGGATTTCTGTTTGAGGAAAGATTCCTCCGCTCGGCTGTAGAAGATGTAGGAGTCTGAGGCCTCTTTTTCAAGGGAGATTAGATGGTGCTTTGAGAGGGAGCTAAACAACGTTTCTTGGGCTTGGGCAAGGGAGGTTCTGGCCTTCTCCACCCGGACGCTTATATCACTAAAGACGGTTTTGTTTAGGGAGGTTAGGGAGGGGGCGAGCCTAGCGAGCTTGGTGGCAAGATTTTCCATTGGGTTCTGATGCGTGGGGGGGTTCCAATTGTTGAGGACCAAGTCCTGGAAACTCGGATGGAGTTTCCACATGTTGAAGTATTTGAAGGGATGGGGGTTGGTTGAATAAGGAGTCGAGAGGTGGATAATCATCGGGGTGTGGTCAGAGGTGAGAGGAATGTCATAGTGGGCAAAAGAGTTCGGGAAAGAGTCGTCCCAATTATCGTTAATCAAGGCACGATCGATTCTAGAAGATATAGGGTTAGACTCTTGCTTGTTGAACCAAGAGTATTGGAATCCTGTGGACCGGAGATCCTCAAGGTTACAATTTCTACAGCAGTCGTTGAAAGATTCAATGGAGCAGTTCCACTGAGGTTCTAGGTTGGATTTCTCTTGGGGGCTTCTAATGGCATTGAAGTCCCCGAGAACGATCCAAGGGGAGTTGGTGTTATTAGGGGCTATGGATTGAAGCTTGCTCCAGAGGGGGAGGCGGTGAGCATGGTCATTAAAGCCATAAACGGCTGTTAGATTGAAATGGGAGTTTCTGGCAGTCCAAACGATAGAGCAGTGCATGGTCTGGGCCGTGGTGTCTAAAATGGAAAGTCTGCAGACACTAGGGTTCCAAGCTATCCAGATTCTTCCCAAGTGATGGGAATCATGGTTAGTGTGGTAGTGCCAGAAAGGCAGCATGGTTCTCATTATGGTCTCAGTATTTTGGACTTTAACTTTAGTTTCTAGGAGGCATACGATGTTAATGTTATTCTTAAAAACTAAGTGACGTACGTCTTTTTGGCGTACTGGGTCATTTAACCCTCTAACGTTCCAACATGCAAGTTTCATTTAAATTCAAAAGGACGATTAAAGGAAAGCTAATACATTTTGGGGTTTTCCCCATACATACTTGAAAAAGCAGCGTTATTTGCTGCTTTGGGTCTTGGGGAGGTGATCTCTGTAGAGGACGGTTCGCCTTCTTCGTGTCCTATCTGGGCAGCTGCATGGGCATTGCTTGCGATGATGAAACTCTTGGTCCAACTGTTTTGAATGGTCATTTGTCTTAAAGTGTTCGGTGTGGGGGCTTCGCTGTTACTTGAGTCTGAGAGTGTGATGTGTGGTGGGTTGTTCATGGGCTCTTTTCCGGGGCGATGAGAGTTGAGGTTTGAGGTGTGGGCAGGATCCACGGTTAAATGACAAGCGGCAGCTGCGTGTCCAAATGAGAGGCATCGATTGCAGATAGTGGGGAGGCCTTGGAATTCTACTTGAATGACGTGGTTTCTGCCCAGGCAGCGGATGGTGATAGTGGAGGGGAAATTTGAGGTGGCTTGCATTATGATGCAGATCCTGGCATAGTTTAACCGGGTTCTATCCGCTGTTTGACTATCGAAATAAATGGGTGTTCCTAAGTAGCTTCCCAGGATGCCTAACCCTTTCTCCGTCCAAAGCTCGTGGGGCATACCATGAAATTTGACCCACAGAGGGATAGCTTTTAGGGCTTCTCTTGTTAAGGTTTCCATTGGCTCCCACCTCTTGAGGAAGACCGGGTGACTGCTGAAAAACCAAGGGGATTTTTCTAGGACTTCCGTTGCGTTGTCTGCTGTGGAGAATTTGAAAAAATAGTGACCGGATGGGGTAGGCTTGCATTCTTGGAGGCCGTAGGTACTCCAAATTTGGCTCGCTAGGGTTTGCACGTGGGATACTGCTCTTTTCTTCGAAAGGAAGTATCCGGAGAGGCATTTTGCCCAATCTTCTTTGTCACCCGATATTGCGTCATCAGGGAAAACTAGGGTGCCTTGGTCTATGAGAATGTCTTCTGTTTTTTGGATTTTCATGGGGGATCGGGGGTCCGGTTGCGCAACGATGTGGGCCCAGGATCTGGTCGGTGCTCCTGCGTGGTGGAAGTTGAGCATTGAGGCTGATTCTGCTGCAAGTTGGGGGGATATGGTGTTGCTGTTTCCTCGAACGTGTCGGAAGGCACTGTTTTGCTTCCAAGGACCAGATAGGTCGGGACGAATTCCTAGAGGGCGGTGGGCCTTCGAGGGTCTGGAAAAAGCGTGACCTTTGCTGTTACGGCCAGGGAAGGATTCTGGAAATGTCGAAGGAGTCGGGATTGGGCTTAGCTTAGGGGTTTGGGATGGTAGAGGAGCAGAAGTGTGGATGATGGTGGAAGTTTGGTCTTGGTTTCTGGGGAGGGGTGCTAAGGCTTTACTAGCTTGGATGGCTTGTTGAAGGGTGAGAACTGCCGTGGAGAGTACACTGGTTTGAGGGGAAGGGGTGGTTGTTTGAGTAGGGAGGGTTGTCGGGTAGGCATTGTTGAAGAGATATTTGCTGGTTGTCGGGTAGGCATTGTTGAAGAGATAAAAGGCTTGCTAGGGGGGCCTCGTGCATGCAGATAGGGTTATGGTTTGCATGCATGGGGTTTTGCATGCATGAAGCTAGGGATAGAGGATTAGAGACGGAGGACGCAGAGCTGCTTGGGAGGGGTGAGAGATGTTTTGATGGCTGGGAGGTTTGGGGTAGGGATGGATGGATTGGTTGAGGGTTGAGAGGGGTGGCGGAGGCTGACCAGACCAGCCCAGGGATGGAGGCCGATTCGCTCCCATGCTGGTACGATTTCGAGTGGGATTCCGGTGTGACGTAAGTAGGGCGCGGGTTATCTTCGAGGTCAGTAATGGCTTTGAGGAGTCTTTCGTTGCTGTCGAAGATTGCTCGGAGTTGCTGGTCCCTTGTCGGCGATGGTGAAGGTCCGATTTCCGATGGGTCTTCTTCCTCCGAGCTTTCGATGGCAATGGCTTTGGTTCCCGGTGGGGAGAGGGACAGAGGGGAGGGAGCCCTGTCTTGCATGTCTGTGTCAGCGGTCTGCTTGGTCAGATGTTTGCGGTTGGGAGAGACCGGTGGGGGTGGTCCATGCACGGACAGAGGGAGTCCATGCATGCCAACAGATTTTGGGGGAGAGATGGAGGAAGGGGATGAAGATCGGGTCTCCAGGGATAGTGAAGTGCTGGGGCTGGTGGGTCTCGAGGAAGTGACCGGTGAAGGCGGGGCATGTTTCTCGTTAAATCGAGGGGTGATCTTGCGGTTTGAGCGTTTGGAGGAGGAGCTCCTTCTTGTTTCCACCATTTTTGGTGAGAGTGAGCGAGTGGGGAGATAGAGGGATGGGGAGAGCCGGTTTTTTGTATTAACGAGAGGAGGGGTGGGTACAGGGATGACGAGGGTCAGGGTTTCAGAAGAAAAAGTGGAGGAGAAGAGGGGTTGAGGGAGGCTGTTTTTTGTGGTGGAGACCGGAGGAGAGCTGAGCACAGGCTTGAAAGAGGGAGAGACGGTTTTCAGTTTATAGGAGGAGATGTAGTGACGATGAGGGAGGTGGTATGTTTTGGTGAGAGAAAGAGGAGTGAATGCAGGAACGAGAGGGACGGTTTTTGGTGAGTAGGGTAACTGCCGGCAGTTTGTGTTTTCTGGTGGTCAGTTTTTGATTTGCAGAGAGTGGTGAGGGAAGATGACGATGGAGAAGTGAGAGGGCGAGAGGGTAGACAATGGTTTTATGGGAGAGGTGGGAGTAGGCGGTAGGTGATATGATAGAGGAAGATGGAGGGTGCAGTTATGGGTGCAGCTAGGGTTTTGCTTGCACGAAAAGGGGGGAGTTAATGAAGAGAGAGAAGAGGAGAGAGGGGTGTGTGCATTAAGAGCTTCTGTGCATGCTCGGTTATCATGATTGGCTAAGAGGAGAGAGAAGTATGGCCAGCAAAAAGAATTTGAAATGGTGGCAGGAAGCGCGTGATTGGGCGTTGAGGGTGGACTTTTTCGAGGGGAGGCAGAGGGTGAGAGGTCGTGAATTCTCGAGATTGGAGCCATGGACGGCGCTTCTCGAAGGTGGAAGGCGAAAACGAATCGCTTCCTCTTCTTGGCTTCAACAGTGGAAGTCTGCATAATACCTGGTGCAATTAAAGATTGGCTGCTACCCATGTATTTGGCCTCATAAATGAGTGCTCGAAGAGTGCATAATAAATGTTCAGTTTCTGACCTTAATGGAGAGAAGAGGACCTCCATTAATGGCGACGCCAGTGGGTAAGTGGGAGTTTTTAATGCTCCTAAGTCGACGAGATTACAGAGAAAACGAAAAGACTCCCCATCCACAAGTGCATTAACTTGTGTTGGGGAGAACAAAAGATTTGAAGTGAAGATCAGGGTGAGATTTTGCAGGAAATTTGAAGTTTGCAGGTTGTTTCTAGGGAGAACAAAAATTTTATTTGTTGCTACACACTGTCCGAAACCAATAGCCTTTTCTTGGTCGTAGAGTAGTTTGCTTTGGGTTTTGTCGTAACCGGACCGGACCGCTAAGCTTATCGGTTCGGACCGGACCGGACCGTAAGCTTTTGGTTCTAATTTTTGGAACCGGACCAAACCGTTAAGTTTTCGATTCGGTTCGGTCCGGTTCGGTTCGGTTCCGGTTCCGGTTCGGTCCGAGTTTGGTTTGGTCCCATTTCGGTCTATTTCGGTTCGGTCCAGTTATCGGTCCGGTTCGTTATCGGTCCGGTTTCGGTCCGGTTCGGTTCATTTAAAAAAAATAAATCCAATTAAAATTTCATTTTTTATTTTTTATATTGAAGTAAATAATATAAAAACTAAAATTTATAAGTTAATCTTTTGATTTTGTTAAAAAAATTGATAATTAACTATTAATTTTGGTACTATAATTTATAAAAGAATAAATAATAATAATAAATAATCGGTTCTAACGGTTTTATTGGTACGATACCCTATCGGTTCTATCGGTTCGAATTCATATCGGTTCTATCGGTTCGATTTCATATCGGTTCTATCGGTTTACCGGTTTTCTCATTTCGATTTCATATCGGTCCTATCGGTTTATTGGTTCGGTTTCTAACCGATTTTTTGTTTCGGTTCCTTATCGGTTTTCGGTTTTTAAAATAGAACCGCGAACCGAACCATTAAAGTTCGATCCCGTCCTTATCGGTTCAGTCCCGGTCTGGTTTTCGGTTATGGAGAACCATTAACGGCCCTATCCATCAGTGTGTTTTACATTATTTTAGTCTCCATAATCTGAGCTTTTTATGGATGCCATGCCAACTATTCCATGAATCAAAGATAGTCAGCATTCAGCAACCATATTTACAACACCACCTCGTAAATAGCGATTATAACTTTTTTTACAGAACAAACGGGAGTCGTGGTCAACGTTAATGTGCAGGTCTCTGTCTCCTTTAATACAGATTTTTATGTTGTCGATGTAGTGGCCGATCAGACTCGAGCTTACTGGCTACTGTGTAGAATCCGTGTAATCTATTACATACACGTAGAGGTGTCGAACGGTTTGAACGGCTAATCATTGGAACCGTTTAACAGAGAACCACGGTTTGTGGTCTTGACGGGTTGCGGTTCTGACGGTTTGCGGTTCTGCCGGTTTACTCTTTATACGGTCCTGACGGTTTGCGGTTTTAATGGGTCAATTTCGCAGTTAAACCACCAGACAAATCATTGTTTATCAAAATATTTTATAATGTTATTTAAAATTAATTTGTAAGTGATAACGAGTTAATTATGCTATTTAATGTATTTTAATTTAAATATGTTATCATTTTAATCGAAATTTTATAATCGAACAATTACATTCTAAAAAAATAGTTGTAATTTGATTTTGATATGTTTGATTATATTTATGTATTTAAGATAGGTAGATATTAAATAAAATATATACATCTAATTGTATTTTGATTACAACTTTCAATATTTGTAAAAATATAAAAATAAAAATTTGATTATCTTAAACAAGATATCGTAAACAATATAATTGTAAAATGATTTGTATATTGTTTGAACATACTAGATATTTAAGATGTTATATTTAATATTAGGTACATATTAAATAATATATACGTATTAGGCATATAATTGTATTCTGTTTTTAAATTATTAGGTGATTCTTTAGATTCTTTCAAACTTGAAGTGTTTATGGTTAGATTAATTATATAGTTTATTGTATTACTATTTTTCAGGGTGGTTACTGAAAATTCTTTTTTTTATTATTTATATTACTATTTTTATAAGAATTATTTAGCAAAATATATATTTATTTTTAGGCAATCTACGAATAACCAGCCAAAATCAAATTTACTTAGCAATAATCCCCCAATATTTGATAAAGTACGCAGAACCACCTCATTTTAAATTAAAAGTACTCATAACCCTCTCGTAGTCTAAAACACCTTCTAATCGTCTTTCTCTCTCATTTTTTTATTTTGTTCTTTTAAATGTCATATCTTTGAAATCATAGCTCCAAAAAATATATGAAATTACAATTATTTTTTTAAGACGAACATAACTAGATCTATGAAAGAAATTTTATGATCTTATTTATTTATTTTTTAGTTATGTAATTATTGGGTTACAAAATAAGTCTAAAAAATCATTGTGTTCTAGTTGTGGAATTGTGTGTAACTAGGTTAGAAAAAATAACGGCGTTCCAGTTACACAATTACGCGTAAATGAGTTACTTAAAAGAATTGTGTTCCAAATGCAGAATCACGTGCAAATGAATTGCATAAATAGAAAAATATATTTGCGTTAATAAGACTCTGGCTGCAAGAAACTATTGTATCAAGTTACATAATTATATGCAAAGCCCCCAAGGGGGTAGCCGAGTTGGTTGAGTATGACATTCTTATGACCAAAAGGTCATGAGTTCGAGTCCCTCTACATACACTTTCTCGGCTGAGCCTGTCACCTTGTGTGGTTTACCTTCTGGCGTCGGTTTGCAGGCTATCGCGTTAGACTGAGGGTTTACCCTGTGCGCACTCATTGCACTCTGAGTAGCGGTTGCGGGTTCCCTCCAAAAAAAAAAATTATATGCAAAATAATTTTAGGAAAAACAATTGTGTTCAAAGAACAAAATAACGTATAATTTGGTTGCTAAAAAAAAATTGTATTCCTACTACGTAGTTACTTACATGTAATTTGGTTGCGAAACTAAAAGAAAAATCTCCAACATAATATTCATGAATTTTATTTAGTTCATTTTTAGAATATATATATATATATATATATATATATATATATAATTCTCATTTTGAATTAAGGTAGAATATATAAAATCTTGAAATTTACAAATAACTAATTATTAGATTTGTAAGCAGGTAATGTATTATTGAAAATATATATGATGCATTATTTTTTTAATAAACTTTGAAATTTAAATAATTATTAATAATTTTAATTTATTTCAATAATTATGGATAACTCTTTCTAATATTTTGTGTTACTGTAGAAACAGTTATATATTAAAAATACAGCGAGCAGTGACTAAATGTAATATATTTATTTTTGGATACGAAGATGCATATCAAATTAAATTCATGTGAAAAGAGATGTATGGCTGTTTAGTTTATTTTAATGGATTGAATTAAGAAATAAACATTAGTGTCTGAGATTTAAAGATGTTAATAAACTGATTGAATTCAGGTATAATCGTAAATATAATTGCTTTGACTTAATTTTAGGCTTACCTGGATTTTAAAATTTTATTTGTTGCTACACACTGTCCGAAACCAATAGCCTTTTCTAGGGCTGTTATCGGTCCGGGTTTTGCCGGAACCGGACCACACAGCTAAGCTTATCGGTTCGGACTGGACCGGACCGTTAAACTTTCGGTTCTAATTTTTGGAACCGGACCAAACCGTTAAGTTTTCGGTTCGGTTCGGTCCGGTTCGGTTCGGTTCCGGTTCCAGGTCGGTCCGAGTTCGGTTCGATCCCGTTTCGGTCCGTTTCGGTTCGGTCCGTTTCGGTTCGGTCCGGTTTCGGTTCGGTTCGTTATCGGTCCGGTTCGGTCCACTTAAAAAAAGTAAATCCAATTAAAATTTGATTTTTAATTTTTTATATTGAAGTAAATAATATAAAAACTAAAATTTATAAGTTAATCTTTTGATTTTGTTAAAAAAATTGGTAATTAACTATTACTTTTGCTACTATAATTTATAAAAGAATAAATAATAATAATAAATAATCGGTTCTAACGGTTTTATTGGTCTGATACCCTATCGGTTCTACCGGTTTATCGGTTCTATCGGTTCGATTCCATATCGGTTCTATCGGTTTACCGGTTACGGTCTTATCGGTTTATCGGTTCGGTTTCTAACCGATTTTTTGTTTCGATTCCTTATCGGTTTTCGGTTTTTAGAATGGAACCGCGAACCGAACCATTAAAATTCGATCCGGTCCTTATCGGTTCGGTCCCAGTCTGGTTTTCGGTTATGGAGAACCATTAACAGCCCTATCCATCAGTGTGTTTTACATTATTTTAGTCTCCATAATCTGAGCTTTTTATGGATGCCATGCCAACTATTCCATGAATCAAAGATAGTCAGCATTCAGCAACGAGTGATTTTGGTTATAAAATAATTAAAACATTTATAATATTTACAAATAAACCGCGGGTTTTTACAAATAAACCGTGATTTTGCAGTCCTGGCGGTTTGCGGTCCTGCCGGTTTGCGGCTTATGCGGTCCTAGCGGTTTGCGGTCCTAACGGTTTGCGGTCCTGCCGGTTTGCAGTTCTAATGAGCCAGTTTCGCAGTTAAACAACGAGTTCATAAACAGATTTCCAGCTTTGAACCGCGGTTCCTTAACCATTTTCCACCTCTACATACAGATACAAACCTGCAAATGGTAAAATAGGTGAAGTAAAATAAAAGTCACATTTTTTTTTTAGTTTTAAAATAGATGTTGAGCTGTTGATACTTATAATATAATTGATTTTTAAATAGAAAACTATTTTTTTATAATTTTTATTTTTTTATGCAGTTGAATATTATTTGAGATAAATATACTAAATTTATTTTAAAATAATATTATATATAATAACAAGTAAGAGTTTCCCAATATATTAGAAATTGATAAGGAAATCAAATTTTCAAAACCGAAATAAGTTGATTAAAATATAGATTTTAAAATATAAATGGTTTTTACCACATCAAGTTTTTTAATATTTAAAAGGTTAATACTTACAATGAAAATAATGTTGGCATTTTGTTCGGTACGCATGATATTGGGATTTTGATATTGGGATTTTGGTCAAGTATTTATTTTGTTTAAAGCTAAAATATTTTATTACTCAAATCGAAAGAATTACAAATGATAAGACTAAGAGTAATCCTTATACCGAATAGATTCATTCGGACTAAAAGTTCTCAAACTGACATTCGAATTCTAATTTTAGATCGAAACACTCTCTCCCGATTTTTTTAGAAATATATTTACTTATTTTTTGTAATAATAATGTTGTACGACATCCGGCCCTGTCTATATGACCCGACTTATGAAAATAAAAAGAATATAACTAAACTCTCTAGCCAACTTAAATATTATTTTTATGTAAATCTTATCTTTTAGTTCTTTTTTTCCTTTCATTTTAAGCAATTCCTCTTCCTTTCCATTTAAGATGATACTAACATTATTTATTTTGAATATAAAATAGGAAAACGACATCTTAATATCTATTCACCAAATATATTGCTATTTATACCAAAATACGAGATTATGCTTATTTAATATCCATCTCACTCAATATTCAATTTGTTTTTAGTACCCTAACTATCCTCCACCAACTATATATAGTTTGTTTTAAAGAAACATTTTATATTTTCACCCAAATAGATGTTATTTTGAATTTATAATCAGCCGCCTCTTTCTCTCTTAACCTAACAAAATACTCGTTTTCCAAAGAAAATCTGATTTTTAAAAACAACTTCTCGAGTGATCATTCCGCTACCCACCGCAACAACTACCCGACAACAACAGTGGACTACGTCTTTCACCCTCAACCACCGTTATCGCAATTTTACCGGTCATAGAACTCATGTACGTTTAAAAAGTTAAACAACTGTTTTTCCCTCTAACAGACGAAGCTTTGATTTATGGCTAAGTTTTTCCCATCCAACAGCTACTTTCATCCACCACCGTCAACCACCAGTAGCCACATCTTCGGTTTGCTACCTACTTGCACCTCATCGTTTTTTTTTCAAACTTTTTTCCCAACTCAACTGAAATCGTGTTTTGGTACCTAATGTAACATCACTAATTCATGTTTTTAATTTGATTTTTAAGTTTAAAAGAGGTTTAACCTAGCTGTGTGGTCAATATTATTGTGTTTTCCTCGTTTTGTAAGTTTTCCGGTTAGATATTACAGTTTCCATTGATTTCTGAAACAAGATGTGATTGTACACGAAGATGATGCATTTTTGGAATAGGATAAAGACATTGCGATTTATGTGACAATATTTAACATTGCTAGATAGGTTAATATGTTTACTGTCATTGCGATTGTGGTTGGTATTGATTGTGATTGTGCTGACATTGCTACATAAGTTAATATATTTAGTGTCATTGCGATTGTGCTTGGTACTGATTGCGATTGTGCTGACATTGCAATTCTAATGTACTTGCTTGTTTGCTAGATTGAAATTTTATTTGATATGGATTCGATTGCAATATTCCATGAATAAAAGTTGTTAGATTATTCTTCGACACTGAGATTTAACAGAACCACGTGTTTACTAGAGAACGTTACTTATTTGTTTACGCGATTGCAATTCATATCATAACACAGCTAGACATGACCTTTATTGAGTTTGCGATTTTATTAGTAAGACGTTGCTAGATTGGTCGTAAAATTGATAAATTGATTTGCTATGTACCACATTATTGTTTTGTTGCTTCCACTACAACAATCTAACTCAAGTTTTTACAATGTAGGATAGTATATGTCGAAACATAAAGTTTGTATTTTTCAAATATGGTCACCAAACTGCTATTGTTCCTTTATCCGAGTTTGAAAACTTTTAAATCCTTCAAGATTACGCTGAAAGTAGATGGGATAAGCTGGTTAGAGGTAACATCACTCTTAGTTACTCATGCGGTGCTCACAAGAATTGTTTGTTTAATAACAAGAAATGTTTTATTGGTTTGGAAGTATACCTTGATGTGGAGCGTCTCAGAAGCGTTAATTCTGTTATAGAAGAACAAGTATTTGATAAAGGGTCTGCAGTTAAGCATAAACATCCAAGCCACAGTTTTGGAGAAGCGTCCCATAACCAACTAACTAATGGGGATAGTAGTAATTGTTTGCTTAATAAAACACCAAAAATGCATCTTGTTACAACTGGATGGGCTAAAGTTATCGTCGGTGTTGGTCAGTTGTTTATTGAAGGTGTTGTAGGTCTAAGGTTATCCTTGTGTCAATATGCATTAGAGAACGATTTTTCCTTTAAGTACATGCACAATACATTTAGAAATATCACTACTTATTGTGTCAACAAAGATTCAGACGGATGTAAAATGAAGGCTTTATGAATCAATTGACTCCAGCATCGGTTTAATATCGATAAAGCGGTTTGTTAACACGCATACATGAAGTCCCGTATTCACAAAAAAGAGAGAAGACATTTGACATCTGATTTGATTGCAGATGAAATTCATGATTCAATTAGGACCTGCATAGTATGACAACAAAAAGTATACAGTCTTCTATAAAACAAAACTATCGTTTAGATATCTCTTAGCATCTCTCGTGAAATGCTTTAGAGAAAAAAAAGGAGGGACGTATTTGGAGATAGAAATACATATTTTAGTTTTCTAAAATGATACTTCAAACGACTATAGAGACGTGATATTACAACAGATTTCCATTTGAAATTAACTGCTGGTAACATTTTCCAATGTTGTTTTATAGCATTCGGAGTGTATCTTCAAGGTTTTCACTCATGTTGAACTTAACTGTAAGTTGACATAACCCATTTAACCGGGAAGCACGGTGGTGTGTTGCTTTCAACGGTAGAAAAGGATGGCAACAACGGTCAATCCTATTGTGTTCTTACATCTTGCTAGATATGTGTATTTATAATTTGGTTTTACCATATCCTACCACATATTGCTAGATATGTGTTATTACGTATGCGATTGATACTTATATTGCAATTTATGTGTTTATATCAACCATGCTAGATAGGTTATATTGTCTTTGCTAGATGGGGCAGTATAATCTTCTTTAGACCATGCGATTTACTGGATTATAGTCGATGCATATTACCTTTTAGAAACTTTGTGATTGCCTTGTTCAAAATCAAACTTCTGCAAACACTATCAACAATATAAACTTCCTAGTTATTGCAGGTTTATTTCCCATTGCTTTCGGTATTGTCGGCAGCCAAGAGTCAGACAACTGGTTTTGGTTTATGCAAAGTCTAAAACCTCATATGTTAGGCTGCCAAATAACATTTATTTCGGATCGTCATTCTGGTATTATTAACGTTTTAGTTGTTGTTATCCCAATAACTACCACGCGTACTATATTTTCCATATAATTCAGAATTTGAATAAACTCTAGAACAAACCAACTGAGACTATAAAAGGAATATGCTACTAATGTTTAAACGATATGCTTATGCTCCTACAGTAGAGCTTTTTAATGAACAACTTTCATAGTTTTTCCACCAAGGCGGTGCTAAAATCAAAATGTTTCTAAACAATTTTCCCCTAGAAAAGTATGCTCAAGCTTTTGTCAAAGGGAAGCGGTATGGGGCAATGACATCAACCGCAGTTGAATTATTTAACGATATGAGGAAATGGAATCAACTGCGATTGAATCAGATTTTAAGACATTTATCGGAGGGTCTCAACTGGAATACTAATGTATGCCCCGAGTTTGACAGGAAGTTAAGCAGAATGTAGAATATGGTCGAACATGGGTAGTACGTAAGTCTTCTGCTTTTTTTAGGTTTATTCAGACCCAGTAATGGTAGTAAACATGCTTGATTTCAAATGTACTTGTGGTGCTTGGTAGCAAGAATTTTTCCCATGCCCACACGTAGTTGCGACGATAACATCGTTAAATAAAGTTCCTATGACTTTAATAGAACCATTTTTACTTTTGCAAATTACAAGTCAAGTTATTCTTTTAACATACCAGCTATAACAGATTTTGGAAAATTTTCAAACTGTAACGATTCTTTGGAGCCTAAAGTTCAGCCACCTAATGTCAAAAGACGATCGGGACGACCGAAAAGAAATGTATTCCATCTAGATGAGAAGTAACCACGAATCTTTTGTGGTGTGGCCGCTGTCTAAAAACAAGACACAACCGAAGGTCTTGCGATGCTCCATTCTGAATTTCGGCTACCTGTGCATTTTGGTATATGTATTTTTGTTTAATATATCTAGATAAGTGGTTCTTATCTTGTGATTTTCCTGTTTTTGTACTGGACACATTGCTAGATAGGTAAATTCCTTGGTTAACCACTTTGCTAGATAGGTTAATTTGTTTGTTAACCAAACAAATTATTTTGTAATGCCTCTTATGTTTAAGGAACAAACACTTTAATTTACTAGATACATCCTTCCTCGCATGCCTCCTGTGTTTATATCATTCACCAGTTGGGTTTATTGTATTTCCATGGTTTTGTATGTGTCTCGTTATTCTTTAAACCGTATGCAGCTGTTGGTGTAGTAGAGATTGCGTGTTTTGAGAAATTCTACATGAGATTGCTATTTACATGACAAGTATTACACTTCTAGATACCATATTATGTTTTAATACACTACGATTGCCCTTTGTCCAAATCACCTTTCTCGCATTTGCGAGATACCTACCATTTTGAACCTTATAGTAGTCCCTGTAAAATGTATGTCTTGCCTGAATAACCGCTTTGCTAGGCACAATTTGAAAAAGTCTCGCAAATGATTACTTAATTTACACAAATATATACATTGCAGTTATCTCTTTTGCTATTAACGCTGCTACAACAAGGTTCAATATAAAATTATAGGGTTTTCAAATCCTCTTTGAAGGTTAGTGTTATTGTAATATGTTACAAATTGAAATAAGCAGTAAATTAATAGTAAAACAAAAAATAACAATAGAAGCTCAAAATATATTAAAAACTGCATGCAGGGCTTTACAAATTCCTAGATAACTTAACCCTCCCAAAAAATACACCATGTCTGAGGGTTGGTACATTTTAGTTTAACAAACATAAAAACATACTAAAGAAAAAAAACATACTACTTGAACTACTAGAACATCAATCATCATCCTCGTCCTCGTCCTCCTCATCTGAATCTTCTTCTTCCTCATCCTCTTCCACCTCGTTCTCGTCTTCTTCTTAGTCAGTTTCCTTCTCATCGTCTGCTTCATCATGTTATTTATCATATGTGTCAACCGGTTCATCGAAATCCTTGTTTTCCCAATTGTCCCTCCTGCGCTTGCATTTGGAAGTTCGTTTGGGTCTGAGTCGTAACCGTCAAAGGACCACAAATCGTCAATGTCATACTCGTCCTCGAAATCAAAAGACCAGACAATAACGATCCTGAAAATTTGTCAGAAGAGTACTCCGACGTGCTGGTCCTTTTATAAGGAGAACAGTTCCTATAATGGTTTGAGAACCAACCTTCAGAGGATGAATATCGTAGAGAATCTGGAGATGAAGGGGGCATTTCTTTAGAATACAAAGATTTTTTTCCAATGTGTTTAGTGTTTAAGAGTAAATAGTGTAAAATATCTTCTACTACTTATAACCAAAGGCCATACTCAATGGTACATCTAATCTAGAAAAATACAATTAATTATACACGTCTAGTTAATACTTTTATAATGATTCGACATCTACCTTTGTCCTGTCAAGTATTAAATTAACGAATAAGATTAAAAAAACATTTGTTTAATAACTCACGAAGATAGGTAGCAGTAATATGGATACTGTTTAATGATTTCTTTAGTCAATAACCCATTCTCCAATGCATTAATAAAAAATGTCTCCGCATACACGATTTATGCATACAAGGCCAAGTAACACTCACAAATTGCATAATGCTTTTTTTACCATTAAATGTAATTGCTAGATATGACTATCTTAATTTTATAATTATGCTTCATTGTTGTAAATTATTAAAGTCGGTGCGATTTATAGCGTTTTTGATTCATCCTACACGTTGGTAGATATTAACAACTTAGCAATTTTACAAATATTAACCCAAACTGACATTGTTAGATATAAACAACCTAACAATTTCACACATTGCTAGATTAATGTTAAATAATAAAGAGGCGATGTGATTGGTGTTGCTAGATTAATGTTAAATAATAAAGAGGCGTTGTGATTGGTACTCATGTTTTGAGTACTCCAAAATTACCTTCCAACATTACCTTACATCGTTAGATATGACCAAAAATAAAGTCAATCAATTTGGAGATTTAACAGTACCAAATAAGTAATGAATTAAATATTTATATAACCATTCAAAAAAACCATATTCAATATCGAATGTAACTATCATTGTCGGTTGTGTTTGAATCATTGAGGAAATACTTAAAGATTTCAGCTCTCATTGTTGAGAGCACATCATCTTCATATTTCAAAGGTACATACCCTTTGTGAATGATGTCTTTCGCGTACTCACAAACAAAAATCCTGCAGTCGAGGTTGTTCTTTTTTTGTTCTGGGATATCTCACATAGTCTTGATTTTGTATCCACCCTTCACTGTTAAAGAATGAAATAACTATAAGGTTGTATTTAATGCTATTAGCAATGTCAGTATACCAACCTACCTGCATTTCGTTTTATGAAATACTATGCTTGCAATTGTAGCACATCAGATAAGTATGTGTTTGTAACACAACCAATAGACTATTGCTACTTGTTATGTTTCTAGCATATGCGATTTATGACTATAATGTACATTGTGATTCATGGCTAATATATAAACCCCATTGGTTGCGATTTTTTCATATTTATTGCTTGCGAGAAAGGGTCAAATTTATATAAACCGATTTAAAGCATAAAACATCTTACCAAATCATCACCAGTGTTCCTCGTCCTATCTCCAATATGTTTGCTCCATGGAAACAATGAGTTTTAGCTACTAGCAGTACCATTCTCCATATCAATAACCAGCAATGTCCATTGGTTGATTCCGTCATTGTTAATGGTGCACAGAGGAACCAGTGCAATGTATGTGTTCGTTCTCATTATCTCAAATACTTTATCCGCAAATGTGACATATCTCCATTAAGAGCCAGCGGTTTCTACAATTTTTATCATGATTTTGTGAAGTATTGTGTTAGGAATAACAAAAATAATATATACTGCACTTACAGTTGCACCTCCAGAAATTTGAATCGAGATGACCATGCATGTACTTAACATCAAACCCTTTGAAAATTACTCTCCAATATACAGCCTGAAGCATCTTATATATCCAACCATCGATAATCTATCAATTTACAATGAATAAATCAATAGTGTGGTGTATGTGAAGAAGTAATTCATTGGACTGTTTTATAACTTAATATTATCTTGAAATATATTTCTCTTTCGTACAGTAGATCCATTACCTCACTGACACTAACGACAAGCCTATATGAGAACTGTGACATTGGAAAGTACCATGCTTCTAGATCTTCCTGTTCCTCTTCTCTGCTTATACGAATCACCTTGTTGTACTCACTGACTTCTATTAATTGCGTCGTCGTTGTACACTTTGGCCAATCTTCGTAACCAATATGTGGTTCTCCCACTTGTGTATGAGTAAGTAAATCCCACTTTGGAAACTCATTAGCTACCACCTGAAAGATAACCAACTGAAAGATGACTAAAATCCAGCTAGCATATTTACTATATTATTCCTTAATATGATTTTTGGATGTTCATAGTAAGATACACATCCATTTACATCGGGATTTAATGAACCTTCCTACATAGATTGAAAAGTACGTCTCTTTTCATTTGAATTTGCATCAGCCTTGTCACATTCATCATAAAAGGATTGCGTGCAGTCTACAAAACTTTCATCTAACAATGGTATAAGAGAACATATAGGTAGTGCATAGGATGATGTTTTATCTTGTTGTGGTGATTCATACTTAATGGTCGCTGTTTATGGGTGTCCCGATATCTCTAGACCCCCCTTCTGGACTTCTTCTACTCTTTTAGGCTGGGTAAGTAGTTCAGCCTTGGTTGATGGTTGTTGCTCTTCTTGTTGTTGTGCCTTGTGAATAACTTTATAGGCTGATACTATTTGGGTTACTTGTTCAGACTTTGGTACTTGGTGTACTACTTGAGTCGTTAAATTGGTTATACCTGATCCATGCTGTTCTTTTATTTCTGCTAAAGGTCTTTCCTGCAACACTTACAATTTTAAGATAAAAGTGTTAAAGCGATTTGTTTGAATTTAACATTGCTAGATTGCAAGATATTTATTATTATTCATTGCGATTGACATGTATACATGATTGTTAGATCTATTGAGTACTACGTTTGCAGTTTATATGCAATTAACATTGCTAGATTATAAAAAAAGTTGTTTATACTCTCCAAATACAAGGTAGTTAAGGATGTGATTGCTACGAATGACATACATGCGATTTATTTGTAACTTATTACTTTTCTCTTGAGAAATTTAGCTCATGGTATATACGATGAACATGCTTACATTGCGAGTCGTGATATGCTTTAAACCTGATTTGCTAGATACCTTTTGATACCGATTGAGTTTAAGAGACATAAATAGATTGCTAGACACATTTGTATCCTACAAAAAAACTTCTTGCTAAAAACAACACAAAGACATGGTAAGTCTAAAATAGTTTTTTTACAGTGTCAAAATAACATTTAAAACAACAACACTCCATCATATTCAATACCATAGTAAGACTTTCTAAATATCAAAACATGCCGACACACAATAATAAATATTGCTCAATCTTAAGGCATTTAAGATCCACTTACATCTTCAAGTCCTATTTCCACCACCATTTCTATTTCAGGTTCTGGCTCTTCGACTATCAGTGCTACATGCTATTGCGTAGCAGACGAGTCCTCAATGTTTTTGGTTTTGTTAACGGTGGTTTCGACATCCTGTTTAGTAAGTGTTTCTTCCATCTGACCCTTCTCTACTACATCATGATTTTTTATACATCCTGCCTTGTTCACGGCATAGTCATTTCCCCCAGTTTCCACATGTGCTCCATCCGATGTATTCTTTTTTCTCCCCCTTTTGTTGAAGAGATTTATCTTCATAGTTCCTATGTTCGTCCACCTTGTCATGTTCGTCCACAATTAAATCTTTTACATCGCATTCATTAGATCCTACTTCACGTCCTTGCTCCACTCCAAATCCTTCTACTCCGGCCATATCATCACAACATCGATTTTATGATTTTCAGTTTGTACGGCCCCCATATTCGTTGTGGCTGCTAATGTGCTACCTGCTACATTATCTCCCTCCACCTTCACTGACTTATTTCCAGCAGACTCAATAATTACGGTAGCAGCTACCTCCATTATCAACCTATCTATAACTATTGTTGTTGGTGTACTATCGACCTTCCCAGCCACTACCTCCGGTAACGTACTGTCTGTCGTAGGTTCAATCAGTAATATATTTGTTGTACATGTATTCTTCACCTCCTCCCCTACTTGTTAAACTTCGATTATGTCTGCCACAAATTTAGTAGGGACAATAGGTGTACTAACATCCTCATTTTCATGTTCATCCGTTACTTCAACTAACTTGGCCTCCTTATATTCAGGATTTTGCAGATTATCGACATCCTCCCTCTCATTCTCTTATTCCGCTGTATCCTCCGCCTAATCATGTTCGGCTACATAGAGTTTTAGGTTTTCTGAAACATCTTTTCTTTGCTTCTTCCGTAACCCGTGCCTGGGAGATTAGTAAACAATAGATTTTTATATTACCTTCTCAATTGTATCCACATCCACTGGTTCATTATCCTCCGTATCTTCACAACAAAATGGCATTGATAAGGTGTTGAGAAGTCCAACATTATCAACAACTACGATATTCTCTGCTACCTCCAATTTTTCTTTCAACTCATTTAACGCTCTCTGCAGCCATTCAACCTATGTCAAAATAAGCATGTTAAATATTAGATGTTATTTTTTAGACTTTTCGTCATTTACAAAAGCATAGCAATACTCACTTCTTTATTTTTCCGTTCAAGCGAAACCTTTAACCGCTTATTTTAAACCTTGAAACAATAAATCCTGTTACGTTTTTTCCCTATAATATTGTCACGTAATACTAGAAAAACTGCTCTTTCCTTTTGTTAGAGTCAAGTTCTTCTTTACCAAGCATTTCTGCAATGTTACTTTATAATCGTGTTCTGCGGGTGGTGGTGTTGTGTTGTCATCAAATCGTGGTTCATTGATAGTTGTTGCTGTTGAGATGTCTGATCGCTTTCTAAAACTTGTTCCAGCCTCCGCCTGGAACGATTTATTCTTCCTTTTGCTGGTTTTGTGGGTAACATATTTCTTCCTTTTCAGACTGCTTTCCCCACTCGATTGTGGTTTTCCATCAGAGGTCCCCCCGAATTCGCCGCTTCTAAAAGCTTCATTTTCAGCCTCTGTCAATGAGAGCTCACTCTCCATAACCTATCCAATCATTCAAAACGAATTAAGATAGTCATTCAGGCTCGCAATTACGATTGCATGAATATTCAGGACTATGCATGCGATTTAGGTGAATCAACATTGCGATTGTAGTGTATTACTACAATTCTAAAGATTTACTAACATAAGAATTGCGATTGATGCAAAGTAATCATTGCTAGATTATAATGTTTTTCCTTATACGATTTATGTATACTTTATCATTGCTAGATACGTTTTGTTTCAAACATTGCTAGATACGAGTTTATTTCTTAATCCTACATTAGTTATACAAACAAAATTATATTACATGCGCATCTCGTAGTTGGCAAACCATCTTGATCATTTCTATAGTTGACTACTCCCCCTCCAATCCCCACCATTTATACCATCTAGGAATGATGTCTAGCCTTGTTATTTGAACCTCCATCAAAGTGTGCTCCATCAAAAAGGGTTGCATACAAAAACAAATCAAATATTCAACGATGGTTTTAATAACTAACATAATTATATAAGGCAACGTACTTGCGAATAGAATAGCAACGCATCTTATAACTCTTCCGGGCTTTCCGACAAGAATACATTTATGAAGTGACGTGTGTAGCTTCTCAACTATAGCTCTCGACCAATCGTAGTCATTGATTTAACCAATCCTCCACGTAGAATATTATTGTCCAGCCTACTATATCTCCTGAAAATGAGAAGAACAGAGTCGAGCAAATGAAAAGTATTAATAGAGGAGCAATGTCCTTCACCTCATCCTCCCCTCCATCCCTAATTGCTTTCTCTATAGATTGTTGCAACCCAAACAACAACATCCTAAATTATTGCAAGAATACATCAAAACATATATAATATTTGTGAATTAGATTACCTTTATTAATAAATTTGATACAGATTGGTCATTATTCAGCCCGCTTTTTCGTGTGCGGGGATTCAAAAAATACTTTTGCATTAACCTAAAATCGTTCGTAGCCGCTTCAGTGTTCCGACCAATGAAGCCTCCAGCTTTATTCAAAGGCATCTACTCATTCCCGTGTTTCAACCTAAAAATGGACTTAACATCGGTTGTAGTTAGCTTCATAAACTTACCACCTATTTTGAAAGCCCTTGCCTTCACATCGTAAAAATTGGCAATTCCCTCGATCAGTTTATGGAACTTCTTCAACTTCAAATCCTCGTTCCTTAGGCCGAACGATGTTTTCAGAAATGTATAAAATGAAGTGTCTCTACACGCTTCTATGTGTTCCGCCGTAACGATATTATGTCTAAAAAGATCTATTATACGCACCAGACCAGACCTATAGAATACCGCTTTTGCAGTCATGTTGCCTGCACATACCGCAACTGCAAGTTATGAAGTCATTAGCAGATTTTACATTAGCCATAAATCGCATATGCATTTTATTATTTTCTACACACTAAAAATTGCAATCCTTTGGTATACCAAAACACATTGCGATAGTATCGTCATTTTTTGGACACATTGCGTGACGTTACCAAAATTCTAGTCATTGTGATTTACTAACACTAATCAATACGCTGAAATAACACTGCGTAATACAATTACACCAGCTTCATGCATTGCTAGACCATCAGAAACTGACGAACAAGATGTGATTTGTGTATACCACATCATGCACGTCCAGCGTGCTCGGAATCCAATCACAATATCCCCACACAGACTTACAAAACATCTACCATGAAAGAGTACGTCCCATAACAACATAATTACGACGAAAAAACTATCCTATGACACAACCATAATTTTTATAAAAAAATCCACTAACGAAGAACAAGGCAACGCAAAGAATAGTCATGGTTGAAATCGAACATATTAAGTACAAATTAGTTCTATAGCTATTCACTTTTCTAAACCAAATAACAACAGAAATCGTAAACAACAAGGTTCTGGTTAGTTTTTTTGAATAAAATTTATCTGTAATTGTAATAGCAATTCCTAATACACGTTCATGAACCAAAGCTTTTCACCAACGTCGTGATGAAGGTGGGTTAACGGTGTACACCGGCAACGTTAACCTTAATGGTATTTACCGGCGTCGTCAACGAGTTATTCAGCCGATTGATAAAACAGTTGTGTTAAAAATGGATTTAGGAGTTTCCTATATTGGGTCTCGTGTGTCACTCTTTAAAATTAAAAAAGTCAATTTTTGAAAGAATTGAAAAACCCAAAAACTAGTTTAGAAGTAAAAAATGTGGATCCCAAATACCCTTGAAAATATTTTTATCTAATATTTCAACTGAAATAATTTATAAAACTAACCTATTATTGGGTACTAGTTTAGCAGTATTACATACTTGCGAAGGTTTAAATGATTTCATTAGAGGATCCGTCTACAATTTTAGCATACTTGTCATTGAAATCATATATAAATTCCTTTTGTGGTCATTCCCTTCTACCCACCACTGTAGACACCGGTCCACTATATATATTTCCTATTAACTCAACCGTCCTTTTCGTCATTTTTTTTCGAGATTATTAAATTAATCTCTTTGCCATGTTCAAACACGGGCTTGGACCGTAGGATTGATCCGTCACGCTAATTTTTAATTTGGAATTCCAAAAAATGATCCGTGTTATCATGGTCTAATGAAGAGACGGATAATCCTATTACTTCCAAGTTGGTGGTATCTTAATCAAGGAAGAATGTGATGTGGTTATGATCATTCCTACTTCAGACCACACCATCATCATTTTTAATTTTAGAGCTTCCTCTTCATGTATTAAAAGTTTATTTAATTATTCTTCTAATATACATTCTCGTCCTGTTATAATTATATCATAATTTTTATTCGAAGGGTCGGAAATCAAATAAATGAATAGTATATGTTTATATTTTATTTTTTTATTTGATCTTTCGATTTTAAAATTAGTGGTGAAAATTCATGGATATGATAAAATTTAGAAATTTAGTTTTTTACGACGATAAAAAACTATTTACAAGAGATTAAATTTATAGATTTTGTCAAGTCGAGGGACCATCATCGGTGATTTTGAAGTCGAAGAGCTCAATGAAAGAAAATAAGATAGTTGGGAGACAATTCACTGATTTAAGCTATACGTTAAAATTAACACGATTAGCACTGCTTAACTAGAATCAATAACTAAATATGGCCACATTTTTCTAATGTATTTGGATATTACACGCCACACTTTGATATTCGCCACTTTTTTTTGGTACATATCTTGGATTATGGTGTGTTGCGTATCCACCGATTAAAAAGATATCATATCCAAATAAATATAAAAAATTATGGCTAACCTTTTCAACTTTAGATATATTTTTACACACTTAACAAAGTTTTACTAATGTAATACACCGGACAAGGGTCATTGTCAACCTCCCGAACTAATATAGCGTGATCCAAGACAACCAATATACATAAAGTCTTTCTCCTTCCACTGGTTTAAACAGAGTTTTGAGGGAAGATAAATGTTTCTTTATTTCGATAAACACTCTGTCATAGTTCAGAGACCAATTACATTCCTTTGCGTTTCTTAATACTTAAAAGAACTGTACACATTTATCTCATGATTTTGACAATAATCAATTCCAAGGGTGTTAATCTTCCAGTTAACATTTGGACTTGTTTTGTGGATCTTGATGGGGGGGAGGGGGGGGGGTCTATGATTAATAACGCATCTAATTGTGCAAGATCTGCTTGAATCCGTTCTTCATAGCCTAAAAGTTTTTTGGATTGCACACTAAAAGTACACTTCTCCGAATTCAGCTTTATATTAATGGCTACTAAGTTGGAGAAAGATTCTTTAAGATCAGACAAATAGTCTTCCTCCTTTATACTTTTCACCATCATGTCATCAATATATATCTATACATTGTTTCCAATCAAGTTGGCAAATGCCTTGTTTACTAAACGTTGATAAGTGACCCCATCATTTTTAAACCAAAAGACATCACCTTGTAACAATGTAGCCCCCGACCAGTAATAAATGCAGTATGATCGCGATCCTTCAGATTCATTTAGATCTGGTTGTAGTCAGAAAAATCATCAATCAAAGATAATGGTGTTCTTCTTTAAATTACAGGACATGCATCTGATCGTACTGATAACTTGTGACATATAACACTAACTGTCACACCTGTTACATCTTCATTGCACCAGGACAAAAATATCAACAATTCTTATTCTAACTCTACTAGTAACTTTGACCCGACTCTAACATTTCTCCTATCAGCCAAGCTATTGATTTCCATATTTTCAATAGGAATAACCACACTAGGAGTCTTTCTTGGATTATCTATATGGTTATAATCCAAAAATGACTATAATAATTGTTATTCTTGTTTAATAGCTATATGGTTTAGAGATTTTGGAGCCAATGCAGTAACATATCATTTTCTGGCTACCTTATGACTTATTCGAACTACTCTGACTTGGCATCCAACATCATAGTTTAAGCATCGATGAACGATTGATGCAACAATATGAATACTTGAGAGCCAAGACCTGCAAAAAATAACATTATAAGTGATAAGGGCGAAAAATATCTAGGTCATTTTGGCCGACATAATTAGATTACATTACTATATGTTTGTAGTTATGTATGTATCTATAGTGATAGATCTAAAAGTAAAAATACTTAATTGATAATAGGAAAAATAATAGTGTAAAAAGGGAAAAAATGGTTTAAAGGGACCACTTATATAAAATAGCCCCCACTATTGTCACTATATAAGGAAAGTACCCTTTTTTGAGGCAAGTACGTTTTTAATATATAATATTATTTTGCACCTTTCTCTTTACAATCTCGTAGTTCTCTCTCTTTGTTAACGTTCTTTCCTTTCTAATGGTGAAATCAACGAATCTAAGCTTTAGATATTTCTGGAACCATCAATAAGGAGTCGGGCAATTTACCACAAAAAACAACACCGATAGTTTTCTTGAAGGGCCCCTTGCACATAATTGTCGCCCCTTTGAATTCCCCCAATTACATCCGTAGATTTTCATGTAAACCTTACTATGGTTTGATCTGAATGTTGAATAACAGCTGAATTTTTATTTTCTTATAAGCAGACAAACATAGTATGTTTGATGAGCTGCATGTATCGATTAAAATTATTTGGACCTCTGTTCCTTCGATAGACGCCCATATTATTATAACATCTTCATCCAGTCCAACAATATCTCTTAGATAACCTCCATCAAAAACTATAAACGATGCATGCTCTTGATACATATGAGTTGCCATTTTTCCATTCAATTGATCAGTCAAACTATCTATATGCTTCTTTCTGGAACAGCTCAAATGCGTTGTCATCGAAATCCCTCCGAATATTGTTAATGATTCAAAGTATTGACATAATTTGGAAACCCTTCCACTCTCTCACTTATCATATTCACACGAACTCGGTTCGGATCTGGATCAAAATATTTTGAATCCACATTGAACTGATCCATAATTACCATAGTGTGTTCTGCTTTAGGAACTTTGATAGTTGGCCTTCGAATAGTGGGCAAAGCTGTTTGCTCTCTACCACGGTTGGGCCCATGCCTATCCGTCTCTTGTGCTTTGATAAAAGTTGTCAATTTGTCATTCTTAATCAACATCTAAATTTCTTGTTTCAAGGCTATACAATCCTTTGTATCATGCTCTGTATCCTCATAATATCTACAAAAACAAGTATTTAGGTTTTCTCTTAAGATTTGGATAGGAAAATGCCTTCAGAAATGTACAAGACCTTGGGCCCTAACATAAATTGTTGAAACATTTTCAATCAACTCAGCAAAATAGCTAGGTTAAATACATTGATTTCCCTTTAGTCTGGATTGTTGAGATTTATTCGACCTGGGCCGACTAGAGCCTTGAACGGACTCCTGCATACGACTATTGGAAGAAACTTGGGACTAACCACTAGTATGCGACTGAGACGTAATTGCGAGAGGTTTATACTGTCAATGTTGCCTTAACAATTTAGTTTCTTCTATAGTAATTTATTTTCCAACTTGGTTTAACAAACCACCGCAAGTCTTTGCTTTATTTCTAGTAACCATATCCGCTAAATCTCCGGATAACAACCCTTGCCTGAGAGAAGCTATGACCACCAGTTTGTAACAAACAACCAAACCATTTTTGGTATTCACAAATCGATTAACATATTCTTTTAAACTTTCAGTAGCAAGTTGGTGATAATGAATTATCATGTCTCTATTTCCTCTGAGCTCATTTCTTCCTATAAATTTCTTTCGGAAGGCCATCCAGAACATATCAAAAAATTTAATTGACCCCTTCAGAAGCCTATTGTACAACTTCAGCGTACGGTCTTTCAAAGTTTAGGAAAAATCTTGGTACAACAATATATCATCATTATTAAAACTCATTATAATTTTTTAAACTGCTTTAAGTGATTATATGGATCTTTACTAACATCGTACTTCTCTATTTTTGAAACATAAATTCGTCTAGGGAGGTGTCATGACGAAATATTTGTTGATAAATAATACTACCTCCAATTACGCCTCTGGCTAAATCGATGGACTTCACCAGAATCAACAATAACTAGTCTATGCTATGATCAGCCGACCCTTTTGCCTCTCCCTGATAATCCATTTTCTTATCTTTCCGATGCTTTTTTCCTGAAGTACCTTGGTCTTTCAGTATTTTACTATGACTAGCAATTTTCTTACATCGATGCTTATGTTGATGCTTATCTTTCTTCCTCTTCTGATAATAATCATTACTTGATGAGGATGATGGGAAATCTAATGACGATGAAGAACTCCTGCTGGATTCCAAATAACTATAATTGTCTTTAGTTTGAGATTATTTTTTAGAAAGTTGTTGGGTTTTAGGGGAATTATCCCTCGAATATCGCTTCAGATAATTGGCACAATTAAATCTCATCTGAAGGATTCATGTTGTTGCATCAACCGTATTTTCATTGCCATTATTTTTTTTCGCAATTCAGCTAACTCATCTTGTAATTGAGTTAATTCTTCACATTCATCATTCTCAGATGAGGCTCTAATATGTTCTTCTTCGACCTTGCCCTCTTCAACCATCGGGGGCAGGTCTACTTACATTTCACTTTCCATTATCCGATAGAGTTAAAAACAGTTTTAAGCTTTGAATTTTCGTTATCCGGGTGCTCACGCTCCCATTGTGGTTGCCAATATGGTGAGGTAAAAATATGGTCAAGGGTATTCTTGGTAGTTGGTAGAGAAAGATTTAATATTTTTAAGCTTAAGTAGTGAGATAATTGAGCAGCTTATTCATTAGCATAGTTATTTTCTAGTCCCTCTCTTTAATGACATCTCTTAAGGTAGATATAGTTAATTTTAGGGTCATAGGTTGGGTCGTGGTTCGAAAACTTAAAAGCCCAAAGCTCATTAGTGTAAACACTGTTTTAGTAGTACATCTGAGTCAAATTGTAAAAAGTATTTCCTTTATTTCAGGTTTAAAATACCCCTTCGTAACATGGTATAAAATATATCTCAAATTATTCCGACTCATTTGAAAAACCAAATCCGACCTTATTAATCTACTTCAAAACCAGAAACATATTTACATACGAAAAACCACCCAAGATGAATGGACTGTTGGTAAAAATAGATACACATATACAAAAGAGAAGTGGAATACTACACAAAATAATATTACGCATTATAAAACCAAATCCAACAACGGATAGACGAAGTCAAACTATTAAAATTTGTGAAAAATGACGAACGACCCGAGAACCAAAGCACATATTAGTAAATGACAAATGAAAATGGACTGTTCGGCATGACAGGACCAAAGAGAACCAAATCGAGTCAAAGCAAGAACTGACGGGTTGGCCACCTAGCTATAGGTTTTAGCAAATAATTCTATATTTCACTTACCGCCATCAGAATACATGGATCATAAACCTAATTAGAAAAATATTGATGATATTTTGGGAGAGGACCCTTATTGAAAAATATATGATCAGTCAAGTGGATCAACACTCAATGATCAAAACCCAACACCTATTTTAGTCCACTCAGTTTGTGAATCAAAAACTTGAACATAACAATTACAAGTGTCCATATCACCTCGACAGAACTACATTGTTCTTACGTATATCTCTTCCCCTGTATATCTCTTCCCCTGCATGCGAACCACGCATACCATCCACAACGTGGCCGAGGTATCCGAGACAGTCTTACGTATAACATTCTCAAACTGTTCCTAAGTAGCCCAAAATCCTTTTGAAATATTCAGGACAGTTAAGGTGTCCCATCAATAGTGTTATGTCATAAATTGTTAGATTTATCACACCCATAACAACATACGATAACATGTCAATGTCACACATTTAATGCAACAACAACAAGTGTAAGAAACATCTAAAACTTACCTGCTCAAAGACATACCATAATCGATGATCGCATTCTCATGAACTTTAAGATTTTGGGGAACCACACCACCATCACAAATCTATTTGATGGCCCATCCGAAGGTCTCTCCCAAATTGGCACATAGTCAACTGAAGATAAGTGACAAATTTGATAAGTAAAGTTTACACTCACAAGAAAACCATAGCGTTTGAAATGCGACTACTATTCTACATGAGGGCAGCGCACTAACTATGGTAATAATACAAATAATTTTTCTTCACCATAAAATTATCATGAAACACTTAGCCCATTCTGCATGGCAAGATCGATAACAAAATCAGGCATCGAACCGTTGACATATAATAATGTCTTTATCATACATAACAAAACCGTAGACCATATTGCAAGGCTACTGGAAAATCTATGTAAGGATACCCTTAAAAGAACATAATATGGGTGCAACCTCGAACGAGTGACCAACAAGTGCGCCACAATATTCTCGGATATTCAAATACACCATATTTTCAAGCATCAACAACGCTATCTTTATAAAAGTCACTATTATAATAAAACAAGGCGTATTAATGTTTGTCACAATATGGACTACACAACAAACACAAAATGCTGTCATAATTTGATTGTTGGTGTTAGTTTATAATCACACCTCATACAATATCTTGGCAACAAATCAAGACTATATGCCATGCACAACATTGGGCATGTCACTGCAATAAAGTATCATTATGAGGCTTTGGTTATGAACAATCATGGGTGACACTTACATACCAACCAACCTAGAATGACGGTTTCTACTGTGGCCAATATAGATCATGTTGACTGATCTGATGGCCAAGAATATTGGCAAGTCTTATAGACAAAACCTTACGGGCCTACTTATCCATTTTTTAAGCCCATGTGGTACGAAACGACTTACTAACATAGTTTGGAAAGAACTTTCAAAATTTCTCGTCAACCAGGAGCGGTGGTGCTACAATAGAAGGGAGTTCCCACGCCATATCTCATCAAATGACTAGCACAACTATTCTTGAAATACCTCATCATGCGTTAAAAGTGATTTTTAAAGTACCAGTAAGGAGTAAGGGAATACATGAAGACTACTCAATACATCAATGCTTGTGAGATGGACATACAATCCAATAACACTCATATCTTTGTAAGTTCTGCAATACTCTGCGCTTTATATATGGCTATTATTGATATATTTGTTTTTATTACAATTCATATATTGATGAAACTCAACGAGAGATCACATGCGCCTGTGCGGGTCTCTACTTATGAAGTTGGTCACTTCATTAGGAACAATAGAACTCTCTCTCGAAGGAGGGAAACATTCACCATACTACATAAACCTATAATAAAAAGTATGAGTTACTAACAAGGAACTGGTAGCTTCATCGAAACATGAATACTTCATCTATATTATGCATCTCAACAAAGAATAAAACAAAATGAGCAATGCAAAATCGATAGACAAAAAACAGCAGTAAATATATTTATGCACAAATCAGCGCGTGTCGACATTGAATCGACATCTCAACAATTAAACATTTTTCATATAAATATTACACAAGAAAAAAATAAAAAATAAAGTTGAGAATAATTAAAGGTTTTACCAAACATCATCGGAACCCGCAAACAAAAAATGAAAAAAAGGTAATGATGCTAAAGTTTCTCCGACATGCAATGCACTGAACACAAATAAAATATAATGAAAGGACAATCGGCCGGAAGCACAAGCACAAATATACATCCGCTATCGACATAGGAGAAGTTATTTTATTTTATAATAAATATAAAAACAAATTAAATTTCCTCCAAAGGGGGACTTGGTTCTACAAATCAAGACCATGATAATTGATACGTAAATCTCAAAGTAAAGATGCGTCAGTCGTACATAAACCAGTTTTAACACGTTGAATAAAAGCATTGAGAGTCGGGCATTAGCTTCGGTCACCTTGGACTTTGCAGTCATAGTTATCATTTATCTTCTTAAATAGAAGCTAATATTATCCCTCTCACGACGACCTTCTCGGTCTTAAAATCATCCAACTTACCCTGAAATTTCTTCTTCTCTCCTTTACGCTCTGCTTGCTCTGCAACTAGCGATACCTAAAAAACTTAAAGCTTAGCCTTGAACTTTTTCATTTAGGATTTTTAGGCCTCCATTATTTTAAGTTAACCGCTTACCCTTTCTCGTAGCAGTGTGTGTATCGGCCTCTCATTTTTTAGCTATTCCTCTAGTCGATCTTTCTTATATTCATGTTCCAAGACTTACTTCTCTGGATCCCGTTGATTTTCCAGCAGTCCATCAACAAACGTTTTGGCCCAAATCATATCATTCTGCTCGTCAGTCCTCATTGACCTATGATACAGATTGGTGATCTTCTTCAATAACGAATTTACTTGCAACCTTTATAAGTTAGAATCCATATATTGATCATTGACCAACGCAAAAACATATAGAATAACTTGCTTAGAATAAAGATAAATCATAAATATTAAATTAGTAAAAAACAAGAGTAACGACATCCGTGCTCAAACACAAAGCTTATGATTTTACATTGAAACCAAAGTTCGATTGCCGCATACCATATCTAAGTTCGACAGATCCAGGGGGACATGCCTCTGGGTTGCATAAGTCATGAATTCCACAAAGAAGTCAAAAAATTAATTACCTTTCCTATGTTGCTTTGATACACCAATGAACATCACAACTGGACCTTGCATAAACTGCTCTCCAACAAAAAGACCAGTATCCGTCTTGCCTAGCTTGACTGATGATCCTCCCTTATCGAAGTCTAGTGGGATAACAAGGTAATACTGACGCAGTCGGATGCACTAAAACAACAAACGTTGGTCTTAGAATTGAAGGTTCAAGTTCGCGGGTGTCAAACTTGAAGAAAAAACTTTGGAATCCACCAGAAAAAAAACAAATCTCGAAAACTCGAAGACTTTGATTAATAGTGATGATAAAAGTGTTTTTAAAACATAGCGCCTAAGATTCTTTATATAGAGAAAACCCTAGAAACCCTAAAGCATAAAATAGGAAGTTCCTAGAAATAAGGAAAATTACTAGAATCGTAACTAGAAAAGGAAAACACTAAAAAAAGAAATATCTAAAAATATCTTGCAAGCTAGAATAGATTAGGTATTGTAACCGTCTCCTGCATCAGTCTCCTCCAGCTCCAAAGAACTCGTCCCCGAGTTCTCATCTGGATAAAGAACACCATCAGTATGATACTCATACATGTCCGCTACATTGAACGTATGAGAGATGCTCATGTTGTCTGGTAGATCTACCACATAAGCATTGTCATTAAGCTTTTGTAAAATCTTGAATGGACCATACTTGCCAGGCTGAAGCTTACGATAAGTACCGACTGGAAACCTTTCTTTCTTGAGAAACACCATTACTTTATCACATTTGTTGAAAACCTTGAGCCTCCGTTTTTTCTCTGCTACCCTTTTGTTTTTTTGCCCAGTTGCTTCCAATCTAGCTCGAACTGCTTCTTTAGTGTCCAAAATGTCTTTAGCCATAGCTTCAGCTGATGCACTAACTCCAGGAGCTTTCGGTAGTGGAACTAAATCAACCACATGCTTCGGGACAGAGGTATATACCAACGTAAATGGTGATTTCCCTGTTGCGGAATGTACGACACTATTGTAAGCGAACTCGACCTGCGGTAGAGCTAAATCCCACTGTTTCGGTTTATCACCACAAATACTTCTGATCATGCTACCCAACGTCCTGTTTGTGACTTCGGTTTGCCCATCACTCTGGGATGATCTGTAGAGCTTCGTTTTAAACTTGTTCCAAACATTCTCCATAATGTAATCCAGAAGTGACTGAGAAACTTAGTATCCCTGTCGGAAACTATTGACTTCGGAACCCCATGGAGATGCACAACTTCCCGAAAAAACAATTTGGCTATGTTAGTTGCATCTGCGGTCTTTCTGCAAGCAATGAAGTGTGTCATTTTGGAAAACCTGTCGACAACAACAAACACAGAATCCACACCTCGTTGTGTCCTCGGAAACCCCAACACAAAATCCATAGATAGGTCCTACCAGATATCTTCAGGAACAGATAACGGCATGTAAAGACCTGTGTTCTGAGATTGTCCCTTAGAAACCTGACAAACAAAACACCTCCGAACAATAGCTCCAGCGTCTTTCCTAAGGTGCGACCAATAGTACCTTTCCTCCAAGCTTGCAATTGTCTTATCCCGTCCCAAATGACACTAAGACCACCACTGTGAAATTCTCAGATCAGCTTCTCTCGTAACGACGAGCAAGGAATGCACAGTCTGTCTCCTTTAAAAAGATAGCCATCGCGAATATGGAAGTCTGCAAAAGGATGCTTACTGTTGCACTTGTCCTATAATTCCTTGAATTCAGCATCACTTTCATATAACTCTTTCAAAAATTCGAAACCCACAATCTCATGTGCTAAGGTAGTTAGCAATGAAGCCCTTCTACTCAAAGCATCAGCTACCTTGTTAAGAGCTCCGGACTTATGATGAATAATGAAAGGAATGTTTTGCAGAAAACTTACCCAACGAGCATGCATCTTATTTATCACTTTCTGGCTGTAAAGAAACTTCAGAGCTTGGTGGTCAGTGAACAGAATGAACTCTCGCTGAATCAGATAATGCTCCCATTGTCGAAGAGCTCGAAATACCGCATAGAACTCTTGATCATAAGTACTCCATTTCTGTCGTGCTTCGCTTAGCTTTTCACTAAATAAAGCTATTGGTCTTTTCTCCTGAGATAACACAGCACCAATTCCTACACCACTAGCACTGCATTCCACTTGAAATATCTTATCAAAATTTGGCAATGTTAACACAGAAGCCGTACAAAGCTTCTCTTCAATCAATGCAAAACTCTCGTCTTGTTCTAGTCCCCAATGAAACTTCCCTTTCTTCAAGCATTCGGTAATAGGTGCGATAAGAGTACTGAAGTCTCTTACAAAGCTCCGGTAGAAAGTAGCCAAACCATGAAAACTGCGTACCTCAGTTACGGTTTTGGGAATGGGCTAGTCTTTTATTGCACACACTTTGGCTTTATCTACTTGAATCCCATCTTCACCAACGACAAACCCCAAAAACAACAGCTGGCTTGTGCAGAATGTGCATTTCTTTAAATTCACGTACAACTGATTTTCTTGGAGGACTTGTAACACCTGCTGTACATGCTCTAAATGGTCGTCCTTGGCTTTGCTATAGATCAAAATATCATCGAAGTAAACTACTACAAAGGACCAAATAAAAGAATGGAGAACCTGATTCATCAATCTCATGAAAGTACTAGGTGCGTTTGACAAGCCAAAAGGCATCACTAACCACTCGTACAGTCCGTCTTTACTCTTAAAAGCAGTCTTCCATTCATCTCCAGGCCTGATTCGAATCTGATGGTACCCACTTCGAAGATCTATTTTGGAAAACACCTTTGATCCATTCAACTCATCAAGCATGTCTTCCAACCGAGGGATAGGAAACCGGTATTTGATTGTGATCTTGTTGATGGCTCTAGAATCAACACACATTCGCCACTGATTACCTTTCTTTGGAACGAGAAGAACTAGTACAGCACAAGGGCTCATGCTCTCGCGGATTAACCCTTTCTTCAGCAAATCTTCAATTTGTTCCCGTACAATTTCATTCTCTTTAGGGCTCATTCGATAGTGGGGAAGATTAGGTAGACTAGAACTCGGGATCAGGTCAATGTGATGCTGTATATCACGCATAAGAGGCAGGTTGTCAGGTAGTTCCTCAACAACTAACTCCTTGTAATCTTCCAAAATTTCTAACACCTCACATGGAGTTGTTGTCTCCTCCGTCACGACACTCATCAACCCCTTGACCACAATCGGATAAAAACACTGTGATTCCTTAACAGCCTTGTCAACTTCTTTATCATCATGCGACATGACTAGGAAGCTTGACTTCTTCTCTTTTGCAATGCTACCAAAATCCTTGACAGGAGCCATTGCAATCTTATGATTCCCCCATGTAAACATGACCACATTGTCTCGTCCTCGGTACGTAATGTCGTTATCGTACTGCCATGGTCGCCCAAGGAGAATATGGCAAACATCCATATCCAAAACGTCACAAATTATCTCCTCTTTGTAATGCTTACCAACTGATAGAGGAATTTTTCAAGTTTCACTAACCCCTATGTTAGATCCTTTCTTCACCCATCCGAGACCATACGGTTTCTCAGGACGAGTCGTGGGTACTTTCAAATATGCCACCAACTTTTGAGAAACTAAATTCTTGGAGCTCCCATTGTCAACAATCACATTGCACACCTTGTTCTGAATAGAACAATGCGTTCTAAACAGATTCTTGCGTTGTCCCTCTTCTTTGGATGATAGCAACAGTCATTGTAAAACAATGCTGATTCTGTCCACAGATTCCTCTTCCGCAAATTCAACTCCCTCATACTCCTCATTCTCCATAAATTCGTCGTCCTCTTCTTCTAGCAATGCAACCGTCTTCCTACTGGGACAAACATTCGATTTGTGACCTGTTCCTTGACAACGGAAACACTTGTCGATGGTTGGCCTAGCATAAGGAATGTTCTGTTTCAGAGTGGGTGCTTTGTCCTTCTGAATGCCACTAATGGAACTACTTGCTCCTTTGTTGTGAGAGTTGGAATCTCTGTTAACCACGCCTTTGTCCGTTTCTCCGGCTAGTTCAATGTTGTTCTGGATCGAGGGTCTCCTGAAATTTGTGAAACCCCGAGATGATTTATGAAATTTGTGAAACCCCTGAAATTCCGCTTTCAAGGCTAGACTGGATGCTTCTTGAAGTGTCCACACAGTCTGTAACCCTATTTTCCCTTGAAGAGAGCCCTTTAAACCACTGATGTATCTAGCCACCTTCTGATTCTCTGTTTCGTTTAAGTCACTACGTTCAGAGAAACGTAAGAACTCTGTTGTATAATCAGTCACGGTTCTGCTTCCTTGTACACAATCAATGTATATCTTGTAAAGAATCTGCTCGTAGTCCTCCGGTAAGAACCGCTCAGTCATTAGCTGCTTCATTCGGCGCCATGTTCTAGCTGGACCCTTCCTCTGTCTTTGCCTTTGAATATCCAATTTATCCCACCAAATAGCTGCAGTCTTCTTTAACCGGATAGCCACCATCTTAACCTGTTTACTCTCCGGGACTTCCATAACATCAAAGAACCGATCAACATCAATTTGCCAATCGAGAAAGTCCTCGACACCCATAGTACCATAGAACAATGGAATCTCAGATTTCACTCTGTAATCCTGATTATTTTGATTCCCTTGTTCTGCCTCTTCCTCTTCCAATTCCTCCTCCGAGCTAGAATCATCAACAGCGATAGGGTTATGCCTGCTTTGTTGTTGATTGTTTCTAACAGGTAGTCGGTTGTTTCCACCATGTCGGACTCGGGGTGGCTCCTCAACAACTGGTATGTGTCTGCCTTGTCGATTCTGATTTCATCCCATTCCTTCTCCTCCTCCTTGTCCTACGTTAGCAATCTGATTGGTTAATGCTGCAATATGATTAGTTAACGCTGCCACCAGATTTTCCAGGTTCGTGGTTGATTCGTTCAAACTCGCTGTGAAACCCTCCATGTCGGCCCTGGTTACTGGTTGATCACCCATAGCTGTTCAAGCTTTGAAAAGAGTAGGAGATTCCCTGCTCTGATACCACTTGACGCAGTCGGATGCACTAAGACAACAAACGTTGGTCTTAGAATTGAAGGTTCAAGTTCGCGGGTGTCAAACTTGAAGAAAAAACTCTGGAATCCACCAGAAAAAAAAAACAAATCTCGAAAACTCGAAGACTTTGATTAATAGTGATGATAAAAGTGTTTTTAAACATAGCACCAAAGGTTCTTTATATAGAGAAAACCATAGAAACCCTAAAGCATAAAATAGAAAGTTCCTAGAAATAAGGAAAATTACTAGAAAAGGAAAACTCTAAAAAATAAATATCTAAAAATATCTTGCAAGCTAGAATAGATTAGGTATTGTAACCGTCTCCTGCATCAAATACCAATACCAACTTCCGTTTTCTCAAAACCTCTCAAAGCACAGTTTCCTCCAATACTCGCGCTTCATGACCATAGTGAGACTGCCTTTCAAATACTTGTGCTTGAAAAACAAGTGCAAGATATAACCAAACAAAGGAACATTTTTTAAATAAAGGAAAAGTACCACTAAATACCTTTTCAAGTATGTAATTCCAAATAAGTACCCAAATATGAGACCCTTAGACTAGTAGTAAGAAGCTAATATTTTTACGAAATTAGCCCTAATACTAGAAGAAAGAGAAAGTAAGTTATTATTAATACTCATCTCCTTCTCTCTCCTTTGATTTATTACTGTGTTTTTTTTCTCTTTCTCTCTCCTATCTTTGGATTTTCACCAGATATGGTGTTTCGAAATCTCTTTTATTACCAAATTGTTTCATCAGTTCAATTTTTGCCTCTGGAACATTATACTCTTGAACAAGAATCGAAAAACGTGTTAGAATTTCATGTGAGCATGAGGTAGGTGTCGAAGGAAAAGGACATTGTGAATCTGATAGAGCTTCTTTAAGTTTTTCTACCGGCTATGAGAAATCTAATTCCATATCCTTGAGCTGGATAACATATCATATGATGCTAGATGTGCACGTCTTATGGAGCTAGATGTGCACGTCTTATGGCGCTAGATGTAACCGTAATATGACGCTAGATTAGCCCGTACTCTAATGCTAGATATGCATGTACTATGACGCTAGACGAGTTGTACCTATGACGCTAGATGGATGAAAATGGACACTACATATGACGCTAGATTAACATATCATATGACGCTAGATGTGCACGTCTTATGACGCTAGATGTATGGGCTATATGACGCTAGATTAGCCCGTACTCTAACGCTAGATATGCACGTACTATGACGCTAGACGAGTTGTACCTATGACGCTAGATGGATGAAAATGGACACTGCATATGACGCTAGATTAACATATCATATGAAGCTAGATGTGCACGTCTTATGACGCTAGATGTACGGGCTATATGACGCTAGATGTAACCGTAATATAGCCCGTACTCTAACGCTAGATATGCACGTACTATGACGCTAGACGATTTGTACCTATGATGCTAGATGGATGAAAATAGACATTACATATGACGCTAGATTAACATATCATATGACGCTATATGTGCACGTCTTATGACGCTAGATGTGCACGTCTTATAACGCTAGATGTAACCGTAATATGACGCTAGATTAGCCCATACTCTAACGCAAGATATGCACATACTATAACGCTAGACGAGTTGTACCTATGATGCTAGATGGATGAAAATGTTTAAAAGCTACACCGCGCAAGATAGCATATAAAGCTACATGCAACAGTAAACTACAGCTATCATCTTCAACAACACATGTAAGCTATAAACACCATTAGAGAACCTGTACCAAATCTCGACTTCAAAAAAATTAAAAAAAACTGGTTTCAACAAGGTCTAAACAAAAACAAGACTTTAATGTAAATAGAGTGAACTTGAAATCTTTGAAAACAAAAAAAACAAGGAACTAAGAAAACCATGAACTAACAAAAGTTGGAAAAAAAACACAGCTTTTATTCGTGAAAATCATAACAAAAGTTGATACAAACTTACCTCTTCTCTGATTTCGGAAATTAGTTTAAACAACGAGATTGAGAAAACAAGAAAGAAGAGAATAGAGCACATTTGAGGGTATTTCAGGAAGGGAAATATTAACTGGGTATTAGAAAGGAATTAGTTTGGTGAGATGGGTATTTAGTAGGCATAGAAAATAGTTGGGGTACTAGATGATAATAAGTTTGGTGAGAAGGTATTTAGTGTGATATTTCCCTTTAAATAGAGACAAATAATACATATATAACCTTAGATTTGTTTTAATCCAACGATCCACAATTGCGCAGGATTGACAAACGAATTAAAATCATCCAGCAGACAAGATGAATGCAACCCAAACGCCTACGATGCTTGCATGTCTGATGATATAATACCTTTATCACCACGTATCATCGAGAGTGTTACCCTTCTAGTACATGTGTAACATATACTCACAGACCCCTCAATTTTCCTCACTCACCAACATTTCACCAAAAACATTATTTACCTGATTTATGTAATCAATCTACAACCATAAATATTTACACACACAACAATATATCCTCTACGTTGATTACCTTTCGACATTCTAACATCAAGAACCAATGCAATAAAATATAATACTTCAGTTTTCCATCATTCACGAAGAATTAAAAGGCTAATGTTTTACTCAAGAACAATGTTGATACATACGATTTATGCAATAGCTCACCCACATTAGAGGACCAATGATTTTAATTTATGTAAAGTAAGTAAGCCCGTCCAACGTCAACACGCAATCTTACAATGTGATAGAAGTTGAAACCCTTTAATATTCATTTCATCCTTCAATAAGGATTATGCGATACTTCATGTTCTCATAACTAGAGCCAATGCTTATTCTCTATAATCATTCCCTCACTCTTCAACAAGACTGAATGGACTACTCAAGTCTCACATCCGAGTGTGTAAATTTCTTCAAAATAAACATAGTAGCCCTTCACTCATTCTTCCATAAGGACTAGGGGACTACTGCATAACACTCATAAAAAAATTGGATAAATTTTAAAGCTAAAACGTCGACAAGACACAAATAAATCGATGAAAGGCAAAGTCCAAAAACTTTGGCAGCCTATAACCTGATCTGGTACTCTTTTCCTCCTATATATATAGAGTTTTTCTGTCCTTAAGAGAGGTATTTGACCGACATAGATTTTTAATGTAGGCCGGAACATGGTTAACATAAATCAAACATAGAGATATCTTTAAAGATAATTTGGCTAGAGGGAGACCAATCTATCAAGGTATTCAAGAACTCTTTGGAATCCGGCCGAAAAAACTACAATACCACTTGATATAATTTGGGAACGAACATTGAGTATCAAGCATCACAGACACCAGGAAAGTTATTAGACAAGGCACTCAAGACAAACAAACACAGTCGACCTTCACTAAGATAGCCCTCATTTAATTCTTTCGCAAGGACTAGAGGGATGCTACAGATAAGGATGGATTCCACCATCTTAGCTGAATGCCCACATTATCAACCATATTGGGAATTTGATGCCCTAAGAAAATAGTTTGGGTCGATGCTTCGTGGCCGATACCATATGATCGTTGACATTATGACTGATTCTTCACAACTGATGAAGCTACATGGAAGTTACCATATCTTCATCAATAGTGGCGATAATTGCACTTGAACCTATTTAAAACATATAAATACATATATTAGGATGTTACAGTCTTCTATAGTTATGATAGTAATCATTACGATGAACTAAATGTAATCCGTTACCACTTCTCATAGATAAATGAGAGAAATGTATAAATAAAACCAACTTCTACCATTTACTATTTGTTACACTAATTAGGTTTGATAATAATGGATATAAGAGAGATCAACCCTCCCAATCACCGCATTAAGATTTCAAAGGAGGAAGTCTACAATTCGCTAACTAATTATCATAGGTGGCTTAATCAATCTAGAAAATAAACGTGACTTGTATATACTAATCGTTGTCTAAATTGGGAGAAATATCGTTTCATGGAAGAAGAAGATGTAATTGTGATATGACATCGTATTCTAGAGAAGGTCATTTGTTTTAAGAATGAAGATCAGTTGAATTTATGATACTATATATTAGTAGTTGACGATGATCGGGTGTCAACTCCTCTTAAAGTTCCATGATGAGAAACCTGAGAAGTCAAGCTACCGACCCTAAATTAAGTGATGATTGAGAGGGAACCAAATTAGATAATATTTTAATTTTTTTACATTATATTTTCCTTTAGTAAGAAAACTCAATAGTAGTCCAACTCTATTTCTTTTTAACTGAACAATAATTTCTATCCCCAAATAAACATATGAGATACATTCATTTTATGTTTTGTTTTCTTCATGGATTAAAATATTGAAGAAAATATTTATTTTAAAATATAGGATAATGAGAAATTGTTGAATAAAAATATTACAAAATAACCAAATATTGATCATTATATAGTATATATATTGTAGTTCTTATGACCTTGGGAACTAAGTTCAAAACACTACCAATTTATTTGTATGAATACAAATTAAGAACTGCATGTTTAGATATTTATTTGATTAGGTCTTTAAGATTCTTTTCTCTAGATGTTTTATTCAATAATTATGCACGATTTGATTCAGGATAAAATATTTCACATAGAAATTAATAAATTGAAATTATAGATTGTGTTTATAAAAAATATAAAAAATAGTCATTGATTCAAATTCTGCTAAATGGATTAATCCAGCTGGTTTGGTTTTGCAAATCCCTAAATTTTAAGGATGCTTTATCACCTAATGCTCCTAGCCAACTAGAAAATAAATCATTGATTTAAATCCAATGAGTTAATTAGAATGCTTGAAAAACTAGACGTTGAGCAAATCGCATGTATGTATCGAAAAAACAAATTGTTTTTCTTCATATAATCATTTTTTTTCTAAATCAATATATCCTTTGGAGTTCTAGCACTTATGTTAATTTTCTTTGAAATGTATTGACTATAAGATATAAAAAATGATCAAATATTTTTCAAATATTGATATCTTGATGACTATATATATATATGTATGTATGTAAATTGACATTTATATTATTTTGAGTTATTAATGATATGTAGCATAAACTTTAGATAGTTGATGGATGATAAAAATAAGGGCAAAACTAAACTATGACCTCTTTTGGCTATGATGAGACCCGGTTATAATGAGACCTCCTTTGGCTATAATGAGTTCTTGTAATTTACCGAAATACCCTTGATATAAAAAATCCATCTCAGCCAAAAACTCTCTCATTTCTCTCTTCTCTAACCTAAAACCTCTCAAAATCGTCAAACAAAAAACGTCAACATTTTCAAAATTTAAACTTGCAAACACGTTAATGTATGAATTCTATACTTATTGGTGTAATTATTTTGCAATATAGTTAGATATTTTTAGTAATATTTAGAGTTATACTATCTGTCCAAAAACTTGAATTTTCATATCATTGTTGTTGTTTTTTTTGGAAAGTTGCTTGTAGGTATATATTAGTTAAGTCATTGTCCACGTTTGATATGTTTTTTAATGATTATGGTTTAGTTTTGAAGGATTAGGGTTCGTGGATTTTGCAGGTTTGAGCTTTCTATGTCGAGCAAATTTGCGTAAACATTGTGCCCAATTTTGGGCAAATCGCGAAGACGGTATTCGCGATTTGCCCAAAATCGGGCACAATTTGTACGCAAATTTGCTAGTTTTTTTGCCCAACATTATGAATGGTGTGCGATTTAGCCCAAATTGGACATACACTATGCGCGATTTCTTTTTTTTTTCTTTTTTTTTCGGAGGGAACCCGCAGCCGCTACTCAGAGTGCAATGAGTGCGCACAGGGTAAACCCTCAGTCTGACGCGATAGCCTACAAACCAACACCAGAAGGTAAACCACACAAGGTGACAGGCTCAGCCGAGAAAGCGTATGTAAAGGGACTCGAACTCACAACCTTTTAGTTATAAGAATGCCATACTATGCGCGATTTCTATTGTGCATATAGTGTTCGCAATTTCTATTGTGTTACAAATTTACGTTTTATTCAACCATTAATTGTTTTTTAATTAAATGTGAATATGTAGTTACAAATTTATTATTTCGTTACTTATCCAATTATATGTGATTTGTACTGGTCTATTAATAACTATACTAAACAAATGTTTTAATTTTTATTTTATTTTCAAAGATAGTTCGCTCCTATAAATGAAGTATATATTCAAGACATTGTTTTTAATTTTATATATTCGCTGATAGAGTTTAGTTTTTTTGTCTTTATTACTTCAATAAATCTGATATATTCTTTTTAAACTAGAATAAAAATTCAAAAACATAAATATTACATAAAAAATATGCAATATATATTTTGAGTACGTTCAACTAGAAAAAAAAACTAGAAAATAAATATCGCATAATAAATATGTAATATGTTTCTTTTATTATTTTAAACTAGAATTAAAATTTTAAAAATAAATATTGCATAATAGATATGCAATATATTTTTCTTTGACTATTTTAAAAATAACGTTTAATGAAAATGATAGTGATATATTCATCATTTAATAAAAATAACAAAGATATTTAATATAATGAAAATGCTAGACATATATTTAGTCTTTAATGATTTTTTTAATTTTAGACTCATCCCGTCTATCCGACGTGCGGTTCCTACAAAAAGTATGTAATAATTATTTTGAAATATACTTAATTTCAATATACTTAATTATATCAAACTACCAATTAAATGTCTATAGCGAAAAAGGAATTCTTGATTATGGTAACATCACAAATTGAATATACGCAATTTTATCCAAATCACGAACTCTTTGTTCGCGATTTAGACATTAAAAACATGCAAATTTGTGAATTCTCGGTTCGCAGTTCACCACTTTTATGGCGTAATGAGATCGAGAATCACACTGAAAGTAGAAAAGTTTCGAAATAGATCTCAGCTTGGGTTTGGAGATGGTCCGTCAAAGGCTACTCCTCCGACGCAAAATTATCAATATTGCAGCTAATTCATCATTAAAGTCGCTCAAATCCATCGATTTGGATGTTTTTTAGGTTGTTATGTTAGTCACAGAGAGAAAACTATTGGGAGAAGAAGAGGAAGTTGTTTTTTTGGTTAAAAAAATGGTTTTACATATGAAGGGTATATTGGTCATTTCACATAAACAGAAAAATATGTGATTTTGAGGTCTCATTATAGCTAAAATATGTCCCAATCTAGCATTGCCCTAAAAATAATCCAAATTTCTAAAAACATCTAAGTGATTTTAATTTTTGTTTATTATCTATCTACCACATATGTGATTTTTGTTAGCTATTAAAAATAATTTTTTGATATTGATTTATAACAAATCATAATTGACTTCAATTATATTTGTTAATTATGATATTTATTCTTATACGGACATAACAAACGAATAAATACAGTTTATTTTCATCAAAAGAGAGTACTTATTTCTAGAGAGAAACAGAGAAGTATAATTTTCAAAATTTCTCAAAAAGTGCCATTATTTCTCAAAACCTTAATTGTATTCATCAGTCTGTATTCGAATTCTCCTCCTTCAAGCGTTATACGGATTTCAATTTGCTTTCTTCAAGCTTTATAGTTTAAACATATGAATACTTTGAGATTTTATTTTCACTCTTCAATGGTAGAAAGAAATTTCTTTGTAATCCTTTTAAAATACCTTTAATGTTTTCTTTATGCAAATATAGTCCCAATCATAATAGTAGTAGATACATTTAATCATTTTTGTACTTTTTGTCGATCCTCTTCATCTTTTAACTCAAGTACAACCATACCTCTCTCATTTTCAAGGACTGGCTCCTTTCATGGTTGTCATTGTAGTTTCATCCTCAATTTAAACTTATGGGAAATTCTCTGAGTGTCACTACAATCTCTAGCCTATTTGATTCTGCAACGCGCTTAATGCAACCTAAGTTTATGGGGGCGGCTTGCGTAATTGCAAACTCTTTCCTAGCCTAACACCCATGGCTTTTAATGTCTGCCATAGTTGTATCTTATGTTGGCGGAAAATATAAAACAACACTCCCTAAAATAAACAAACAACTTTGATGTAGATTAAAAAGAAGAAATGTTACAAGAACACTCTTAGCTCTCACAGTACTAGAGAAATATTTTTTCTAACACTCGAGAGAGCATTCTTATCTCTATTTTCTCTCACTCTAACTTTACTTCTTAGTGTGTTTGGTGATGCTAAGATGGTGAGAGAGCTCCACTATTTATAAAACCATAATGGAGACAAAGATCCACCATCCAAGATCTTATGGATACTTAAACACTCAACCTCAAGACTACAGTCAAGGTAAAAATCTTTCTTACACTCAACATCAAAAAGTATCTTGCACTCAACCTAAGGATGGTCTTACACACAACCTCCACTACTAAATATTAATTTAATTGTTTCTAGAATATTATTTATAGATGGGCCTTATTAAGTGGGTTGGACCCTTTAATCGGGTCAAGTTTATGATCTAACACCCCCCCTAAACTTGATCCTATGACCTCTAGTAGTTTTCTTAATCGTTTGAAGTCTTTGATTTTCACTGGCTTGGTGAAAATATCGGCAGCTTGATCTTGTATCTTCACATATTCAACTTGCATCCTTTCTTGATATACACTCCCTTATGTAGTGGTAGAGAAAATTGATATGCTTGATTCGATCATGGAATACTGAATTCTTGGCTAAGGCGATGGCTGACTTATTGTCGACATACACTTTAGTTGGCTCTTCTGTGTTAGGTCTATCTCCTTCAATAGATTTATGAGCCAAATTGTATGGCTAACAAATGTAGTAGCATTAACGTATTCCGCCTCACAAATGGACAACATGACAATCGGTTGTTTCATTGACATCCATGTGAAAGCAATATTTCCCATAAAAAATACAAATCTAGTAGTACTCCTTCGATTGTCTATGTCTCCACCCCAGTCACTATCGCTATACCCAATAAGTTTGTAATCATTAGAAATGGAATAGAGTAATCCAAAAACAATTGTACCTTTGAGATAGCGAAGGATTCTCTTTGCAGCTTTGAAATGAGTTGTTGTTGGAGATTCCATGTAGCGGCTAACAAATCCAAGTGCATGAAGAATATCCGGTCTCGTGCAAGTTAGATAGCGTAGACTTCCTACCGAACGTTTGAATAATATAAGATCTACACGTTCTCCTTCTTCATGCTTGGACATTTTGACTCCAAAATCCTTGGGTGTGTTTATCGGGCTACAATTCTCCATCTTAAACTTCTTCAGCATATCTTTAGCATAACTTTCTTGTGAGATGAAAATTCCATCTTTGTGTTGCTTAACTTCAATGCCAAGGTAGTATGCCATGAGCCCAAGTCTGTCATCTTGAATTCCTTCGTCGTTACTTCCTTGAATTTATTGAACATACTTGGGCTGCTTCCGGTGAAGATCAAATCGTCCACGTAGAGACACACGATCAAAATATCTCCATATTTGATCTTGGTGTATATAGCGTGCTCGTACGGACATTTGTTGAAGCCGTTCTCTTGGAAATACTTATCAATTCTACTGTTCCATGTCGTTGGTGCTTGTTTTAGCCCGTAAAGAGCCTTCTTTAGTTTCAACACCTTTTAGCCTAATGGTTGTTGAATGTAGACTTCTTCTTCAAGGGCGCCATTTAAAAATGCTGACTTTACATCCATTTGTTGTATAATCCACTTGTTTTGAGCTGCCAAAGAAATTATTAGTCTAATAGTTTCTAATCGGGCAACGGGAGCGAATACCTCATCATAGTCAATTCCCCATTTTGACTATAGCCTTTTGCAACAAACCTTTCTTTGTGTTTTTCAATCTCCCCCTTAGCATTTCTCTTAGTTTTGTATAACCATCTGACGCCTATTGTCTTGCACCCTTTGGGAAGTGAGGTGAGTTACCATGTGTCATTCCTCTCGATGGCTCTAATCTCTTCATCCATCGCATCTCTCTATTGTTTCTCTTGTGCAACTTCTTGAAATTTCACTAGCTCACAATCAGCAAAGAGACAAAATAGTGTAAGGTTATCCATTGGTTCGATTATCTCATAAAAATCACTAAGGCTTCTTGTACGTTCCACTTCTCTCTCATTTTGAGAACCATTTGACAATGATGAAGGTGGTGAGTCTCCATGAGTAGATGATGTTGGTGAAGCATGTGGGGTTGTAACATCTTCTGATTGCTCATTCGGTGTCTGCTCATCTTCTTCAATTTGGGGGAAAATGTGAACTCATTTGTATGAGACCCAAAATCTTATTCGCCTTCTTCATCAACTATAACGTCTCGATTTATCATAACCTTCTTATTGTTTGGGTTATAAAGCTTGTAGCCTTTGGAACTTGAGTCATAACTAATGAAGATAAAACTCTTTCTTTTATCATCGAGTTTGGTTCGTTGTTCGTCTGGTACATGGACATGAGCTACGCTTCCAAATACTCTAAGGTGGTAAATTTTGGGATTTTTTCCACTCCATGCTTTCTTGTGATGTCTTTCCATAAACACTTATTGTTGGAGATCGGTTGGACAAGTAGACCGCACATGCCACTTCTTCCGCCCAAAAAACCGTAGGCAATTTCTTGCTTTTGAGCATGCTTCGCGCCATATCAAGGATTGTTATGTTCTTCCTTTCTGCCACACCATTTTGAGGAGGAGATCTGGGAACTGTCAAGCGACAACGAATTCCATATGCTTCATAAAACTCTTGGAATTCATTGGATGTGAATTCCCCTCCTCGGTCAGATCTCATGGTTTTGATTTTATTTACGCTTTCCTTTTCCACAACTGTTTTGAACTTCTTAAATATTCCAAAGATTTCCGATTTCTGTTTCAAGAAATATACCCAAGTTTTTCTTGAAAAAATCATCAATGAAGAGAAGGAAGTAGTTACTTTTACCTAGGGAGTTTGGATTGATTGGACCACACACATCGGTATGAATAAGCTCAAGTGGTTTCTTGGCTCTTGATTCTGAATCCTTTGGAAATCTTTTTCTGAATTGCTTTCGAAGAAAACATCTTTCACATAGTTTGTTAGGATGATTGATGCATGGTAATACTCTCACCATTCCTTCTTGGAGAATAACTCTAAACTTGTAAAGTTTAGATGCCCAAATCGAACATGTACTAGCCACGATGAATCTTTGTAACAAGCCTTAAGACACTTTGCCACATCATTTTGAATATTTAAAGGGAACATTCTATCTTTGACATTGGAACTTTAGCAATTAAATCTCCTTTGTCATATCTCATAAAAATACTATAATGTTTCATATGGATATCATAGCCCTTTTCTAGGAGTTGTTCTAAGCTCAAGATGTTGTTTTTCATTCTAGGTACGAATAGACATTTGAAATTATTTGGTGACTACCATCTTTTGCACGAATAAGGATGCTATCTTTTTCTTTCACCGATATTTTGCTATCATCTCCAAAGAGACATTTTCACTCACTGCTTTATTGATCTCTACGAACATGCTTCTTTTCCCACACATATGGTTGATTGCACCAGTGTCAAGATACCAAGTGTTCTCTTGACCTTCATTAGTGTTTTTGTATATTAGTAGTAACATATCTTTTTTATTCGTCTTCTCCTCCACATAGTTTCCCTTCTCCTCAACTCTATTGTTGGGGCCTTTGCATTCTAAAGCATAATGTCCAAACCTTTGACATTTATAGCATTGGATTTGAGATTTATCATACCTCAAGTTCGGATTTCTTCTTCCACGACCTCGTGTTGACCTTTCTCGTTTCTCGTAGTTGTAGTTGGAATTATTGTTGTTGTAATTCCATCCACGTCCACGACCATGATAATCACCTCGTCTGCGGCCTCTACCTTTGCCCCGGCCATGTTGGTTTCCCTCATCTCCTTGATTTGCATGCATGTCCTTGAGTTCTACTTTGAGGAGTTGCTCAACGATCTTTTGCTTCTTATTGTGCTTTTCTTCATAGGCTTGTAATGAGCCTTGGAGTTCTTCAATCATAATTTTCTCCAAGTCTTTAGTTTCTTCAATCGTCACGACGATATACTCAAATTTGGGATCCAACAAACGGTGTATTTTTTCTATTACTCTCACATCTTCTAACTTCTCACCATTTCTTTTTAATTGATTATAAACGGTTGCTACTGTTGAGAAATATTATGTAATAGATTCGGACGCTTTCATATGTAAGGATTCAAATTCACCTCTTAATGTTTGGAGACGTACCTTTTCACATTTTCGACTCTTTTGTAAGAGATTTGTAATTTCTCCCACGCTTGCTTGGCGGAAGATGCACTTGATATTTTTTCGAAGCCATCATCATCTAATGCGTGATAGATGAGGAAGAGAGATTTTTTGTCTCTCTTTCTTGAATCCTTCAAATTTATTTTCTCCTCTTGAGTAAGGCTTGCTTCATCTTCAGTTTCGACAAACCCCTTTTCTACTAAATCCTACACATTATGTGCTCCAATGAGAGCTTTCATCTTGATACTCCAATAAGGCTTGCTTCATCTTCGTACCATCCTCTGGATTCAAAATATCGGCGCCACCCTCGATCTTCAAAATCCGATGATGATCAGCGTTCCTCTGGAGTCAAGCCGTTCTCGATACACCATTAGGATGCAGCAGGTATGACATTACAGATTTTGTGTGTCTCTCTTTCTCTCTCTCCCTTGTATTGTTTTTTCTTCAGTTGGCGCCTCAGCATTGGCATCTCCGATTATAAGGTGTGGCTTGTTTCCTCTACCATCCTATGGGCCTTATCACATTGTGGGCCTCTTTATGTGAACCATCCATTAGGCCTTCTCACGCCGCTAGGGTAATAGTCACCAGGTACCTGGGTTATTAGACCTGAATTTTATAAGCACTCCCTTAGTTACTTCTTTATTTGCAATTTTTTCTTAAACAATTGTTTTTTTATTGTGTATTCATTGTAACCCATTTGTTTTCTCCAACTACCTAAAATTTTGTCTTTTGGAAGCTGGTGAGGTTTATTTATGCTGTTTTGTCAAGAGTTTTGGGGAGTTTTAAGAGTTTTAAATGTTTGGATGTTTTGTCGTGAGATATTTAAGCTTCTTGGTTGTATTAAATGTTCATTAACCTCATTGATGAAAGTGATTGAGTATTTATAACCTTAATTATGGACCCATGGGCTTTCGGGTCAAGTTATGAAACCGTGTCAGGTTTAAGGACCCATTTACTTAATAAGCTGATTAGCACCTAGCTTAGTCAAGAAGATGTTTAGTTATTTAATACTTTTGTCCTCTCCGGATAGTTCAGTGGGCACTTATTGTCTGAATTACCCCTGTCTGGATTTCTCAGTGAGCAGTGGTGAAATTGTCCGGACTCATCAGTAGCCCCTTTTTTAGGCTTTGTCAACAATTGTACCTTTGAGATAGCGAAGGATTCTCTTTGCAGCTTTGAAATGAGTTGTTGTTGGAGATTCCATGTAGCGGCTAACAAATCCAAGTGCATGAAGAATATCCGGTCTCGTGCAAGTTAGATAGCGTAGACTTCCTACCGAACGTTTGAATAATATAAGATCTACACGTTCTCCTTCTTCATGCTTGGACATTTTGACTCCAAAATCCTTGGGTGTGTTTATCGGGCTACAATTCTCCATCTTAAACTTCTTCAGCATATCTTTAGCATAACTTTCTTGTGAGATGAAAATTCCATCTTTGTGTTGCTTAACTTCAATGCCAAGGTAGTATGCCATGAGCCCAAGTCTGTCATCTTGAATTCCTTCGTCGTTACTTCCTTGAATTTATTGAACATACTTGGGCTGCTTCCGGTGAAGATCAAATCGTCCACGTAGAGACACACGATCAAAATATCTCCATATTTGATCTTGGTGTATATAGCGTGCTCGTACGGACATTTGTTGAAGCCGTTCTCTTGGAAATACTTATCAATTCTACTGTTCCATGTCGTTGGTGCTTGTTTTAGCCCGTAAAGAGCCTTCTTTAGTTTCAACACCTTTTAGCCTAATGGTTGTTGAATGTAGACTTCTTCTTCAAGGGCGCCATTTAAAAATGCTGACTTTACATCCATTTGTTGTATAATCCACTTGTTTTGAGCTGCCAAAGAAATTATTAGTCTAATAGTTTCTAATCGGGCAACGGGAGCGAATACCTCATCATAGTCAATTCCCCATTTTGACTATAGCCTTTTGCAACAAACCTTTCTTTGTGTTTTTCAATCTCCCCCTTAGCATTTCTCTTAGTTTTGTATAACCATCTGACGCCTATTGTCTTGCACCCTTTGGGAAGTGAGGTGAGTTACCATGTGTCATTCCTCTCGATGGCTCTAATCTCTTCATCCATCGCATCTCTCTATTGTTTCTCTTGTGCAACTTCTTGAAATTTCACTAGCTCACAATCAGCAAAGAGACAAAATAGTGTAAGGTTATCCATTGGTTCGATTATCTCATAAAAATCACTAAGGCTTCTTGTACGTTCCACTTCTCTCTCATTTTGAGAACCATTTGACAATGATGAAGGTGGTGAGTCTCCATGAGTAGATGATGTTGGTGAAGCATGTGGGGTTGTAACATCTTCTGATTGCTCATTCGGTGTCTGCTCATCTTCTTCAATTTGGGGGAAAATGTGAACTCATTTGTATGAGACCCAAAATCTTATTCGCCTTCTTCATCAACTATAACGTCTCGATTTATCATAACCTTCTTATTGTTTGGGTTATAAAGCTTGTAGCCTTTGGAACTTGAGTCATAACTAATGAAGATAAAACTCTTTCTTTTATCATCGAGTTTGGTTCGTTGTTCGTCTGGTACATGGACATGAGCTACGCTTCCAAATACTCTAAGGTGGTAAATTTTGGGATTTTTTCCACTCCATGCTTTCTTGTGATGTCTTTCCATAAACACTTATTGTTGGAGATCGGTTGGACAAGTAGACCGCACATGCCACTTCTTCCGCCCAAAAAACCGTAGGCAATTTCTTGCTTTTGAGCATGCTTCGCGCCATATCAAGGATTGTTATGTTCTTCCTTTCTGCCACACCATTTTGAGGAGGAGATCTGGGAACTGTCAAGCGACAACGAATTCCATATGCTTCATAAAACTCTTGGAATTCATTGGATGTGAATTCCCCTCCTCGGTCAGATCTCATGGTTTTGATTTTATTTACGCTTTCCTTTTCCACAACTGTTTTGAACTTCTTAAATATTCCAAAGATTTCCGATTTCTGTTTCAAGAAATATACCCAAGTTTTTCTTGAAAAAATCATCAATGAAGAGAAGGAAGTAGTTACTTTTACCTAGGGAGTTTGGATTGATTGGACCACACACATCGGTATGAATAAGCTCAAGTGGTTTCTTGGCTCTTGATTCTGAATCCTTTGGAAATCTTTTTCTGAATTGCTTTCGAAGAAAACATCTTTCACATAGTTTGTTAGGATGATTGATGCATGGTAATACTCTCACCATTCCTTCTTGGAGAATAACTCTAAACTTGTAAAGTTTAGATGCCCAAATCGAACATGTACTAGCCACGATGAATCTTTGTAACAAGCCTTAAGACACTTTGCCACATCATTTTGAATATTTAAAGGGAACATTCTATCTTTGACATTGGAACTTTAGCAATTAAATCTCCTTTGTCATATCTCATAAAAATACTATAATGTTTCATATGGATATCATAGCCCTTTTCTAGGAGTTGTTCTAAGCTCAAGATGTTGTTTTTCATTCTAGGTACGAATAGACATTTGAAATTATTTGGTGACTACCATCTTTTGCACGAATAAGGATGCTATCTTTTTCTTTCACCGATATTTTGCTATCATCTCCAAAGAGACATTTTCACTCACTGCTTTATTGATCTCTACGAACATGCTTCTTTTCCCACACATATGGTTGATTGCACCAGTGTCAAGATACCAAGTGTTCTCTTGACCTTCATTAGTGTTTTTGTATATTAGTAGTAACATATCTTTTTTATTCGTCTTCTCCTCCACATAGTTTCCCTTCTCCTCAACTCTATTGTTGGGGCCTTTGCATTCTAAAGCATAATGTCCAAACCTTTGACATTTATAGCATTGGATTTGAGATTTATCATACCTCAAGTTCGGATTTCTTCTTCCACGACCTCGTGTTGACCTTTCTCGTTTCTCGTAGTTGTAGTTGGAATTATTGTTGTTGTAATTCCATCCACGTCCACGACCATGATAATCACCTCGTCTGCGGCCTCTACCTTTGCCCCGGCCATGTTGGTTTCCCTCATCTCCTTGATTTGCATGCATGTCCTTGAGTTCTACTTTGAGGAGTTGCTCAACGATCTTTTGCTTCTTATTGTGCTTTTCTTCATAGGCTTGTAATGAGCCTTGGAGTTCTTCAATCATAATTTTCTCCAAGTCTTTAGTTTCTTCAATCGTCACGACGATATACTCAAATTTGGGATCCAACAAACGGTGTATTTTTTCTATTACTCTCACATCTTCTAACTTCTCACCATTTCTTTTTAATTGATTATAAACGGTTGCTACTGTTGAGAAATATTATGTAATAGATTCGGACGCTTTCATATGTAAGGATTCAAATTCACCTCTTAATGTTTGGAGACGTACCTTTTCACATTTTCGACTCTTTTGTAAGAGATTTGTAATTTCTCCCACGCTTGCTTGGCGGAAGATGCACTTGATATTTTTTCGAAGCCATCATCATCTAATGCGTGATAGATGAGGAAGAGAGATTTTTTGTCTCTCTTTCTTGAATCCTTCAAATTTATTTTCTCCTCTTGAGTAAGGCTTGCTTCATCTTCAGTTTCGACAAACCCCTTTTCTACTAAATCCTACACATTATGTGCTCCAATGAGAGCTTTCATCTTGATACTCCAATAAGGCTTGCTTCATCTTCGTACCATCCTCTGGATTCAAAATATCGGCGCCACCCTCGATCTTCAAAATCCGATGATGATCAGCGTTCCTCTGGAGTCAAGCCGTTCTCGATACACCATTAGGATGCAGCAGGTATGACATTACAGATTTTGTGTGTCTCTCTTTCTCTCTCTCCCTTGTATTGTTTTTTCTTCAGTTGGCGCCTCAGCATTGGCATCTCCGATTATAAGGTGTGGCTTGTTTCCTCTACCATCCTATGGGCCTTATCACATTGTGGGCCTCTTTATGTGAACCATCCATTAGGCCTTCTCACGCCGCTAGGGTAATAGTCACCAGGTACCTGGGTTATTAGACCTGAATTTTATAAGCACTCCCTTAGTTACTTCTTTATTTGCAATTTTTTCTTAAACAATTGTTTTTTTATTGTGTATTCATTGTAACCCATTTGTTTTCTCCAACTACCTAAAATTTTGTCTTTTGGAAGCTGGTGAGGTTTATTTATGCTGTTTTGTCAAGAGTTTTGGGGAGTTTTAAGAGTTTTAAATGTTTGGATGTTTTGTCGTGAGATATTTAAGCTTCTTGGTTGTATTAAATGTTCATTAACCTCATTGATGAAAGTGATTGAGTATTTATAACCTTAATTATGGACCCATGGGCTTTCGGGTCAAGTTATGAAACCGTGTCAGGTTTAAGGACCCATTTACTTAATAAGCTGATTAGCACCTAGCTTAGTCAAGAAGATGTTTAGTTATTTAATACTTTTGTCCTCTCCGGATAGTTCAGTGGGCACTTATTGTCTGAATTACCCCTGTCTGGATTTCTCAGTGAGCAGTGGTGAAATTGTCCGGACTCATCAGTAGCCCCTTTTTTAGGCTTTGTCAAAAATCTTTGGCAATATATTCTGGCCCGCTCGTGTGTTTAGTTCGAGGTTTGTCCGGACTGATTTCTTCTTAGGATTCTAAGAGTTTTTCTTAGGATCGTGGGACACGTGTCGTATCTTGATTTGACCTACCAGCCGTTTTCTCTCTACAACGGCACTCCCACTAAGCCTGAAAAGTAACCTCTGCATTTAATACTTCCTACATCAGCGTCGTTTTTTATGAGTCCAGATTCTGTTACCTCTTCGGACAGGGACAGTTCGGACAAAGACCATCTAACCGGACAGGGCAGTTCGAACCCCTCATCTATTTGACTGTTCGAACAAGGACTAAAGTATTTAAAAACCTAATCACTTCTTGACTAAGTTTCCTGCTCTCCTACTAAGAGCTCATGGGTCCTTAAACTTGACCCGGGTCCATTAAACATGACCCGACAGCCTATAAAGCCCAAACGTAAGGGTATAAATACCCAACCACCAACATTAAATGAGGGCAGTGAAAATTAAATACTACCATGCTGCTTACTTCTCCCTCTACTCTCTACTCAAATATTAAATACTTACAAACTTCCACAAACTCTAAACAAAAATTACAAACTTACCCTGAGACAGAAATAAACCTCACCAAATTGGCGACCACAGTGGGAGCACGACGGTACCTGAATCAAGCATTCGAAACCAACAGGAAAAATCAGTCTGAATGAATTCGGACGCCCTGGAAGTCCCACCAGCCTTGCTTGAAGTGGTGGGTGAAAATGATGAGTATACCATCGAGGAGCGTGACAGAATAAAGGGCGAGATAGAAGCTCTGAGGGCAGAAAAGGCTTAGATGGGCATGAAGGATAAGTCAAAAGCATCAGTTTCTTATCATACTAATAACCCTAGAGAACATGAGCCTTCAAGGACTCATGTAAGTACCAAAAAGACTCATGCCAGCTCCAAAAAATCTCACCGGTCTAAGCCAGTGGAGAGTTCTGACTCAAACTCAGAGTCTTCTGATAGCTTCTCGGATGAGGAAGGAGTTGAAGAGTCCTTGTCCTCTAGCAGTGATGAGGGCCGATCCAAAAAAAAGCAAAAGTTTATTAAGAAATATTCAAGGAAAAGGGATAGACATGGGAAATTGAAGAAGAATATAGGCAAAGGATCATCTCACACCCGGAGACATGTAGACCGGATGCTGATGGATCCCTTTGCCTTCCACGACGAACCAGGTATCTTTGCAACTCCCAATGAGGATATTGTGTTCAGTCGTGGCCGGAATTGGAGACAATCTCCATTGTCTTCCAAGATTCTGTCCGGGAACCTCCCTAAGAGGTTTGATAGCACTAAGATGGAAAAGTACGATGACAGTACTCATCCGGACAACCATTTGGAGCAATTTAAAAACTTCACGATGAATTTTGATGATGATGACAAGTTACTCTGTAGAGAATTCTCCCAATCCTTTACGGAGAGTGCTCTGAAGTGGTATAACAGCCTACCTCAGGGCTGCATCAAGAATTTTGATACCTTTTGGGTGGCCTTTCGAAGGCAGATTGTTGGGAGTAAAGAGTTGAAGGGCAATGAGGACACAATAATCCATTGTGCCCAAGAACCAAACGAATCATTAAAGGAATACATAAGTCGTTTTGTAAATGATGAGTCAGAATTCTGCTTACTCCCGGGACAGGGACAGATTGGTCCAAGGCCTCCGGACCGGACAGAACATTTCGAACACTCAGCCCATTGAACTGTTCGGACTATGACAAAAGTACTAAAAAACCTAAACACTTCTTGACTAAGCTGCCTGCTCTCCTACTAAGAGCTCATGAGTCTTTGAACTTGACCCGGGTCCGTTAAACACGACCCAAAAGCCCATAAGGCCCAGATGTAAGGGTATAAATACCCAACCACCTGCATTAAATATTGGGAATGAAAATTAAATACAACCAGACTGCTTAATTCTCCCTCTAGACTCTATTCTAAATATTAAACACCCGCATACTTCCACAAAACACCAAACAAATTACAAGCTTACCCTCAGGCGATAATTATCCTCACCAAATTGGCGACCACAGTGGGAGAAGAAGGTGCCTGAATCAAGCATTCGAAACCAGAAAGAAAAGTCACTCTGAATGAATCCGGACGTCCCGGAAGTACCACCAGCTTTGCTCGAAGTGGTGGGTGAAAACGATGAGTACACTATCGAAGAGCGCGATAGGTTCAAAGGTGAAATAGAAGCTCTGAGGGCAGAAAAGGCTAATATGGGCATGAAAGAAAAGTCAAAAGCATCGGTTGCTCATCACACCGATAACCCCAGAGAGCATGAGCCTTCAAAGACTCATGTGAGTACCAAAAAGACTCGTGCCAGCTCTAAAAAGTCTCACCGGTCTGAGCCAGTGGAGAGTTCTGACTCAGGCTCAGAATCCTCTGATAGCTCTTCGGATGACGAGGGAGTTGAAGAATCCTTATCCTCTAGCAGCGATGAGGGTCGAACTAAAAAGAATCAAAAGCAGATCAAAAAATATTCGAGAAAAATGGATAGACATGGAAGGATGAAGAGATATATCGGCAAAGGGTCATCTCACAGCCGGAGGCATGTGGACCAGATGTTGATGGATCCTTTCGCTTTCCATGATGAACTAGGTATCTTTGCGACTCCCAATGAAGATAATGTGTTCAGTCGTGGTCGAAATTGGAGGCAATCTCCATTGTCTTCTAAAATATGTCTGGAAACCTCCCCAAGAGGTTTGACAGCACCAAAATGGAAAAGTATGATGGCAGTACTGATCCGGACAATCATTTAGAGCAATTCAAGAACTTTATGATGAACTTTGATGACGATGATAAGCTACTTTGTAGAGCATTCTCCCATTCATTTACGGGGAGTGCTCTGAAATGGTATAACAGTCTACCACAAGGTTGTATCAAGAATTTCGATACTTTTTGGGTGGCCTTTCGAAGGCAGTTCGTTGGAAGTAAAGAGCTAAAGGGCAATGGAGACACAATAATCCATTGTGCTCAGGAACCAAACGAGTCCGTAAAAGAATATATAAGTCGTTTTGTGAACACCAAGAATGGGTTGGCTGATTGCTTCGAGTAAGTGGCAATAGCATCCTTAAGACAGGGCTTGAATCCTGGCAATTTGGCTGATTCAGTGACCAGAAAGAAGGCCATGACCTGGGGAGGGTTGCTGAATCAGGTTGGAAAACAGATTAACGTAGACGAAACAAAGAAAACAAGGGTGCACAGGCAAGTGAGGTCTGCTCCGGTGGCACCATATCCCAATCAGAATCAGTCTGGGAACAAGGCAAGGGAAACCGGACATGGGCATGGTAGGGCTAAAGCTCAGTCTCAGCCAGCTGCTCCTGCTCAGAGTTAGCAATCCAGAAACAAGAGAGGGCCTTGGGTTCAACTGGACTGGTTCGCAGAATTGAAAGAAAGTGTGGCCACCATTTATGATAAAACAAATGAAGAGGTGCACTATAGAAGACCAGCCACACTGCAATCTCCTAGGGAGTATCGCAATAACTCTTTCTGCCAGTATCACAATGACACTGGCCATACCACTGATGATTGTATAGCTTTGAAGCAAGAGGTTCAGAACTTGATCGAAAGGGGAAAACTGTGGGCTTATGTCAAAAGAAGGGGAGGTAACAGGCCTGACAATACTCACCGGGTTGGTCCAAGTAATGCTGCTCCGGAGGGAGCCATGGTTATAATTGAGAGGTTTCATGTGGAATCTGAGTACTTGGATCCTGATCCAACTCGAAACAGAGTAGGTGCAATTGAGGAATGTTGTAGGACGGTCTCCGGGCTCATTAAGTTTTTTGAGTCACTTACAATTTTCGGAGGGGATACTATGACAGCTCCTACTGCTTCTTCGAGGAAGAGGCATGTATACACTTTAGCCACCCAACTAGAAGGAGGCATGACTTCCTATCAATCACAAAATCCATTCCCCTTCATTGTTTTCGATGAAGATGATTTAAGAGATATATGTGGCCCCCATGAAGATGTTGTTGTCATAGGAGCATCTATTGCAGGCAATGACATAAGACGAATTCTGGTGGATACTGGAAGCTCAGCCAATATCATTTTCTTAACCACGTACAAGAGAATGAAGAATCCAGTTGTAATTCAGGGTTCGGACAGATCAATTATGGGCTTTACCGGCAGCTCAGCAGATGTGATCAGAGAGTTCGAAGAAGAAGTTCTATTGGGCAAGGGCCCTTTCAAGAAAATGGTCAGGATACTTTTTATCGTGGTGGATTGTCCCACTTGCTATAATGCTATTCTAGGGAGGTCTTGGCTCTCTAGGATGCATACAGTGGCTTCAACAGTCCACCAGTGCTTGAAATATGCTGTTCAGGGACAGGTGGGAGTCGTCAGGAGCAGTCAAAAGGTTGCAAGAGAATGTTATGCTACAGCTCTGGCTCCCTGGACACTGGGGGCAGTTCGTATCAACGAACAATAGCAATTTGAGGGTCTTTCTGGGGGTAAGGGTGAAATTGATGACCCCAGAGAGACCCCTGGAGTCTTAATACCAGTCGAAGAGGTAGAGACACACTGTTTAGAAGAAGGGAAGAGTGTCAAGATAGGGTCTAAGATGCCACCCGGTTTGAAAAATGAGATGCTAAAGTTTTTGAAGAGTCATCAGCATGTTTTTGCTTGGTGTAATGCCGATGTTACTGGGGTTCCACCAGGTGTAATATCACATCAACTATCCGTCCGGAAAGACATTGCACTAGTAGTTCAAAAGAGAAGGGCTTTTTCCAAGGAAAAGGCTGATGTCATTGTTCAAGAGGTGGACAGGCTCACAAAGATGGGGCATATCAAAGAGTCTCAATATCCTTTGTGGACTGCCAATCCGGTTCTGGTGAAAAAGAAAAATGGCAAGTGGCGCATGTGCATTGACTTCACAGATCTCAATAGAGCTTGCCCAAAAGATTTGTATCCAGTTCCCCGGATAGACCAACTAGTAGACTCCACCTCTGGGAACAAGCTACTATCCTTTATGGATGATTTCTCTGGGTACAATTAAATCCAAGTAGATCCGAAGGATCAAGAGCATACCACATTTGTCACTAACAGAGGTCTTCATCGCTACAAGTAGAGCTGTCAATTTTGGACACGACCTGTAAACCCAACACGAACACGACCCGAAATTTTAGGGTTAGAGACCTAATATTTCAGACCCGATGAAATTAAGACACGACACGAACCCGACTCGAAAAAAAACGGGTCGGGTTCGGGTTGGGTTCGTATCACCTGAAACTGACCTGTAAAACCCGAAAAGACCTGTAAACCCGAAACCTGACCTATAAAACCCGAAAAGACCCGTAAACCCGAAAAGACATGTGAAACCCGAAAAGACATGTAAACCCAAAACAGACCTGTAAAACCCAAAAGACTTGTACACCTGTAAAATAAAATACTGAAAACACTTAATAAAATAATATTATTTTAAAAATTTGACCTATAAATTAGAACACCAAAATACTTATAAAACTTTATTAATGAAATAATTTTATTTTAAATTTAAAAGATATAAAATAAATAGTATACTTAAATAAGTATATGAGGGAGGACAAATGATGGTTCACATGTTTGCTATAAAGTTTTGAATTTTATTCTTCTTTCACGTATATTAATAAAGTTTTGAATCTTTCATCTTCTGTGTATATAGATTATAATATTAAAAAATAAAAAATGGAAATGATTTATTATTTAACAGTTTTTTATCTGATTTGTGTGAGTTTGCTAGATTTATTATTAGATATTGAATGCATTCAATCTTGTTTTGTGGGATGAATCAATTTACAATTCTAGTGGTTATTTGTTAAGAAGTGACAACTTAATGGTTATTTGATATTTTCTGAAATTTATTTAATTTATCTCATGTATTTTTTTCATGTTTAGGTGAGATGGCAAACCCATCATCACCATATATATTACGATAAGATAACTTCACCGGTGATAGTAAAGCCGGTGTAAATATATGGAGTAAGCGTATCTTGACTTTATATAAATATAGTGGACCAATAAAATTTCAAAAGGGGATGTAGCTCAAATGGTAGAGTGCCCGCTTTGCATGAGGGAGGTACTGGGTTCGATCCCTTGCATCTCCATTTATTAAGTTTTTCCTTTACCCAAAATTTCTGTCAAACAGGTTGGGTTCGTGTCAAACGGGTGTTTTGTGTTGGATACAATTTCGTGTCAAACAGGTCGGGTTCGGGTCCAACAGGTTTTTAACAGGTCGGGTTCGGGTCTTTGAACCTGACATGAATTTCGGGTTCGGGTCGGGTTCGTGTCACAGGTTCTAAAATTTCGGGTTGGTCAAAACCGACACGAACACGACCCGAAACCCGAAATTGACAGCCCTAGCTACAAGGTAATGCCATTTGGATTAAAAAATGCTGGGGCTACTTATCAGAGATTAGTAAATAAGGCTTTTTCTGATCAGATTGGAAGAAATATGGAAGTATACATCGATGACATGACGGTGAAGAGTGTGGATGAGCAATTGCACTTGGCTGACCTCCAAGAAACTTTTGCCAACTTAGTAAAAGTGAATTTGAAGTTAAACCCATAAAAATGTGTGTTCAGAGTGCAGTCCGAGAAATTTCTAGGCTATATTATAAGTGAGCATGGGATACAGCCCGATTCGGACCAGCTTAACGCTCTACTCCAGATGGAGCCACCTCGAAATATTAAAGAAGTACAGCGACTAACGTGGAGATTAGCTGCTTTAAACAGATTTATCTCAAGGTCTTCGGACAGGTGCGCCCCTTTCTTTCAAACCTTAAAGGGTGCGAAGGGATTCGATTGGACCTCACAGTGCGATGAGGCTTTTAATGAGATCAAGAAGCACTTGTCCTCCCCCAAAACTTTGTTTAAACCAGTTGATGGGGAGACACTCTTCGTATATTTGGCGGTTTTAAGTTGTGCCATCAGTGCTGTGTTGGTAAGAGAAGTGGATAGTCATCCCCATCCAGTGTACTACATTAGCAAAATTTTGATAGATGCAGAAAGGCGTTACTTGAAACTCGAGAAATTAGTATTAGCCCTGGTAATAGCTGCAAGAAAAATGAGACCTTATTTCCAGGCTCATCCTATCATCGTCTGGACTTCTTTTCCCTTGAAGAACGTCCTCCAAAAGGCAGACATTTCAAGCAGGATGACTAAATGGTCAGTAGAGTTGGGAGATTTCGACATAGATTTTGCTCCTCGAACAGCAGTTAAGGCCCAAGTTGTGGCTGATTTTTTGGTTGAATTTCACTCCGACACAGATTTGGAGCAGGCTACTGACATAAAAGATAAAAAGGTATGGGTCGTCCGGACAGATGGTGGATCTAGCACTATGGGATGTGGTGCCGAGGTGTGTTTGACTTCTCCATATGGTGACAAAATGTACCAAACTATATGTTTTGCTTTCAGGGCATCCAATAATGAGTCCGAGTACGAAGCAGCTATAGCTGGATTAAAGTTAGCCTACATTTGTGGGGCTAAGAGGGTCAGGCTACTAAGTGACTCCCAGCTTCTTATCCATCATGCCCAAGGTCAATCTGAGGCTAAAAATGAGCACCTTGTGAAATATTTACTCCTTCTTAAAAATGAAGCACTCAGGTTTAAAAGTGTTGCTTATGAACATATACCCCGGACAGAAAATGAGTTAGCAGACTCATTGGCAACCATAGCATACACAGAGTCATATCCATGGATCCATGTGCTGGAAAGCCCCTCCATTCAACTTAATATGGGTAAGGAAGAGGAAATTTTTGAAGTACAGATAAAACAACCCCAGGATTGGAGATTTCCTCTCCTGCAATACCTCTCCGATGGTATCGTGCCTCCGGATAAATCATTGCCAAGAACATTGAAACACAAAGCTCGTGGTTTTATCATATTGAGAGACGTTTTGTATAAAAAGTCTTACAGTAAACCTCTTCTGCGTTGTTTGGGGGGTGATGAGTCTCAAGTAGTCCTCTCCGAATTGCATGATGGTGAGGGATCAGCTCATTGTGGATCCAGGGCTTTAACAAGGAGGGTTTTACGGGCCGGTTACTATTGGCCATCTATCATGAAAGATGCTAAGGAATTGGTAAGAAGGTGTGACCCATGCCAGAGGTACAACAATGAAATTCATGTCCCGGCCATTCCTTTAGAGTCAATTTCTGAGCCTATTCCTTTCGCTCGATGGGGGTTGGATTTAGTAGGGCCTCTCCCTATGTCATCCGGAGGACGCAAAACTATAATTGTTGCTATAGATTACTTTTCGAAGTGGATTGAAGCAGCCCCTCTAGCAGGAAAAACGTCAGAAGCTGTCATAAAATTCATTATATCCAACATCTGTTGCAGATTTGGTGTCCCACGAAAGATAACAACAGACAATGGGACACAGTTCGACAATAAGGAAATTGAGAGCTTCTGTGCCTCAAGGGGTATACAACATTGTTTCTCTTCACCTTTCCACCCACAAGCAAATGGGCAAGTTGAAGTGGCTAACAGAACTATACTGTCCGGTTTGAAGAATAATTTGGAAGGGGCTGCTGGGAAGTGGCCTAGTTATTTCCAAGAGGTCTTGTGGGCCTACCGGACGACACCTGGGGCTGCAACACAAGAGTCACCCTTTGCTTTGGTCTATGGGATGGATGCAGTATCTCCCATAGAAGCAAATCTCCCATCATTTCGTGTTCACAACTTCTCCGAACGCGCTAACGAGGTGGCTATCAGAGGTCAGCTCGATCTGGTAGAAGAAAGACGAGTTAAAGCTCATCTTAGAGTTGCACACTATCAGGGTTTGATGAGAAGCAGATTTGCTTCCAAAGTTAAAAGAAGAGATTTCAACCGGGGGGACAAGGTATTGAGGAAAGTCTTCTTACACACTAAAGAAAAGCTCCAACTTGGGAAGGACCTTATATGGTTGTTGAAAGGCTTAAACCTGGAACATATTGGCTAGAAGACAAGGATGGAAGAGTTTTGACTCACCCTTGGAATATCGAACATCTCCAGATGTACTTGGAGTAGCATTTGTATAAATATTTACTTGTTTAAACATCCATGTAAATATTTAGGGGCATACTCTTTCCTCCATAGTGGCACGGGGAGGTTTTAATGAGGTGTCCGGGCTTTTGAATAAAATTTGATGCCTTCTTAAAAAATTTCTGAAGTGTTTTAAGTTTTATCCTTTGTCACACTATCCGGATTGAAATAAAAGAGTGATGACCACTTAAATATTCGTCATCGGAGAATTTAAACACTCTCACTATGAAATAACTAAAGGCTGTTTAAACTCTAGCCATCAAAATTGGAACAGACAATGAAAGAAGATGAGAATTGCACAAAACAAAAATATTCATTAAAATAACTTAAAGTGCCTTGGCCCTCCAAGTACTTTTGAATTGTCAAAATAGAACAAAAAACCTATCCGGTCAGATACCAGACACAATTACAAAAAAGAGTGCCTTGGCCATCCAAGGACTTTAGTTTGGGTAAACAAGTAAAAAGTAAATCATGAGTTAAGGTTGAGCCTTTGAAGATGGCTCACATTCATCTGTCTTTTTCTTCCCTTTGAGATCACTTTTCTCTTCGTTGGGGCTCTCCCCGATGTGTTCTTCGTCATCCGATGAGGAAGTACTGGAGTAACCATACCTGTCGCCTTCAGCCATTGTATGATACGGGAGGTCGTCAGACTCAACATGAAGCCATAAATCCCCTATGTTCCTCTTCAGAAACTTCTCATGGAAGAGTAGAACCATGTCAGACCTCACCTTGGCATACATTTCCTCCTGGGTGTCGATCACGTTGTTGGCATAAGCGTCGATCTTGGCTTGGATCTTGGCCTCCTGCTCCCTTAGCAAAGTAGCTTTCTCCTCGGCAGCCTTGGACACTGTATTCTCAAGAGCAATTTTGTCATTGGTCAAGTTGGTGATGATTTGGTCTTTGGCCTTGGATTCCCCCTTTGAGGTGGCAAGATATTTCTCCAGTCCGGACATCTTCTCCCGGAGCTCTGTGATGGTGTCCTCTAATGTGGTGACTTTTGTGGTACTTGCCTCTTGGTTTCTCTTCAACTCCTCGTTTTCTTTCTTTAGAATGGCAGCGTTTGAAGTGGCAGTGTGAAGGTCATCGGACAGCCTCTCTTTGTCAGACTTAAGATCCGTGATAATGTCTGCCTGATTCCGAACTTGTTTCTCCAACGCAAGTACAGGCTGAACATTGCTTAATAAAGAGTGGGCTATGACATCCCTTTCACTTGAAACAATAAAGGTCTTACCATTGAAAGTGACTGTATTTGAGGTGCTCGGAGGGAGATAAGGCCAAGCAAATTCATCTCTGGGAAGATTGATGAAGTACTCACCAAGCCCACCAAGACCGGTGATGTCTACCCCATCAATGTTGAGATCTCCCCCTTCAACCTCATCGGTATGGAAGTCGCCCGGTATTTCCTCCGCTTGTGTTGGGTCAGTAGGATCAGCTTGGGAAGGAGGCTCCGAAGCCCGGAGAGAAAGCTCGTCACCCTTAGAGGTCTTCTTCTTCTTGGCCTCCCTGTCTTTGCTTTCACTTCCCTGTTTACGATTTCTTTTGGAAACCCTTGAAGGTTTTGGGGGTGCACTTCTTGTCTTTCAGTCTCCTGCTCCACCACTTCCAGGAGAGCAACATCAATTTGGCTGTGGACTGGCCCCTCCGGATTTATTGGAGCATCCTCCTCCGCCTCAGCAGGGTTAGCTCCACCCACCACCTTCTTGCCTTTCTTTTTACCCTTCATCTTGCTTGGGGCTTTGGCCCGGCCTGGAAAGTAGAGTGTCCCATCTGGTTCATGGGTCCTTTTAAGCACAACATCCGGAGGAGGCTGAGTGGTGAGCTCCTCCCAAGTCAAGTCTCTCCGACCTGTGGTGTTCCACAAGTGAGACCTTGCCAAGTTGCCTCCGGTAAAAGCAGCATGGAACCGGTTCCCCCACCTCTCAGCAGTCCAAGCATTGATCTTGGTGCAAGTAGCCTGCCCGGTTTTCAGGTAATAACTGAATTCCTTGGGTAGTTCTGCTGAGGAAAAAGTAAGACCAATTAGTTTAAACTAACTCTAAAAAAAGAGAGAGACAAAAATATAAAGCAGGAGACTTACGGTCACTCCTCCACCTGCTTCTAAGAAGGCTTGGGTTCACTCCGGACTTGATCTTCTTTCCGTTCTCCCAAGCACCACTAACAAACAGGAACTGGGTCCTCCAATTCCTCTCCACCTCTAACAAATCATCTACAGCTTTGAAATTATCCCCCATATTGAAATGGTAAAATGGGATGTGGTGGTTTCTACAAATACTGGCCACAGCAGCAAACTCCTCCATTAGCAGAGGAATCCCGGAGAGCCTCGAAGCCATGATGCAGGACATGAGGGTGTACCAGGCGTTGGGGCTCAACTAGCTCGGACAGAGTTTTATCAGATGGAAGTATTTGACAATTTCTGGGTCCAATGGGAGTCTGAGCCCCCAATTGAATAGCTCCGTGAACATGACAATTTTGCTTAATTTGTAGTCCGTGGGAGTCTCTGAGTGTATGGGGATCCTGATCTTCACATTCTCCGGTATTCCCCACTTCGTACACATCCGGCCCAACTCAGTTGTGTGGATGAATGCGTAGTTGATCTTTTGCAAGGAGAGGAGGTACTTAACGCTGACCTTGTGGAAACAAGGCCCCACCGTTCCTTCAAACTCTCCAGCAGATCCGGATGCCTCAAGCATAATTTATCTTTGCCTTTGTCCTTTTTGGCAACTATAGCACTACCTGGTCTGACCGGAGGGCTCAGACTCAAATGGAGCCTCTTCAACAGAGTCCTCCATTACTTCCTCCATAATTGTTGAAGGATTTTCAGCAGCAGTAGTAGGGGGAGGGTTCAAATCTGGCTCAGCCTGGTCTCCGGACTGCTGGGCCTCAGTGTACTTTTGGCTTTTGGCCTCCAGTTGGGGCTCTGGTGCAGATGCTTCTCTTTGAAGACTTGGACTGGTGCCCTCCGGACCGGACAGTCTGTCCTTGGGAGCTCTGATGGGCACTTCTGACCTAGTGCTGCTGTCTTTAGCACCCGATTTAGAAGGAGTGCTCTTAGAAGCCTGGCCTTTAACTAACCGGCCTCTTCTCCGGTGAACTAGTTTTTTAGGGGAGTGCTCAGTATCTGACCTCATAGCTATGAAGGGGAAGGGTTTTTTGAAACTGGTTACAGTGATGCCTGGCTCAACCACAGGTTCTGATTCTTGAACCGAGGAACCTAAGATAATGGGGGAGAGATTGGTTTGGAATAACCTTTTCGGCTTGGTGCCTTTAGAGGAAGAAGAGCCTTGATCCGACTCTGTGGCTGAAGTTACTGGTCTGTCGATGGGCGAAACGGGTAGTCTTGCTGCGATGCGTCTTTCCCTTTCGACATTTTGCGCCTTTTCTAATTCAGAAAGGTTGAGCCACCCACCTTTGATCAGTGCGTTCCTCGCTGTAAACATAAACTATCTGGGTAAATTTTTGCTTTAGAGAGAAAAAGTTTTAAGAAGCTGCAGAGTAAACTTGAGAGAGATTGTAAAACAGTAGAAAGTGTTTTAATTTATAGTAAATCTGAAAAAGGAGTTTGATTCCTAGGAGAATTCGAAAAGATTGGTAATGATTAAAGACGACACTGATGCCACCACCTTTAATTAAGAGGTTGCTCTTCGAATAAGGTGGGTTCGAAATTCAAGGTGAAAAAACGGCTGAAGCAACCAACCAAAAAGCGACACGTGTCCCACAACCTCTGGCAAAAACCGTTTTGGATTCATGAAGCTTTATTAGTCCGGATAAAGCCATAACCCAAGTTGAAAGACCTGTCCGGGAAAAACTACCTCTGACTTCAAACTGTTTTTCAGGTTTTTGACAAAGGTATTTGAACAAACACCTAAAAAAGGGGCTCCTGATGAGTCCGAATTCTGCTTACTCCCCGGACAGGGACAGATGGGTCCAAGGCCTCCGGACCGGACAGAACATTTCGAACACTCAACCCATTGAACTGTTCAGACTATGATCAAAGTACTAAAAAACCTAAACACTTCTTAACTAAGCTGTCTGCTCTCCTACTAAGAGCTCATGGGTCTTTGAACTTGACCCGGGTCCGTTAAACACTACCCGAAAGCCCATAAAGCCCAGATGTAAGGGTATAAATACCCAACCACCTGCATTAAATATTGGGAATGAAAATTAAATAAAACCAGGCTGCTTAATTCTCCCTCTAGACTCTATTCTAAATATTAAACACCCACATACTTCCACAAAACACCAAACAAATTACAAGTTTACCCTCAGGCGATAATTACCCTCACCAAGAAACACCAAAAATGGATTGGCTGATTGCTTCGAGCAAGTAGCAATAGCATCCTTGAGACAGGGCTTGAACCCTGGAAATTTGGCTAATTCGGTGACCAGGAAGAAAGCCATGACTTGGGGAGGTTTGCTGAATCAAGTCGGAAAGCAGATCAATTTTGATGAAACGAAGAAAACTAGGGTGCATAGGCAGGTGAGGTCTGCCCCGGTTGCACCAAACCCTAACCAAAATCAGTCCGGGAACAAGGCAAGGGAGACCAGACAGGCACATAACAGGGCCAAAGCTCAATCTCAGCCAACTGCACCTGCCCAGAGTCAACAATCTAGAAATAAGAGGGGGTCTTGGGTCCAACCGGAGTGGTTTACAGAATTGAAAGAAAATGTGGCCACCATCTATGATAAAACAAAGGAAGAAGTGCACTAAAGAAGACCGTCCGCACTACAATCCTCTAGGGAACATCGTAACAACTCTTTCTGTCAGTACCATAATGATACTGGCCATAACACTGACGATTGTATAGCCTTGAAACAAGAGGTTCAGAACTTGATTGAAAGAGGAAAGATGGGGGCATATGTCAAGAGAAGAGGAGGAAATAGGCGTGATAATGCTCATGGGGTTGGTCCAAGCAATGCTGCTCCGGAGGGAGCTATGGTTATAGTCGAAAGGTTTGATGTACAGTCAGAATATCTGGATCCTGATCCAACGCGAAATAGGGTGGGAGCCATTCAGGAACATTATAAAACAATCTCCGGGCTTATTGAGTTTTTTGAGTCACTCACAAATTTCAGAGGGGATACTATGACAGCTCCTACTACTTCTTCAAGAAAGAGGCACGTTCATACTTTAGCCACCCAGCTAGAAGGAGGCATGACCTCTTATCAGTCACAAATTCAATTTCCCTTCATTGTTTTTGATGAAGATGACTTAAGAGATATAGCTGGCCCTCATGAAGATGTTGTCGTCATAGGAGCATCCATTGGGGGCAATGACATAAGACGAATCTTGGTGGATACTGGGAGTTCAGCCAATATCCTCTTCTTAAATACTTACAAAAAGATGAAATATCCAGTCGTAATTCAGCGTTCGGACAGATCAATTTTGGGCTTCACTGGGAGTTCAGCAGATGTGATCGGAGAGTTCAAAGAGGAAGTTTTATTGGGCAAGGGCCCTTTTAAAAATATTGTCAGGATACTTTTTATTGTGGTGGATTGTTCCACTTGTTATAATGATATTTAAGGGAGGTCTTGGCTCTCTAGGATGCATGCAGTGGCCTCGAGAGTCCACCAATGTTTGAAATATGCTATTCAAGGACAAGTGGGAGTTGTCTGGAGCAGTCAAAAGATTGCAAGAGAGTGTTACGCCACAGCACTGGCTCCACGGACGTTGGGGGCAGTTCATACGAGCGAAGAATAGCAGTTTGAGGGGCTTTCTGGGGTGAGGGTGAAATTGATGACCCCAGAGAGGCCCTGGAGTGTTGATACCACTTGAAGAAGTTGAGACACACTCTTTGGAAGAAGGAAAAAGTGTTAAGATAGGGTCCAAAATGCCACCCGAATTGAAGATCAAGAGTACCAGCGAAGGATAGCAGTTTGAGGGGCTTTCTGGGGGTGAGGGTGAAATTGATGACCCCAGAGAGGCCCCTAGAGTGTTTATACCAGTTGAAAAAGTTGAAACACACTCTTTGGAAGAAGGAAAAATTGTTAAGATAGGGTCCAAAATGCCACCCGAATTGAAGATCAAGATGTTAACGTTTTTAAAGGACCATCAGTATGTTTTTGCTTGGTGCAACGCTGATGTAACAGGGTTCCAACAGATATTATATCACATCACTTATCCATCCGGAGAGACATAGCACCTGTGGTACAAAAGAGAAGAGCTTTTTCCAAGGAAAAGGCCGATGTTATTGTTCAAGAAGTTGACATGCTCACAATGATGGGGCATATAAAGGAGTCTCAATATCCTTTGTGGACTGCCAATCCGGTCTTGGTAAAAAAGAAAAATGGCAAGTGGCGTATGTGCATTGACTTCACAGATCTCAATAGGGCTTGCCCAAAAGATTTATATCCAGTCCCCTCGATTGATCAACTAGTAGACTTTACTTCTGGGAATAAGCTACTTTCCTTTATGGATGCTTTCTCCGGGTACAATCAAATTCAAGTAGACCCGAAGGATCAGGAGCATACCACATTTGTCACTGACAGGGGTCTTCATTGCTACAAGGTGATGCCATTCGGATTGAAGAATGCTAGAGCTACTTATCAGAGATTGGTAAACAAAGCCTTTGCTGATCAAATTGGAAGAAATATGGAAGTATACATTGATGACACGATGGTGAAAAGTGTAGATGAGCAGCTGCATTTGGCAGACCTCTAAAAAACTTTTGCCAACTTGGTAAAAGTGAATTTGAAGCTAAATCCAGAAAAATGTGTGTTCGGAGTACAGTCCGGGAAGTTCTTGGGTTACATAATAAGTGAGCAAGGGATACAGCCCGATCCGGACCAACTTAATGCTCTGTTCCAAATGGAGCCTCCTCGGAATGTTAAAGAAGTACAACGATTGACGGGGAGGTTGGCTGCTTTAAATCGATTCATCTCAAGATCTTCGGACAGATGTGCCCCGTTTTTCCAAACTTTAAAGGGTGCAAAGGGATTTGACTGGACTTCATAGTTCGATGCGGCCTTCAATGAAATTAAGAAACATCTATCCTCTCCTAAGACTCTATTTAAACCTGTTGATGGAGAAACACTCTTCGTATACTTGGCAGTTTCAAGTTGTGCCATCAGTGCTGTATTGGTAAGAGAGGTGGATAATTACCCCCATCCGGTGTACTACATCAGCAAGAGCTTGATAGATGCAGAAAAGCGTTATTTGAAACTCGAAAAGTTAGCATTGGCCTTGGTGATTGTTGCAAAGAAGATGCGGCCTTATTTTCAGGCTCATCCTATTATCGTCCGGACATCTTTTCCCTTGAAAAATGTTCTCCAAAAGGCAGACGTTTCAAGTAGAATGACTAAGTGGTCAGTGGAATTTGGGGACTTTGATATTGATTTTTCTCCTCGAACAGCAGCCCAAGCTGTAACTGACTTTTTAGTTGAATTCCACTCTGATAGGGATTCAGAGCAGACCAGTGAGATAAAAGACAAAAAGGTCTGGGTCATCCGGACGGATGGTGGGTCCAGTACTATGGGATGTGGTGCAGGGGTGTGTTTGACTTCTCCATATGGTGATAAAATGTACCAGGCTATATGTTTTTCTTTCAGGGCTTCCAACAATGAGTCCGAATACGAAGCAACTATAACTGGTTTAAAGTTAGCTTATATATGTGGGGCCAAAAGGGTCAAGCTGATGAGTGATTCTCAACTTCTTATCCACCATGCACAAGGTCAATCTGAGGCAAAAAAGGAGCAACTAGTGAAGTACTTGCTTCTTCTTAAAAATGAGGCTCTTAAGTTCAAGAGCGTTGCTTATGAGCATATACCCCGGGCAGAGAATGAACTAGCAGATTCGCTGGCAACCATAGCATACACTGAGTCATATCCTTGGATCCATGTGCTGGAGAACCCTTCCATTCAACTTAACGTAGGTAAAGAGGAAGAAATTTTTGATGTACAGATAAAACGACCCCAAGACTGGAGATTTCCTCTCCTGCAGTATCTCTCCGTTGGCATCTTGCCTCCGGATAAAGCACTAGCAAGAAAAATAAAGCACAAAGCTCGTGGTTTTATCATACTAAGAGACATTCTGTATAAGAAGTCTTATAGTAAACCTCTTTTGCGATGTTTAGGAGATGATGAGTCTCAAGTAGTCCTCTCCGAATTGCATGATGGTGAGAGATCAGCCCACAGTGGATTCAGGGCTCTAACACGGAGAGTTTTACTGGCTGGCTATTACTGGCCTTCTATAATGCAGGATGCTAAGGAACTGGTGAGAAGGTGTGATCCATGCCAAAGATATAGCAATGAAATTCATGTCCCGACCATCCCTTTAGAGTCAATTTCTGAGCCTATACCTTTTGCTCGATGGGGGTTGGATTTGGTGGGACCTCTTCCCATGGCGTCTGGAGGGCGCAGAACAATAATTGTTGCTATAGATTACTTTTCGAAATGGATTGAAGCAGCCCTCTTGGCAGGAACAACATCAAAAGCTGTCATAAAATTTATTTTATCCAACATATGTTGCAGATTTGGTGTTCCACAAAAAATAACGACAGACAACGGGCCACAGTTCGACAATAGGGAAATGGAGAGTTTATGTGCCTCAAGGGGTATACAACATTTTTTCTCTTCACCTTTCCACCCACAAGAAAATGGACAAGTTGAAGTGGCTAACAGAACTATACTATCCGGTTTGAAGAAAAATTCGGAAGGGGCTGCTGGGAAGTGGCCTAGTTATTTACAAGAGGTCTTGTGGGCCTACCAGACTACACCTGGGGCTGCTACATAGGATTCACCCTTTGCCTTGGTCTATGGGATGGATGCAATAGCTCCCATAGAAGCAACTCTTCCATCATTTCGGGTTCACAACTTCTCCGAACACGCTAACGAAGTGGCAATCAGAGGTCAGCTCGACCTAATAGACGAAAGACGAGTTAAGGCTCACTTTAGAGCTGCACACTATCAAGGTTTGATTAGAAGCAGGTTTGCTTCTAGAATTAAAAGAAGGGATTTCCAGCCGGGTGACAAGGTATTGAGGAAAGTCTTCTTACACACTAAAGAGAAGCTGCTAGGAAAACTGGCCCCAACTTGGGAAGGACCTTATATGGTCGTTGAAAGGCTTAAACCTGGAACATAATGGCTAGAAGACAAGGCTAGAAGGGTTTTGACGCACCCTTGGAATATTGAACATCTCCGGATGTACTTGGAGTAGCATCTATGTAAATATTTACTTGTTTAAACATCCATGTAAATATTTGGGGGCATACTCTTTCCTACCCTCGTGGCACGGGGAGGTTTTAATGAGGTGTCCGGGTTTTTTAATAAAATTTGATGCATTCTTAAAAAAATTCAAAGTGTTCTTACTTTGTCTTTTGTCACACCGTCCGGATTGAAGTAAAAGAATGATGACCATTTAAACATTTGTCATCGGAGAACTTAAACTCTCTCACTTTAGATTGTTCATGAAATAACTAAGACCTATTTGAACACTAGCCACCAAAATTGAAACAAACTATGAAAGGATGCGAGAATTGTGCAAAATAAAGGTATTCATTAAAATTACTTAAGTGCTTTTGCCTTCCAAGGACTTTTAAATTGTCAAACAGAGCAAAAGATCTATCCGGTCAGATACCGGACACAATAACAAAGATAATGCCTTGGCCTTCCAAGGACTTTAGTTTAGATAACATAAAAGTGAAAAAGATAATTCATAATTTAAGACTGAGCGTTTGAAGATGGCTCAGCCTCACTTATCTTCTTCTTCCCCTTGGGATCGTCTTTCTCTTCGGGAGGGCCCTCCCCGGTATTTTCTTCATCCTCGTCAGAAGAGGAAGCACTGGAATAATCATGCAAGTCTCTGTCAGCCATGGTGTGGAAGGGAACGTCTTCGTACTCTACGTGAAGCCACAAATCTCCCCGGTTCCTCTTCGAGAACTTCTCATGGAAGAGCAGGACCATGTCCGACTTCACCTTGGCATACATTTGCTCTTTAGTGTCTATTACGTTGTTGGCATAAGCATCGATCTTGGCCTGGATTTTGGCCTCCTGCTCCCTTAGCAGATTAGATTTCTCCTCTGCAGCCTTGGACACTGTGTTCTCAAGCGCAATCTTGTCATTTGTCAAGTTGTGAATGACTTGATCCTTGGCCTTGGCCTCCTCTTTTGAAGAGGTGAGATCTTTCTGTACTCCAGACAACTTCTCCCGGAGCTCCTTGATAGTATCTTCCAGAGTAGCAACTTTGGTGGTCCACCCCTCTTGGTTCTTTTTCAGCTCCTCGTTCTCCCCCTTTAGAATGTCAGCATGTTAGTAGCAGTAAGAAGATCATCGGACAGTCTCTCTTTGTCAGACTTGAGATCTTTGATAGTATGTGCCTGACTTCGAACTTTCTTCTCCAATACAAGCACAGGCTGAACACTACTTAATATAGAGTGAGCTATAATATCCCTTTCACTTGAAACAGTAAAAGTCTTACCATTAAAAGTGACGGTGTTCGAAGTACTCGGAGGGAGGTAAGGCCCAGCAAAATCATCTCTGGGGAAGTTGGCAAAGTACTCACCAAGCTCATCAAGACTGGTGATGTCAACCCCATCAATGCTAAGGTCTCCTCCTCCGACCTCTTCGGTTTGAAAATCACCAGGGATCTCCTCTTCTTGTGTTGGGTCATTAGGATCAACATGGGGGAGAGGCTCCGGAGGCCGGAGAGAAAGTTCGTCACCCTTGGAGGTCTTTTCTTCTTAGCCTCTATGTCCTTGCTTTCAGCTCCCCGTTTTCGGTCTCTTTTGGGAGCCCTTGGGGGTTTTGGGGATTGAACTTCTTGCCTAACACTCTCCTTCTCTACCACTTCTAGGAGAGCAGTATCAATCTGGCTTGGGGCTGGCCCCTCGGGATTTGTTGGAGCAGCCTCTTCCACCTCGGCAGGGTTAGCTTCACCTATCACATTCTTGCCCTTCTTCTTCTTCTTCTTGTCTTTCATCTTACTCGGGGCCTTGGCCTGGCCCGGCAAGTAAAGTGACCCATCTGGTTCGTGTGTTCTCTTCAGGACTACATCCGGAGGGGGTGGAGTGGTGAGTTCTTCCCAGGTCAAGTCCCTCCGGCTAGTAGTTTTCCAGAGGTGAGACCTTGCCAAGTTGCCTCCTGTGAAAGCATCGTGAAACCGGTTTCCCAACTTTTCAGCAGCCCAAGTGTTGATCTTGGTACAAGTGGTCTGCCTGAACTTTAGGTAGTCATTGAGGTCTTTTGGCATTTCTGCTAAATAAAAAGCAAGACCAGTTAGTTTAAGCAGATTTGATAAAAGAAGAAATAAGGATATAAACTAAGAGCCTTACGATCACTCCTCCATCTGTTGGTGAGGAGACTTGGATTGACTCCGGATTTGATTTTCCTCCCGTTCTCCCAAACACCACTTACGAACAGGAATTGAGTCCTCCAGTTTCTCTCCGACTCAAGCAGGTCATCCACTACTTTGTAGTTATCCCCCATATTGAAGTGATAAAAAGGGATGTGAGGGTTCCTACAGAGACTGGCCACAGCAGCGAATTCCTCCATTGGTAGAGGAATACCGGAGAGCCTGGAGGCCATAATGCAGGCCATAATTGTGTACCATCTATTGGGGCTTAATTGACTGGGACAGAGCTTGATAAGGTGGAAATACCTAACTATTTCCGGATCCAAGGGGAACCTTAAACCCCAGTTAAAGAGCTCAGTGAAGATGACTATTTCACTGAGTTTGCAATCCATTGGGGTTTGGGGGTCTATGCGGATTCTAATCTTCACATTCTCCGGAATCCCCCACTTCATACGCATCCGGCCCAACTCAGCTGTATGGATGAAAGCGTAATTGATCTTTTCCAAAGCGGGGAGGTATTTAACATTGACCTTGTGGAAACAAGGTCCTACTTTTCCTTTAAGACACTCCGGCAGATCCGGATGCCTTAAGCACAACTTCTCCTTGCTTTTATCCTTCTGAGCAGTAACATCACCACTGGTCTGTCCGGAAGGTTCAGACTCAAATGGAGCCTCTTCGATAGAGTCCTCCATTATTGAGGAAGGATTTTCAGTTGTTGTTGTAAGGGGGAGGTTTGAAGTCGGTCCAGCCTGATTTCCGGACTGATGAGCTTCAGCACTCTCCTGAATTCTAGCCTCCGGTTGGGGCTCCGATGTGGATGTTTCTCTTTGGGGGCTCGAACCAGTAGCTTCTGGACCGGACAGTCTATCTGTAGGTGCTTTAATGGGTACCTCTGACCCTGTTTCGCTGTCCTTGGCCCCCAATTTCGAAGGAGTGCTCTTGAAAGCCTGCCGGCCTTTTCTTTGATCAACCATCTTGTGAGGAGAAGTTTCAGCATCTGACCCCATGGCTAAGAATGGGGATGGTTTTTTAAAACTGGTAACTGTTATACCTGGCTCAACTATGGGTTCTGACTCTTGAACCGAAGAACCTGAGATGATAGGGGAAAGATTGGTTTGAAACAACCTCTTCGGTTTGGCACCCTTTGTGGAGGAACAACCCTGGTCAGACTCTGTGGCTGAGGATGCTGGTTTGTCGATGGGAGAAGTGGGTAAGCCCGCTGCAATGCGCCTTTCCCTTTCGACTTTTTGTGCTTTTTCTAGTTCAGATAGATTAATCCATCCAGCTTTGATCAGAGCGTTCCTTGCTGTGAACATAAACAACCTAAACAAGAACTTGTGTTTGAGAGAGAAAGCTCTGAAGATTGTAAAAGTAAAAAATGAAAGTGATGGTAAAACAGTGGAAAAATTTATTAATTTATAGCAAACCTCAAAAAGAAGCCTTGATTCCTAGGAGAATTCGAAAATATTAGCAATGATTAAAAGACGGCGCTGATGTCACCTTCATTAATGAAGAGGTTGCTTTTCAGAGAAGGTGGGTGCGAAATCCAAGGTGAAAAAACGGCTAAAGCAACCAACCAGAGAGTGACACATGTCCCACGAACTTTGGCAAAAAACCGTTTAGATTTAAAGAACTTTTTCAGTCCGGATAAAACCATAACATAAATCGAAAGACCTGTCCGGATAAAACTACCACTAGCGACAGACTGTTTTTCAGATTTTGACAAAGGTTATTTGAACAAACACCTAAAAAAGGGGCTACTGATGAGTCCGGATTCTGTTACCTCTTCAGACAGGGATAGTTCGGACAAAGACCATCTAACCGGACAGGGCAGTTCGAACCCCTCATCTATTTGACTGTTCGAACAAGGACTAAAGTATTTAAAAACCTAATCACTTCTTGACTAAGCTGCCTGCTCTCCTACTAAGAGCTCATGGGTCCTTAAACTTGACCCGGGTCCATTAAACATGACCCGACAGCCCATAAAGCCCAAACGTAAGGGTATAAATACCCAACCACCAACATTAAATGAGGGCAGTGAAAATTAAATACTACCAGACTTCTTAATTATCCCTCTACTCTCTACTCAAATATTAAATACTTACAAACTTCCACAAACTCTAAACAAAAATTACAAATTTACCCTCATACAGAAATAAACCTTACCAGTTTTCAATCATTTCTCGAATCTTTTCGTCTTCTCTTAAGTATGAGTAGCTTTTTTCCTTACTAATATGTAAATCACTTTCTTTTACTGTTTCACCATCTTCATTACTTTACAAGTCTTTTTACACAGCTTTCACCTTTTCTTCTAAAACCTTTCTTGGATAGTTTTATGTTCACAACTAGAAACGCTCTTGTAAAAGACGATTGGTTGAATCTTTCTGAACTAGATAAGGCAAAGAAATTTGAACGAGAGAGATGCATTGCTACTGGTCCTCTAGTGTATCCCAGCGATAAGTCTGATAAACCATCTCTAGAAGTTTATCATGGATCGTCTTCTACCAAAAATCCAAGATCTAAACGTCTATTCAAGCCAAACCTTTCACCAATCCCATCAGGCTCCTCTATTTAGGAGTCCCAACCCTTTGACTGCCCAAGATAAAGAAATATCAAGTGTCAAGAAACCCTCTCCGTTCATAGCCATGGGATCTGACATCGAAAAGTCCCCAGAGAAAACCAATCCACGCCAAACAACATGCTTGGTGAAAGCCCAAGCGACTAGCTCTCAATCAAATTCCTCCAAACTGGGGGTCTCTAAGTCGACAAGCAAAGACAAAACCTCAGGATCAGAGATTTGTATAAGAGCTCCTCCAAACAAGCCCTCCGGATCAGAGGCATCCGAAGTGGCTTCTCACACCAAATCCTTCGGAGCTGAGCCCCAACCGGACACCAGACCTCTAGAAGAAACTGGTGCTCAACCATCCAGACAGACTATTAAGCCGGAAGCTGACACTCTTCCATCCTCAACAACTGACAAACCTTCCACAATGATGAAAGAAGTGATAGAAGATCGTATCGAAGAGGCCCCTTTCGAGACTGAAGCCTTTGGGCAAACTGAGGACGCTGCCTCTGATAGAAAAGGGAAAGGCAAAATGAAGGTGGGACTGGCTCATCCGGAGCTACCAGAGTGCTTGGAGGGCAAGGTCAACGTGAAGTATTTGCTGGCCATGCAAAATATCAACTACGTTTATACTCACACCACTGAGCTGGGCCGGATCCGGACTAAGTGGGGGATCCCAGAATCAGTGAACGTGAAGATACCAGTCACACCGGAGACTCCGATGAACTGCAAGCTCAATGAGATTGTCATTTACACCGCGCTGTTCAACTGGGGGCTCAGATTCCCCTTAGACCCAAAAATCGTCAAGTATTTTCACCTCATCAAGCTTTGTCCAAGCCAGTTAAGTCCAAACACTTGGTATACCCTTTTTGCCCGCATAATGAAATCGAGGTTGTCCGACATCCCTCTCCCTATGGAGCAATTTACCGCTGTGGCCAGCCTGTGCAAAAATCATCACATCCCAATCTATCACTATAACATGGGAGACAACTTCAAAGTGGTGGATGATTTATTTGAATCAGAAAAGAATTGGAAAACTTAGTTCCTATTCATCATTGGGACATGGAGAATGGGAGAAAGATCAAGGCTAAGGTTAACCCTATCATGCTTACCAGCAAGTGGAAGAGCACAAGTAAGTCTTTAATTTTGCTTTTCATTTTATCTTTCTTATTTTTGCAAACATTCAACTCCTGAACCATCTATTTTTCCTTGTTAGTATTACCGAAGGAGTTCATCGGAGGAAGGGCATACCAAATATGCCAAGCTGAATGCGTGGGCTGCAGAACGTTGGGGGAACGCTTTCCACAACTGTTTCACCTCTGGCAACTTGGTAAGATACAACTTATGGAATACCACGGGCTAGAGAGATCTCACATGGGAGGAATTAACCACACCACCTCCTCCAGCTGTCATTCTTAAGAGAACAGAGGAAAAGGATGGCAAACTGGCCATGCTCTCCAGAGCCAAAGTCCATAGAAAAATGAAAGGAAAGGGGAAGAAAAAGAAGGTTGCCATAGAGGCAGTTCGGGTTGCTGCAGAGGAGACTGCTCCAGATAATACATGAGAGATCGATGCTACCTTGCTCAAGGTAGTTGAAGATGAAACTGTTAGGGAGGGAGGAGAATCGTAAAATCCACCAAAGCCTCCTAAAAAGGACCGGAAGAGGGGGGCAAGCGGCGATGAGAGGCCTACGAAGAAGAAAAAATTCACTTTGGGGGAAGAAGTAATCCTTCGCCCTTCGGAGCCTCTTCCTCCAACAGACCTAATTGAACCCACCTTAGCAGAGAAGATTCCCTCCGTATTACAATTCGGAGAAGGCACCAAAGGGTAGATTGATGGAGTAGACATCAGTGCCTTTCAAGACATTAGTCTTTACTTCAACGATTCTGAGAAGGATGATTTCGCTGGCTCCTACCGTCCTTCAAGCTCTTCAAATATGGTGACTTTCAATGGCAAGTCTTATACTATCTCCGGGAAACACGATGTGGTGGCCCATTCTCTTCTAGGTCATATTCAACCAGTACTCAACTTGGAAAAGCAAGTGAAAAATCAGTCTGCCCTCACCAATACTCGTAACACAGATAAGGAGACTTTGTCAACTAACCTCCTCAAGGCTAACCAGAGCATTGAGGCACTGAAGAAAGAGCTTGAAGAGTTGAAGAAGGAAAAGGATGACCTGTCAACCAAGATGTTCACTTCGGAGAAAGCTAACACAGAGCTCCAAACTAAGTCCTCCGGTTTGGAGAAAGATCTCTCCACCTTAAAGGAAGATATGAAGACTAAAGATGATATCATCCAGACCTTGTCTAGTGACAAGACTTCTCTTGAAGAGGTTGTGTCCAACGTAACCAATGACAAAGAAGACTTGGTAAAAGAGCAGGATCATAAAATTCAGGCCCGCATCGATGCATACACCAACGAGGTGATAGACTCCATAGAAAAAAGGTGTGTCGAAGTTAAGTCTGATATGGTTTTTCTTTTCCACCAAACATTTCCGAACAGAGCGCTTGGTACCTTGTGGCAATATGTTGAGTATGAAGACATACCATTCCATATGATGCTAGACGATGATAAAAAGAACTACTCTAGTTGAATTGATGACACTACTGACGAAGAAGAAGGAACCAGGGAGAGTGTAAGTGTTGAGCTCAAAGGCCCCAAGAAAAAAGATGATGCATGAACATCTGAAGGGAATAAGCCCTGAGGTTTTAACTATATTTTCTTACTTGTTTTCTTAGTTTTGTGAACCATTAAAGTCCTTGGACGGCCAAGGCATTTTAGTATTCGTATCCGGCCTGAGTCCGGTTAATATTTTCTTAAAACTTAAAGTCCTTGGATGGCCAATGCATATTCTGTGTTCTAATCTTATCACCCGGTTTTTACCCCAACGGGGTTATCTTACTCAGATTTTGTTTTGTTTCATACTTACTGTCAATTTCAATGGCTAATGTTTAAAGAGCCCATATTTATTTTACAAATATTAAAATTGAGAGTGTTTAAAATCTTGGATGACATGTATTTAATGGTCATCATTCAACCAGATTAATCCGATCTGTCAAAGATATTTAGTATTAAATTGAAGACTTTAAAGGAATTGTAATCAAATCACACCGAATATTTTAAGAAGGCATCATATTTCATTAAAAAAGTAGACACCTTATTAAAACCAGCCCGCGCCACCAGGGTAGGAAATAGTATGCCCCCCAATGTTTACATGGACTTTAAAGAAGTAAATATTTACACAACTTTCATTCCAAATATAATCGGAGGTGTTCAATATTCCATGGGTGATTTAGAATTCTTCCATCTTTGTCTTGAAGCCTATATGTCCCAGGCTTAAGTTTTTCGGAGACCTCATAAGGGCTTTCCTAGTTCGGAGCTTGCTTGCCAAACTGCTTCCCTTTAGTATGCAAGAAAACCTTTCTTAATACTTTACCCCTTGACTGAAAATCCCTTCTTTTGATTTTGGAAGCAAATATACTGCTCATCAAGCCTTGGTAATGGGTGGTTCTAAGATGAGCCTTAACTCTTCTTTCTTCTAGTAAGTCTAACTGACTTCTGATTGCCACTTCATTAGCCTGTTCGGAATAATTATGGACTTTGTAGGATAGAAGAGTTGCCTCTATAGGAACAATTGCATTCATCCCATATACCAAGGCAAAAGGAGATTCTTGTGTAGCAGCTCCAGGAGTAGTCCGGTATGCCCATAACACTTCTTGCAAATAGCTTGGCCACTTTCATGCATCCCCTTCTAAATTCTTCTTTAAACCAGACATGATGGTTCCATTTTCCACTTTAACTTGACCATTTTCTTGTGGGTGGAAAGAAGAAGAAAAGCAATGATGAATGCCCCGGGAAGCACAGAAATTCACCATATCATTGTAATCAAATTGTGGCCCATTATCTGTGGTTATCTTTTGTGGAACCCCAAATCTGCAACAAATGTTAGATAAGATAAATTTTATAACAACTTTCGAAGTAGTTCCTTTCAGTGGGGCTTCTTCGATCCCTTTTTAGAAATAATCAATGGCTACTATAATAGTCATGCACCCCCCGGATGCCATTGGTAGAGGCCCAACTAAATCCAGTCCCCAATGAGCAAAAGGCACTGGCTCAGAAATCGATTCCATAGGAACAGCTGGGATATGAATTTCATTACCATATCTTTGGCATGGGTCACATTTCTTCACCAACTCCTTGGCATCTGCCATTATGGATGATCAATAGTATCCGGCCAACAAAACTATCCAGTTTAAAGCCATATAGCCACAGTGTTCTGATCCTTCTTCATCATGTAGTTTGGATAAAACAATTTGGGACTCTTCAACCCCCAAAAAACGTAGGAGAGGTCTACTAAGCGACTTCTTATAAATGACCTCTCTTATGACTAAGAAACCACGAGCTTTATTCTTCACTTTCCTTGTCATAGCCTTCTCCGGAGGAAAAATCCCATCAGAGATGTATTGAAGAAGGGGAAATCTCCAATCTTCAGGTTGAACTACTTGTACACTTAAACTCTCTTCCTCTTCTTTGCTCTGATTTGGTTGTATGGAAGGGAATTCTTGTACATGAATCCATGGGTAGGACTCAGAGTATGCTATGGTCGTTAAAGAATCTGCAGTGTGTTTTCCGATCTAGGAATATGCTCATAGCTAACATTTTTTAAGTTAACTGCCACTTCTTTAAGGATAAACAAGTACTTGATCAACTACTCCTTGTTGGCCTTGGATTGAACTTCAGCATTATGGATAAGAAGCTGTGAATCACTCATCAACCTGACTCTTTTTGCCCCACACAGAAAAGCTAACTTTAGACCAGCTATAGCGGCCTCATATGCAGACTCATTGTTAGAAGCCCTAAAAGCAAAACATATAGCCTGGTATAATTTATCGCCATACGAAGAGGTTAAACATATCACAGCCCCACAACCTATTGTACTTGATCCACCATCTGTCCGGTTAATCCACAACTTTTTAGTTTTCTCATCTGTAGCTTGTTTAGTACTTCTGTCCGAATGGAATTCTACAAAGAAATCGGCAACAGATTGAGCTTTGATTGCAGTTTGTGGAGCAAAATCAATATCATAATCACCCAATTCTACTGACCATTTGGTCATCCTGCTTGATATGTCTGCCTTTTGAAGAACATTATTCAAAGGAAAAGACGTCCGGACGATGATAGAATAAGACTGAAAATACGACCTCATTTTTATGGCAGCAATCACCAAGGCTAGTGCCAGTTTTTCAAGTTTTAAGTACCTCTTTCCAGCATCCATCAGACTCTTGCTGATGTAGTACACCAGACGAGGATAATTGTCCACTTCTCTTACCAGCGATGCACTTATAGCACATTCTGACACAACTAAGTATATATATAATGTCTCTCCGTCAACATGTTTGAAAAGAGTTTTGGGAGAAGATAAATGCTTCTTTATTTCATCAAAATCCTAGTCGCACAGTGGAGACCAGTTAAAGTCTTTAGCACCCTTTAAGGTCTGAAAAAACGGGGCACACCTGTCTGAAGACCTTGAAATAAAACGAATTAATGCAGCCAACCTTCTTGTCAACCGTTGTACTTATTTAATATTTCGAGGAGGGTCTATCTTTAATAAGGCATCGAGTTGGTCCGGATCAGGCTGTATCCCTTTCTCACTTATTACATACCCCTAAAATTTTCCGTACTGCACCCCAAACACACATTTTTCTGGATTAAATTTTAAATTGACCATTGCTAAATTGGCAAAAGTTTCTTGAAGATCCGTTACGTGCAACTCTTCTTCTAAGATTTTTACCATCATATCATTAATGTATACTTCCATATTTTTACCAATCTGATCAACAAATGCTTTGTTCACCAACCTCTGATAAGTTGCCCTAGCATTTTTCAACCCAAAAGACATCACCTTGTAGCAATGGAGACCCTTATCTGTAACAAAGGTAATGTGTTCCTGGTCCTTCGGATCCCCCTGTATCTGGTTGTAACCGGAGAAGGCATCCATGAAGGACAATAACTTGTTTCCAGATATGGATTCTACCAACTGATCTATCTAGGGGACTGGATAGAGATATTTTGGGCAAGCTCTGTTGAGGTTAGTAAAGTCGATACACATACGCCATTTCCCATTCTTTTTCTTTACTAACACCGGGTTGGCTGTCCATAAAGGATATTGAGAATCCTTTATGTGACCCATCTTGGTAAGTCGGTCAACCTCTTGAACTATTACATCAGCTTTCTCCTTAGAAAAAGCTCTCATTTTCTGCACAACATGTGCAACATCTCTTCGGATGGACAGTTGGTGTGATATAACAATTGCAGGTATTCCGGTCACATCAGCATTGCACCAAGCAAAAACATATTGGTGCTTTGCCAAAAAGAACAACAATATTTTCTTCAATTCTGGTGCCATCTTGGAGCCAACTTTAACACTCCTGCCTTCAACCAGGGGTCTCTCTAGGGTCATCAATTTTACCCTCACCCTCACAGGGCTCAAAAAACTGCTAATCTTTATTAATCCGGACTGCCCATAGAGTTTTAGGGTCAAGTGCAGTTGCATACCATTCTTTTGCTATTTTTTGGCTACTCCGGACAACTCCCACTTATCCTTGAACTGCATACTTTAAACATTGTTGAACTGTTGAAGCCACAACATGCATCCTGGAGAGCCAGGACCTCCAAAAGATTGCATTATAACATGTGGAGGAATCCACCACAACGAATTGTTCCCTGACCATCTTCTTGAAAGGGCCTTCGCCCAACAATACTTCCTCCTCAAATTTTCCGATCACATCCGCATATCTCCCTGTGAAGCCCACAATGGATCTATTCGAACGCTGGATCACTGTTGGAGTTTTTTATCTGTTTATAGGAACTTAAAAGGAGAATATTGGCTGAGCTGCCAGTGTCAATCAAAGTTCTCCTGATGCCGTTGCCCCCAATCGAAGCTCCTATCACCACAACATCTTCATGAGGCCCAACTATGTCTCTTAGATCATCTTCATCAAAAATAATGAAGGGAAAAGGAATTTAGGATTGAAAGGAAGACATGTCTCCCTCCAACGGAGTAGCTAGAGTGTGAACATGCCTCCTTGAAGTAGGAGTTGGCGTTGTCATAGTGTCCCCTCCGAATATAGTAAGTAACTCAAAAAATCGTATTAGCCCAGACACTGTCTTAGTGTGTTCTGTTATCACCCCCACTTTATTCCGGGTTGGATCAGGATCCAGATACTCTGATTCGACATCAAATATTTCAATGATTACCATAGCCCCTTCCGGATCAGATGTCCCTGTATTGTTTGTTGGGCCAGTCCGGTGAGCATTGTCAGGTCTATTTCCACTTCTTCTCTTGACATAAGCTCCCAACTTCCCCCTTTCAATCAGATTCTGCACTTCTTGTTTCAAAGCGACGTAATCCTCGGTGTTGTGGCTAATATCATTATGATATTGGAAAAAACAAGTGTTACGATTTTCCCTAGGATATTGAAGTGATGCCGGCTTCCTGAAATGTACCTCATCTTTTGTTTTGTCATAAATGGTTACCATATTTTCTTTCAATTCAGCAAACCACTCTGGTTGGACCCAAAGTCCTCGATTATTTCTGGACTGTTGGCTCTGCGCTGGAGCTGGGTGGGATTGAGTCTGGTTTGGAGCAGCTGGGGCAGATCTCACTTGTATCCGGACTGGTTCTGGTTTGGAGCAGCTGGGGCAGATCTCACTTGTTTGTGTACCCTAGTCTTCTTTATTTCATCTACATTGATTTGTTTTCCCACCTGACTTAGCAGACCGCCCTAGGTCATGGCTTTTTTCTTGGTTACCGAATCGGCCAGATTCCCTGGGTTTAATCCTTGTCTCAAGGAAGCTATTGCTACCTGTTCGAAGCAATCAACTAACCCATTTTTTGTGTTTACGAACCGGCTTATGTAGTCTTTCAGTGATTCGGTTGGCTCTTGGGCATAATGAATAATAGAATCTGCATTTCCCTTCACCTCCTTACTCCCCACAAATTGCCTTCGGAAGGCCACCCAAAACGTATCAAAGTTTCTGATACAACCTTGTGGTAAGCTGTTGTATCATTTCAAAGCACTTCCTGTAAAGGATTGGGAGAAGGCTCTACAAAGAAGTTTTTCATCATCATCAACATTCATCATTGATGAGTCCGAATTCAGCATGCTCCCTGGAAGGGCAAATCAGTCTAAGTCTCTCCGAATACCGGACACGCTACAGGGACATAAATCGGACAGATCACTTTGAACACTGTAAACTTAATGCTGTTCGAACTATGTCTAAAGTACTAAAAAACCTAAACACTTCTTGACTAAGCTACCTGCCCTCCTGCTTAGAACTCATGGGTCTTTAAACATGACCCGGGTCCATTAAACATGACCCGAAAGCCCATAAGGGCCCAAACATCATACTATAAATACCCAACCACCAGCATTAACTATGAATAATGAAAATTAACTGCTACCAACCTGCTTAATTATCTCTCCACCGTTAAACACCCTTACACCACCGTTAAACACCCATACACCACCTTGAAACTCCACTTAAAATTACTAACCTACCCTCGGGCAATTATTATCCACACCAAATTGGCGACCACAGTGGGAGGAGAGAGGTGCCTGAATCAAGCATTCAAAACCTGCCAAGAAATTCTGTCCATATGAATCCGAACAATCCAGAAGTACCACCAGCTTTGCTCGAAGTGGTGGGAGAGAATGACGAGTACACTATCGAAGAGCATGACAGGCTGAGGGCTGAAATAGAAGCTCTGAAGGCTGAAAAGTCCAAGATAGGCGTGAAAGAAAAATCCAAAGCATCAGCTGCTCATCATACCGACAACCCTAGAGAGCCTGAGGCTTCGAAAACTCATGTGAGTACCAAAAAGACACATGCCAGTTCTAAAAAGTCTCACCGGTCCAAGCCTGTGGAGAGCTCTGACTCAAGATCAGAATCCTCAGGCAGCTCTTCGGACAGTGAGGGAAATGAAAAATCCTTGTCCTCTAGCAGCGATGAGGGTCGAACCAAGAAAAAGCAAAAGCAGGTTAAGAAATATTCAAGAAAAAGAGATCACCATGGAAGAATGAAAAGGCATATTGGAAAGGGGTCATCTCACCACCGGAGGTATATGGACAAGATGCTGATGGATCCCTTTGCTTTCCACGATGAGCCAGGTATCTTTGCAACTCCCAATGAGGATACTGTGTTCAGTCGTGGAAGAAATTGGAGGCAGTCTCCACTGTCTTCTAAAATCCTGTCCGGAAACCTCCCCAAGAGGTTTGACAGTACTAAGATGGAGAAGTACGATGGCAGTACTGATCCGGACAATCATCTGGAGCAATTCAAGAACTTCATGATGAACTTTGATGACGATGATAAACTACTGTGTAGGGCATTCTCCCAATCTTTTACGGGGAGTGCTCTGAAATGGTACAACAGCCTGCCTCAAGGTTGTATTAAAGATTTTGATACGTTTTGGGTGGCCTTTCGAAGGCAGTTTGTAGGGAGTAAGGAGCTGAAGGGCAATGGAGACACAATAATCCATTGTGCCCAGGAGCCAAATGAGTCCTTGAAGGAGTACATAAGTCGTTTTGTAAACACAAAGAATGGGTTGGCTGATTGCTTCAAACAGGTGGCAATAGCATCCCTAAGGCAAGGTTTGAACCCAGGCAATCTGGCTGATTCGGTGACTAGAAAGAAGGCCATGACTTGAAGGAGCCAAATGAGTCCTTGAAGGAGTACATAAGTCGTTTTGTAAACACAAAGAATGGGTTGGCTGATTGCTTCGAACAGGTGGCAATAGCATCCCTAAGGCAAGGTTTGAACCCAGGCAATCTGGCTGATTCGGTGACTAGAAAGAAGGCCATGACTTAGGGGGGATTGCTAAATCAGGTTGGCAAGCAAATAAACGTTGATGAAACAAAGAAAACCAGGGTGCACAGACAGGTGAGATCCACCCAGGTGGCACCAACTCCAAATCAAAACCAGTTTGGGAACAAAGAAAGAGAAACCGGACAGGGGCATGGTAGGGCAAAAGCTCAGTCTCAGCCAGCTGCTCCTGCTCAAAGTCAACAATCCAGAAACAAAAGAGGGCCATGGGTCCAACCGGAGTGGTTCGCAGAGCTCAAAAAAAGCGTGGCCACCATTTTCGATAAAACAAAAGATGAGGTGCACTACCGGAGACCAGCAACCTTGCAGTCTCCCAGAGAGCATCGTAACAACTCCTTTTGCCAATACCACAATGATATTGGCCATACCACTGATGATTACATAGCGTTGAAACAAGAGGTTCAAAACTTGATTGAAAGGGGAAAGTTAGGAGCATACGTTAAAAGAAGAGGAGGCAACAGGCCTGACAACACTCGCCGGGTTAGTCCAAGTAATGCTGCCCCGGAGGGGGCCATGGTAATAGTTGAAAGGTTTGATGTGGAATCTGAATACTTGGATCCTGATCCAACACGAAATAGGGTGGGTGCTATAGAATAGTGTTCTAGGACGGTCTCCGGGCTCATTAAATTCTTCGAGTCACTGACAATTTTCGGAGGGGACACAATGACTGCTCCTACTGCTTCTTCAAGAAAGAGGCATGTTCATAATTTAGCCTCCCAGCTAGAAGGAGGCATGACATCTTATCAATCACCAAACTCATTCCCATTCATAGTCTTCGATGAGGATGATTTGAGAGATATTGCTGGCCCTCATGAGGATGTTGTTGTCATAGGAGCATCTATAGGGGGCAATGAGATAAGGCGAATTCTGGTGGATACTGGAAGCTCTGCCAATATCCTTTTCCTAACCACTTACAAGAAAATGAATAATCCAGCTGTGATTCAGAAGTCAGACAGATCGATCGTGGGCTTCACGGGCAGCTCAGCCGATGTGATCGGGGAGTTTGAAGAAGAAGTGTTATTGGGCAGGGGCCCTTTCAAGAAAATGGTTAGAATACTCTTCATCGTGGTGGATTGTCCCACTTGCTATAATGCTATTCTAGGGAGATCTTGGCTCTCTAGAATGCATGCAGTGGCTTCAACAGTCCATCAGTGTTTAAAGTATGCTGTTCAGGGACAGGTTGGGGTCGTCCGGAGTAGCCAAAAGATTGCAAGAGAATGCTATGCCACTGCCTTGGCTCCACGAACGCAGGGGGCAGTCCGTATAAGCGATCAATAGCAGTTTGAGGGTCTTTTTGGGGGTGAGGGTGAAATCGATGACCCCAGAGAGACCCCTGGAGTGTTGATCCCAATTGAAGAGGTTGAAACACACTGTTTGGAAGAAGGTAAAAGTGTCAAGATAGGGTCCAAGATACCACCAATATTGAAACAAGAGATGTTGAAATTTTTGAAAGACCATCAGCACGTTTTTGCTTGGTGCAATGCTGATGTTACTGGAGTTCCATCAGAGGTGATATCCCATCACCTATCTGTCCGGAGAGATGTGGCACCAGTAGTTCAAAAGAGAAGAGCTTTCTCGAAAGAAAAGGCTGATGTCATAGTGCAAGAGGTTGACAGACTCACAAAGATGGGGCATATTAAAGAATCTCAATATCCTTTGTGGACTGCGAATCCTGTCCTGGTAAAGAAGAAAAATGGCAAATGGCGCATGTGCATTGACTTCACAGATCTTAATAGAGCTTGCCCAAAAGATTTGTATTCGGTTCCCCGGATAGATCAGTTAGTAGACTCTACTTCTGGGAACAAGCTGCTCTCCTTCATGGATGCCTTCTCCGGGTACAATCAGATCTAAGTAGATCCAAAAGATCAAGAACATACCACGTTTGTCACTGATAGGGGTCTACATTGCTACAAGGTGATGCCTTTTGGCTTGAAAAATGCTGGGGCTACTTATCAAAGGTTAGTCAACAAGGAATTTGTTGATCAAATTGGAAGAAATATGGAGGTTTACATTGACGATGTGATGGTGAAAAGCGTGGATGAGCAGTTGCACTTGTCCGATCTCCAAGAAACTTTTGCCAACTTGGCAAAGGTGAATTTGAAACTAAACCCTGAAAAGTGTGTGTTCGGAGTGCAGTCCGGGAAGTTCTTAGGGTATATCATAAGTGAGCATGGAATACAGCCCGACCCGGACCAACTCAATGCCTTATTCCAGATGGAGCCTCCTCGGAACATTAAAGAAGTACAGCGATTAACGGGGAGATTAGCTGCCTTGAACAGATTCATCTCCAGGTCTTCGGACAGGTGTGCTCCATTCTTTCAAACTTTGAAGGGTGCAAAAGGGTTCGAATGGACCCTACAGTGTGGTGAGGCATTCAATGAAATCAAGAAACATCTCTCCTCTCCTAAAACTTTGTTCAAACCAGTTGACGGGGAGACTCTTATTGTGTATCTGGTCGTTTCAAGTTGTGTCATCAGTGCTGTGTTGGTAAGAGAGGTCGATGGTTGTCCCTACCCAGTGTACTACATCAGCAAAAGCTTGATTGATGCTGAGAGGCGTTACTTGAAACTCGAAAAGCTGGCATTAGCTCTGGTGATAGCTGCAAGAAAAATGAGGCCTTACTTTCAGGCTCATCCTATCGTCGTCCGGACATCTTTCCCTTTAAAAAATGTCCTTCAAAAAGCAGACATTTCAAGCAGAATGACGAAGTGGTCAGTAGAGTTGGGGGACTTCGACATAGACTTTGCTCCCCGAACAGCAGTAAAAGCCCAAGTTGTGGCTGATTTTCTGGTTGAATTCCATTCCGATAGGGATTCAGAGCAACCTACTGATTCAAAAGACAAGAAAGTGTGGATTGTCCGAACAGACAGAAGGTCTAGCACCATGGGATGTGGTGCAGGAATATGTCTCACTTCCCCATATGGGGACAGCATGTACCAAGCTATTTGTAAAATATTTACTCCTCCTCAAAAATGAAGCGCTAAAGTTTAAAGTTGTTGTCTATGAGCACATTCCCCGGGCAGAAAATGAGCTAGCAGACTCATTGGCAATAATAGCATATACGGAGTCCTACCCATGGATCCATGTGCTTGAAAGCCCTTCTATTCAACTTAGTGAGGGTGGAAAAGAGGAATTTTTTGAAATACAAGTGAGCGGGCCTCAAGACTGGAGATCTCCTCTCATACAATATATGTCCGATGGTGTTATGCCCTCAGATAAGTCACAAGCCAGAACATTGAAACACAAGGCTCGTGGTTTCATTATGTTGAGAGAAGTGTTGTACAAAAAATCCTATAGTAAACCTCTCCTACGTTGTTTAGGGGATAATGAGTCACAAGTGGTCCTCTCCGAATTGCATGATGGTGAGGGGTCAGCCCATTGTGGATTCAGAGCTTTAACAAAAAGAGTGTTACTCTTCGGATACTATTGGCCATCAATCATGAAAGATGCTAAGGAGCTGGTAAGAAGGTGTGACCCATGCCAGAGGTACAGCAATAAAATTCATGTACCAGCCATTCCTTTGGAGTCAATTTCTGAGCCCATCCCTTTTGCTCGATGGGGATTGGACTTGATTGGGCCTCTCCCCGTGGCGTCCGGAGGGCGTAAAACTATAATTGTGGCCATTGACTACTTCTCAAAGTGGATAGAAGCAGCTCCCCTGGCAGGGACAACATCGAAAGCTGTCATAAAATTCATTCTGTTCATCATATGTTGCAGATTCGGTGTCCCACAGAAGATAACAATGGACAATGGGCCACAGTTTGACAATAGAGAAATGGAAAGCTTCTGTGCCTCAAGGGGTATACAACACTGCTTTTCTTCACCTTTCAACCCACAAGCCAATGGGCAGGTTGAAGTGGCTAATAGAACTATATATGGGGCTGCAACACAAGAGTCTCCCTTTGCCTTGGTCTATGGAATGGATGCAGTAGCTCCCATAGAGAAAACACTCCCTTCCTTTCGTATTCACAACTTATCCGGACATGCTAATGAAATGGAAATTAGAAATTAACTTGATTTGATAGAAGAAAGACGGGTTAAAGCTCATCTTAGAGTGGCACACTATCAGGGCTTGATGAGAAGCAGGTTTGCTTCTAAGGTTATAAGAAGAGATTTCCAACCAGGGGACAAAGTATTAAGGAAGGTCTTCTTGCATACTAAGGAAAATCTCTTCGGAAAGTTGGCCCCAACCTGGGAGGGTCCGTATACTGTAGTTGAAAGAATCAAGCCTGGGACTTATTGGTTGGAAGACAAAGATGGCAGGGTTTTAACTCACCCTTGGAATATTGAACACCTTCGAATGTACTTGGAATAACACTTGTGTAAATATTTACTTGTTTAAACATCCATGTAAATATTTGGGGGCATACCTTCCCCTCTTCGGTGGCACAGAGAGCTTTCAATGAAATTTGATGCCTTCTTCAAAATTTTCTAAGTATTTTCAAAATTCTATCTTTTGTCATACTACCCGGACTAAAAGGTCTAAGGGCTATTTAAACTCTAGCCGGAGAATCTTAACACTCTCACAATGCAATAACTCAAAGCTACTTAAATTCCAGCTATCTAAACTAAAACAAATAATGAAAGAAGATGATGGTTGAGCAAAATAGAAACATTCATTTAACAACTTAAAATTGCCTTGGCCTTCCAAGGACTTTTTGAACAAGTTTGGGCACAGTACAAAAAATCTGTCCGAATAATACCGGACACCACAACAAAAATAGTGCCTTGGCCTTCCAAGGACTTTAGTTTGAGTAAAGGATAAGTAAAGAACACAATAAATTAAGCTTGAGCCTTTGAAGATGGCTCACCCTCATCTACTTTCTTGCCTTTGATGTCGCTCCCCCCTTCGACCACTCTTTTTCCCTTGGGATCATTCTCCTCTTCACCTGGGCTCTCTCCGTTTTTCTCTTCATTATCAGAAGAGGACTCACCGGAAAATCCCTCATCAATCATAGTATAGAATGGAAGGTCATCATCATCCACATAGAGCCATAAGTCCCCCAGTCTCCTCTTCGGGAATTTTTCGTGAAAAAGGAGAACCATATCAGACTTCACCCTTTGAATCATTATCTCTTCGCTTTGTATCATCTCCCTGGCATAGGCGTTGATCTTGGCTTTGATTGTGGCCTCTTGGTCCCTTACCAAAGCAGCTTTATCTTCAGCAGCCTGAGTCACTACATTTTCCAAAGCAATCTTGTCAGTGGTCAGGTTGGTGATGAGCTTCTCCTTTGCAGTGGTCTCTCCCCGTGAGATCGTGAGATCTTTCTCCATACCAGACAACTTCTCCTGGAGATCTTTTATGGTCTGCTCTAGGGTGGCAACTTTTGTGTTGCTCTCATCATGATTCCTCTTCAGCTCCTCGTGTGCTTCCTTGAGTAAATTAGCATTGGTAGTAGCAATGCGGAGGTCTTCGGACAGCTTATCCTTCTCAGACTTGAGGTCTTTGATGGTGTCTGCTTGACTTCGGACTTGTCTTTCCAGTGTAAGAACTGGCTGCACATTACTAAGCAGGGAATGGGCAATAGTGTCCTTCTCACTATAAACCATGAAAGTCTTACCGTTAAAGGTAACCGTATTGGAGCTGCTCGGAGGGATGTAGGGCCCTGCGAACTCGTCTCTGGGCAGGCCAAGGAAATATTCACCAAGCCCGCCCAGACCGGTGATGTCCACTTCATCCAAGTTGAGCTCTCCTCCCTCGACTTCATCAGTGTGAAACTCTCTGGGGATCTGTTCGGCCAGCGTTGGGTCTGAAGGGCCAGTGGGGAAAGAGGGCTCCGGATCCCGGAGAGCGAGCTCATCCCCTTGTGAAGTCTTTTTCTTCTTAACTACCCGGTCAGCACTTTCACTTTCTTGTTTGCGAGTCCTCTTGGGAGCCTTTGGAGGTTTTGGAAGGTCTACTTCCTGCCTCTCGGTCTCCTGCTCCACCACCTGCAAGAGGGTTGCATCAATTTGAACTTGGGCTGGCCCCTCTGGCTCTATTGGGGCATCCTTCTCAGCATCACCTGCCACCTTCTTGCCTTTTCTTCTGCCCTTCATTTTGCTTGGGGCTTTGGCCCGGGCAGGCAGGTAGAGTGTCCCATCCAGTTCGTGGGACCTTCTCAGCACAATGTCTTCATCAGGCTGGGTGGTGAACTCCTCCCAAGTTAGGTCTCTTCGACCTGTGGTGTTCCACAGGTGAGACCTTGCTAGATTCCCAGGGGTGAAGGCCTTGTGGAATCGATTCTCCCAATTCTCTGTGGCCCAAACATTGATTTTGCCACAGGTAGTCTGTCCGGCCTTCAGATAATCCCCGAACTCCTTTGGCAGCTCTGATAGAACAGAAGAGAAATTGGTTAATATAAACTTAACTTAAAAAAAAAACGGACAGAGACTCAAGTTAAGAAAATTACGGTCACTCCTCCACCTACTCCTGAGGAGGCTTGGGTTCTCTCCGGCCTTGATCTTCCTGCCATTTTCCCAGGCACCACTAACGAACAGGAATTAGATTCTTCACTTACTCTCCGATTCCAGGAGATCATCAACAGCCTTGAGGTCGTTCCCCATGTTGAAATGGTAGAAGGGGAACTGATGATGCTTGCACAGGTTGGCCACTGCTGCAAACTCTTCCATAGGAAGAGGGATCCCAGATAACCTAGACGCTATGATATATGACATTAAGGTGAACCAACCATTGGGGCTTAGCTGTGTTGGGCAGAGCTTGACCAGGTGGAAGTATCGCACGATCTCCGGGTCTAGTGGGAACCTGAGCCCCCAGTTAAATAGCTCCGTAAAGAAGACTATCTCGTTTCGTTTACAGTCCATTGGGGTCTCCGGATCAATGGGGATCCTTATCTTCACGTTTTCAGGGATTCCCCATTTGGTGCGCATTCTACCCAGATCAGAGGTATGTATGAATGCATACTTGGTCTTATGCAAGGCCAAGAGGTACTTAAACTCGACTTTGTGGAAGCACGGCCCCACTCTCCCCTCAAGGCACTCCGGCAGGTCCGGACGCCTTAGGTACAAATTTTCTTTGCCCTTTTTGGCAGCAACAGCAGTGGTATCAGCCTGTCCGGAGGACTCGAACTCAAAGGGGACCTCTTCAGTAGAGTCCTCCATTCTCTCCTCCATAATTGTTGGAGGGACTTCTGTGGAAGTGGTTCGGGGAGGATTGAAGCTTGGCATAGCCTGCCCTCCGGACTGTTGACTGCCCGTATTCATCTGACTTCTCACCTCAAGTTGGGTTTCTGAGGCAGAAGATTCTCTAGGGGGTACTGGGCTGCTGGCCTCCGGACCAGCAAGCCTCTCCCGGGGAGCTCTAAAAGGCACTCCAGACCCAGAGTCACTATTTTTTGCCCCCGATTTCGAGGGAGTATTCTTCGAGGTTAGTCCTTTGACTAACCGGCTAGGCCTCTTAATGACTAACTTCTCCGGGGAGTGGTCAGAATCAGACCCCATAGCTATAAAAGCTGAGGTTTTCCTAACGCTTGTAGCGGTGACTCCTGGTTCAACAGCAGGTCTTGACTCCTGAACTGAGGAACCAGATACAATGGGAGAAAGGGTGGATTGAAAGAGCTTTTTGGGCTTGGTACCTTTAGAGGAGGATGATCCTCGATCTGATTCTGTAACAGAAGCAACCGGTCTGTCAACTGGTGATGATGGTAGCCCTGCTGCTATTCGCCTTTCTTTTTCGACCTTCTGCGCTTTCTCCAACTCTGAAAGGTTGAGCCAACCACCTTTGATCAATGTTGTTCTTGCTGTAAACATAACACAGCCAAGGGAATTTTTGTTCTAGAGAGAGAAAGCTCTGAGTAAAATTGCAGAGTAAGATTTGAGAGAGATAGTAAAACAGTGAAAATGAATGTGAATTTATAGTAGATTTGAAAAAAAAAGGAGTTGATTCCTAGGAGAATCCGAAAAGTTGGGTAATGATTAAAAGACGGCGCTGATGTCACTATTGGCAATTAAAGAGGTTACTTGTTAAAGAAGGTGGTGCGAAATTCAAGGTGAAAAAACGGCTGGAGTGGCCAATCAGAAAGCGACACGTGTCCCACTAACTCTCGCAAAAACCGCTTGGGATTCGTAACGTTTAATCTGTCCGGGTATACCCACAGCTCTGTCCGGATTAAGAACCACTTCATACATCGGACTGTTTTTCAGTTCTTTGACAAGGACACTTGCTCAAACACCTAAAAAAAGGGCTCCTGATGAGTCCGAATTCAGCATGCTCCCCGGAAGGGCAAATCAGTCTAAGTCTCTCCGAATACCGGACAGGCTACATGGACATAAATCAGACAGATCATTTAGACCGGACAGATCACTTTGAACCCTGTAAACTTAATGCTGTTCGAACTATGACTAAAGTACTAAAAAACCTAAACACTTCTTGACTAAGCTACCTGCCCTCCTGCTTAGAACTCATGGGTCTTTAAACATGACCCGGGTCCATTAAACATGACCCGAAAGCCCATAAGGGCCCAAACATCATACTATAAATACCCAACCACCAGCATTAACTATGAATAATAAAAATTAACTGCTACCAACCTGCTTAATTATCTCTCCACCGTTAAACACCCTTACATCACCGTTAAACACCCATACACCACCTTGAAACTCCACTTAAAATTACTAGCCTACCCTCAGGCAATTATTATCCACACCAATCATAAATTTTTTAAACTGTTCCAAATGGTTATCCAGATCTTTGCTCCCATCATTCTTCTCCATTTTAGTAGTGTCAAATCTCTTATGAATATTTCCGGACAGTATTTTAGAGAACAAATACGATTGCCTCCAATTTCGTCCACAAATAAATACCGTGTCTTTATTAGGTGTTGCAAAAATACCTGGCTCATCATGGAAAGCAAAAGGATCCATCAGCAGTTGATCCACATGCTTACGACTATGGTTGTGGTTGTGAGACAACCCTTTTCCCATCTGCCTCTTTAATCTCCCATGCATATCCCTCTTTCTTGAATATTTTTTAACCAACTTTTGTTTCTTCTTGGATCTCCCCTCATCACTGCTGGATGACAAAGACTCCTCAAGCCCATCCTCATTCGAGGAGCTACTAGAGGACTAAGACTCTGAGCTCTCCACCGGCTTGGACCGGTGAGATTTCTTGGAACTGACATAGGTTTTTTTTGTTCTCAAATGAGTCTTTGCTAACAGGTCATTCTCCCTTGGGTTGTCAGTATGGGTGAATGGCTGACCCTTTTGACTTTATCTTTAAACCCATCTCTGCCTTTTTAGTGGCCCCCAATGCTTCTATTTCAGCTTTCAGCCTGTCTCGTTCTTCGATCGTGTACTCATTGTTTTCTCCCACCACCTCTATCAAAGGTGATGGCATTGCTTGCTCGTCTGGATTCATCCGAACTGGTTTTTCTTACTGGTTTCGAATGCTAGATTCAGGCACCTTCTTCTCCCACTGTGGTCACCAATTTGGTGAGGTTTATTTTATTTTATGCTGAGGGTAATTTTGTCAAGAGTTTTGGGGAGTTTTAAGAGTTTTAAATGTTTGGATGTTTTGTAGTGAGAGATTTAAGCTGACTGGTTGTATTAAATATTCATTACCCTCATTAATGAAAGTGGTTGGGTATTTATACCCTTAAATATGGACCGATGGGCTTTCAGGTCAAGTTATGAAACTGGGTCAAGTTTAAGAACCCATTTACTTAATAAGCTGATTAGCACCTAGCTTATGTTTAATTATTTAATATTTTTGTCCTGTACGGATAGTTCAGTGGGCACTTATTGTCCGAATTACCCCTGTACGGATTTCTCATTGAGAAGTGGTGAATTTGTCCAGACTCATCAGAAGCTAACAAAAATAAAGTTGAAAATATAATGCGTGTTAAGCTATTGTTAGACGAACTACAATATGAATCAGTTTACCTGAAACCCTAGTGTATTTAGAATTACCATCGAAAATTCTTCCCATCAATTTATAGATTGCTAAATCACATGCATCTAGATTGCTAAATCGCATGCATCTCGTCTAATGCCTCATTGTTCCTTTCGAAAATTCACGGTTACCACAATTCTACATATTATTTTCCCCTCTGGAATGATATATCTTACATCATCTCTCATCGCCACAACACCCATATGTTGCGCTTGGCGATTTCAACGACATACGAAAGCTAGAGGACTGAACTATAAATTTAGATCTTTGGACTTCTTCCATTATAGACTTCAATAAATTGTGTTACAGTAGTAAGCTTAACAACCTTAGATCACTGATTTTTAATACTCTTAGTCCAACAAGTAGCCAAACAACCCCATTTGCTTCAAAATTGATAGGATTCTTGTTAACAACAATTGGAATGTGCTTATTATGGTTACGCTCGTATCTTTGGCCGGATCATGATCTTTTTCCTTAATAATCCTAGTTGGTGATCTCACCATAACTATATTTTCCTTGTCACTTTCTAACTGGAATATCCCCTTAGATGGCTCTGTCATATCAATTGTATCTGCTAAGATTAACCACCTCTAGCATATTCCCATCTCTCTTCATTTAAAAAAAAGAATTCAATAACATAAGTGAAAAAGTCTTTTCTGTTCAAAATTTTCTTCTTTAAACCCATCATAATCTTTGGCAATACTTATATCCAAGATCATCTAACTAAAAATTAGTCTAAAGTAAAACATGAATTATTATACCGTAAAAATATAAAAAATTCAACATATTCGTACATGTAATCGGTAAACTTAAATAAGCATCCTTTATCAAAGTTTTTGGATAGTATTTTTTGCATTTATTTGTTTTTTTATATTTTAAAATTTTTTGAGAATACATATTGAAAGTATAAATAATTGAATAAAATGGAATTAAAGGAGAAAATGGATAATAAATAAAATAAATTATTAAACTAAAATACTAAAAAATAAAAGAAATAAAAAACAAATAAAAATCATGAATATAATATAATAATTAAACCTAAGGTTATAATTTTTTAAATAAAATAAAATAATTTATTATTATTTATACCCATTAATTATATTATAAATCTCTTAAATTAAGTTTTTTTTATAAATGATGAATCATCCATTTAATTATATGTATATATTTAAAAGAGACAAGTAAAACATCGTCTAATGAGTTTTTATGACTACTTTTTATTGAATTTTATTTTTGTTATAAACATGATTAGCATTAGCTAGTCTTCTTTATTCTAGGATCATAAATCATTTGTATATACTAATTTTATTATGAACAAGTTGAGGGTTTTATGATTATTATTGAACGTAATATCTTCATTTATCGAGGGGTTTAATGACGGGTTTAATGATTAATGTTAGATATAGGTTGAGAACGATAAGTAAAATATATTTATGAAATATAATAATACCACTTCGTCGAATGAGTAATGTGCTACTGTTATGACTCAGTTAATTTTGAACTAGCTTTTTAAGTTTCAAGATCCAACTTTAAAAGGTAATGGACTAGAGATATAGCCAACTATACCAAAAGGTTAGTTGTCGATGATTGAGGGATGAATGCAACACTCTCAAAGAAAACTTATTTTTGAAAAATATTTAGACTAATTTTTTTAAAATTCATAATAATTTATGTATACATGTACAATGTCCTTGTAATTATTTTTAAAACTAATATATCTCTAAATAATAAAATAGTTTATCTTATTTTATTATTTGCAACAAAATTTTGATCCTCTGGATCGACTCTTAAACTTTAAATTTTTTGTTGTTAAATTTGTATAAATCAGTATAGATATTTAAGTAAGATTAAATAAAATCCTTTGAGTTCGATTAAAATTGAGTCTTAAAATACTTGTGAAACTAAAACGAAAATCATACACTTGCAATTTGTACGTATTCAATTTTTGGTGCCATTATTTGAGATTTTATTATATATTTTTATCTAATGTATCGATATTTTCTAATACTGGTTTATTTTTAATTTAATTTTTCTTATTTTTGAACAAATTTTTCAGTAACAATGGTAGCTGAATAAGTAATACAAGATCGATTTGTTATGAGAAGAATCAAATACTATGAAAATCCTTCAATAACTGGGTTTAAACCAAGTATCCTGAGATCAAAAGTGACTACACCTTGCTTAGAGTTAAACTCGACACTAATCGCGATGATCCAGAATAATCATATGTTCGCCGGAAATTCAGAGCAATGCTCCTACACTCATCTATTTGATTTCTTATAGATGAGCGATACATACAAATATAACACCGTTCCAGCTAATGCAATACGATAGAGATTATTCATATTATCTTTCAAGGAATAAGTCAATGTGGGTGGTTTTATTCGCTACATCCTTGCTGCATTACAACATGGGAGAAACATGCTCAATTAATTTTGTGTAAGTATTTTATGCCAGTAAAGTCATTAAAACTCTAAAATGACATTACGAATTATGCTCAGCAAAACAAATGATTTGTTTTATAACTCATGAGAGTGGTATAAATAATTGTTGTGCATATATGCATCTGGAAAAACAGAAGAATAAAAAATGTTTGCAGTGGGAAGTGCAAGATTATCCAAGAAAAAGTTAATGCGCTAGAGCAGCAGATGGTGCAAATAAAGATGCATTCAGTTAGTGTAAATAAAGTCAAAGCATATTATGTAACTAACTTCAAGTAAGGGCCCAAACCTTATTATGCTAACAAGATTAGAAGGATCGTGATCGTCTCGAGCTGAACCGTGATCGCAATGATGTAAAGAAAAAATCTTCAAACTCAAATACATCAAGTACGCTCCATATGTTCCATATCTAGGTGAGGAAAAAGAAAAAATATGGAAACCGCTTCTCAAAGTTCTTGGAGTTGTGCAAAAGTCTGAGAGTGAATATTTTAATTTTCCAATCTTTTGAAACAAATGATAAATATTCAATTTTTTTAAAAGAAATCCTTTTCACGCAAGAGAAAGTTTAAAGACTTTGAAACATTGCTGCTTACCGAGAAATGCAGTGCTCTGCTCCAGAATAAATTTCTACCAGACTACAAGATTCATAGAGTTTTATTATCCACTGTAAAATTTGTTATTTAAAGTTTTAGAAGTGGTTTGTGATTTAGGTTCTAGTATCAGTTTGATACCATTACCTATTTATCATAAATTAGAAATACACTGGCAAAAACACAATTGTATCTTTGCAATCGACTCATCAGTCCTTCATTTAGCATAAATAAATAGTTGAATATATATTAGTTAAAGTTGAAATTTTTTGTTTTTTTTGCAAATTTCATTATTTTATTTTCTTAATAAATTAAAATATTAAAGACAATATATGTTTTAAAGTAGGGGATAATATGAAATTGTTAAATTAAAATATCACAAAATGAACAACTATTAATCACTATAATTATATATCCTATATTATAGGACCTTAAATGATAAATTCAAACGTGACTTGATTTGTAGAAATTAAAATCAAGAATTACATGTTTAGATATTTATTTTATTAGGTCTTTAAAATTATTATTTTAAATGTTTTATTTAATAAATTATGCATGATTTAAATCTGAAAAATATAATAAATTACGTATGATTTAAATCTGATAATATATATATTTTACATCGAAATAAATAAATTAAAATAATAATCAAAAATTGAAAAAATAGATATCATGTATTTTCAAACAAATTGACAACTCTTTAGTGAGAAACTAGTTCTCGTACCTAATCATCATAGAAATTTGCACAAAAAGAAAATGAGTTTATGTTAATTTTCGAATGTGGTTTTTCTTTATTTTGTAGCCTAGTTAGTACGAGTTTGTAAATCATTACATTTAATGCTCTAAACCAGCTCGGAGGAAGTTATTAATCTAAAACTTGCTAAATGAATTAATTAGAATGCTTAACAAAATTAGTCATTATACAAGTCACATATAAGTATGTAATTTTTTTATCATTCTTTTTTTAAGTTTGCATGTCTTTTGGGGGTGTCTTATCAACCTAATGACTTATGTCCATTAGCTTGATATCTATTTACTGTCAGTCATATTAAAAAAAGAATGATGATTTTTTAAAACATATCTTAACGACTAAAAATAAAAATGAATATTTTTATTATCTTGGTTTATTGAGAAATATGTTTTAGATAATTTAGATAATTGAATAAATAGTTAACATAATCGTTTACCAAAAATATTTAAAATTTCTATCTATAACATATGATTAATTTCTTTTAACTCATCTCATTTACATGCTATAAAAATAAGTAAAATTGGTCTTTATTTATGTCGTAGTATAATATTTAATACAACACAAATAAATATAAGGTAAACTAGTCAAAGAAAAGATTATGAAATCTAACTATGTGATGTTGCGTGACCATAAGAAACTTGGACAAGAAACGAAATACCAAAAGGCTTGGTTGCGTCAATAAGCGCAACCATAATGGGTTTAGCCTTCTGACCAGACCCCAGCCATATGGTCGCGGATGTATGTGTGACTAGAATGGTCCTGGTTATATGGCTAGGACCACACAAATCTAGCCATGTATACTTGGTCAGGTTCCACCTAGTTTTTCCCTAGCAGACGACCACGACGGACCTTATCACTTGACGAAGTTAACATCTTTTGAGTGGCATGACATTGTGGGACTAGGCCACAAAGTCCCACGACGTGTTAAGTTATACGTCTACGAAACCTTTGCCTTACGGGTTACAATAAATCCGATAAGAGCATGCATTCACAACCTTTATGATCATCATCTGTTAGTATTTAGTATTTTTTTTTCTACCCATCAGTGAGTCTCTCATTCTCCATTGTTGGTAAGTGTACGGAAACTATGGCTAACAACACACATAATTCGTATCAGACAGTATACAGATAAAGAATCTGACATTGTACGATACAATAACCCTCAAGGACGCACCTAAAGCACCTAGAAGACTAATGAAGACTGCACTAATAAGGAGACAACAACCTAAGACTCCCCTAAAATCAAGGCACCAACCTAGGAGAGAGAGAAAGAGTGTGTGTGAAAAGACAAGACATGTTGATATATAAATAAATCATCTAGTCCATATAATATTAAAAAAATTTAATATATACTTTGATTTTGAAAATATCGAGTATAATATTACTTGGAAATAACATTTAGTAGATTAGGGGATTAGAAATAAATGTTTCTTTAATAAATACGCTCCAATAGATTTTACAAACAATGTATAAATATGGTTTTAACATGGCGTAAACAGTGTTATAGAAACGCCAATTATAATCTTACTTGGAAATTTATTTAGTAGGTTTCACAAATGGAATAAAATATTTCGCAATTATAATACAGTGTAATAAGTTTCACAAAGTTTTTCCATTATAACAATTTTCACAAGTTTTGTACACAATATATTTCCCAAAGTTACACGAATATATGAAATTGAATCATGTTTATTCAATTTATATACAAAACATAGTTCAGTTTAAATGTATACAATGTTAACATCAAATAAAAATTCAACTTTATAGTTGAAATTACATATTGTGGCTTGCATCTTTCATGTATTGGATATCATACGTATGGAAAGTATACTTCAGACGAAAGTTATGCCATATAAAACAATATTTGAAAAACAATCGATGTGTACATCTTTAGAGTTCACACTATTTTTAGTTCTATCGAAAGTATCGAAGGCTATAAGTTAGCTAAATATTACTAAAAATTCATCTTTAGAGTTCACACTATTTTTAGTTCTTTATTGCAAATGTGCTGGCATTTGTATAGTATTTATAAAATTTACTTCTGTGGCAGATTATTTGACAGTATAATGCGGAGACAATAAATGAACACATGGGGGATTGTTCAACTCGTCAAGAGAGAATTATGAAACAAACTGCCGCAAGAGGATTTATAAAATATGTTGGGTTGAGTTTTCAATGATTTGATGGTAAATAATAGAAGATGAAAGTAAAAAAGTAAAAATTAATTTTGTTGTCGCATCCACATTAGCGTCCTACGTGGAAGTTGACGTTGAAGGTCAAAAAATAATAATGGACAGAGATAAGGACTGAGGTAACAAATGATTGGTTTTGTTGCATTTGTTGAAATGTTGGGGACCAATTTATTACATAAATAAATGATGTGGACTAACGTGAGACAAGTCACAAACATGGGAGACTAGCCATGTTTTTTTAGCTTGTAACATGCAATATAATTTATTTAATATACAAAATGATGTTTGAATAGTTTTATAATATGAGAATGCATAACTCATTGTTTTTATTATACTTTCTTACTATTTTTAGTAATTTGATGAATTGTAACCTAGAACTAGAATAAAAAAGTGACTGGTCAATTTATGTATATTTTGCAGGTCATTAATGTTCAACTAGACCATAAGAAGAAATCATACAACCTCAAAATTGGCTACGAAGACTAGTTGGGACGTGCTCGATTCCAAGCTGGGACTAAATTAAGAGAGATATATATATATATATTAAAAAATATTATATGCATACAGCTGTCTTAACATGTGTTTCAAATTCTAATGTGTTATGAACTTTTTTATTTTTTTTTAATCAATTTTGGTATAAATAAATTTCTTAATATTATTATGATAATCTAAATGATTATATGCACATTACTTGATTTAATTTAATATTTAATTATTGTTTTTACATCAATATAATAATATAATTTAATTTAATTTAATTTAATATTTAATTACAGACTTCAAATCCACCCACGAAATATGGAGATTTTCATCTAGAATTAGATGTCTAAAAAATAAATTCTAGAGTAACTGAAGGAGTCAAAAAATAAATTATTCTAATTGGATTTCGTTAAAAAAACATTCAAGTAATAACTACTCTTATACAATAAAATATACTTCTTTATCTAATTTTTTTTAAATCAATTCGTGTTATAACTCCAATTCTCTGTAAAATGTAGATTGCAAGAGTAGTTGGAGCTGTTGGGCTTTCCCTCTCTGAAGTTTTTGATGAGGCTAAACTTGTTTCCTATAGTGATGCTGATTGGGCTGGATGTCCAGATAGACGTCGATCTACTACATGTTGATGTATGTTTTTAGGCGACGCTCTAATTTCTTGGAGGTGTAAGAAACAAGATCGTGTTTCTAAATCCTCTACCGAAGCTGAATATCGTGCCATGTCTAGTGCTTGTTCCGAAATTGTATGGCTACGCGGTCTTCTTGAGGAGGTTGGATTTCCTCAAACAACTTATACCCCTCTTCATGCTGATAACACTAGTGCCATTCAGATTGCCACCAATCCTGTTTTTCATGAGCGCACCAAACACATTGAAGTTGATTGTCATTCCATTCGAGATACTTTGGAAAAACGGGTGATATCTCTTCCTCACATCTCTTCTGATCTCCAAGTGGCTGATATTTTCACCAAAGCTATGACTCGTCAGCAATGTTAATTTTCAGATCTCCATCATATTTTTTAACATTAGACAGAGGAACAACGGTATTTGTCATATGGTTTGAGGCTCCAGAATCGAAATGCCATGGTGTGGAATAATGTTTTGGATTACCCGAGAGTCCAAAAGCAGAAAAAGCAGAAATTATCATTTGTTGAACCATTTCAGGAGTAAGTGTGTTTGGATTTGTTGTTGGAGAAGGAACATGAACAATCGGCGAGGCAGTAGGCAATGCAGTAGAACAAGCACTAGTGGAGGCATGATAAGCAATACCTTGTCGTCGTTCAGGTCGAGTGGGACAAGCAGAGATGATGTGCCCTTTTTTCTTGCAGTAGTTGCAGACCTTTTTGGGACAATCCCGAGCAATGTGGCCGAAATAATTACAACTATAGCATTGGATGACACGCATGTCTCTATTTTTATTTCTCGCTTGTGTTGCATAAGCTACCTGAACCTGTGTACTGATACTAGCTTGATGTTCAATAGATGTCTGAGTTATCATTCGCTGCTCCTCACGAAGAAGTTCACCCAAACATGCATCCAGAGATGGTACAGGATGCCGATTCATCAGATTAGACCGTACGATGTCAAAATCCAGTCGTAGCTTCATTAAGAACTGATCTCGTCTGCTGGTTGCATGCATTGTCTGGATAGCAGAAAGAGCTGAAGCAGGAATATAGGCATAAATTATATCTGAATATTCTGCCCAAAGGTTTTGAAAACCTGAAAAATATGCTTCAATGGAAAGACTTCCTTGAGTGTAATTAGCCAATTCATACTCCAATTGAAATCTTCTAGCAGAGTTGTCTTGATTATAAATTGTTTTTAGATAATTCCACATACCAGCAGCGGTTTTATAGGGCTTCAAGGTGAGAACAAGATGAGGTTCGAGCGAACTAAGAATCCAAGTCATGATTCTAGCATCTGTTATTTCCCACTTGGACAAAGCATTAGCATCTAGAGGGGCGGGATCACTCCCATCAATATGACCCCATAATTCTTTTCCTTTAACATACAATTGAAATTGAAATTTCCAAGCAGAATAATTTTTCCCCGTAAATTTAATATGAAACGGCTCGAATTTATCGAGTGACATGATGTAACCAAGAAAACAGATCCACAAGAACAAAAAAATCTGAAATAAAACTAAAATCCCCAAATTCTCTAAAGAAAAAAATATTTCACTACCCAAATACTCTCGAAATTCAGAAAAATCTGAAACTAAAAATCCCCAAATACTCTCGAAATTCAGAAAAAAAAAAAACTCACCACCCAAAATACGCGAAAAACTCACCACCAAAAAACTCTACGAAAAAAAATCAGTTGCACTCTGATACCATGTCAAAAGTATTGTCTTTCTCAAAAAAAAGTATATCTTATTTATCTGTCTGGTTCACCTTTTATACTACTTTGTAGCAGTTACAACAATTAATACTAGAATATTTATTTTTCTAAAGTTGACATAGACTATTGACTATAATTAATTATCATATATATTATACTACAATATATATTGACTCAATCTTTGACTAAATAAATATACTACAATATATATTATACTAAATAAATTAGATATTAATCTAATTTATTTCCTGTAACACTGATAACAGTAGTAACAAAGCAGCAGCACTTGAACTGTTAACTATCTAGAACTGCATTTTATTTTGTCAAGTTATGACCTTCATATGTGATAACTTCATCATTTATGATGTTCTACTATTGCGGATCATAAAATTTGTGTTGTTCTATGGTTAGATGACAAAAAATCAGAAGTATCAATAAATATGAATTTATGAATCTGAGGTCTGATGGTGTGCTTCGGTATCTGCCTCGGCCTATGCAGTCAAATGGAAAGCCCTGAGTGGTACAGTTCACAAATCTTTGTAACAAGTTTTTTGTTTTCGTATTCGTTTGCAGATTATATAAGTTTGAAGTGAATCCTATTTTGGTTTTTGCATTTGTTTTAAGATATCTGGCTCAGTGAGGAAGAGGATAATGACGAAGAATCATTTTCTTGGGATGGAGGAATTATCACGGCTGGAATAGTTTAAGCAATGATACTATGATTCATGTTTTTTCGCTTCTACATATTTGTGATAGAGCGAATCTCTCACAAACCTGTAGACCGTGTAAGATTCTAGGGGCTTCTCCGTTTCTGTGGATTTTATTGGATACTTCTATATACACCTTTAATATCTCCACGGCAGCTTCTATTGCTTCTTGGTGTGTTCATCTTCATAATCTTAAGTTCGGGTAGGGTGACACTGGTACTACCGAGGCCATAAATAATCTTCAAGCTAAGAAATTGCGTGAAATAAGAAGCTCTGGTCACTGTACAGATATAGCAGATGATATTATATCTGCAGTTGTTGCGCATCACGAGTCCTCGAGAACATTCAATTACTGATTATGTATTTGTGTATCGCAAGTCATACTATTAAAATAATAGCGTTTTGCTGATTAAGGTTAAAGAAACTTCGCCTCTGTTTACAAGAATAATTTATTGTAATTCTATTAATGCTTTGGTCATCCATTGTACACATTTAGCTTATATTGGCTTCTTACGATGTCCCAGTATCGACGTACGTGGAAATCTACCATCAGTTCGGTTTCAATCAATTGTTTGGTCGTGTGTAAAGTTTGAACACATGTCCAAAACTTGGTTCAAGCTCTCAAAACTAACTGGATTAGCTATTTCAGGTACTGATATATGTTTAGATCACATTTAAAAACTACTCTCATCCACAAAGATTTTGAAAGATTTTGAAAGTTTGATGTGTCTTAAAATGCCTTTTTTCTGCACAAAACCCGGACATTGCTAAAATAAATTAAAAAAAGAGGGACAACATTATTTACACCTTTTTCTAATCCTTTTGAAGGGAGCATCTTTGTTTTCCGAAACAACGAAAACAAAATTCTCTTCTGAATGGAGGAATTCAACTAAGAAAGTTAAAAAATTGTAACAATTATAATTTGACTTGAATGGAATAATTTCCACGCACCTAAATCTACTGCTTCATATGTAGCTCGTAATTGGTAAACAAAAATATGAAAATTATTTTATGCATATCTTTTATTTATGTATTTATTAGTCAAATATAAAATATAAATATACACTCAACTAATTTAATTAAAAATATAATATAAATAGAATACCCTAAAAAATAAAGAATAATAAAATTATAAAATGGTCAAAGTCATTAAAAATAATTAAATAAAAAATAATATAGTATTTTATGAATATAATTTTTTTGTGGTAAAAAAAACAATCCATTGATGATGCAAAAATAAATATTACAACAAGACCAAAAATTGAGCAGAATAGAAATTGTTACATAAATTTGATTAAAATGCATATTGGCAATAGGCTAACAAAAATTTATTGGTTTTGGCGAAATTAGGGTCAAAGGGATAACTAGCCCCAAAATTTTGACCAATTTTAAAGTTTACCAAAAATATCCTTTAATCCCCGACGGGTGAAAGAGTTTCGAGTTTCACCCGACGGATGAGAAGGTTTCACCCGTCGGTGAGTTTCCCCGCCGGTTGAGAAGGTCTCAACCGACGGGTGAACAAATGGGTCCAAGGGAAAAACGGTAAAAGTCCAAAACGTTCAAATTTTGGGAATGGTTAACATTTTTTGGGCCCCATTTTAGCCATAACCTAATCTATTTCTTGAAAAATCGAGAAACTAGATTTGTTTCCTCTCAGATTTTGATATCACACATGCTTGATGTTGATCATGATGTCATTACCATCCAACATGAGCTTATGTTGCTATTGATATTCCTCTATGATCTTGAAGTTTTGACTCTAGTTGATGATATAAATTGTACTTGCAACTATAAATATTTGGTGAGGTGTACCTGAAGGGACTGGGGAGTTAATTGAAATGAAGACACAATTGGTTTTAGAATTGAGGCCTCATTTGACCACCCAATCATCGACACGATTCTATAAACATGTTTTATAACTATTTCTGAGATAATTAAGGTCTTGCAAAGAGAAATTAAATGCTGTAGATAACCAAGAGATTTACCAACACTAAGAATTTCAAATAATGCTAATAAATCAATTTCAATTTCTAAACAATTCATATTATTTGAATTACAAAATAATAAAGCTTCAAACAAAGCTCTTCATTCAACAATTGAGGGAGTATTTTTACCAAATATAGTGCTAACTGCATGTAAGAGGTCTTCTTTGTGATTCCTAATGAAAAATCCATCACTGAATTCACCATTAGTTATACATGATCCATCACAATTTATATTTTTTCTATTATGTTCATGGGTTTCCATTTGACATGCGAAATATTGTAAAAGACAAAAGTATGGTGAAAAAAACCAAGTGTGTTGACTGTTTTCACATCACCTGTCCAGTACTTTGATTTTAAAAGGCCAGCACAATCAAGGTTTGTAACAATATGGATAATACTGTCAATTACACTTTTGAGAGAATGATGGTTATTCTTGTGTTTAGAGTTGTTCCTAGCAGCCTAAACGGTCCAGCAAATGATGGAAAGTAACATAACTCTTATATAAATGTGCTTTGTGGTTGACCTGAACCAAATATGTATTATATGAGTGATATTCATATAATTATTAATGAGAATGCCAAAGAGTCCAAAGTATTGGCAAACTTCTTAGGCCACTTTGCAGTTGACAAAAATATAGTTAGTTGATTCCAAGTTATCACAATGTTGGCATTTAAAAGTCAAACTAATGTTTATCTTCTGAATAATAGAGTTAACTGATATAAAAGAATTTAGAATCCTCCAAAGAGTGAATACCACTTCTTTGGAGTGATTTTATTCCAAAAAAAATTTGTGTATCAAGGATTTAAGGTGCTTATGTCTGATTATGTATTATGTGTTTTTGACAGAAAAGCTTCTATCAGGTGATAAATTCCACGAGTTATTTTTCCAGAATTGAGAAACCTTTGTTTTGTTATACCAAGAATTATCTTCATTAAGAGAAATAATGATAAATAGATGAGAATTATTCCATTTGTCCAACTAGAAATAAATATTTCCATTACTAATCTTCCAAAGGATGTGATTTTCAGTTAAGTTTCTTTATTTTTAAATTTTTCTAGAGACTTTAAAATTAGTTTTTTGGCTTTTGTTTGAAAAGGTTGAGAGGTGGGACACTAGATAAAATGCATAAGGATGGACCAAAGAGGCATATGTTCTATAATTATCGTTTAAAATATGATTTATTTATACAATATGATTTATTTATAGATAGAATGCAATATATTATTGTACTTTTAGAATATAATATAGCTATTGTGATCTCATATTTACAAAAGTAGGAGATAAAAAACAATATGAGTTTGATGTTTAATAAATAAAAGTATTATTTTGTATTAATTATGTGACCGTGTATTTTTTCATATTCCATCACATATTTTTTTTAATTATGGTTAATTTTTTATTTAAGATACAACCCATTAGACTCTTATTATTGTGGGTCGAGTAATTGGGTTAGAATAATTTTACTTATATTAGTAGCTTCTAATTTTTACAAGAAAGTCGAGAAAGGATTAAAATTTGTAAAACATTCGGGCCATTTGTTATCTTTGCTTAGCTAAGGTGCCCAAATCCCTATATTCCGAATGTTTTTTTATTGACCGATACCACAAGCTAGTTTCAGCTATGTGTTTGTGTTGCCTTTGATGAAATCTCAACTAACACTAGCCAAATAAAAACTCGGAGGCGTCTCAAGATTGTGTGGTGTTAACCATTTTCCTGCCTGTATTAAAAATCTTGTGCTAACCAAAACATCAATTCCCTAAAAACTTATATTTTTGTGAAGGGAAACGAGTACATGAAATAAAAAACATGATCCTTGGTTAATTAAAACATTCAACTAAATTTTTAGGGCCTTCCATAAGCTTGAATCTGCTTTGGAATATGCCTAGAAATAAGATAATAGTCTCTCTAGTATTTTTTAGAATATGAACAATGTACTAAGTCACCAAGTCTGAAGAAATGAATGATTCATTATGGTGTGATGGACGTTTTGTTTTGTCATAATATAGTTTCCTTTGATTTGGAGATGGTTGAAGCTTTACGGGTGATAATTGGTTGTTGGACAAATATATCCTTCTATATATTTATATACTCGACCCATAAATTTAAATAATATATAATCATAACCGAGTAAGTGTTATAACAGACGAGTGAACTGTAACTAAACAATAATATCATATGGGAAGTGCATGTGTGCTGGAGGATGGTGAAAGCGCATGCGTTGAGGGATAGATCCAAATATGTGGGATATTTTGGTTCTTTCATTATGAGCTTACATTTGGAATAAGTGGCGTTTGCATATTATGATTAAAAGTCTATCATTGGATTAAAACCATCTGAAATATCCAAACAATACTACATACTATCACTCTTCATTTTTAGTTTTCTTTGTTTTCTTCATTGTTATCCTCAATAATATACTTTGATTCTTAAAACTAAAAAAATGAAATATATCTTATGTTTCCTTAAAGAATCCATCAAGGTGAATCGACCTCTTATAAAGTCAAAATTTTAAACAAGTAAGTGAAAAAAGTCAAATGAAGGTAGAGTACTGCCACGAGAGGGATGACTCTAACAATCAAAACCCTTTGATTAGTGCATATTTTGGGTCACTGTCATGCACCAAATCGAGGAAGTATACTCAATGTTAGTGCTGCAGAGAAGGAGGCAAAACTTCAAATGATAAATCAGGGTGATTCGCATCAACATATTGTAAGGGAAGATATTGTTCATATAACTATCATTAATGTCATAGATTATTAGAGTGAACCTCAACACACCTATCATAGATCAACAAAAATAAAAAGTAGAGCTCCCATTGTCATGGTCCAGGCCGGAGAAAATCAACCAAACATAGTTCAGTATGTGATGAGTATTCTTAGTGTTGTTGAAACTAAGAAGTTGGGTGCGGACCCTTATAATTACATGTGGACCAAAGATCAACGTGATAGATTAGATAAGTAAGGGATTCCAGATAATGTGGTGGTTAAATTCATAAATATGGGTGATACTCTTTTGGATGCTTATTCTCACGAGTTGGTGTTCTTCACCTAATTGTTTAAAACGAGGTTTCGATTTCCCTTGATCTAGGATTTGTTGAAGTTCTTTACAAACACTCATGAAATATTCTAAAACTATTATTGCCTTCAAAGTTAAAAAAACAAGATGGTGCTTTGAGGAAGAATACTAAAAATAAGCCATCACTAGATATAAATGATATTGTGAAGCTTGTTATTGTAAAGATCGAGAATATTGAAGGCATGAAAACTATAGTTGGCAGTATGAGAGTTGATAGGGGAAACCCGAGAGGTAGAGTTGATAGCCGATAACACGATATATCCCTTACTAAGTCTACCAATGTTTTTGGAGTTTGGGTCTACTAGACGAAAGAATTTTAAGGCCAAGAGAAAGAGTACGCAAATAGATCTAAGCTTGCCAAAAATTACGGGCCATCTACTAAAGCTGGAATAGATCAGACTCGTGTTACATAGGTTTTAGTTGTTGAATATATAATTCTAGTAATGCTAAAAAATGCATAATGGTGTATCGACTGAAGTAAATTTTCCTGATATTAAGACATTAAACCATCCTCCTTGACCAAAAGTTATTGACAGTTCTATTTAGGATATGCATAGTCAAATATTTGACGTTCGTGATCTGCACAACCCAGTTAGGAACATTGGTGCTAGGTTTTCTACCATTTGGGAGGATTCATTTTTACAACATCATAGTCGACTATGTGTTATAAAGTGCCACCACTCCTATATAAATGTGTGTGGATTGTTGAAGATGACTCGCATCATGTGACTTAACTCCCTACTATTTAAGGATAATAGAAATTCCCTAAGTGGTATGAGTCTAAATATGGACTGCAAGGCCTTGAAAAAAAAAGTTGTTAGGGTTGAAGCTGAAGTTGCTTGTGTGTTGGGCCAACCAACTACCAAGAAGTGCAGTAGAGCTGCTGGGATGGGTCATCCAATGTGAAGGCTAAATAATAAGCTAGTTGGGATGTTATACATGCATCTTCTATGAAGCCAAAATATGTAGGTAATGAACATTCGTTATCCAAAGGTTCGAAGACCTTCTAACTAGTACATGCTTAAGTGCCATTGAGGAAACACAATTTGGTTATTCATATGAGGCCGAAGGTGAGGAAGTTTTTGTGATAATTTATTCTATTCTTCAAGTTATTTTAAAAATTGCAGATGTTGGAGGCAGGGATATAAGTTAACTAAGGTAGCCTATGAGGTAGGTTTGACTAGGATGTTTGAATTATATGTGCTTACTTACTTTGGCGCAGATTTCTGAAGTAGTAAGTAAGTATGTTTTTTTTCAGCCATGTAGAGGAGGTTTCTCAATCATTTGTCACTAATGGATTTGGCCATGAGGCAGTTGGGCCTTTGTATGGATATAGGTTCCTCTTTTAGTTTACTTTTCTATAGTGTTTTATGTATTTCTATATGTATTGTAGATGATATTGAATGCCTTCATCATGTTGTAGCATGTCTTCCCAACTCTTATCAACTTTAGGGTTGATCTTCAACCAATCTTAGAGGTTGTTGGTTACCTATTTGATGATAGTTTAGAAGTGAGGGTTGTCTTTCATGTAAAAAGAGAAGTCAATGAAAGGCTAAATGTTAGGTTGGTGGATAAACATTGTAATAAAATTATGTTCAAATATGAACTTTAATCCAAGTCTGAAATCATTAGCAAACATGAGGAAAATATTTATCGTAAGGTCTTATTTATCTCAAAGCTTCATGGTGTATCAAAGACTATCACAAAGTTTTGCTTATTTTTTATTGATTGGCGGCTTTATGTAAAACATCACTCCACGTCAAGTCGAGCTGATCTCTCGTTTAATTAAAATGCATGCTAAGGGAAATGAGAGCTAACTTAAGTTTAGAAGGATGAAGAAGCTGAATGAATTGTTTCTCAAATGGAGAAAGGGGTGTTGAAGACGTTGTTTGATGAAGCCTTGTTCCTACAGAAAGAGGTGGAAAATACCTTGGTGGTTGAGCGAGCAGAATAGGATAATAGGTGGCTGTCTTCAAAGAATCCATGGTTGAAGCAACTGATGATGTTATGCACCAAGCGGAAAAAAAGGCATACTACCATTTGATACAGAGTTTCAAGAAATACTTTATTGAACTATGTTCCTAACCATAAATGACCTGATATACGTGATTGGGTTATTTCCTCTGAGGATGAGCATTTGATGTCCTCAAAGAGAGATGGTCACTTAGTGTATGGGAAAAATATAAAGGTAGAAAGAAAAATGTTAATTCGGTTGTCTGATAAACATTAGAGGCATTGTATTATTAAGCCACTGACTGCCTTATTTTGTAATACTTCTGACTCACAACTAACAAAATCATGTGGGAAGGCCAACGATAATGTTACATAGTTGTGGGTAACTTGAAACGTATTTATCCAAATAAGGTGAATCATACATATGACTTTAGACCATAATATTTCTTACTACATTAACTTTGCCAAATCTGGCGCAAAACAAAATGACAAGACCTTATCTTTATCTTACACACTCAGAGCCTTACAACATAAAACTAAAAGATATTTTGAGGTGAGACGGTTAATCCTCAGAGGATGAAAAACTCCACAAGAAGTTACGATTGACCTCTAAACTTAGACCATTGTCGGCCGATACCCTTTTGAACACGACACATACTACATGGCCGGATGTTTGAATGATTTTAAAAAATAATCTTCCTTAAAGGAAGAGTATCATACCTGATACCACGCTAGAGAAGTAGTTAGCAATCAAGATCCAACGAATTTTGTCGCAAAATTTCACTATAAAGAGGCTAAGAAAAAAAAAACAATCCGACCTGGCAGGCACATCATAAAGAGGGAAACAACAATTAATTTTTTTTATAGTTATTTGACTAATAATGCTCATATGGGAATATCATTATAACCTCTTAAAACTATGCTTTTAGTCCCCCATACCACCATTGAATGACACGTCGACCACTTTTAGAATCATCTAGCTTACATTGGCGAGGATGTATGTTTTCAGAAAAAAACATTAATTCAAAACCAATAGATACGTTTGCGTAGATACGTTTGCGCATATACAATTGTGACCACCAAAACTATTTTGTTACACCAATACGTCACCACACTACCAAACAATCAAGAATACATGATGGTCACAACAACACACTGCTTTCCATATAACTATATGACAGTCGATCACAATTATATGTTGTAAGTTATATTTCCGCATGAGCTCTTATTTATGAAATTTATCAGTATACTCTTCCAATTATGTTTTTTTATATTTTTATCGAATAAATATATTATACTACCACCAATGCCTTCATTCGACTTACCAAAATATAAAAAAATATAAACACATACTCCATCACATTACTAGCACAGAACATTACGACATTCAATCAAGAAAAAAGTTTGGATAAGTCGGGAGTTTTAAATCTTCTGTAGCCCCTATAATACTAAGTTATTCAATAAAAAAACAAGTAAAGATAAGTATGGAGTCTTAAAATATCTTTAACACCTTCAATGTTATGACATTCATCAACGAGGAACTAATATTTAATACAATGTTCATGTCATAACTATGCTACATTATTTGCTATTATTTTTGTAATAAGTCTTAATATTCAGCCACATTACAACATATTGCCTACAATCCTAAGTCAATCATTCACTATTTTACAATGACTAAATGAGGTATTGCATTATAGCAATGAGTAACAAAACCAAATCTACATTGACAAGACACTTTTGAATTCAAATAAATAAAGTAAAAAAATCCAAGACAATGTCCAACAATCTAGCAGCATGGTACCCATTCGAGGACTCTTTTCCTCCTAGAAAATAGAGCTTTTTCTATTCAAAGGAGGTTTTCTATTGACAGGGGGTTTGTCACGTATGTCGGAATAGGGGCAGCACAAATTAATCTAGAGACATTTATAAGATTAGTATGGTTAGAGGGAAAAATTAATCTACCAAAGTATTCGAAGACTCTAGGTAGTCCGACAAATAAGGTTTCTATACTACTTGATATTATTTAGGAATGAATATTCTACATCAACCAAAAAGAAATATAAAGAGTTCACAAGCTTCGAAAAATGTAAATCAAAAGTAATAAAAAATATTGAACTTCACTAACATAGTTCTTCCTTAATTCTTTCACAATGACTAGGTGCTTACGGATAATGGCATATTTAAAACGTATTGTTAATGTATTCTCACTAGTAACCCACCAGGCTGCTGATGCATTACCACCGCCCGTGCCAACAATCTCGCCTAATGTCTTTTATCTTGTGGCTCTCTTGTCAATAACCCATTTTCTTATGACGTTCTTGCCGACGGTCATCTAGCTGATCTCATGGCACGACTACAACTGCAAGTCAGTTATAAAGATGTTAAGGACCTAGAGAATTACACGTTTACTACTATAAACTCATACAAAAAATATATCAGTCTGTTATAATTTTTCATAATTATGATGGTAATCAATATTGTATCTTAAACGTATTTTTTTATATTTTCCTCTTTATATAAATGAGATAAATTCAGGTAATAAGAGCATCTTACAAACTTTTTATAACTTAGTCATTTCAACATTTATCAAACTCAATAAGATTTATCCAAAGGACTTTCTCTCACTAACATTTATCTACAAATTTCTCGATTTCATCTGTGGCAAAAAACTATTGTTCTTCATGGACACCTACTCTAGATATAATTAAATCCAAGTACACTAGCTTCAACAAGAAAACCATGTATTCATAAAAGAAACATGTTTTTTACTGTTATGAAATTCTGTTATTCAACCTTAAGTGTAGACTAGCTACAAAGATACTTAGAGAATGAGATATTACATAACCAAACTGGCCAAAGGTTGAAGGTCTACATCGATGATATTTTATCAAATCGACAAAACATAGCACCCAAATGAATAAACCTCAAGAAAACTTTTACAACCCTTTATATATATAAATTTAAACATATTTGTACGTACAAACTTCAAACTTTACAAAGACATGACATATCACAAAAACATGCATGAAGCAGCGCCTCACCAACAAGAAAACATCACTCAATCATTTTGTGTCTAAAATTTTGTACAATACCCTTTTTAAAGTACTTCGAGAATCCCATAAATTCCAATGGACTAAAAAGTATAAGGTCATCTACCAAAAACTAAAGTATTATAGATCTTAAACTAATTATTATAAAGAACTTTACCTCATCGTTGGTGACCGTACCGTCATCATCACACTAGTTGTTAAATATAACAATATGTAAAGGCCAATATATTACGTCAGCTACATCTTGGAAGCAATCAAAAAGCGCTACACAAATCTAGTTTTATTTGCATTGATAATATCTACTAGGAAAATGTTACATCATTTTCAATGGCATCACATAATAATTTCTACAAAACTCCAAAACAACATATTTTCACAAATTAATACATTCACTAATATAATAAATTTTGTTTTGCCATTGACATGGACTCGAAGCCACAAACAAGAATGTTTAATATAAAGTAGTGATCCTCAACCTATAACTCGACCTCACGTATCTCATGTTTGATTCCTAAATTTTCATCAAACAGATCCTTGATGCGTACAATACATACTATGAGAGAATTTTTATAATCTGATAAACGCTAAGCGAATTGCAACGTACAATCAGTGTATTCACCCACACATAGATAGTGAGAGCCAAAAAATAATATCATATGCGCTCTTGCATCCCATATTATGGAGAGAAAACATACTAATCAAACGTTATAAGGAATACTTTGTCAGTCATGATATGACCCGCGATATCAAATTTGATAAAAATATTCAAGAATTATTAGATTTTGATACGTTCAAATAATGTAAAAAAAATCAACCAAACAATACATGATTGATGAGATCCTACCCAATAATGAAAAAAGGGAAAAACAACAAATATTAAGTTGTGCGGTATTTCATCCTCAACAAAATTTGATATTTACGCTTCCAATAATCATATGTTGGATTATTTGGTTTTACATGAATAAAACTAAACATATTGGTTCTCTTATTTCTCATAATATAATTATAGATAAGATTTATCAGATATTTTTTAATCTTAATTGCTCTTACATCTTTAATAGAAAATTATGGCATGGTGACCTTAATGTAGCTAACAATCGTGGTTGCTTCCTGCACACATTACCTAGTAAAGCTATGATTGTTATATAGATTCACCCTAAGGCCAAATTGAACCCTTAGGGTTCTTGCCTCTTTAATGGAGAATCAAGTGGGACTAGTATCTTTAGCGATACTAATGGAAAAATTATTCATGCATATGGTAACCTTTATGACAAACAATATCCTCTAATTGTAGAATATATTTCCATTCTAGATGGCTTTCTCATTTGCAATCAAAAGGGCCTTAAAATATAGATATTGAAACAAATTCATCATTGTTAATTGATATGTTGGCCAAATGTGTTGGACTTTGGTATTTAAACCCAATATTAAAATATTGCAGAACATTAATAATATATATAATAACTATCAAATACATTTTTAGAGTCCGATACCAAGCATCAGATTGGCTGGCTTGCTGGACTCTAAAGTGTAAACTGGAATTTAACCTTGTTAATCACCAAATCACAAGCCTTTTAAAAGTTATAACATTTCTCGAAAGTTTGGATTATGTTTACTTGAGATTAGATGAATAGGAATTATAGTTCAATCATTTATATATATATATATATATATATGATCAATGTTTTGTTTTTCATCATCAATAGCCTTATCTTGTTCAAGTTGGCTTTGTAAGATAATCTCTAATGGGGAATCAAAACTGCTTCAAACCTTTAATTGAATGGATGATTTCAGAGAGGTTGCAGTTGTTGTTGAAGAAGTTGTTGGTGTGACTGTTCAAGAAAGTGCTCGTTTGTATTGCTATTTATTATTTCATGAAGCAGACCCGTCAAGTCAGGCTTCCCAAATTCAATCAAGAACCTTGCTTCCTACCCAAGATTGGCATATATCAAGATGTTCTTCCAATTTAGGATTTATCTGCTATTTGTTTTTAGTCATTCATCCAAATTGTAAACAATATTATTTAATCAATAAGTTGACATTTATTTTTTAACTATATCGCTTGTAGCATCACGATGTCCGAGGCCACGATTATCATTAAAGAATCAATATATGTTTTGGTTTATAGATGATAAAATAATAATCTTACCGACCCATATGTGATGTGACAAGTGTCAGTATTTGAGCAACCTTATCTATATATTATCCCAATGACCATTTTTTAGTGGTAGTTAACTTTACAGTTGAAAAATCCTATTGTAAGCCCCCTCAAAACTAAGTTTGACGACGCACAGCTCATCATCACATCGGTCAACTACTCTTCTAAATGATTGAGGAACCACATCGATCAACTACTCTTCTAAATGATTGAGGAACCACATCGGTCAACTACTCTTCTAAATGATTGAGGAACAAATGATAAAAATTAATCCACAAAGAGAACACCCTAATTTATATTCGATAATAAATTATGTACAAATTTGATATACAGAGGATCATAGTCTCCGATGGCGGAACTAAAAATTAAAACAAAAACGTATCCACCTAATGACACAAATTTAGTATCAGCCACCAATTCTCATCTTATTTCACCTTCAAAGAAAAAGCAAGTGAGATCACCAACATAACAATCATAAAAAACTGTAAATAGTCTTTTAACCACTAAAGGAGAACCGGTTAAAAATGTACATAACATAATGTTCTCTTACATACGACCATAACATAATGTTCTCTTACATACGACCATAAGAACCACATTCGAGAAAAAAAAACATTTATTTAACATATGAAATGGAAGTGATCCTTTATGCCAAAATTAACATTAATTTACCCCTTATCAACTACTATAATTTTTCAACCAATGTCGTCGCAAAGTTGTTAAACTCAACTTTTTAGAGAAATAAAATAAGTCACCTAAATTTGACACAATTACTAGAGTAACTTTGTCTTCGTGCAATTCATTAATGGGGTAAACCAATGAAAGTCATACAGGGGATCATTTTGTAGGTTTTGAACAGTAACTCGTCCCTGGATTATCGCACTTGGTGACAGATAGTCCCTGGACTTTCAAAAGTCCATTCGTAGTCCCTCGACTATCCAGTTTGGATAAAGTTAATCTCCTTGCATGTGTTGACTATCCATTTTTGTGACATATAGTCCTTCAACTATTCATTTTCGATAAATTTAGTCATTTGACTTTCTATTTTTTATTAAGTTAGTCCTCTTAATAAGCATGCGCATAAGACTAACTTTATCCAAACTGGATAGTCCAGGGACTACCAACGGACTTTTGAAAGTCCAAGGACTATATGTTACCAAACTGGATAGTCCAGGGACTACGAACGGACTTTTGAAAGTCCAGGGACTATCTGTCACCAAAGTCGATAGTCCAGGGACAAGTTACTGTTCAAAGCCTCATTTTGTATGCATAATTCAATACACATAGATCCTGGAAAAAGAAATTCAACAAAAGTTTGATGTATCTAAATTAAGATAAAATTCAAATCAAAAGGTATTATATTATATGCGCAAAAGTTGTCTTAGTGAATATATAATATATTTTATTTTATCAAGTTGGGTATTTTTTTCGAATGTTGATTAGATGAAGTGATCGGAATTGATCTATACACGATTTCGGATCATCGGAAACAAAATGGAATCAGAGGAACAAGCTATGAGAGAAAGTATGAGGTTATCCAAAACAAACTATCCAAAAATCCCTAGATCGTTGCGACAAAGACTTGGGCTCGCTAGAAGAATGTTGGCAAAAAGATCCAATATAAGACTATTAATTTTTGTCACGATTTTTTTATTTGTCTTATAATATAAAAATTATATTTTTTACCACGGTAGGAGTTAGACTAGCCACGAAAACGTGGGGTTGACACCCTACTAGCATTGATTTAAACATCCTTACCGCGACAAAAGTCGGACTTGCTGCATAACTATTACATTATTTTTTGGCAACATTAGCTTTGTTGCGTTGATGGTCTCAGGTTTACTGGAGAAATAAATGTTTCAAACTGGGATAGCCATCACATTCTACTTGAATTTACCTTGAAGGAAGATCTTTGCAAACTCTGGAGAATAAATGTTTGGACTATGGATCATTATGTCATGAGATTGCTGAAATGTACGCCATCTTTCAATCCTAAGGTGGAAAGTCCAATTACTCCTGTTTGGCTCTGTATTGCCAAGGTTCCTGAATTCTTATTCAATGAATCAATAATACAATCTATAGCAGCTACATTGGGTTACCCTATAAAGCTCGTCGTGCCTGACAAAAACAAAGCTCTTCACAATGCTTGTTATGCATTAATAGAGCTTGACTTAATTAAGACAATCCAATATAATGTGTGGGTTGGTTTCGGTGAGAATGAAGGAAACTGGCTTGAAATAAGCTACAAAAACCTTCCTGCATATTGTCAACTATGCAATCATCTTGGCCACATCAAAGAAAAATGCAAGAAAGCAATATGCAAGAGGAAAGAACCTGAATTAATCCTAAAACCACGAGTTGATCCCAGTAAATATGCTAAAGAAGATTTTTTTATCAAGGAGAAGGCCAAAAACCTAGAACATGCTAACTAAAAACAATCCGTGAATTCCATAGTTGTTATACCAACTACTGAGATCATGAATATCAGCAAAGATATTAGCAATATTCCTTCAACATCCAAAGCTAACATTCATAATGACAATACAAATCAAGGAAAAACTGCCACAGAAGAAAACAAGGAACCTACTGAAAATGAAAAGAAGATTATCGAAGCTATCAAGTCGCTGGATGAAGACTATCATCATTCTATGAAAGATACTTGTAATTCAGGAAGCTATACTCCTAATCAGAATAACATGGGAAGCCTACCTGTTCTGAAAAACAAAGAGATTGACACCATCAATCCAAAATGCCTAAGTAAATCCTCTGAAAACCAACTCAAAGCCACAAAATCTATCCATACCGCTCCAAAACTCAACAAATCTGGTAGCCTTCCCATAACTCCTCCTGCCTCTACACATGATATCAAGGCTATTGGGAAGCTCCTGAGCAGAAAATAAAAAAAACGTAAAGTTAAAACACCAAAAGAACTAAAGACAACCAAAGTCGTAAAATTTAAAGGGTCAGTCAAGCATCCACTCTAAATGACTATTTCAATCCTATATTCTCGGGAGCCAATAGAGAATGAAGATTTAAAATTCCAAAAAATAAGATGCAGCTTCAAGTCTATCTTACCTGGATCAAACAAAACGCTGAAGGCTCACCGGAAACCAAAAGGCTCAACGGAAACCTGGCGTTGTAGTTGTCTGCGATTTAAAGCTGAAACGGCGTTTGGAACAGTTGATTTGGTGGCCCTCGAGTTGGTCTTCTTAAAGGTTAATAGAAATTAAAGTTTCTAATGTTAAGCTCAATCGGATCTTATTTTGATTTGGTTGATCGAGCTCATCATCTTGTTGTATTTCATTTTTGTAAGTTTTTTTGGACTATATTCTTTTTATTAATATAAGATTTTTTTTACTAAAAAAGAAAAAAAACTAAGAAATGCAGTTATACAGGTTATAATTATCCATATCCTTAAATTTCCGTAAATTTGTTCCAATTATGTTGAAAATCATCCAACCTGTACAAGTTTAAAGTTGTGATTGACTTTTGACTTTTGGACGTGCGGTAAAAATCTCTCTATAGCTATGTAAATCACTTTAGTTTATTTATTGATTTCAAAAGGTTCCATAAATATGTAGATTAATTTTAAAAAAAAAATAATGATTAAATTTATTAAAAAAATTGTACCCCAAACACCGGCTACTATTAATAAAAAACCTTCTTCAAACTAAAAAATATAATGCTTCAATAATTGTTTTAAAGTATAGAAAAAACACTTAAAAATTATATCAAATTATTACCCAGCAAATTAAAACTTTTAGCCTTTCGGCTGGTATCACATGCCGACTGCACCTCTCAATCACATGACTCTGCTATCACCCGATTGTACCCTCCAGCTGGTTATCACATTATCCTGCTATCGTTCAGAAGCGACTGCACCGCTCAGCTGGTATCACATGACCCTGCTATCACCCACTGCACCCTCCAGCTGCTATCCCATGACACTGTTATCGTAGCACGTGTTTCTTGTCGCCTTATCCAGATTAATGTCTGGGGCTAGGCTAAAATGAGACCCAAAATCTTTATAGTGAGATCCGGGTTGGTTATAGTGAGACCTCCATTAATTACAAAAATGTCATCCATATAAATAGCTAAAAATCAGATTTCCTTCCCTTTTTTCTCCTCCGAAACCCTAACTCTCTCTACTTCCAAAAATCCAAATTTTTTTCATCGACTTTTTTTGAAATCCAACTCCACGAAGCTGTTAAGGTATGGATTCTACACTTCATGGTGCTTTTTTTTTGCATTTTACATTGTTATTTCTAGTGATATTTAGTGTTTTCCATTCGGGTAGAAAAATTCGATTTTTATGTATTTGGTATTGATTTGTTTGATTTTAAGGACATGTATGTTGTTAGTTAGGAGATTAGGACCGTTTAGGGTGTTAGGTTATAGTGTTAGGGTTGATTTCGGACAGATCTGGGAAGGGGGCGCTGCAGACTCGAGTAGGTGTTTCCACGCATGTCCGTGCATGGAAATACCGGATGCACGCACGAACATGCGGGCATCCGGTATTTCCACGCACGAACGTGCGTAGGTACCCGGAAAGAGAAAAAAACAGGAAACCTCTCTCTATTCGGATTCCAATTTCTGTTCTCAATTGGTTTGATTTGATTAAGATGATTTCTTATATATATGTCTCTTCGGAGACAAAGGTTTTATAGATTACAATTTCTTGGATTTTCTTTGAAGTCAAACAAACAAAACCTCTCTCTCAATTTGGATTCGGTTTCAAATTCGAATACTTTTTTTATAGAAACGCTTCTCTTTCTCTTTTTTTTGCTCTCTATTGATTTGATTTGATTTGGAAAAAAAATGGCAGAAGAGCACCGAATTCCGATACAAGGTCTGTGTGTTAACAATTGTGGCTTTTTCGGTAGCCCAACCACACAAAATCTCTCTTCAAAATGTTACCGAGATGCCCAGCTTAAAGAACAACAATCGTCCGTAAGCTCTTCCTTATCCGTAAGCTCTTCCTTATCGCCTCCAGCAAGACATCGTCAAACTAAAGAAACGACAATCATTGAGTCGCAAGTGGCTGCATCCCCGTCTCTACCACAGCCGTCTCCACCTCTGCAGCAGCCAGGCCGGTGCTATTGTTGCAAGAAGCGAGTCCAACTTACAGGGTTCAAGTGCAAGTGTGGTTTGGTGCTTTGTGGGATGCATAGGTACCCGGATCAGCATCAATGTACCTTTGACTTCAAGAAGATGGGGAAAGACCAAATTGCTAAAGCTAATCCCGTTGTTATAGCTAAGAAACTTGACAAAATATAAATATGTTTAGATTGTTTTATATTGAGATTCATTATGGTTTAGTAAAAGAAAAATAAACAAACAAAATCTCCAATTGTCATTTAAATGTTGTGTGGAGTTTGCAGAAATTAATATTTGTGGGTGTTTGATTGAATTTTGGAGAGAGTTTTGGTAGGAAAGAGAGGAGGAAAAGAGAGAGAAGTGAGTTGGTGGAAAAATTAGTGTTTTTATATGTGGGGGAAATTTGGTAATTTCACAATTGCAGAAATTTTTTGAATATGGGGTCTCACTATAAAGATTTTGGGTCTCATTTTAGCCTAGCCCTAATGTGTGGCGTGCCATTATTCTTACGGGCTAGGCTAAAATGAGACCCAAAATCTTTATAGTGAGACCCGGTTATAGTGAGACCCGGGTTGGTTATAGTGAGACCCCCATTAATTACAAAAATGCCATCCATATAAATAGATAAAAATCATATTTCTTCTCCTTTCTTCTCCCCCGAAACCCTAACTCTCTCTACCTCTAAAAACCCAAATTTTTTCCGGCGACTTTTTTTTGAAATCCAACTCCACGAAGCTGTTAAGGTATGGATTCTACACTTCATGGTGCTTTTTTTTCCATTTTACATTGTTATTTCTAGTGATATTTAGTGTTTTCCATTCGGGTAGAAAAATTCGATTTTTATGTATTTGGTGTTGATTTGTTTGATTTTAAGGGCATGTATGTTGTTAGTTAGGAGATTAGGACCGTTTAGGGTGTTGGGTTACAGTTTTAGGGTCGATTTGGGGCAAATCTGGGTTTGGGGGGCTGCAGACTCGAGTCGGTATTTCCACGCATGTGCGTGCGTGGAAATACCGGATGCACGCACGAACATGCGGGCATCCGGTATTTCCACGCAAGAACATGCGTGGAAATACCCAATCCACATAATGTGGATTCTGGGTAAATCTTCGCAATTTCATGTTTTTTTTTATAGTTTCAACTCTTCTAATTGTTCGGTTTTGTCTTGTGCAGTATGCCTCCTCGCCCACGTCCTCCAGTTACCACTAGAGACTACGAGACGGATCAGGAGACTGAGGAGGTCGCTCGCGGTGAGACTTCTCGCAGTGTCCGGGTCCGTTTGAGAGGGACCTTACAGGCAGTTGAGCGCCCACCAGTCCAGCGTCGCGTATCTCCGGAGCAGCGCTTCCGTAGATACAATGGTCACGTCGTAGACCTGTATTCTACGTTTCATTCGCATAGAGAGCACGAGGCATACAACGTCTTTAAAGGCGATGTAAGTTTTATAGTTTTAATTTACTTTTTAAAGTTATTATTATTATTGGTTTGTGTTAGAAATTTTATTAGTTTAGGTTAGAATCAATTTATATGTTACTGGATTGGATTTTATATTGGTTTAGTTTAGGTTAGGTTAGAATTCATTTATATGTTAGAATGACTTTAGGTTTTAATTTTTAACATTGTCTATTGAATATTACCTGCATTGGATTTGGTATTAGATTTCGATTTGGTATTGGGTTTGTGTTATAAATTTACTAAATTTATATGTTAAGAATTTATATGTTACTGAAATTAGGTTTGTGTTATAAATTTTATTAGTTTAGGTTACAATGAGTTTATATGTTATGATGAGTTTAGGTTTTAATTTTTAATACTCACTACTGCATTGTATTTGTTGGTTATTGGTTATTGGTTATTTATATGTTGGTTATTGGATTATCTTAAGTTTTAGATTGCGTATATGTTTATATATATTGTATGTTTTTAATGCATGCAGGCCCGACAGTCACTGCGTTGTTATGCGATGTACCACACACATAGTAGCTGGGACTTGAAATCCCGGCAGCAGAAGGTACTCGCAGAGGTTAGGAGCACCTGTTTCTGGCCCTTGGTTGAGGCCTTGGGTAAGTGGTCTACTAACATCCACTTGATTGAGGGCTTTCTTGAGAGATGGCATCCCGAGACGAACAGTTTCCACTTCTCGTTCGGAGAGATGACCGTCACCCTGGATGACGTCCACATGATAACGGGGCTCTCAGTTGTCGTTTACAACTGTGAGATATATGAGTACCCCACTGCTGATGAGCGTACTGCGAGATACGCTCGCTTACTTGGGTGCAGCGCTGCGGAGCTTGAGGCTGAGATAAAGGAGAACAAAGGTGGCGGTAAGAGGCATGTGCGCCTTGCATGGCTGAAGAGGAGATTCTGCACCCATCAGTATTATGATGAGGAGATCACTGACGGGGATGCTAAACGAGCTACGAGGGGCTATTTGTTGCACTTCTTTGGCTGTACCATTTTGGCCAACAAGTCGGGCAACAACATTAGCCTCGACTACTTGCAGTTCATCGACGATTACACCAGCTCCGCGAGGTATAACTGGGGGCAGATGATACTGGCGCAACTCTACTACCAGCTAGGCAGAGGTTGCCTACACTCTACTTCGGGTATATCTGATTTTTTGGCCATGTTAGAGACGTGGATTTACGACCATTTCTCGGCGTTTGCAGTTCATCAGTACCCGAGGTATAGTAGCGCACATCCTACTATATGCCTTCATGCGCCTGCTAAGTTTCGACAGAGCCAGGAGGCTCGAGAGGGTATTAGACTTTGTCTGGATAGCTTCACCGAGCAGGATGTAAGTTGTAATCAGTTTCATTTCAATTATCGTATATATAATTTAAGTTGGTAATGATAAATGGTATGTTAACATTTTACAGGTATCATTCACGCCGTATACGATCATGCGGGCTACTCGAGGTACCGCTGATATAGCCTGGATAGATGCGACGCTGAAGGCGGCGGACATTGTCGAGGCGTACTATCCGCTGCGGGTGGCTAGACAGTTCGGTCGCGTTCAGCAGGTAATATTTTGTAACTCGAAATATTAATATTGTTTGTATTGCGCATGTGTGGTACATAGTTTAGACTTATTTTTTTCAAATACAGGTTCCTGGTCCATTGTGTCCTCTTCTCACCGGTACTACTAGGGTTCGCCGTGCGAACACCCTCTACCTCTGGGATGCATTCAGTTGGGATAACTGGGAGTCACACTGTATTCACGAGAGTCTAAGGGGTGCGAGGTATGTTCCTGGTCAGGAGGATGGTACCACTGTGGTCTACTCCTCGTGGGTTACGAGGAACTTATGGTACATCATATCTGATCCAGAGGCTGACAGAGATGATGCGGAGATTGGGGTGAACCCTACACCACACACACATGCGACCACACTGCACGAGCTGACTTCGCGTATACTAGAGATGGAGGAGTACGACCGTAGACACCCCGGCGTTACTTTTGATAGCTTTCGGGATCCTTTGGATGAGATATACCGCATATCTCACGAGTACAGAGACTGATTATCATTTGTCTTTTGTGTTTACAGTTTAAGACTTTATTTGTGTTGTTTACTTTTCACCGGTTTATTTTGTGTGATGTTGTACTGGTTCGTTCTTTTATTATGTGTTATGTTATTTTGTTACATTTTAGTGATATAACTTTCGAATGTTTGTTCAAACTCCAGCTTTGAAACTCCAAGTTTAGGGGTACGTATCTGAATGCAAAACAAATGCAACATAAACTAAAACATAAACCCCAAAGTCTTTTTTAACACCAACAACAACACAAACTCAAACATAAACCGAATCAGACACGTAAACATAAACTCAAACGAAAATATCAAAGATAACGTAAACCCATTGTAAAACATAGACTCCATAGATCTTTCGCATTCTTGTTAGTTACGCATTTCGTCTAGGCGGATGTCAATAATGACAGCGCGGACCGAATCCAGTTGATCCTCTGTTAAAAAATCCGTGGGTTGACAGTTGAACCGGTTACACGCAACACGACGTTCCAATTCAGTGAGGCCAGAACCTGGATGTTGACGGAATGTTAAAAAGTATTGACTGTTTTTTATTTGACTGCCCATTTTATTTTATTTTCATTTTTTTGTACCCAATGTATCCAGTCTATCCAATGTATCATTCTTAAAACAACCCAAGGTTTACATTAAAAAAATTACACAAATGCAGCAGTGCAATAATAGGGGTCTCATTATAGCGCAACTTCCATTATTAGACGTCTCGCTATAACGAGACACGTGAAAATATTGCCGCCAAAATCACCCGCGTTTAATGCACTTCCCGCCCATACTTTCCCGCTAGTTAATTAACGCGGGAACAAAAACCTCGCTTCCCGCTTATTTTTTTAGAACTGACACACCGACTTCGAGTCTATAAATACTATAATTTTACTATGAAACTAAATATCTTAAGTTACAACAATGTCTTATGTAGAGTGGAACGTGCACGAAGATGCAAGCCTCTTGGTCGCATTTGACTTCGTCAGATGTACGATGCAAGAGGAGCTTCCTGGTTTCATCGATGCGGTTTTGTGCAGGATGTTCTTCAACCACGGTAGGGAGGCATCGTGTCCAGGATGCTCAATGCCCCGACCACGCGGAAGCGAAGAAGTGTTCGAGAGGCTGGCTTATCTTAAGCCAAGGACTGTACAAATTGAGTCATTGGATTACGAGACCCGTTTACATGTCCAATACGTATTCAACATGGGCTCCCACGGTCCAGTTACGCCGGAGATGGTGTCACATGCGACGCAGCAAAGGGAGCAAGAAATGGCCGACGCAATTGCAAGCGCCGTTGAAACGTGTTCAACCCCCGAAGGAAGTTATGATTCCGATGATTATAAGGTCGGGAGCGGAATGAACTATCCGACTCCATAAATCTATGTGTGAGATGTTAACAGAGGGTTAGCCCACCTATCATTTGTCTTCAATTATTTGCTTATGTATTTCTTATTATGCAATGCTTCGGATTAATATGTAATGTTTTTATGCAATCGACGTATTTTAAAGCTTTAGTGCTATTGTTTACAAGATGAACATCGAAACATAAATCATCGAATGTTTACATTCATTCGATCAAAATTTAAAACAACAACAACTAACGAAATAACAAATACTGGATTGAAACATAACAAGTTGGAATAACAACAACTTACGAAATAACAAGTTCAAACAAATGCTGGAAAGAACCATCACAAGTTAAAATAACAACCAGTACAAAAAAAACAAGTTGAAATAACATCAGTGGAATGATTATTCGTATCAAAGTTTGTTTTCAACATCATCAATTCCACCCCTTGCAATAATCTTATCCTCCAGAAATGCTACCATATCCCTGGTGATGTAGTCTATTGTGCTCAGGTTCCAGACGGTAGCAGCTTCTTGTTTAATTAACGATGGCAAGAACAACAAATGCTGTATTGGCTGACAAAAAATATATCTGGCCTTGATCTGGTCACGAGTACGCAAAACGATGCCTCTTGTACCCAAACGGCCGTAGCCCATGTACATCGTACATAGGACACGCTCGAAAAACGCATCGCTGCTATCTTCCCCCACTATCTGGCGGGCAATCTTCACAGCTTGAAGGATGTGGTAGTCTTCGTCCGCCGTAAACTCCATATGTAAACGTTAACGAGTTTTATTTATGTTGAATGCTCAGTGTTTGGCAAGTGTATTATAATTTCTTGATTTTATGTCTTTTTTATAGGGGACGAGTCAATTTTGGTGGGCGAGCAATAGTAGAGGTTTCATTATAGCCTAACTTCTATTATTAGGTGTCTCGCTATAACGAGACCTCTAAAATATCTCCCGCATTTATTCCTTGGCAGTATATGTTTGGCCGTACGTGATATCTCGATTCCATGTTTTATTTTTTTGCACAAACTAATGTTGAGCTTGTTGTTTTTTTTGTTAAAACTAATGCTCGTAATAGTAGTTTTAGTTTTTGGAATGATTAAACCTTACGGCTTCAGTTTTTGTAGAATTTTTTTTCCCATTTTTTAGTCCTTCATAGGTACCCTTTGGCCATGATTTTTGGTGGAAGGCCAATTTTTTTTTTTTTATTTCCAACCTCAAATGTTGTTAAAACCATGTTTTGAAACCATCGGCAAGCATGAAAGTTCCAAAAAAAATCATAAATGCCCCAAAGCTCAAATTTCATTACTGGACAGAGCCGATTTTGGCACACGTTTTCGTGTGCATGTACGTTTGCACGCGCGTTTTTGCGTGCTCTTGTACATGCACACAAAAACGTGTGCCAAAAAAGGCTCTGTCCAGTAATGAAACAAGGGCTTTGGGGCATTTATGAATTTTTTTTTGGTACTTTCATGCTTGCCAATGGTTTCAAAACGTGGTTTTAACAACATTTGAGGTTGGAAAAAAAAATAATAAAAAATTTGGCCTTCCACCAAAGATCATGGCCAAAAGGTACCTATTAAGGCTCTGTTTTGGTAAAAAAAAATCATACGGCCGCTTAAAAAACAATTTTTTTTGGGCACATCTACAAAGCATAAGTAAAAGTCATAAGTATTATCAAGCAAAACAACATAAGTCTAGTAGTCGGAGGTGGCGAAATGTGTCTCGAAAGGATTAAAAAAAACAAGTTACACAAAATATTACAATACAACAAAGCATTATGCGTCCCCGGTCAAATCGTAGCATTCATGATCCCCATCGTTTAATGTCGGAGGTTGTGCTGGTTTAATTTGGTGATACTTGTTGAGACGTGCGCCTATTGGTATGGCCTAATTTGTAACTTCAACGCAAGTGCGGAACGCAAACCACATTGGGTATATATCCGGCAACGGTCCGTCTAATACAATCTGAAAATTTCAATTATATAGAAACATTAAATACGTCGTGGATTATTTGATAAAATGAAATCTAAGTATCAAGAATGTACTAGTTTACTTACTTTCACGAAATGATTACCGTGGACGAAACCAATGCCAACTTCGACAATAGGACATGATCTTGGAGGCACACCACGCAAAGGAAGATACGTGTATGATAGTTGGAGAGAGACATGGTATACTATACATTGATACCGGGTGGCTATCACCAACCCATAGTCGGGTAATGTCATCCAGTGCCTAGTTCCGCTCTCGTACATTTTGAAACAATCCAATCTCCGCAATAGATTGTCAACACGTTTTGCACCGTCAAAAACCCTTTCCCAAAGATCACGTTGACTTGAAAGTTCAAACATCAAATCCCTTCTCACTTCCTCCCATGCGTCCGCATTGCCTTTAATCGTCAAAGCTACCGCCCTAAATCCGCAATTACCGTCTGGAGCAACGTCTTCAACGGTAGCTATGTACTCGTGCAAGTACTCGGGAAAACAACTCCCGTAGGCGCTCAATCCTTTTCCTTTATTCGATTTTCTACATCGAGTCGCTTTCTCTTTTTTCGGTGGTGCTTTAACTTTGCATTTGCGTACTATAAATGCCTTAACCGCCGACACGGCCGTGCTACCTATCTTGGCGGGAGTACTACTAGCGCCTACACTAGGGTATTCAAACCCGGATGGGTTCCGCTTAGTTGACTTGTCGACACCGGCTTTTTTCCGACCTTTCGTGACAACCGGTTCCTTAGGTTCCAACACATGGCTTGTAGCGGGATCTAGGATTTGCATCATCCTATTTATGATGTGATCTTGCACTTGTGGACCGTAACCGCGTATGTTATTATCAATTAAGGATAGCTTTCTTGTAAGCTCATCTTCGGTACCAACGTTTTCCCTAGGCTTGATCGCTAAAGTACTCCAATAAACATCACATTCACTCGTTTGAATCGACCTACCTTCTTTCGCGATCACATCACACTCACACGCACAAGGCAAATTGTGTGTTGTCCTAATTACACAACCACACTTTGCGGGAGTGAACCACAAATCCCCGGCCTTTCTAATAGTTTCTTCTAATATTTGAATGGCCGTACATGAAAGTTTACCTTTGATGTCGCGAAAGATAGCTCCCCTAGATGCTTGTCTAGGATGAAACAAACTCCGTTCGAACGTTTCGAAGATGGTAGAGTGTTGAATGCGAAGCAACGCATGAACTTTATCCCAAAATTGCTCAAAAGTGCATAGGCTTGTGCCTATTGCCCGTTTTAGACTAGAGTGAGCACTCTCCGCCCTAAACCATAAACTTAGATTAGTTACAAGTCTAACAACTAGTTAAACATAGTAATGTAAAAATATGATAATATAACTCACCGGTTGCTAGTGTGGTTCCCCAAATGTTTAATCTTGTTAGTGTAGACATTAAGGAATTTGTGTCCGTAAGGGTCTATCCATTGTTTCATCAAGTACTCGAGAACCTTAGGACAATATGCGTAGGCTTTGTGAAGGTCGGTGAGGTTTTTTTTATACTCTTCGATCGTCGCCGAATGTTGAACCGCGACATAAAACTCTAAGAACTCCTCCCCCATGTCCGCTTTGGGCAACACTTTCTTAGAGTATGAGCAAATGTTCCTGTTTATATGCCAAGTGCATAACAAATGAGTTGCATCCGGGAATACCTCATCGATAGCGTTCATTAAAGCCAACTCCCTATCCGTGACGATAATATTTGGTAATGCGCACATGTTGTTCACCATCACTCTCCTTAGAACGCTCATTGCCCACGTGTAGTTCTCTTCTTTCTCCGAGCTCATAAAAACAAAAGCTATACAAAAGGTCTTTTTCGTCGAAGTTTGGCCAACTATTTCTAGCAAAGGAATTTTATACCTTGTAGTCTTGTATGTGCTATCCATTATAAGCACTTGAGGAAAAGTGCGCAACAAATCGATGCTCGTGGGATGTGCGAAAAACAATTCTAGGATTTCGTCGGTTTCTTTGTTTGTGCGCTCCCAAACATAGTACTCGTGCTCCTTTAACTTACCAAACAAGTATTGCATTTGGGATTTGCCCGCTTTATCAACCAATTGGTGTTTGTACCGCATGTTGTAGATGGTACGCATACTAGATACATTTTTCGGATCTCTTAACTTCAATCCACGGTATATATCTCTTGGCCGAGAACCGATTGTTGTGAGTTTGCGAACATACTCCTCCTCTTCCGCCTTTAACATCGCGGCCCGTGAATGACCATCCAAATGCAAGAAGGGTTGGTGGTTGTGTTTTCCAATTATAACTACCAATTTCCAATAGCCGGGTGCTTCTAACACCGGATTGCCCCTAAGCATGAACGGACATCCGCATTTTTTGGATGAACAATCTCGTTGTTTCTTCACAATCCCCGGTTTAGTCCTAGGCTTGTAAACACCGTGCCTCTCGCACTTAAAATATAACCGCGGTGTTTTACCGTTTTTACTACCATCGTCATCTTTATCTACCACGACAATAAATCCTATACTCTTGCTCTCTTTGTCAACCCATTCGATCAATTCCGCTTTGGTTAAGAATTTATCCGTCTTAAATATTTGACTATAATTCGCCATGTGACATGGTGCTTCGGCCGCTTCCTACACAAACACAAACATGTATTTAAAAGTCAAATAATAAAGACAAACCCCATATTCAACAAAAAAGGCATGTAAAACCAAGACAAACCCAATATTGAACCAAAAAAACATGTAAAACCAAGAAGAACCCAAAAATTAACCAGAAAGGCATGTAAAACCAATTTTGCCAAATATTCGCATTTTTATGCAAAGATGTGGCCAGATCTTCGCATGAACATACGAAGATTTTGTCAAATCTTCGCACGATCATGCGAAGATTTGTCATCTTCCACGCATGTTCTTGCGTGGAAGTGTACATTTGAAGGCACGAACTTGCAAAAATATGTTCTGTGTTGAAAAAAACTTGATTTTTACCTCGGCAACGCTCTCCAAGTGATCAGTAAGCGGCTCCTCCTCCTCCGAAAGGAAATCATCAGCGTTGCAGCTCCAATTGTCATTTACGTCGCTTATATCCATGCTCGGAGTGATTGAGTTTAACTTTATATGATTAATGTGTATTAAATGTTTGTGGGTGTTTGCAGAAATTAATATTTTGGAGAGAGTATTGGTAGGAAAGAGAGGAGGAAAAGAGAGAAGTGAGTGGGTGGAAAAATTAGTGTTTTTATATGTGGGGGCAATTTGATAATTTCACAATTGCAGAAATTTTTTGAATATGGGATCTCACTATAAAGATTTTGGGTCTCATTTTAGCCTAGCCCTATTCTTACACGTTCATTTGGTACTTGGTGTAAATACGTGGAATAAGAATCCCAATATATCAGTTTAACAACTCTGGCTTTCAATTTCATCCGAAAGCAATCTTTTTTTTTTTTAAATTCTTTCTAAACAAATTTTTTTTTTCTCAGAGTATCAGAATCAATACTGGGTGTAAGTCTGAACCTTTCTTACTCTCTTTTTAAATAAGAAAATATATGCTCTGTAATTTTTCTTCTAAATCTAGGACCTCTTTTCTTTATTGTCGGATCCAATTTGTATATGAACATTTTTTAATTTATTTATTAGTTATACAACTCTTTTTATAACCTTTTCTTAATTTTTTGTTGTCATATTTTAAATTTTGAAATTTTATGAGCGACTTATATATTTTTTCCTCATCTCCATTTAATTTGAAACTTTTCTACAATTAATTTTCTTTAGAGTAGAAAGATTTGCAAAACAAAAAATGTAAGTGGAACAAAAGCTCTGACTCCATGATGGACAAAAAGACCAGTAATCCCTAACGGGTCTGTAGAAGCTTACAGTCTTTACAGTCTTCCAAGAAGGGGTCCATCGATTTCTTGCATGTTTAGCTTCTTTCTAGCGGTTTTTGATTTTTTTCTTATAGATGAATCGAACACAAAACGAAAACGAATCCTATCACGACTAAAACACTAAAAACTTGAAGAAAAAAAAGTTAAGGACTCCATTTTTAAGGTTTCTAGTGCTTTCTCTCTCTAGATTTCTTTACTCAAACTGATTGATTTTATTCAGTTTAGGCGTCTACTGATCAACTTTATAGAGTTAAAAGAGAACAAAAGATAGGAGACTTTATTTTACCATCCAGAGTCGTTTAATTCACCTTTAGACAAAAGCAGCGTCATCCTTTCTTTTTATTGATATTTAAATCATTGCTTGATAAAAATAATGATACTCAGGTGGATAAGATTTGCATAATTGCAAGTGAAAACTTGAAATTTTATAAATTTTTTTTTATATCAAAACTCCCCTCAATTCTAAAATTTAAAGTCGGCTCTCTCTGACTTCTCTATAAAGCAGATCAGTAGAAATCCAAATGTCTTAAACTAGTGAGCTTTCTAAAGCCATCTAGAGAGAAGAAGCCGCATTAATGCTAAAGATGGAAACTTTAACTTTATTTCGTCAAGTTTTGAATTTTTATTTTATTTTGTCGAGTTTTGAATTTTTAGTTTTTAGTCGTCTGGATTCTTTTTGTATTCCATTCATCTATACCAAACAAAAAGAGAAAAATCATAAAAAATAAAGAGGAAGCTAAACATGTAAGGCATGGATGGACCGCCTTCTTCCTTTCTCTACGGTAAGGCTCCCGAGACAAAAACAGTTCGACTGAACGCAGCAACAAATGATAAAACGCCCATCGATATTGTCGCCCATGATTACACAAATACTCTATTTCCTCAGTTGGATGAATGGAGAAAACAGTACGGTAATCTTCTTTTTCATTTCTTTTGAGTTTTGATAGGTCTACGGTTCTTGTTCTGACCTAAGTCGGTTTTGATAGTACTGACTAGGGTTCACATATAAACCTTTCGACTCTCATATCTGTTAGCTGATACGATGTTAGACTAGTAAGCGTTCTAATAAAACAACAAGATGTAGTTTTTATTTCCTTAAGAGTGTTCTAATAAAATGTGATGTCACTCATTTTATTGATGTTTAAGTCATGCGTGGTTAAAAATAATCTTGCGTGAATAAAAATAATGAGAAGATGATAGCGTGGTGGATAAAATTTATATAATTTCAGGTTAAACCAATTTTGATTTTTTTTATAAATTATTCTTTTGTTTTTGTTTTTGTTTTTTTTTTAACAAAACAGATAACAGAACTCATTTCTCCGTCAAAACTTTATAACATGAGATATGAAACCAAAGCTTGTTCCCAAACGTTATTTGTTTTACCCCCAGTATAAGAAAACAAAATGTCTATAACAATAGACATAAAATGGAGGAAAACCAAAGTTTGGTCCCCAGTATGCATATCAAGAAGAAAATAAAATGTCTATAATAATAGACAGACAACAAGAATACAAAACTGGTTGATCCCCAGCACAACTAAAAAGCCTGCTCCCTTGGATTGATCTCTTTAACACATTACTTATCCATGCTAGTTATTTTCGGACGATGTCTGCAAGGCCACTCTATTCTGTCCGGCAATCTTGGGAACTTGTTTATCTTCATCCTTTTTTGATTTGTTGGTTAATTGCATTTCTTTCACCATTTTTGTTAGTTGTCTTAGACTAGCTGATTCATAATCAACTTGCTTCTTTGTTGTCTGAACCTTAGATTCCATCATTTTCTCAGCATTTTCCTTGTTGTTGTCGTCTGCTACAACGGACAGATTCTTTGCCGGCATCAGCTTGTTGATAGAAGGTTTTCCGGGGTCGGGAGATTTGGCCGCGGAAACTGGCTAACGAGAGGAGCTCTTTCTTCGGCAACAAGTTGCTGCACCTTTTCATTGACTTTGTTGTGTGCTGGTGATTTAACTGAATCATCCTCCATTGTCTCATCATTAAACACGCTCTAGCTAGTTACATTATCGTTGGAACTAGCAGCTGTGGAACTCAAAATCCCTGGTGCTTAAGCAAGATCCTCCTTTGAAATATCATCTGTTACACTAATCTCATCAGCATTTGTTTCTTCAGATGGATAATTAGAATTCATGAAATCACGGTTATCATTTCCATTCTCAGTTACTTCTTCTGCACCAATATCCTTAACTTCTGTGGAGATTTCAGAAGCTTGGACTTCCATTGAAACATTATCAGAACAGGAATCATCATTTCCGTTCGCAACAACTTCTTCCTTAGCAATATGCTCCTGTTCTTGAGCGGAGATTTCAGAAGCTTGGACCTCCATTGAAACATTATCTTGAAACATTATCTGTTACGCTAATTTCATCAACATTATTATTTCCATCATTCTGAGTCACTTTTTCTGTCGCAATATCCTCCAGTTCTTGAGTGGACGTTTCAGAAGCTTGGACCTCCATTGAAATATTATCTGTTACACTAATTTCGTCAGCATTTGTTTCTTCAGATGGATAATCAGAAACCAGGACATCTCCGTTTCCATTTTCAGACTCAGGTTCTTCAACTCGAGCGGATTTCTCCACTAAACTAGCATTGACTTCATCGGTTTCAATTTCTGCACCAATAACCGTAATATTATTGTTCTCTTGGGTACTGTCTACCAACTCCGAATTGTTCTCTTCAACATTGGTTTTCTCCACTCTCTTCCATTTTCTTGTTGTTAGCTATAAGAGAAGCTTTCTTCTCCTCCTCCAAGCATATTTCTTCCTCAAATTGTTCAATTTCGACAGGTTCCATAGTTCTTTTGCCTTTGATACTTAGGTGACTCACACTCTTCTCTAGTACTCTCACTGACCGCCTAGTGCTGCAGACCTCCTGCTTCTGGGCCTCAGCTTCTTTCACTCTGGATGCTGCTGTTGCTGGCACCCTTCTCCTGCTACTAGCCACAGACGGAGTCTGCAGCAATTTGATATTTGTGTTCTCTTTATCCGTTTCCCGGGTAGTCCTTGTCATTCGTCGAGTACGGACAATTGTTTCCACCTCAGTTGGCTTTTTCCTAGTAGATCTACTTGCTGGGCGAGCTGATTCACTGACACCTTTTGCAGGAGCTTTAAGAGCACCCGATTGGGATTGACTCAAAACTTCTTCGAGTCCTTCAACAGTGTCACGAGCAGCGAGAGCATCGGCCATGGCCACATTGGTCGTGTTAGCTGGGATTTTGTTAATCTTGCATAAAGCTTGAAGCTCTTTTCTCGAAAGGCTGTGAAAATCCATCTTCGTATAGTGTTCTTCTTCTTCTTGATTATAGAGAGAGAGGTCAAATTATTCTTTTGACTTGCTTTTTTTAATGTAATTTGAGAAGTAGTGGAATATGAAAGTATTATCAACACTGAAGATTAAGTCTGATTCCTGAGTTCTCTGGTGGCTGGTGCCCTTCTCCGGGCTTCTGCCTCTTCCTTATTGATTCAGACTAATTGTTCTCTTCTGTGATTGCTTCTTGGCAATCTGTTCGTTGGTTTTATTACTCTGTTTTTGCAAATGGAAAACAAAGGATTGGACGATAATGAATATCCAATGCTGAATGCTGATCAGGTTGCAGCTCCGATCAAACCTTCTACTGCAGTCACCATGTCTTATTCGGAAATTGTGAAACAAAAACTTTTGGTTAAGGATACGTTTCCGGAATTTGTCAAAGATTATGGTAACCATTTTTCGGTTCAATATTCTAAGGAGACGAAGGATCGTCTTCTGCTCCAGTCAAGAGTTACGTTGATTGGAAAGTTTGCGGATGGAATTCCTAAGCGTGCTTCGCTTCAAAGATTTCTTGATTCTCTTAAGTTTAAGGGAAGATTTTCTTTCATTGCAATTGATTCTCGTCATATATTCATTGAGTTCAGTCTTAAGGAGGATGTGAGTCTTCTATGGTCTCGATGTGTATGGTCTGTGGATGGGAAAAGCATGCGAGTGCTCAAATGGGATCCTGAGTTTAAGAAGAATGTTGAGAATCCGGTGGTATTGTTATGGGTCAGGTTTGAACAGGTGGCAGAGTTTATGTACAATGTCTCGGTTATTCATGATCTTGCACTATCTATAGGTATTGTTCATAAAGTTTTGGTTCCTGAAAGGCATCGAGCCAGTCGAAATGCCTGTTTTGCTCAGGTTGAAGTAAATGTTGCTAAGGAGTTAAAGAGGAGTATGTGGGTGGGCTTTGGTGCGAATGATGGTCATTGGATTGGATTGAGTTACAAGAACGTTCTTGGGTATTGTTCCTATTGTAATCACTTAGGTCACACAGTTAAAGAGTGCAGAAAAGTGGAAAACAAGAAAGAAGAAGTTGAACAGAATTATAAAGAAAAGGATGATATATTAAATAAAGAAGTGAAGTTGGTTACATCTCAGAATCCTAAAGAATCGCAGCCTTTGTCTCAGCCTAATCTGATCACTAAGGTTTATAAAAGGAGTTTAAAATCTATTATTACAAAAGAGGTTGAGTCTGTCAAGGACTCTTCTATTCCTACTGGTGTTGAAGAGTGTTCTTCTAAGAATGATCAGGAGATCATTGGTGCTCTTCAGAAGCTTGATGTTGAGTTCCAAGCCTGCTATGACAATCATGAGGTTAGCTCTTCTCCAAATTTGAAAAATGCTGGTAGTTGTGCTGTTTCTCCAGGGTCTGATTCCCCTAAGTCTCCTCATAGTTTCAGTCAACTTATCTATCAGAAAATTAAATCTGCAAACAAGAAAAAAACCAGTAAGAACTTTACAGTTAACTCTTTAAGGATAAAAGAGAGCAACATATTCAAATCTTTATCTGATAATGATAAAGATATGTAGTTGGAATGCTCGTGGTATCAATAATGCTTCTACCTTATCTAGGCTAAAGTTTATGATTCAAAATGATAGGATTAAGGTCTTTACCATTCAGGAGCCAATGGCTAAGGTTGATAAGATTATGAGGGTTTCTGCTAGTATTGGGCTGAATAATTATGCTTATAATTGTTCAAATAAAGTTTGGGTTTTTTGGTCTTCTGATGTTAGCATTAATATTATGTTGGATCATGAGCAGTTTCTCCATATGAGTATTAACTTTAATACTCTTAACTTTTCTCTTAGTTCTATTTATGCTAAGAGTAATAGGGTTCTTCGTAAAGAGTTGTGGAATAATTTGGTTACCCTTGCTAATGATAGTATCCCCTGGTTACTTGCTGGGGATTTTAATGCTATAACTAGTTCTGAGGACTAGATGGGTTGTTCTAGTTTTGATTTTGGGAGTTCTGATGACTTCAATGAAACTATTAGAGTCTGTAACTTGGAAGACACAGGTTTTGTGGGTTCTAGGTTCACTTGGAGCAATAATCGATGCTGGAAAAGGCTTGATAGAACCTTAGCTAATCAATGCATGACTTCTACTTTTCAGAGCATTCAGGTGTTTCACATGGTCAGGACTTGTTCTGACCATGCTCCTTTACTTATCTCTATATCTACTAATTATAATAATGTTCTTCAATATAATAAATGTAATTTCAAATTCCTTAATGCCTGGATCAATGACTCTGGCTTCTTAAGTATGGTTAAGCTGTGTTGGGATGCTCCTTGTTATGGCAGTCATAGTAATGTTTTTTGGTATAAATTGAAAAGGTTAAAGAAAAGGCTTATTGATTGGAATAAAACCTATTATGGGAACATTTTCAGTAAAGTTAAGCTGGCTACTGATGAAGTATCTACTAATGAGGCTATTTATTTAAGTGATAACAGTTCTATTTCTAAGGGTAGGTTGGATGCTTTTAGTGAGTCTCTTATTGAAGCCCTAAAAGCTGAGGAATCTTATTGGAAGCAGAAGTGCTTCAATACTTGGCTTAATGAAGGGGATGGAAATACGAAAATCTACCATAGATATGTCTCTAAGCAGCGTAAAAGGAATTTCATTGCTGGTATTAAGCAGGATGGCAATTGGCTCTATAATCAAGAGGATATAACTAAGTCAGCTGAAACTCACTTTAAAAATATTCTATCTATTGGTTCTACTGATAATCTATCTGATCTGGATATGCAGGACAATATTTTTTCTAATATCCCTAGGACCATTACTAATGCTGATAACTGTTTCTTACTTAGATCTGCTAATACTAATGAAATTTGGGCTATAATCAGCAAGATGAAGAAAGACCGTGCAGCTGGCACTGATGGTTTTAATACTGTCTTTTTAAAAACTTGCTGGGATATAATCAAAGTGGATATGTGTAATGCTATCAATGCCTATCTTAAGGGTGGTTGTGTCCCTAAAGGGGTTTTTGCCACTGGGATTTGCCTCATTCCCAAAGGCCCTAATCCTATTAATTGGGATAATTTTAGGCCTATTAGCCTTTGTTCTATATTTAATAGGGTCATTTCTAGCCTTATTAACTGTAGGTTACCTGTATTGCTTCCTAAAATTGTGTCTAATAGTTAGGGGGCCTTTATTCAAGAAAGGCTCATTCATGAAAATATTCTCATTACTAAGGAAATGATCCATAACATCAATAGAAGGCCTAGTAAGGGGAATATTATTATGCAATTAGACATGACAAAAGCATTTGACAAAATGTCTCATGCTTTTGTCCTAAAGATTCTTGATTGTTTTGGGTTCTCTAAGGACTTCACTTCTCTGATTAATACTCTTATTTCTAACATAATGGTCTCTGTTTTAATTAATGGGTTAAGTGTAGGCTATTTCCCTCAAAAGAAAGGTTTGAGACAGGGTGATCCCCTGTCTCCTAGCCTTTTTATTATTCCTCAGGATGTGTTATCTAGGGGGATTCAGCATCTATTTAACCAGAATGATAGTATGAAATTTTACACTAAATCTAATTACCTCTTGCCAAGTTTATCTTTTGCAATGACATCATCATCTTTACCAATAGCTTGCCTTCCTCTATCCTGAAACTTGGTGCCCTGCTGGACAAATATCAAACATTCAGTGGTCAAGTTGTGAACAAAAACAAAACTAAAGTTATTACTTCTGCCAAATTCAGCCAAAGTGGTGTTTCTAGGCTAAGGATGGCTACTGGGTTTAATATTGATTCTGGCCCTTTCAACTACTTGGGCATTACTATTGCTATCAACAATAAAGGGAAGAATTTCTTACCCCTTATTGAAAAGATTCATAATAAGATTCAGATTTGGGATATGAAAAATCTGTCTTTTGGAGGCAGATTATCCCTCATCTCTAATGTGCTATATCCTATAGTGTATTTTTGGATGCAGAATAGCTATATTCCTAATTCTATTCTTAATAAGATTGATCTTTGTTTCAACATATTTTTGTGGAGGTCTAAATATAATGAGAAGTCCATACATTGGACTTCTTGGAATATGGTTTGCAAGCCCTTTGAGGAGGGTGGGCTTAATACTAAGAGTCTTGCTGACATTCAGCTTGCTTTTAGTTTTAAACTCTGGTTTCTGTTCCGTAAAAATAACTCTTTATGGTCTGACTTAATGCAAAAGTCTTATTGTGCTAATATCCATCCTTCGAAGGCCAGTTATAAAATTACAGACTCTATGGTTTGGAAAAGGCTGTGCTCTGTTGAGAATAAGGCTGAGCAGCATGTTAGTTGGGTCTTGGGGAAGGGTAATGTGGATTTTTGGCATGATGCTTGGAGTGGTCTGTCTCCTATATTATCTGGTATGGGTGACAGGGATTGGTTCTTGCCAGCTTCTGTTAAGTCCTTTTGGAAAGGGTCTAATTGGGATGTTCAAGCTCTTCTGTCTGTTTTAAATCAGGATCAAGTTAACAAAATATGTTCTTTAAAGCTCAATGTTGATCAGGATGATCACATTGTTTGGAATTTATCAAAAACAAAGAAATTTAACACTTTTGAAACTTGGAACATCATTAGAAAAGTTAACAATAAATCAAGCTTATTTAAAAAGATTTGGAGTCATATTATTCCTAGAAAATTTTCTTTTTTATGTTGGAAAATAATTAAAAACTTCATCCCAATAGACAGTATCCTTTCTAAAAGACACTTAACAATTGTGTCTAAATGCCAGTTCTGTTGTAATGGGGAGGATAAGAGGCATCTTTTCATTAACTGTGATTATTCCTGGGCTATTTGGAACTATTTTGGCTTACTGTTTAAGATTCCTATCTATAGGCATATGTCTGTAAATCATTTGCTTTACACTTGGTTTGGTTTTTCTAATAGCTCCTTTCATATAACTCATCTTGTCCCTCTGGTTATATGCTGGACTATATGGTTCAATCGTAATAACTCTAAATTCAACAACACTTTTGATAATTTCAAGAGTGCTGTTGATAGAGTTCATAGGATCATTATGGCTATTGATTCTGGGGACAATCTATGCTCTAAACACTGGTCTATGGTCTACAATGCAGGGTCTGCTATGGGATGTAAATCTATTGAAAAAAGGAAAAAGTGAGTGACTTACTTGAAGTGGCTAGCTCCTCCTCCTGGCCGTTTGAAGATCAATGTGGATGGAGCTTGTCAAGCCTCTGGTGAATCGAGTGGTGGTCTCATCGTCAGGGATGATCGTGGGGATATTTTGCTGGTGAAAAGTTTTGTTTTTGGGAAATTGAATACATTCCAGGCTGAATTCAAAGCTTTAATTGAGGTCCTTCTCACTTGCAAGCGTTGTGGCTGGGTTGATGTCGATATAGAGTCAGATTGTCTGGCTCTTATCGACATGCTTGCAAGTGGAACCTCTGTATTTTCTCTGGAGCCTTTGCGAAGTGTTTGCAGAAGCTTAATCAAGCCAGGAATGGCTCTCCGTCACATATCCAGAACACAGAATCATGCTGCGGACTGGATTGCGAAGAGGGCCATTCTTGTTCGACGAAACTTTGCTTGTGAGGGTTTCGATGTTCCAAGTCAGTTTCTCGCCATTACTACCCTAGAAAGTCTGGGGCTTGGCTATTTTGGTTAGGGTTTAAAGGTTTCAGGCTGGTTTTTTCTGATTGAAGCTAGCTTATAAGGATTTCGAGGTGAATAATGGTGTATTTTGCTTGGATCGAGTTTGGTAGAGTTTGGTTGCAGATCTGAGAAGTCGTTTTGGTGAAGGAGGCGATTTGGAGAAGGAGGCGTTTGTCTGATGGTTTTGTGAAGAGAGGATATCCAATTGGGGCTTAATCGATTTAGGGTTTCTTTATTTTTGGTCTTATCTTTGAAGCCCCTCTTTGTGTATTTTGATTATAATTTTGTCCTAAACTTTTGTAAAACTCGTTATTCAGTAATATATTAATGGTTTTGCTTAAAAAAAAAGAGAAGTAGTGGAATATAAGCGATTTATTTTAATATAAAATAATTTTCGTACATTTGAAATGAAATTTGTATATCTTTTAAATCATTTTATCATGAGACGATATTAACACTCTATCTTAAAAAGATAACAGAGTTGGTAGGATAGGACGAGTTTGTTGATCAAATATAGTAATTTTAAGTTTCATTAAGGATTTATCATGTGTACATTCGTTGAGCGGTATTCGTTGAACGACTATAGTTTTTTAGAATTTTTTTTTAAAAAAAATTAATGTTCAATTCGATAAAATAACATTTATAAACATAAATAATTTTTTATGTACATATTGGTTACGAGGAGGTGTGGTAAATATGGTTGTTGAAATTATTTCATAGAATGAAATTATACCATTGAATCGAAAGCCAAAATTATCAATGCTAACGTAGGCGAAAGACTTCTACAAAAATTCATTTAAATATTTTAATTTTATTTTAATTTTTATATTTTACTAATTTATTTAAGATAGCAAATTAAATCCGGAAGATTTCTACAAAAATTCATTTAAATATTTTAATTTTATTTTAATTTTTATATTTTAATAATTTATTTAAGATAGTAAAGATTTAATAGGATATTATTTAATTATATACCACTAGTATGGGAATATGGGGGACCGGTCTCAACACTAGTATAATATAGTGCCTCATACTAATTGAGGTATGTTCTTACTTATATACCACTGATCCTTCCCATGTTTAACCGATGTGGGATGTGGGACTTTGGTCGCCACCCTAACAAATCCTCCTCTCGAACAAAGTACCACTTAGCCTCCTCTCAATTGATTTTCATCTGCTCACTCTAATCAGAAGTTGCTCCACCTGAGCAATAAAGCTTTTACAGTGGATCTATCTACTCACTCGACCATCCTGCGCTTGTTCCTTAGCTCCACTATCCACTCCAATCAAGCACCACCGCTTGATGAGTCATGGACGCTCCGAACTAGGATGTATAGAGTAGATCACACACCTTGAGCATGACTACTGGTTCATCATGTTCGACCTCCGAGAATATTACCACCATCGCGTTCTGTCTGGGCCTGGCGCTCTGATACCACTTTGTCAGGAGATAGAAGCACAAACGAAATCTTCTTTCTTGTATCAAATATGATTAGAGATAATGATCCCAAACAAAATACTAAGTCTGAATAAAATAAACGCAAACAACACATAACACTTTTTACGTGGAAAACCTTCCCGGTGTAAGAAGTAAAAACCACGTGACTGATTTCGGAGTCCAACCAAATATTCACTATCAGAAGATAGCTTACAAAACTATTCTCTAGATAAAAATAGAGTATACACCATACAAAGTATGACAACTTCATACACAACCCCAAGACACAAGATAGTGAACCGAATCAGAAAACTCATTGAAATATCCCCAAAACGCAGTTAGAAGAAGATGATCTAAAAACACACTTAGATGACTCCAAATCAAAAAACCCTATGGACAGATTGTAGAGGACAAATAGACGAGCCTTCTCACCAAAATTGGAGCCGATCGGACATCCGGAGACAGTCCGATTGAAAGCAAAAAGTTCCGCCTCGAATCACCTTTTTTCTCTCAAAAACTGCACTATAGAATATGATGCTCATCTACTAAAGACACCGTATATATATATATATATATACATAAACCAAAATTCTATGTTTTATCCAAATTGGGCTTAGCCCATATGATAATTGGAGTCCCACATAGGAAGAGCCCAACAAATCTCCCCCTCACGACTATGTGGGAGGATTCACCATCCCGTCGATCAATCTACAATGTTTAAGCTTTCCCCTAGGCAATGCCTTTGTCATCATGTGAGAACCATTATCATCTGTATGAACTTTATCAACCTCCATTAGTTTAGCATCAAGAATATCTCAAATCCAGTGATATCTTACATCAATATGTTTCGACTTTGAATGAAACGAAGAATTCTTCACGAGATGAATAACACTCTGATTATCACATAACAACACATACCTGTGTTGCTCAAATCCAAGTTCTCTCAAGAACTTCTTTATCCATAGTAACTCTTTACTCGCTTCTGTTATTGCAATAAATTCAGCTTCTGTCGTTGAAAGAGCAACACACTTTTGTAGTCTTGATTTTCATGAAACAGCACCACCACAAAAGTTAATCAAATATCCAGAAGTAGACTTGCGAGTATCAACATCTCCAGCCAAGTCTGAATCAGAATAAGCCAACAACTCAAGTTTATTCATCCCAAACTGAGCTTCAAATTAGAGGTTCCTCGGAGATACCTCATAATCCATTTCACGGCTTCCCAATGCTCTCTGAAACTGCAGCAACATGTTTCTCGTCACCATTTTCATCATAATTTTTCTCCTTGTTCCTTTCTTCTTTACCATTGTAGGATTTCCCAAAATTATTCTTCTTTCTCAGCTTAGGACAAAATTTCTTAGTGTGCTCGATCTCATGACAGTAGTAGCACTCCCAATCTGCAAATTTATTAGACTTGTTCTGACTTTTGCTCCACTTTTACCTCTAGTTTTCCAACCGCGATTTTTATTTCTACCACGTTTCTCAACGACTAGAGTTTCTGAATGTGAAGAGAAGCCAACTGTTTTTCTTCTCATATCTTCATTCAACACACTACTTTTAGCTAATGCCATTGATATATTACCTTCAGGAGCTGAATTAGAAAGAGACATTCTGAAAGTATCCCATGAGTCTGGCAGCGAACCAAGCAACCATAATGCCAAAACCTCGTCATCAAATTTGATACCCATAGCAGCCAACTGATTAATCAAGCCTTGAAAGGTATTCAAGTGATCTGTAAGAGGTGATCCATCTTGATACCTCAAATACATCAATTGTTTGAACAAAAGTAACTTACTATTTCCTATCTTCCGAGCATATAACTCCTCAAGTTTACTTCACAATTTTCTTGCATCTGTTTCATCTACAACATGATTCAACACATTATCATCAACCCATTTCCGAATAAAGCCACAAACCTGTCGGTGAATAATTATCCATCATGCGTCAGACTTATTTTTAGGTGTTTCATCACCGAACACTGGTAAATGAAAACTTTTAACATAAAGAAGATCTTCCATCTTCGATTTCCATATATGATAATTCGAACCATTCATCGTAACCATTCTACTTGTATTTACCTCCATATTTGATACAAGATAAGTACACAACAACTCGCTCTGATACCACTTTGTTGGGAATATATGGTCCACATATTCCACCTCCGTATATAAGTAAGAACAACCGATCCACTACCAAAAGGCCTCATACAAGTTGAGGTATGTTCTTACTTATATACCACTGATCCTTCCCATGTTTAGCCGATGTGGGATGTGGGACTTTGGTCGCCACCCCAACAGGTATACCGTCAAAGAGATCTTTGCGGGGGAAGTCCACTCTTCCGTTCGCCGAATCGGTCGACCGTAATGAATTCGATCAGTTCTGATCGCAGATAGATGAATGGATGAATTCGCTGCGACATCAAATGAAGAAAGCGATAGAAGATATGGAATGGTTGACCACCACCAGATTTCAAACTCCAACCATAAATTCAAAGGCGGAAGTCTTTTTCACAGGATCCAACCACAGCCACAACTACAATTTGGAAAAACCAAAAGGGAAGGAGATCCATCAAATAGCTGTTGGTGACATGGAGGGTTCGCCGATACTCCACCATCCACTATTTGCTGAGTATGAGGCTGACTACCAAGAAATTTTTGATGAAACTTGGTCGGAATTGAGAGATCCAATTTATGATGTCTACGACGATGAGAGTGAAGACGATTGGGTAACACCAACAATAGTCTTTCATTATTTCACTAAGGTAAATAATGATAATCCTTCATGTGTATCAATAAAATCTAACGGAATTTTGGACGATGGTTACAATAAAACTATGATTTCTGCTAAAATTTTAGTGGATAAAATAAAAATTAGAAAAGAAAAAAACAATAGACGTGCTTCTAATGAAATAGTGGAATTTGGGGTCTTCTCCTATCCATTAGTGGCATTTAAAATACGATTACCATGCGATGGAAGCGACAGAGCCCTAGACACCGACACGGTCGATTGGAGATGCGATTTTGCTGCTCTTTGTCAATGGATGATTCATAATTTCCCTAATATTAAAGGTAGAGCAGTATAGAACAAGTATTTCGATGTAGGAGGTTACAATGGTCGTCTCTTTGTTTACCTTAAGGAATACTCACAAGATTTGTCTGACGCACGCAAGGTGTTCGATGAAAATTTCGAGAGAGATGTCCGGCAAGTGGGATATGTAAAAAAGGTGTTCGACAAAATTCCTGAGAGAGAAACAGTTTTATGGAATATGATGGTGTCTGGGTTTGTTAGGAATAATCTATTCGAGAATGCTATTAGGGTTTTTGGTGAGTTGATTGCCTTGATATGATTAAAGGTACAACACAGTCGGTAGGGACTGGAGCAATTCTGGTGAATCCTTGGAATATCACAAAAGTTGTTTCTTCGATTGGACATGCTTTAGAGATGTCACCCAAAGAAAGAGAAAAACGTCATAAGCATAACTTTTCTCAGGTAACAACCTATAATGATGAAGAATGGGCTGAAACTTTTGTAGGTGAAGGTCATATAGAGTACATGAGAGTGTTGACTGATTTCCTATGCAAATTTGAAGAGATGCAGAAGATTGATGACGAAAGACAACAGTTAGTCGTCGAGAACTCTTATCTAACCCGACATCTGCTCACTCGAGAGTTGGGAGCTCGAGAGATAGTGGCCATGTCTTCTGCAGATTTCAAGGATGGAGCGTTAATCGTAGAGAAAACAACCAAAGATGACCCGGTTGAGCCAGATAAGATACAAATGACAGGTAAACTGTGCTCGTGATACAATGAATGAAAAGTCTGTGTGACCAATGTTATCTATTCAGTGCGGGAAGATCGTGTTACAGGACTCGTTAGGCACGATAAATCCAAACTAGAAACCCGACGAAAGGTTCGAAGAATGCTAGAATAAGGAATATGAGATAATGCTGTAAGTAAGAAGATTACCTCTAAGAACAAAAATTGTCTTCAATGAGTATATGAATAGACAATAGGAGAGATATAATAACTTAAAATTATGATTATGCCTTTTTGGAGTTCATGTCTCTCTTACATATAGATTTAGAGTCATAAATAAAGAGAACCAAACAGACATCAGTTTATGGCTTAAATGAATGAAAAGTAACAGTACGAGACCAATAGGATCTCTGTAACATTGCCACATTCTTCGGAACATCCTTGTCCTCAAGGATTGAAATTTGGATACTTGGCGGCGAAGTTTTGTTAAAAATCCCAAGTAGCGGCCGATGATGGATAACCCTTCCATTGAACGAGAACTTTGGTGACAACGGTGTTGCGGTGCTTGACTGTTTTGCGTTCCAAGATTGCTTCAGGTTCTTTATAATTTCCCAAGTCGATGAGGTATGGAGGCAGAGCAGAGATTTTTGACGATGGGTTAGGGCAAAACTTTAGTTGGCTCACATGAAAAACGTCGTGAATACCTACGGTGGCTGGAAGCTCCAGCTTGTAGGAAACGCTCTCAATTTTATCTGTAACACGAAAAGGACCATAATATTTCGAAGCAAGTTTATTGGGTACCTTATTTGTTTTTAACAAATTCTGCATGTATGGTTGGAGCTTGAGGTACACGTAATTGCCTAGGTTGAATGCGCGGTGGGAGCGGTGTAAATCTGCAGTTTGCTTCATTCGATGTTGGGTACGATTCAAATGAAATTTTAACATCCGAAGGATATCTTCCCATTTTTGGAGAGTCTTATCGATAGTTGTTGACTTGCTTTTTCCAGGTAGGTAAGACAGGTGGGTTGAAGGCGGGTATCCATAGACGGCTTCGAACGGCGTCATGTGTGTAGCGGTGTGGTAGGTGGTATTATACCACCACTCAGGTAAGGAAAGCCATTTAGACCATGTAGTTGGAGTTTCATCTGTCCTACAGCGTAAATAAGTCTTAAGTGTTCGGTTAGTGTCCTTTGTTTAGCCATTGGTTTGTGGATGATAGGCGGAATAATGTCGAAGATACACTCCATGCACTGGAAAAAGTTCTTGCCAAATTTTGCTTAGAAAAGTAGGGTCTCGATCGCTAATAATCTCCTTCGGCATACCATGGTGTTTGAAGACATTATCGAGATAAATGTGAGTAATATCGAAAGCGGTATATGGATGCGAGATGGCGATGAAGTGCGCCTGTTTGCTTAACCGATCGATAACAACAAGTATACAATGCTTCCCGGCTGATTTTGGAAGTCATTCGATAAAGTCAAGGCTAACTGATTCCCAAAGTCCGTCCGGTATCGACAGTGGCCGTAACAGACCCTGTCGTTTTGTCCTATCGTATTTATTTTGTTGACATATCGCACAGTTCCGTACATAATTTTGTATTTCCGTACTCATTTTCGGCCAATAAAATAGAGTTTTGGCACGATGAAGAGTAGATTCACGACTCGAGTGACCTCAAACCGCTGAATCATGTAACCACTGAAGAATTGATAATTTGGTATCTTTGTGGTTTCCGATAAGTAGCTTTCCTTTCTTGCGCAGTTCGTTATTGGTGTACGTATAGTGCAGATGAACATTTGTACCGGTGACAATATCGTTGATGATTTGTTTGAGAGAAGGATCAGATTGCCAAAGAAGATGGATGGAATCGAAAAAACCCGATTGAACCGTAGACAATGTGAGACTAAGGAGTTGTGAACTCGAAACCCGTGATAGAGCATCGACAGCGTGGTTTTTTTTTTCCCGTGTTTGTACTCAATAATAAAATTGTAACCCATCAACTTAGAAAGCCACATGTGTTGAAAATGAGTAGTAACTTTTTGCTCCATCATATATTTGATACTCTTTTGATCGGTTTTAATGATGAATAAGCCATGAGCAAGGTAAGCATGCCATTGTTGAACTGCATACACAACCGCAAGTAACTCCTTTTCATAAACCAAATTTCGTTGGTGCCGAGGTCCCAAGGCTCGACTAATAAAGCATATCGGATGATTCTCTTGCATAAGAACTGCTCTGATCCCGACGTTAGAGGCATCGATCTCGACGATAAAAGTTTTGTCGAAATCCGGTAAGGCTAAAACAGGAGTAGACGATAAAGCTCTTTTTAAAGTCGTAAAAGCCGCGTTTGCTTTGTCATTCCATTCGAAACCATCTTTTTTTAACAAGTTGTCCATGGGCCTAGCGATCACGCTATATCCTTTGGTGAACCGCCGATAGTAATTAGCAAGTCCCAAAAAACTGCGTAACTGTTTTTTGCGTGGTCGGTGTAGGCCATTGCGTAATATTGTCAACTTTACCCGGATCGGTTTCAACTTCCTTTGCCGAAATGAAGTGTCCCAAATATTCAATTATGGTTGCTCCAAAAATACATTTGCTTTCTTTGAGGTAAAGTTGTTGTTGACGGAGGATCTCGAAAACGGTTTGTAGGTAGGTGAGATGTGCTTCCCAAGTAGAGCTATACACCAAGATATCGTCGAAAAAAACGAGTACAAACTTTCTCGTAACTTCACTAAAAATGTGATTCATGAGGCTCTGAAAAGTACAAGGGGCATTTGTGAGACCAAACGGCATAGCAACATATTCATAGTGTCCGTAGTGAGTCTTGAATGCTGTTTTATAGATATCTTCGGGTGACATTCGCAGTTGGTGAAAACCCGCACGGAGATCCAATTTTGAAAAGTATACAACCCCACCCAATTCATCTAACAAGTCTTCTAACAGTGGAATATGATATTTGTCTTTGATGGTTTGCTTGTTTAACCCGCGATAATCAACGCACAACCTCCAAGTACCATCCTTCTTTTTTACTAAGACAATTGGGGAAACATACGGACTAGAACTATGTTCGATTATTCCTTGGTTCAACATATCCTTTATCATCTTGTCTATTTCATCCTTTTGAAGGGATGAGTAGCGATAGGGTCGGAGATTGACGGGGTTAGAACCGCTTACCACTGGAATTTTGTGATTAAACCCTTCACGAAAAGGCGGTAAAGCTGTGGGTTTGACGAAAATTCGAGAGTACAAACCGATCAAATCACGCAGCATAGAGTCTGTAGAAAATTCTGTTTTGGTCGCCGAAATATGAGACAAAAGAGCTTCTGGGTTTAAGTCGTCTAAAACGTCATCTGTTATCTCATGGCCAAACAACAATGCGATCTGAGGTTCTTAAAGCATTAATTTGTTCAAACTTGCTTCGTTGATTGCCTTACAACCCTTGTTTACATTCCCACGCAACACATGCTTCAAACCATTAAGGTTGAATTCCATTCAGAGGTTGAGAAATCCCATAAAATTGGACCGAGTCAAGGTTTAAAGTTCTTACCTCGGTGGTGAGATCATAGCCTTTTACTTTCGATGAAAAATTGTTACACTTGTATTTTGTAACAATTGTGCTTCCCAGGGCTGCAGAAACCACCATTAGTTTTGTCGCTTCGAGAGGGCAACCGATTTCATTGGCAACCTTTAGGTCCAAGAAGTTGTGTGTACTCCCGGGATCAACCAAAATGTGGATCTTTCGCTTACCACTTTGTCCCGTAAAACGCATACAATTGAAGGTTGTGTTGCCCGTTAGTGCGTGTAGCGATATCATAGGCGGTTGTGTTTGCTCTGACTCAACAGTCGTTGTGTTTAAGACGTCATGAACCTCATCTACATTGGAAAGTTCAGATTCTGCATCACCTTCCATGACATATATATGAGCCTTGCGATGAGTTTGTTGATGGCTGGGAGTGAAGATTTCATCACAATACATGCATAGACCTTTTTGTTTGCGATCTTGCATCTCTTGCCAAGTAAATTTTTGGGGTGTTTGGTTGTTGTTTCTTGAGATAAAATTTGGTGTCTTGTGTGTTTGGATGTTGGTAGGGGCAGTGGGTAAAAGCGGTGGCTTGGTGTTTTGATTCGGATATTTCGTTGTTTGATAGGCATTTGGAGTAGACTAGGTGTTGGGTTTGAATGAGGGTCGTTGTGGTTTGTGAGGGAGTAGGCGTAAATCTGATTAATGAATCATAGCTATTTTTGCTGCTTCGGCAACGGATTCCACATTCTGAAACTGTCCACATGAAGCTGCAAATGTGGATTTAGATTAGTTAAGAAAATACTTAACGCATGGGCGCGTGGTAGGGATAATCGTGTGAGTTTACACTCGAATTTATCATGAAACACCTCAATCGAATCGGTCTCTTGTTGTAAGCTAACCAACTACGATAATGGATCAACATACAAACCCCCAAAACGAGTAGAAATTGTAAGAACACAGTCTGTCCACGGTGGTTATCGATTGAAACATTCTGCAATATAGTTGTGGTGCCACTGCAATGCCTTTCCTGTCATATGGATAGTAGCGAGTCTTACCTTCTGGTGTGGATAATAATCGCCTGAGGGTAGGCTAGTAATTTTAGTTGGTGTTTTATGGTAGTGTATGGGTGTTATGTGTTTAGAGTAGAGAGTAGAGAGATAATTAAGCAGCCTGGTAGCAGTTAATTCTCATTACCCACCCTTAATGCAGGTGGTTGGGTATTTATACCCTGATGTTTGGGCCCTTATGGGCTTTCGGGTCATGTTTAATGGACCCGGGTCATGTTCAAAGACCCATGAGCTCTAAGTAGGAAAGCAAGTAGCTTAGTCAAGAAGTGTTTAGATTTTTTAGTACTTTTGTCATAGTTCGAACAGTCCTATGGTCATAGTGTTCAAAGTGATCTGTCCGGTCCATGTGATCTGTCCGGTCTGGAGGCCTTGGACCAATCTGTCCTTGTCCGGGGAGCGTGCAGAATTCGGACTCATCAGGAGCCCCTTTTTTAGGTGTTTGTGCAAATATTCTTGCCAAAGACCTGAAAAACAGTCCGACGTCAGGGGTAGTTTTAATCCGGACAAGTCTATTGGTTTATCCGGACAGATAAAGCTTCACGAATTCAAAACGGTTTTTGCCAGAGTTCGTGGGACACGTGTCACTCTCTGATTGGTTGCTTCAGCCGTTTTTTCACCTTGAATTTCGAACCCACCTTCTTCGAAAAGCAACCTCTTTAATTACAGGTGGTGACATCAGCACCGTCTTTTAATCATTGCCAAACTTTTCGAATTCTCCTAGGAATCAACTGCTTTTTCAGATTTACTATAAATACAAACTCATTTCTACTGTTTTACCATCTCCTTCAAATTTACTTCTGTAAAAACTCTCAAAGTTTTCTCTCTCTAAAGCAAAAAAATTAGTTCAACAGTTTATGTTTACAGCGAGGAACACTCTTGTCAAAGGCGGGTGGCTCAACCTTTCTGAGTTAGAGAAGGCTCAAAAAGTCGAAAGAGAAAGACGGATTGCTGCAGGGTTACCTGCCTCGCTTGTTGACAGACCTATCACCTCTGCATCTGAGTCAGATCGAGGCTCGTCCTCTTCCAAAGGTACTAAGCCTAGAAAACTATTTCAAACCACCCTCTCCCCCATAATTTCTGGTTCCTCAGTTCAGGAATCGGTTCCTACTGTCGAGCCAAGAGTTACAGCCACTAGCCTTAGAAAACCCTCTCCCTTCATTGCAATGGGATCGGATACGGAGCACTCTCCTGAGAGGTTGGTTGTCAGGAGGACAGGCCGGCTGGTTAAAGGCCAGGGGACTAAAAACACTCCCTCAAGATCGGGGGCAAAAGATAGCAGCACCGGATCAGAGGTGCCAATTAGAGCTCCTAAGGACAGGCTGTCTGGACCGGAGGGGTCCAATCCAAACCTTCAACCAGAAATGTCTGTTCCAAACACTCTACCGGAGAGCAGAAATCAAAGAGGCACTGAGGCCCATCAGTCCGGAGATAAGGCTGAATCAAGTTTGAACCCTCCCCCCACTACAGCTGCTGAAATCCCTTCAACAATCATGGAGGAAGTGATGAAGGACTCTATTGAAGAGGCCCCGTTTGAGTCTGTGCCCTCCGGCCAGACTAGCAAAGAAATAGTTGCCAAGAAGGACAAGGGCAAGGAGAAGTTGTACTTGAGGCATCCAGATCTGCTGGAGAGCCTATAAGGAAAAGTAGGGCCTTGTTTTCACAAGGTCAACGTTAATTATCTCCTCTCCTTACAAAACATCAACTACACATTCATCCACACTGCCGAGTTGGGCAGGATACGTTCGAAATGGGGTATTCCAGAAAATGTAAAGATCAGGATCCCTATACATCCGGAGACCCCCATGGACTGCAAGTTGAGTGAAGTGGTCATGTTCACGGAGCTGTTCAACTGGGGGCTCAGGTTCCCACTATACCCAGAGATTGTCAGATATTTCCATCTGATCAAACTCTGTCTGAGCCAGCTGAGCCCCAACGCTTGGTATACCCTTATGTCATGGATCATGGCATCAAGGCTGTCCGGGATCCCTTTGCCCATGGAGGAGTTTGCTGCAGTGGCTAGCCTGTGCAGAAACCACCACATCCCCTTCTACCACTTTAACATGGGGGATAACTTCAAGGCGGTGGATGATTTGCTGGAGGCAGAAAGGAATTGGAGGACCCAGTTCCTATTTGTTAGTGGTGCCTGGGAGAATGGCAAGAAGATAAAATCCAGAGAGAACCCAAGCCTCCTCAGAAGCAGGTGGAGGAGTGATTGTAAGTCTCCTACTTTATTTATTATATATATATTTTTGTTTCTCCCTTTATTATCTAATGCAGTTCGAACTAATGGGTCTCACTTTTGCCTTGGCAGTGTTACCCAAGGAGTCCAGTGACTATCAGAAAGCCGGACAGATAACTTGTGGCAAGATTAATGCCTGGGCTGCTGAGAATTGGGGGAACCGATTCCACGATGGTTTTACTAGTGGAAATTTGGCAAGGTCTCACCTGTGGAACACCACAGGTCGGAGAGACTTGACCTGGGAGGAGCTCACCACCCAGCCTTCTCTAGACGTAGTGCTCAAGAGGACCCATGAACCAGATGGGACACTCTTCCTGCCAGGCCGGGCCAAAGCCCCGAGCAAGATGAACGGCAAGAAGAAGAAGGGAAAAAGGGTGGTGGGTGATGCCAACCCTGCTGATGCTGAGAAGGATGCTCCAACAGTCCCGGAGGGGCCAGCCCAGAGCCAAATTGATGCTGCTCTCTTGCAAGTAGTGGAGCAAGAGACTGAAAGGCAGGAAACGAATCTCCCAAAACCTCCAAGGGCTTCCAAGAGAAATCGCAAACAGGGAAGCGAAGGTGCAGACCCGGAGGCGAAGAAGAAAAAGACTTCTAAGGGAAACGAGCTTTCTCTCCGGGCTCCGGAGCCTTCTTTCCAAGCTGAGCCTTCTGACCCAACGCATGCCGAAGAGATTCCAGGGGACTTTCACACCGATGAGGTTGAAGGAGGAGATCTCAACATTGATGGAGTAGACATCACCGGTCTTGGTGAGCTTGGTAAATACTTCATCAATCTCCCCAGAGATGACTTTGCAGGGCCTTACATTCCTCCGAGCAGCTCCAACACAGTCAATTTTAATGGTAAGACTTTTATTGTCTCTAGTGAAAAGGATACCATAGCCCACTCTTTGTTAAGCAATGTGCAGCCGGTACTTACATTGGAGAGACAAGTTCGGGGTCAGACAGACATCATTAAAGACCTTAAGTTTGCCAAGGAGAAGCTGTCCGGAGACCTTCGCACTGCCACTTCCAATGCTGACATGTTAAAGGAAGCAAACGAGGAGTTGAAGAGAAATCAGAAGGAAAGTACCACAAAAGTCGCCACTTTAGAGGAAACCATTAGAGACGTCCGAGAGAAGCTGTCCAGTGTGGAGAAGGACCTTACTGCCTCAAAGGAAGAAACCAAGGCAAAGGACAAAATCATCACCAACTTAACTACTGACAAGATTGCTCTTGAGAATGCAGCATCCAAGGCTGGCGAGGAGAAAACCACTTTGTTAAGGGAGCAAGAGGCTACGATCCAAGCCAAGATCAACGCTTATGCCAACCAGATGATCAAAAGCGAAGAGCAACTGCTTGAGAAGGTGAGGTCTGACATGGTTCTACTTTTCCATGAAAAGTTTCCGAAGAAGAACCTAGGGGACTTATGGCTTTATGTTGAGCCTGAAGACCTCCCATACCATACGATGGCCGAAGGCGACAGGTATGGCTACTCTAGTGACTCCTCAGGTGATGAAGAACATACTGGGGAGAGCCCAGATGAAGAGAAAGGTGATCCTAAGGGCAAGAAGGTAGATGAAGGTGAGCCATCTTCAAAGGCTCAACCATAACTTATGATCCACTTTGTTTATTTTCTATCTAGACTAAAGTCCTTGGAAGGTCAAGGCACTCTTTTTGTAATGGTGTCCGGTATCTGACCGGATAGGTTTTTGTGTTCTACTTTGATTATTTAAAAGTCCTTGGAATGCCAAGGCAAGTTTAAGTTATTTATTTCAATGAATATCTCTGTTTTGTGCAACTATCATCTTCTTTCATTGTTTGTTCTAATTTTGATAGCCAGAGTTTAAATAGCCTTTAGTTGTTTTATAGTGAGAGTGTTTAAGTTCTCCGGCTAGAGTTTAAATAGCACTTAGTTGTTTCAATCCGGATAGTATGACTAAGGACAAAACTGTAAAAACACTTAGAAATTTTTTAAGAAGGCATCAAATTTTATTCAAAAGCCCGGACACCTCATTAAAACCTCCCCGTGCCACCAGGGAGGAAAGAGTATGCCCCCAAATATTTACATGGATGTTTAAACAAGTAAATATTTACACAAGTGCTACTCCAAGTACATTCGGAGATGCTCGATATTCCAAGGATGAGTTAGAACTCTGCCATCTTTGTCTTCCAACCAATATGTTCCAGGTTTAATTCTTTCAACAACCATATACGGACCCTCCCAAGTAGGGGCCAGCTTTCCGAACAGTTTTTCTTTAGTGTGTAAGAAGACCTTCCTTAATACTTTGTCCCCCGGTTGGAAATCCCTTCTTTTAACTTTGGAAGCAAACCTGCTTCTCATCAAGCCCTGATAGTGTGCAACTCTAAGGTGAGCTTTAACCCGTCTTTCTTCTATCAAATCAAGTTGACCTCTGATTGCCACCTCGTTAGCATGTTCGGAGAAGTTGTGAACACGAAAGGAGGGGAGAGTTGCTTCTATGGGAGCTACTGCATCCATCCCATAGACCAAGGCAAAGGGTGATTCTTGTGTTGCAACCCCAGGTGTTGTCCGGTAGGCCCACAAGACCTCTTGTAGATAACTAGGCCACTTCCCAGCAGCCCCTTCCAAATTCTTCTTTAAACCGGAAAGTATAGTTCTATTAGCCACTTCAACTTGCCCATTTGCTTGTGGGTGGAAAGGTGAAGACAAACAATGTTGTATACCCCTTGAGGCACAGAAGCTCTCCATTATCCTTATGTCGAACTGTGGCCCATTGTCTGTTGTTATTTTCTGTGGGACACCAAATCTGCAACAGATGTTGGATATAATGAATTTTATAACAGCTTTTGATGTTGTCCCTGCTCGAGGGGCTGCTTCTATCCACTTCGAGAAGTAGTCTATGGCCACAAATTATAGTTTTGCGTCCTCCGGACGCCACAAGGAGAGGCCCTACTAAATCCAATCCCCATCGAGCAAAAGGAATGGGCTCAGAAATTGACTCTAAAGGAATGGCTGGTACATGAATTTCATTGTTGTACCTCTGGCATGGGTCACACCTTCTTACCAATTCCTTAGCATCTTTCATGATTGATGGCCAATAGTAACCGGATAGTAAAACTCTTCTTGTTAAAGCTCTAAACCCACAATGGGCTGATCCCTCACCATCATGCAATTCAGAGAGGACCACTTCTGACTCTTCATCCCCCAAACAGCGCAGGAGAGGTTTACTGTAGGACTTTTTGTACAACACTTCTCTCAATATGATGAAACCACGAGCCTTGTGTTTCAATGTTCTGGCTAGTGACTTATCCGGAGGCACGACACCATCAGAGAGATATTGCAGGAGAGGAAACCTCCAGTCTTGAGGTTGTTTTACCTGTACTTCAAAAACTTCTTCTTCTTTACCCTTATTGAGTTGAATGGAGGGGCTTTCGAGCACATGGATCCATGGATATGACTCCGTATATGCTATGGTTGCCAATGAGTCTGCTAGCTCATTTTCTGTCCGGGGAATGTGCTCATAGACAACACCTTTAAACTTAAGTGTTTCATTTATGAGGAGTAAATACTTCACAAGTTGCTCCTTCTTACCCTCAGATTGGCCTTGGGCATGGTGGATAAGTAGTTGGGAGTCACTTAGCAGCTTGACCCTCTTAGCCCCACAAATGTAGGCTAACTTTAACCCAGCTATAGCTGCTTCGTATTCAGACTCGTTATTAGATGCCCTGAAAGCAAAACAAATAGCGTGGTACATCTTGTCTCCATATGGGGAAGTTAAACATACCCCTGCACCACATCCCATAGTGCTAGATCCACCATCTGTTCGGACGACCCATACCTTTTTATCTTTTATGTCAGTAGTTTGCTCTGAATCTCTGTCAGAGTGGAATTCAACCAGAAAATCAGCTACAACTTGGGCCTTGACTGCTGTTCGGGGAGCAAAGTCTATGTCGAAGTCCCCCAACTCTACTGACCACTTAGTCATTCTGCTCGAAATGTCTGCTTTTTGATGGACATTCTTCAGGGGAAAAGAGGTCCGGACGATGATAGGATGAGCCTGGAAATAAGGCCTCATCTTCCTTGCAGCTATCACCAGGGCTAATGCCAATTTTTCAAGTTTCAAGTAACGCCTTTCTGTATCTATCAAGATTTTGCTGATGTAGTACACTGGATGGGAATGACCATCGACCTCTCTTACCAACACAGCACTGATGGCACAACTTGAAACTGCTAAATATACGAAGAGTGTCTCCCCATCAACTGGCTTAAACAAAGTTTTGGGGGAGGACAGGTGTTTCTTGATCTCATCGAAAGCCTCATCACACTGCAGGGTCCAATCGAATCCCTTTGCACCTTTCAAAGTTTGAAAGAAAGGAGCACATCTGTCCGAAGACCTTGAGATAAATCTGTTTAAGGCAGCTAATCTCCCCGTTAACCGTTGTACCTCTTTAATGTTTCGAGGAGGCTCCATTTGGAATAGAGCATTGAGCTGGTCCGGATCGGGTTGTATTCCATGCTCACTTATTATATAGCCTAGAAACTTCCCGGACTGCACTCCGAATACACATTTTTCTAGGTTTAATTTCAAATTCACTTTTACCAAGTTGGCAAAAGTTTCTTGGAGATCGGACTAGTGCAACCGCTTATCCACACTCTTCACCATCATGTCATCAATGTATACTTCCATATTTCTTCCAATCTGATCAGCAAATGCCTTGTTTACTAATCTCTGATAAGTAGCCCGAGCATTTTTCAAACCAAATGGTATCACCTTGTAGCAATGAAGACCCCTGTCAGTGATAAATATGGTATGCTCTTGATCCTTTGGATCCACTTGAATCTGATTGTATCCGGAGAAGGCATCCATAAAGGAAAGTAGCTTGTTCCCAGAGGTGGAGTCTACTAACTGATCAATCCGGGGGACCGGATACAAATCTTTTGGGCAAGCTCTATTGAGATCTGTGAAGTCAATGCACATACGCCACTTGCCATTTTTATTTTTAACCAAGACCGGATTAGCAGTCCACAAAGGGTATTGAGACTCCTTGATGTGCCCCATCTTTGTGAGCCTGTCAACTTCTTGCACAATGACATCAGCCTTCTCTTTAGAAAAAGCTCTTCTTTTTTTAACCACCGGTGCTACGTCTCTCCGGACAGATAGGTGATGTGATATCATTCTGATGGAACTCCAGTAACATCAGCATTGCACCAAGCAAAAACGTGCTGATGGTTCTTCAAAAACTTCAACATTTCATCTTTCAACACAGGTGGCATCTTAGACCCTATCTTGACACTTTTCCCATCTTCCAAACAGTGTGTTTCTACCTCTTCGATCGGTATCAATACTCCAGGGGTCTCTCTGGGGTCATCAATTTCACCCTCACCCCCAGAAAGGCCCTCAAACTGCTATTGTTCATTAATACGGACTGCCCCCAGCGTTCGAGGAGCCAGGGCAGTGGCATAACATTCTCTTGCAATCTTTTGGCTGCTCCGGACGATTCCAACCTGTCCCTGAACAGCATATTTCAAGCACTGGTGGACTATTGAAGCAACTGCATGCATCCTAGAGAGCCAAGACCTCCCTATAATAGCATTATAGCAAGTGGGACAATCCACCACAATAAAGAGTATTCTGACCATTTTTTTGAAAGGGCCCTTGCCCAATAACACTTCTTCTTCAAACTCTCCGATCACATCTGCTGAGCTGCCTGTAAAGCCCACCATTGACCTGTCCGAACTCTGAATCACACCTGGATTTTTCATTCTCTTGTATGTGGTTAAGAAAATGATATTGGCTGAGCTTCCAGTATCCACCAGGATTCGCCTTATGTCATTGCCCCCTGTAGATGCTCCCATGACAACAGCATCCTCATAAGGGCCAGCAATGTCTCTTAAATCACCTTCATCAAAAACAATGAAGGGGAATGAGTTTTGCGACTGATAGGAAGTCATGCCTCCTTCTAGCTGAGAGGCTAAAGTATGAACATGCCTTTTCCTCGAAGAAGCAGTAGGAGCTGTCATAGTGTCCCCTCCGAAAATTGTAAGTGACTCGAAAAACTTAATGAGCCCGGAGACCGACCTAGAACATTCCTCGATTGTACCCACTCTGTTTCGAGTTGGATCAGGATCCAAGTACTCAGATTCCACATCAAACCTTTCAACTATAACTATGGCTCCCTCCAGAGCAGCATTACTTGGACCAACCCGGTGAGTGTTATCAGGCATATTGCCTCCTCTTCTTTTGACGTAAGCCCCTAGCTTTCCCCTCTCAATCACGTTTTGAACTTCTTGTTTTAATGCTATGCAGTCATCAGTGGTATGACCAATATCATTGTGATATTGGCAAAAAGAGTTATTGCGATGCTCTCTGGGAGACTGCAGTGTTGCCGGTCTCCGGTAATGCACCTCATCCTTTGTTTTATCAAAAATAGTGGCCACACTTTCTTTTAACTCTGCGAACCACTCCGGTTGGACCCATGGCCCTCTCTTGTTTCTGGATTGCTGACTCTGAGCAGGAGCAGCTGGCTGAGACTGAGCTTTTGACCTACCATGCCCCTGTCCGGTCTCTCTTGCTTTGTTCCCGGACTGATTCTGATTGGGATTGGGTGCCACTGGGGTAGACCTCACCTGCCTGTGCACCCTGGTTTTCTTCGTTTCATCAACATTTATTTGTTTGCCAACCTGATTCAGCAACCCTCCCCATGTCATAGCCTTCTTTCTGGTCACTGAATCAGCTAGATTGACCGGGTTCAAACCCTGTCTCAGGGATGCTATTGCTACCTGTTCGAAGCAATCAGCCAACCCATTCTTGGTGTTCACAAAACGGCTTATATATTCTTTCAACGACTCATTTGGTTCCTGGACACAATGGATTATTGTGTCTCCATTGCCCTTTAGCTCTTTACTCCCTACGAACTGCCTTCGAAAGGCTACCCAAAAAGTATCGAAATCTTTAATACAACCCTGAGGCAGGCTGTTGTACTATTTCAGAGCACTCCCCGTGAATGATTCGGAGAATGCCCTACAAAGTAGTTTATCATCGTCGTCAAAGTTCATCATGAAGTTTTTAAATTGCTCCAGATGGTTGTCCGGATCAGTACTGCCATCGTACTTCTCTATTTTGGTGCTGTCAAACCTCTTGGGGAGGTTTCCGGACAGAATTTTAGAAGACAATGGAGATTGCCTCCAATTCCTTCCACGACTGAACACAGTATCCTCATTGGGAATTGCAAAGATACCTGGTTCATCGTGGAAAGCGAAGGGATCCATCAGCATCTTGTCCACATGCCTCCGGATGTGTGATGAACCTTTACAAATATTCTTCTTCATCCTTCCATGTCTATCCCTTTTTCTTGAATAATTTTTGATCTGCTTTTGTTTCTTTCTAGTTCGAACTTCATCGCTGCTTGAGGATAAATATTTTTCAACTCCTTCATCGTCCGAAGAGCTATCAGAAGATTTCCGAGCTTGAGTCAGAACTCTCCACAGGCTTGGACCGGTGAGACTTTTAAGAACTGGCATGAGTCTTTTTGGTGCTCACATGAGTTTTTGAAGACTCATGCTCTCTGGGGTTATCGGTGTGATGAGCAACCGATGCTTTGGACTTTTCTTTCACGCCCATCTTGGCCTTTTCTGCCCTCAGAGCTTCTATTTCACCCTTTAGCCTATCACGCTTTTCGATAGTGTATTTATCGTTCTCTCCCACCACTTCGAGCAAAGCTGGTGGCACTTCTGGATTGTCCTGATTCATTCAGACAGATTTTCTTAGCTGGTTTTGAATGCTTGATTTAGGCACTTTCTCCTCCCACTGTGGTCGCCAATTTGGTGTGGATAATAATCGCCTGAGGGTAGGCTAGTAATTTTAGTTGGTGTTTTATGGTAGTGTATGGGTGTTATGTGTTTAGAGTAGAGAGTAGAGAGATAATTAAGCAGCCTGGTAGCAGTTAATTCTCATTACCCACCCTTAATGCAGGTGGTTGGGTATTTATACCCTGATGTTTGGGCCCTTATGGGCTTTCGGGTCATGTTTAATGGACCCGGATCATGTTCAAAGACCCATGAGCTCTAAGTAGGAAAGCAAGTAGCTTAGTCAAGAAGTGTTTAGGTTTTTTAGTACTTTTGTCATAGTTCGAACAGTCCTATGGTCATAGTGTTCAAAATGATCTGTCCGGTCCGTGTGATCTGTCCGGTCCGGAGGCCTTGGACCGATCTGTCCTTGTCCGGGGAGCGTGCAGAATTCGGACTCATCACCTTCGATTCATCCATCGTTCCGTCAAGCGCAAAGAATTGTTCGCATTTAAAAACCCAATCGCGTAGGTCGGATCCATCAAAAATAGGAAACCTAACATCGGTAAGGCGGGTGAGCAAACTGTTTGTTGGTGTCGTACTACGCTCCTGATTAGTTCCACGATTTGAACCGGGGATGAGGTTCAACCAATCAGGTGGTTCCGGAGAGAATGTTCGGGGAAGCGTCGTGAAAACGCCGGAATGTGAAGGATCGTTGTCAACCAGCGGACGCTTTTCACGGTTCTGTGTAATAGGGTGTAGCTCCGCAAACATGTTCTTAATATCGTTGAACCGAGTAGTCATCTCATTCCTCAATAGATCGTTTTGTTGGAGTTGAGCCACACGATTTTCTTCATTTTGCTTGGCTTGATCGGCCTGAACTTGCTTCATCTCCTCAAGTCGCTTGTTAACTTCGATCAAAGTTTGTGCCCTAGTTTCCATGATTGCTTATCTTGAAGTAGAAAAAAAAATCCGGGTCCAGAAGATCGATGGTTCTGATACCAATGTTACAGGACTCGTTAGGCACGATAAATCCAAACTAGAAACCCGACGAAAGGTTCGAAGAATGGTAGAATAAGGACTAAGAGATAATGCTGTAAGTAAGAAGATTACCTCTAAGAACACAAATTCTATTCAATGAGTATATGAATAGACAATAGGGAGAGATAAAATAACTTGAAATTATGATTATTCCTTTTCGGAGTTCCTGTCTCTCTTACATATAGATTTAGAGTCTTAAATAAAGAGAACCAAACAGACATCAGTTTATGGCTTAAATGAATGAAAAGTAACAGTAGGAGACCAATAGGATCTTTGTAACATTGCCCCCTTCTTCGGAACATCCTTGTCCTCGAGGATTGAAATTTGGATATTTGGCGGCGAAGTTTTGGTAAAACTCCCAAGTAGCGGCCGATGACGGATAACCCTTCCATTGAACGAGAACGTTGGTGACAGCGGTGTTACGGTGCTTGACTGTTTTGCGTTCGAAGATTGCTTCGGGTTCTTTAGAATTTCCAATGTCGACGAGGTATGGAGGCAGCGCAGAGATTGTTAACGGTGGGTTAGGGAAAAACTTCAGTTGGCTCACATGAAAATCTCTCATTTTCTGCACAACAGGTGCAACATCACTTCAGATGGATAGCTTGTGTAATATAACACTTGCAGGCACTCCGGTCACATCAACATTACACCAAGCAAAGACGTGTTAGTTAACTTCCAAAAAGGACAATAATTTCTTTTTTAACTCTGACGCCATCTTCGAGCCAATCTTAACACTTCTACCTTTTGCCAAAGAGTGGGTTTCAACTTCTTCAATCAGTATTAAAACACCAGGGGCCTCTCTGGGGTCATCAATTTTACCCTCCCCTTCAGAAGGCCCCAATAACTGCTAATCTCTATTAGCCCGGACTACTCCCAAAGTTTTAGGAGCAAGTGCTGTTGCATAGCACTCCCTTGCTATCTTTTGACTATTCGGGACAACACCCACTTGTCCTTGAACCGCATACTTCAAACACTGGTGGACTGTGGAGGCAACAACATGCATTCTGGAAATCCAGGACCTTCCCAATATTGCATTGTAAGATGTGGGGTAGTCTACCACAACGAATAACACTCTGAACAGCTTTTTAAAAGGCCCCTTCACCAGCAGCACCTCCTTTTTGAATTCCACGATTACATCCGCATAACTCCCTGTAAACCCACAATGGTTCTGTTTGATCATTGAATAATGGCCAGATTTTTCATTTGCTTGTAAGAACTTAAGAAGAGGATGTTTGCCGAACTGCCCGTGTCTATCAGAATTCGTCTGATATCGTTGCCCCCAATGGATGCTCCTATTACCACAACATCCTTATGAGGCCCATCAATATTTCTCAAATCATATTCATCAAAAACTATGATTGGATAACGGGTTTGTGACTGATAAGAAGACATGCCTCCCTCCAACTGAGTAGCCAGAGAGTGAACATGCCTTTTCCTTGATGAAGGAGTTGGAGCTGTCATGGTATCCCCTCCAAATATAGTAAGTAACTCAAAAAAACTTATGAGTCCCGACACAGTCTTGGTCTGCTCTGTTATGACCCCTAGTTTATTCCGGGTTGGATCGGGATCCAAGTACTCCGAATCAACATCAAACCTTTCAAGGATCACCATTGCCACCTCCGGAGCAGATGTTCCCGCATTGTTCGTAGGGCCATATCGAGGAGCATTGTCAGGCCTGTTTCCACTTCTCCTTTTGACATAAGTTCCCAGTTTGCCTCTTTCAATAAGATTATGCACCTCCCGCTTTAGAGCGATGCAGTCTTGTGTGTTATGGCCAATATCATGGTGATACTGGAAAAAACAAGTGTTACGACTCTCTCTAGGAGATTGTAGTGCTGTTGGTTTCCGGAAATGGACCTCATCCTTAGTTTTGTCATAAATAGTGGCCACATTCTCTTTTAAATCTGCAAACCACTCCGGTTGAACCCAAGGACCACTTTTATTCCTTGAGTGCTGGCTCTGAGCTAGATTCGGGTTGGATTGAGTCTGTTTAGCCCTGTTGGGCCCTTGTCCGGTCTCCTTAGCTTTGTATCCGGAGTGATTTTGGTTTTGAGCTGCTGGGGAAGACCTCACCTGGCGGTGCACCCTGGTTTTCTTAGTTTCATCCACGTTAATCTGCTTTCCCACCTGGTTTAACAAACCAGCCCAAGTCATGGCCTTCTTTCTTGTCATTGAATCAGCCAGATTCCCAGGGTTCAACCTTTGTCTCAGCGAAACAATTGCCACCTGTTCGAACCAATCTGCTAACCCATTCTTAGTGTTTACGAACCGACTTATATAGTCCTTCAAGGACTCATTTGGCTCTTGGGAGCAATTGATGATAGTGTCTCCATTGACCTTCACCTCTTTACTCCCCACAAACTGTCTTCGGAAGGCAACCCAGAATGTATCAATTTTTTTGAAACATCCCTCGGAAGACTGTTGTACCATTTAAGAGAACTCCCCTCATCATGAAGTTCTTAAACTTCTCCAGATGATTGTCCGGATCTTTACTCCCATCATACTTCTCCATTTTAGTACTGACAAACCTCTTGGGCAGGTTTCCGGACAGTATCTTGGCAGACAATGGTGATTATCTCGAATTCTTACTACGAATGAAGACTTTGTCTTCATTAGGTGTTGCAAAAATACATGGTTCATCATGGAAAGCAAAAAGATCGATCAATAACTGATCCACATGCCTGTGACTGGGGTTGTGAGATGACCCTTTACACAAATGCCTTTTAAGTCTCCCATACCTATCTCTCTTTTTTGAATATCTTTTAACTAACTTTTGTTTCTTCCTGGACCTCCCTTCATCACTGCTTGATGACAAAGAATTTTCAAGCTCAGCCTCATTCGAAGAGTTACTAGAGGAGTCAGAATCTGAACTTCCCACCGGCTTAGACCGGTGAGACTTCTTAGAACTGGCATGGGTCTTTTTTGTACTTAAATGAGTCTTTTCTTATGGATCGTTCTCCCTAGGATTGTCAGTATGATGGACGACTGACGCTTTTGACTTCTTTTTTAAGCCTAATTTTGCTTTTTTAATGGCCCTCAACGCTTCCATCTCCGCTCTCAACTTGTCCCGTTCCTCGGTGGTGTACTCATTGTTTTCACCAACTACCTCCACCATAGGTTGTGGAATTTCTTGCTCGTTCGGATCCATCCGAACAAGTCTTTTCTACTGGTTTTGAATGCAAGATTCAGGCACCGTCTTCTCCCACTATGGTCTCCAATTTGGTGAGGTTTGTTTTGGGCTGAGGGTAATCTTGTCAATTATTTTATAAGGTTTTTCAGTTATTAAATATTTGGTATGAAGTAGTGAGATATTTGAGTAGCCTGGTTGTATTAAATGTTCATTACCCTCATTAATGAATGTAGTTGGGGTATTTATACCCTTAATTAAGGATCCATGGGCTTTCGGGTCAAGTTATGAAGTCGGGTCGAGTTTAAAGATGCATTAACTTATTAAACCGATTAGCATATAGCTTAGTCAAAAGGTGTTTAAGTGTTTCTTTACTTTTGTCTTGTCCGGATAGTTCAGTGGCACGTTTATGTCCAAATTGTCCTTGTCCGGATAACATAGTAAGCAGTGACCGGAATATCCGAACTCATCAAGTGTGACGTCTAATTTAAGAAGTTTTTAGGATGAATCTTAGTTCTTAATTTACACTGATTTTTAGTTTTATAATTTACGCTTTTTTTTCACTCTTTCATGGATGACAATATATATATATATATATATATATATGCCTGAATTTTTTCCAGAATTTACTAGCTCTTTTCTTAGTGTCTGAATGTATATTGTATGCCATTTACTTTTTTTAATCTATTAGTCATTTCTTTCTTTTTAACGCTCTTTTATTTTCTAATTCGTTATTGTCCAATTCAACACTCAGAGATTTTGTTCCTCTGGATTCTTTTATTGTAAAGTTATCTTTTTTATTCATCATCTTAATTTGATTTGGAATTTTTGTGTCAGTATATTTTCTTAAGGTAGAATAATTTGCAAAACAAAGATAAATAATAAGTAACCAAAATAAAAACTCTTATTTTCGCTACCATGATGGATAAAAGCACATGAGTTTTTATAAATCACTATGCAGTTTATAACTAATTGCTCAAGCACAGAACATAAATAAAACAAAACACGGATAAATGACAGAAAATAAAAGAACACAGGATTTAACGTGGTTCAATAATTGTCTACGTTTACAGGCATTGACATAGAAAAGTGTTTCATTATGTTAGAATAGGGTTACAAATTTCATATTGTGTTTTATGTAGTCCTAGTAGTCTATTTATAGGAATAAATGGAACTTACTAGATAATGGGCTTAATTGGCTCATACCACAAGACTAACAATGATACTATCACAACACTTATTTGTAATGCCGAACATAGTACACTCTCAAGACATAATAACACTATCACACACACAAAATTGTACTGCCGGACATAGTACACTGTCAAGGTACTATTCGACTAATTCACAACAAATCTTCCCCATGAGGTGAATATACTTTCTTCACTATCAACAAAGAAACTTCTCTTCTTCTAACTCACCAAATGCCCCCAAGGCATTCACTCTATATTGCGAACACCAATCCAGTTTAGGCACTCCCTAAACTTTCAAACTGATATTGTCTTGGTCATTATATCTGCTGGATTATCATGTGTAGACACTTTTTTCACATCAACAATTCGTTTTGATATTATATCACGAATAAAATGATACTTGACATCTATGTGCTTTGTAAGCTCATGATACATTTGGTTCCCTGTAAGGTGTATGGCGCTTTGACTGTCACAAAACACTTTTGTAGTAGTCATATTGAAACCCAAATTTGCCACCAAACCTTGCAACCATATTGCCTCTTTAACTGCTTCTGTTATCGTCATGTACCCTGCCTGTGCTGTAGACAAAGCTACAGTAGCTTGTAATTATGCTTTCCAACTGATCACACTCCCATCTAGAGTAAATGCATACCCTGTCAGAGATCTTCGTTTATCCATATCACCTGCAAAATCAGAATGAACAAAATCAACCACTGATTCTACAACATCATTCATCGATCCACCAATATCGGTCTTGTTAAAAGTTAAACCAACGTTCATAGTATTCTTAAGATACTGAAGTATCCATTTCACTGCATGCCAGTGTTCTTTCTCAAGACATCCCATGTACTTGCTAACTACACTAACCGCATGTGAAATAGTAGGACGTGTGCATAACATAACATACATGATACTACCAACCGCACTTTCATATGGAACTTTCGACATTTGTTCCAACTCAGCATCGTCCTTGGCCGCTCCTACTACAGACAAATTGAAGTGAGTAGCAAACATGATGTTAACTACCTTAGCATCAAACATGTTGAATCGTTGTAGCAGTTTCTCAATATAGCTTCGTTAAGACAAGTATAATGATCCTACACTTCTGTTCCTGATAATCTCCATACTAAGAATTTTTTTTGCTCTACCCGAATCCTTCATCTCAAACTAGGCACTAAATTGCTTCTTTATTTGCACAATATATGACATACTACAAGAAAAAATAAGCATATCATCCACATATAATAACAAGTAAACATAAAAATCACCTGATATCTTTTGGTGATACACACAACTATCATATGGACTCCTCGTGAACCCTTTTGACACCATGAACAAAACGTTTGTACCATTGCCTAGATGACTGTTTCAAACTATATAGTGATTTTTTCAGCAGACAAACCGTATCCTCCATATTAGGTTCGATAAATCCATCTAGTTGTCTCATGTAGATTCGTTCCTCCAATTCATCATGTAAAAACGCAGTCTTCACCTCCAACTAATCAAGCTCTAAATCTTGCAAAACTACCACGACTAACAAAACTCGAATCAAACTATGCTCTATCACTGGAGAAAACACTTCATTGAAGTCGATTCCTTCTCTTTGCGTAAAACCATTAACGACCAGTCTTTCCTTGAATCGAGATGCCTTATCCCATGAATTACCTTCTTTTTTATTGAACACCCATTTACTGCTTACTACCTTGTGTCCTTTAGGCATGTCAACAAGCTTCAATGATTGATTCTTATGAAGAGATCCAATCTCTTCCCCCATAGCACCAATCCATAAATCTGCCTCTGAAATCTCCACATATTCTTTGTAGCTACTAGGTTCCTGCATCTCAACTTCTTCGGCAACTGATAGAGCATATGCAACTAGATTCGCATACCGTTTTTGAAGTCTAATATATTTTCTTTCTCTGTCCAGTGCTATGGTATAAGGTTGTTGTTCTGATTCGGGCGCATCATCGTCACCATCATCCGATGCTGACGCTTCACCTCCTGATTCTGGATCCACCTCAGAACCACTCGAATTATTGGACCTTATAGGAACTGATTCTACTTCAAGCTCCACTTGTTTACTCACAACCCCTAATTCGACTATTTCTCCTACTTCCATCTGACCGTCTATCAAAGCAAACTCGTTAAAAATAACGTCCCTACTGATGAGAAAACCTGGAGACTTTAGAGAAGCACGCCATAACCTATATCCCTTCACTCCGGTAGCATATCCTAGAAATATGCACCTCTTTGCCCTCGACTCAAGCTTACCATCTCTCACATAAGCATACGTAGGACAACCGAACACCCTCAAATGTTCGTAATCAGCCGACAATCCAGACCAAATCTCAAAAGGAGTTTTACAATCAATAGCCATTAATAGAGACCGATTCACCAAGTAACACGTTGTATTGATAGATTCAGCTCAAAAATCCTTTCCCACACCGGAATGCGAGAGCATGCTTCGTATCTTATTACAAAGCGTTCTGTTCATTCTTTCTGCGATCCTATTCTGTTGAGGTGTTCTAGAACAAGTGCGATAGCTTACTATTCCCTCCAGCTTTGCAGAACTAATTGAGCTCATGACTTCAATATTCTAACCCATTATCTGTCCTAAGACGTTTGATTTTTCTTCATGTTTACTTCTCAATCATCGTCTTCCATTTCACAAAGGTTGAATATACCTCATCTTTCGTTTTCAAAAAGAAAACTCACACCATCCTTGAATAATCACCAATCAAACTCATGTAGTATCTGGTTCCGCTCTTCGATGAAATTCTATTTAGACCCCAAAGATCTGAGTGAATGTAGTCCATTGTCCTTTAGTCTTTCTTACAGCCGATTTGCTGAATTTGACTCTAGTTTGTTTACCAAACACAAAGTGCTCACAAAATCCTAATGATTCTGCTTTATACCCCTTCAAGAAATCTCTCTTTCCGAAAACAACTAAACTCATTTCACTCATGTGACCAAAACGCCAATGTCATAACTGATTCTGATCCTTTCTACCTTGGTTATTACTCCCTGATGATACTACTGAAGCATCGTCCATAACAACACTCCTCTGGAGAATGTAAAGACCCTTCTGCAAACTGTCTTTTATGCATATCATTGAGGCTTTTATCACTTTGATTACACCGTCTTCTGCACGGTATTTGTAACCCCGAGAGTCTAGTGTCCCAAGAGAAATCAGGTTTCTATTTAACCAAGGAACATGCCAGCACGTCAAGATTCTAACAACCCGTCAAACAATCTGATTCTGAAGTTACCGGTACCACCAACAGTTAACGAATGATTATTCTCTAAATAGATAGTTCTCCGCATTGGCTTCTAAGTATCAAACCACTACTTGAACTGACACATGTGATATGTAGCGCCAGTATCAGATACCCAAGAGTTTTGCCCACAGTCTGAACTCACGGACAATACATCTCGTCTACCACTATTTTCATTATCATCAGAATCGTTCACACCTTCAACAATGTTTGCTGCATTTTTCTTTTGATTTCCCTTCTTACCATTCAGTTTTGGACAATCTCTCATATAATGACCCTGCTCATCGCATTCATAACAGTTTGAGTTCGTTACCTTTGATTTGGACCTCCAGCTCTTCCTTCTTAAAGAACTCGCTTTGCTTCTACATTTTCCCATAGTCATAAGAATTTCCCCTTCAGCTTGATTGTCTGGCTGCAACTGTCTCAACTCCTTTGATTTTAGTGCCCCTTTGACATCTGCTAGCGATAAATTATCCCTACCATACATTATGGTATCTACGAAGTTTTCATAAGAAGCTGGTAACGATCTCAATACAAACAAAGCTTGATCATCATCTTCAATATTGATATGTATGTTCTCCAAGTCTATTATAATTGATTTAAAATTATCTAAGTGCTCAGTTATGGACATACCTTCTTTGAATCTGAAATCGTACAAACGCTTCTTCAAGTATAATCGATTTACTACTGCTTTCTCTAAGTAAAGATCTCCTAGCCTCTTCCATGCGCAGGCAAGAGTATTCTCACCACTAATCTCACAAAGCACATTATCTTTCACACTCATTAAAATCCAGCACAAAACCATTTCTTGAAGATCTTGCTTCTCCTTTTCTTTCATATCTTTTGGTAACTTATTCTCCACAGCCTTCCACAACCCTTGCAGTACAAATAAAGATAACAGTTTAATCTTCCAAAACACAAAGTTGGATCCGCCATAAAAACTTTCAATCATGTATTTTGTTGTTGTAGACGCCATTGTGAAACCCTAATTGCAAAAGCCCTAATTTCACCACGTGGCTCTGATACCAATTTTGTTATAAATCACTATACAATTTATCACAAATGGCGCAAGCACGTAACACAAATAAAACAGAACACGAATAAATGATAGAAAAGAAAAGAACGCAAGATTTAACGTGGTTCGACAATTGTCTACGTCCACGGGCGTCGCTAGAGAAAAGTGTTTCATTATGATAAAAAAAGGTTATAGATTTCAGATTATGTTTTTTTAGCCATAGTAGTCTATTTATAGAGAGTAAATAGAACTTACTAGATAATGGGCATAATGGGATCATACCACAAGACTAACATTAATATCGTCACAACACTTATTTGTACTGCCGAACACAGTACATTGTCAAGGCATAATAGCACTATTATAGATATAAAACTATACAGGCGGACATAGTACACTGTCAATGCACTATTTGACTCATTAACAACATGAATGAACCACGTATATCAACATTTCGATAAAGAAAAACACATGAACACTAAAAGACCAGTAGAGGTGCCTTAGCTGGTCTATATGTGCAGGGGCAGATTTAGGGGGGAGATATGTATGCCCAGGACAACCCTAAGTCAGAAAAATAAATTTAGTATACTGGTTAAGTTCTCTAGTAGTACACTTGAGGTCTTGAGTTTAATTCCTACTTGATATCTAAATATTTTTATTTATTTTACTTCTTCTTTACATTCTTTTATTTCACTTTTTTAATTTTACTTTCTTATATCACTTATTCTCTATTTTTATTTTTACTCTATTTTCCCCTGATCGTTCCCGTCTCTTTCCCAACTTCTCTCAAACAAAAGCAACATAGAATAAGTCGATTTAGTTAATTAATTTTGCATTGGAGTTTACTTTGATTTTGATTCAACAAAGTAGTAAAATCATTTCTGTCTCTTTCCCAACTCCTCTCAAACAAAAGCAACATAGAACTATCGAAATACAACAGTAAGTCGATTTAGTTAATTAATTTTCCATTCGAGTTTACTTTGATTTTGATTCAAAAAATTAGTAAAAATTGTCATTGGGTTTTACTTCAACTTTGATTCAACAAATGATTTAAAAATTGGGGATTTTCAAACCCTAGTTTTCCTAATTTATAATTTATGGACCGCAAATTATGTTGTTCATTTCAATACTTTGACACTAATCACTTGTGAGGTTGGCAAGATTCTACCCAAATCACTTTGGATATATTGGTGATAAGGAATTCTCTAGCCAACATAAGACATACTCTCTCCGTCCCAAAATATTTGTCATTCTAGGAAATATTTTTTGTCCCATAATATATGTCGTTCTCTTTTATCGATGCAAATTTAAATATTATTTATAATCAACTACCAATTAAATCTCTTCTCTTTCCTACTTTTTATGAAAAAGAGAAGCAATTATCACATTCCTTAATATCTGTGCATAATCTTAAAACGTTAAATATTTTGGGACGGAGGGAGTATATTGCATGTGACAAGATGGATGGTAACTTTTCCAATTTTAAGAGTATCTCAGATCTATGTAAGACTCTTGTATGTATAAAAAAGCACAAGATATTTGGATTTATGTACACATTTTTGAAGCTAGCTTTGTCCTTACATGTTGTTACCGCAAGTGTTGAGCGAGTATTTTCTCGTATGAAATATGTGAAGAATGAGTTGAGAAATAAAATGGTCAATTCATGACTTAATTATTGTTTGGTGAGATTTGTGGAGAAAGTAGTGTTTTCTACTGTTGATGATGTAGATATTATCAAATGATTTTAAAAGCATGAGTAAGAGGATAATTCATTTACTTTAGGACTAGAATATATTCATTTTGAGTTGTAACTATAATATTTACATATTTTTATCATACAATACTCGGATAGTTATCTTTTATTGAAATTGTTTTCCATAGTATTTTTGGACATACCCTAAATTTCAGTTCTGGATCCGCCACTGTATATCTGTCTCAAGTAATGCAAGTAAATGCATTACCTTATATGGCTGTGGTGAGTAGTGCTATAAAGGAGAAAATGGCCGGTTCTTTCTAGAGGAGTTATTAATTGCAGTTGTTGATTTATACGTATGACAACGCTTAAAGGGGTAGTGTATATATCATTTATATTGCAACCTCCTATATATTAAAATATAATTGTACAAAAGACGATTTATCTAATAAATCTATGCCAACTTATATTCTATAGTTTAATGTTTTATTGTTCTTTTATTTGTAAATGCAATTTATTTTGGTCCCTCCATTCATAAAATTATAAAATAAATAATTTTTATATAATCGAATTCATTATAAAATAAAACTAGGTTAGTATTTTATTTTTTATATAATCAGATTTATTTTGCAACTAAAATTCATATTTATTGTTATTTTTGTAATATATTTGTAGATAATGATGCAGTTCAATAATTATTTTTTAAACTTAATTCACAATTCAATTATACGTAGTTATGCAACCAAAATCTAATTTTAACATTAAAATATTAAATTTTCTTTCGGGATAAATTTTTATCTCTCTTAGAATATGGTTTTGTTTATCTTTTTGTTATTTTTTATTATGGTTTTGCTTATCTTTTGTTCTTTTTGATATTTTCAATGCATGAACATATATAACTATATTTAGTATAGTTATTAGAATCTCTTATTCATATGTAGGAGATAAAGTAGCGATATGAGTTTGTTGTTTAATAAATTAGAATATTATTTTGTATTAATTATGTGATCGTGTAGCTTTTTGTACTACATCACAAATTTATTTTTAATTATTGTTGTTTTATTACTTAAAATACAAACCATTAGGCTCGTATTCCTTTGAAGGTTTGGTAATTGGACAAGTTAAATTTCTTAAGTACTAGTAGTATGTAATCTTTACGAGAGAGTCGAGGAATGACTAAGAATTATAAAAGGTTCGGGTTATTTATTACTTTCATTTAACTAAGATGGTAGAATCTCTTATATGTCTTTATACTTTAGGCCGGCGAATGTCCTTTTTATTGACTCATACCAGAAGCTTAGTTATGCATTTGTATTGCCTTTGTTGAAATCGTAATTCACAATAGTCGATCAAAAACTCGGAGGCTCCGCAAGATTGTTGTGTGTTAAATATATTCCTACCTCTATTAAAAATTATTCGTTGACCAAAAATTTAATTGAAGAAAAATAATTCTATTTTTTCGAAGAGAAACGAGTACAAGAAACAATTAACATGTTTTTGGTTAGTTAAAACATTCTGCCATTTTTTGAGGTCTTCCATAAGATTGAATCTTTTTTGTAATGTGCCTAAATATAAGAGAATAGTCTCCCTAATCTTTTTGAAGGATGAATAAAGGACTAAGTCTCAAAGTATGAAGCAATGGATGATTCATTAGGGTATGATGAATGTTTGGCTTGCTCTTAATGTAGTTTTCTTTGATTGAGGATGACTAAAGCTTTAAAGGTCACAATTGGTTGTTGAAAAAATCTATTATTTACATATATTTATATTTTTTACCCTTAAATTTAAATAATGTATTACCATAACTGAATAAGTGCTATAACGGAGAGGTGGACTACTATTAAAGAATAATATTTTTAGAAAAGTGTATGTGTGATGACAGATGGTGAAAGCGCATGCATTGAAGAATAGATCCACGTATGCGGGATGTTTTGATTAATTTCTTATAATATTTCATGTGGAATAAGTAAAATTTGAACCTTGTGATTGATTTCCTCCCATTGGATTAAAACCATATGAAATGTATAAATAGTGTTAGAGACTGCGACTCTTTATTTTTAATTTTTGTTCATCTTCTGCATTGTTATTCTCAACAGTCTACTTTGCTTCTCGAAACTAAAAAATACTAAATATATCTTCTATTTCATCAAATAATCCATGAAGGCGTATCGTTCTCTTATAAAGTCAAAATTTTAAACAAAAATAGTGAGAAAAAATCAGGAAAATGTAGAGTATCGTCGTGAGAAGGATAATTATCACATCCAAAACCCTTTTACTTGTTCCCATTGTAGGTTACTGGCACTCACCAAATTAAGAAGAACGATTACTTAACATCAGTGCTGCTAGAGAAGGAGGCAAAACCTCAAATGATAGAGGATGATGATGCACATGGGGGTGTTGTAAGAGAGGATGGTATTTCTATAACTATCATTCATATCATTGATCATGAGAGTGCACCTCAAAACACATGTTGTAGGTCAGCAAAAATAGTAATTAGAGCTGGAAGTACAAGAGTTGATTGAAGAAAGCAAAGAGGTAAATTTGACAGTCCATAACAGAATGTATCCTCTACTAAGTCTGTCAATTTTGTTGAGGTTAGGTGTACTGGAAAAAAGGATTTTGAGGCCAAGAGAAAGAGTGAGCAGGTAGATACAACCCTTCATAGAACTTTGAGCCTTCTACCGAATCTAGAATAGACCAGACTCGTGCTACATAGATTTTAGTTGTTGAAAAAGTGATGTGAGTAATGTTAAAGGAAATGTAAAATATTATCAAGACTGAATAAATGTGTTTGAACTGAGGCATTAAGCCATCATTATGAACCAAAAGTTGTTGATAGTTTTATTTTTGATATGTCTGGTCAAATATATGATGTTTATGATCTACCCAACCAAGGTAGAATTGTTGGTGTCAGGTTTGCTACCATTTGGGAAGATTTGATTCTTACGAGATCAGAGCTCGCTATGTGTGATGAGGTGCCTCCACTTCTTTCTAAATATGTGTTAATTATTGAAGGTGGCTCACAGTATGTGACTTAACTCCCTGTTATTGAAGGATAATGGATATTCCACATGTGGAGATTAGTCCAAATATGGACTTCAAGTCCTTGAAAAAAGGTTGTTAGCGCTTGAGCTGAAGTTGCTCGTGTGTTGTGGTAGCTAATTACTAAGAAGTACAACAGAGCTGCTGGGGTGGGTCCTCCAATGTGAAAGTACCAAAGATTGGTGAAGTTGGTATGGTGAAGGCTAAGTAATCAGCTAGTATGGATGTTATACAAGTATCCCTTGTGAAGCTGAATGATGCATATAATGAAGATTCGTTTTCTGAAGGGTTGAATACCTAATCACCTATTTATGTTATAACTGAAGAGACAAATGCCTTAGAGTTTATGGTTGAGTTTTCAGATCTAGTTGGGCTATTAGTTGTTGAAGCTAAGAGGTTTGTTAAAGCTGGCGTAAGCTTGGGTGCCCTTTGGTGAGTTTGATTACTTAGATTGCCTTAGTAAGTTGAGAGAAGTCATATTATAGAGAGAAATAGGTTTTAGAGAGAGAAAATCAGATTTTAGAAACGATCTATCTCAAAAATCCAACCCCTTTATTAGATTAGCCTTGGACTTTATATAGAGGCGCAACGACTTAACTCTCAATTGAAAACAGTTACATAAAAAAGATGATTACACGATGGTCCTTGACTAAAATACATAATTCTAAATTCCTCCTCTAGCTTTACAATTCGTCACAAGAAGTTTTATTCTCTACATTTCAGTCCTCAAAGTTTCATTTCCTTATCAGTATCCCCCTTAGAACATATTCAGAGGTGAAAAAATCCCCTTATCCATAATCCAAAGTGCGTCGAATATGTTGTTATACCATAATTTATGTCAAATACATCGAATATATTTATAGGTGAACAAAGCCCCCTTAGACACAATTCGAGTTGCTTTAGATGTTGTTTCACTTTAATTTCTTTCTTACACATCGAATTATTTCGATAAAAAATATTTTCCTCATATCAAGATTCAGAGCAGAAACGAAGTACAAAGTAGCACTCTAGATACCAAGTCTATCTCTTGAAAAATAATGACACCCTAGGAAGTAGGTTTGGCACTAGGCTCATAGTGTGACAGACGTTAGATCATTATCTACGTAACCACTTCAAATTCTGCCCAATCACTGTCCACCTCTTCCACTTCTCAAAACTTCTTTTCTCTTCTTATAAATAATGTTGCAAACTCATTGTTTGTTTCACAGAGAAAATTCCTTGAGAGAGAAACTGCAAAAGTTCAAAATTCCTTTGCTACCTTCAACAGCTTTTTCAATCTTTTGGCTACCTTCGCCGGAAAAAATTCAAAATTTCCGTTCAACCTCCAACCAGTTTATGAAATAGTATCCAAAACCCAGAAGATCTAAATCCATAATTCCCAAGAAACCCAAATCTTCAAAATCGGATAACAACGTCTTCGGAGCTTACGACTACCTTTGTATTAATGAAAGGGCAGATAAATGCACATTAGGTGGATTAATAAGTAACACTCATCTCAGTATGTCTACAAAGACCATATACTACGATAACTTCGATCATTCCAAAACTTCTGTTTTTTTTACCTTCTCCTCTTACAGAAGAAAGCCAATCCTCAAAGACTCGAACACCAGAAACACATCGAATCTCACCTTCCCTTACTGAATCATCACCTCGAACTAGTCGTGAAGTAAGAAAATCCTCCTCGAAGACATTCGAAGAGACTCTTTCGTCAACCAACCTTCCAAAAACTTGTCCTCCTCGAACTCTAAGAAAAAAGAATTTCATAGCCATGGGAGATAATGCCGACGTCACTTCGAATCCATCAACCACTTCTCCTCCCCCGAGGGAGATTGTTGAAACGAAGACATCATCTCAACAAAATCCCTCAAATGATCATCTTCGACTGATGGACGAGGTATCTGAAGGAGAAATTAATTCGGACGCTACACAATTAAATAATAAAGCTGAAACAGAAGAAGAAGTTTTGAAGGAATAAAAAAATGATACAAAAGAAAAAGCTCATAGACCGAGTAAAAAGAAAGTTTTTGTCACAATATCCGACGATTTGCGTGCGTTAATAGTTGAGAACTTGAGATCTCTTGATGTAAATTACATAGTGGCTCCGAAAATTGATCTAAAGAAGCAATGGGGAATGGGAGACAACATTATGCTTCGTCTTCCCAAAGAAGGGGAAACACCTTTAGATTGTAAAAAAGACGAAGTAGTGGTCTACCCAAAGATCATCAACTGGGGTCTTCGATTTCCACAAGAACCCATGATAGTTGACTACTTCTAACTTCTAAATGTGTGTCCAACCCAAGTAACACCAAACCAATGGTTCACCCTGCTTTCCGTAATCATGGTCTCTCGCTTGTCCAAAATTCGGATCTGCATCGAGTACTTCATTTCTCTGACCAAACTGTCAAAAGAACCGGTGCTTCCATTCTATTATCTTACCCTGGATGATGAGTTGAATATTATCGATGACCTACTGGAAGCAGATAAATTTTGGAAATAGAATTTCGTCTTCATCTAAGGGGCTTGGGAAAATGGCAAAGAAATATCTGATGCCAACCCATCTAGATTGAACCTCGTCTGGAAGAGTAATCGTAAGTCCTTTTATTTCTTTGAATTATATTTTCAACTAATACTATCTTTATTTATTATAAACATTATATTCTGATCAGAAATTTCGAGGCGATATGCACTTCGTCGAGAGAAAGCAAAAGCGACCTTCATCAAGCTCGCTGTTTGGGCTGAAAAGGAATGGAAGAACGCCTTCCACACTGCTGGTCCTGAGTTCCCATCACTGCATACAACTTCTGATCATCCCCATCATATTGGTTTGACGTATTTCCTTCACACCAGTTCGACTCCCTCAAACATCGAGGTACACTTTTTCTTTTAGCTTTATGTTCCTTCTTATATTTACGAGGTTGATCCTTCTCTTCTTTCGAAGAGCCTCGATATATTTTAAAAACAGATCTGGAGCTTTCAACTTCCTCGTCACTAGATGTAACATACCTCTGTTTATCTTTCTTTTCTTTTAGAGAAGAATGACGCTCTTTTGGCGCTTCGAATTGCGCATTTTTCTGCTCGCTTCTAATTTGACGATCAGTACAAGATCGATCAGATTGACCACCATCATCATTTTGGTCATTCACTTGTCTCACTTCAGATTTTAGCCTAGTTGACTGAATCTCTTGCTCTCTCTGATCGTATTTCTTGTTCAGAGAATTTATCTTATCCAAAAGTTGATTCATTCGCAACTCTATCTCATATTGAGTCTGATGAATCAGAATAGATCATTATTGTCTATCATTGGTCCTTTGCAAATCTCTTTTCAGTGTTTCGACAGCTGAACAAACTAGCGGGTCGTTTTCTTGATTCATTGTAAAGTTTTAAGATTGTTTTTCAAGGTTTGGAAAATTTGAACTACTGAACTAGGAACCAATCATTGATTAGGTCCCAAATGGAGTCGCCAATTTGATGAGTTTGGTTACGTGGATTGCCTTAGTAAATTGAGAGAAGTCATATTATATATTGAGATATAGGCTTTAGAGAGAGAAAATTATATTGTAGAAACGATCTATCTCAAAAATCTAACCCCTTTATTAGATCAGCCTTGGCCTTTATATAGAGGCGCAACAACTTAACTCTCAACTGAAAACAGCTACATAAAAGGGATAATTACACGACGGTCCCTGATTAAAATACATAATTCTAATTCCTCCTCTAACTTTACAATATGTCACAAGAAGTTTTATGCTTTAAATTTCAGTCCTCAAAGTTCCATTTCCTTATCACCCTTGAGGAAAAAAATGTTGTTGATTCCCATGAGGCCGAAGGACATGAGGTTCCTGTGATACAATCTATTTTGAGGCGAAACAGTTAACCCTCAGAGGGTTAAAGAATCTATAAGAAGTTACGTGTGACCTCCAAGAGATGCAATACATGACCGAATATATTAATGATTTTTACAAAATGACTTTCCCCACATGAAAGTATCATATCGGATACCACGTTAGAGCATCAGTTAAAAATCAAGATCCATTCAATACCCTCGCAAAATTTCACTCTGAAGAGGCTAAGTAAACCAAAAAACACAACAATCCGACCTGATTTGCACACCATAAGGAGGGAAACAACAATCTAACTTTTGTTATAGTGATTTGACCAATAACGTCCATATGAGAATATTCACCACGACCTCTTACAAGTAAAGGTTACGTCCCCAATAACACCGCAGAATTCAGTGTCCGCCACTCGGAGATTCCGGTATCTCACACTGACACAGATATATGCTTTCAGAAAAACAATAATTCACAACCAATGAATACTTTTGAGCATATACAATGACGTTTGCCAATACTATTCTCAGGATACCGACACGTCACCATACTTCCAAACAATTAAGAATACATGGTGGTCACAACAACACTCATACCCCCACAAGGATTTTGACAATCGATTATAATTATATCTTCTAAATTATATTTTCTATCCGCTCTTATTCGTGACATTTATCAATATAATTTTTATATTATGCTTTTCTATATTATTTTTTGTCGAAATATATATATATATATATATATATATATATATATATATATATATATATATATATATATACACACATACTCCATCACATACTTAGAGTTAAACATTATAATACTCAATAAGTCCGCATAGCCCTTATGGGCTAGGCCATACACGTGCTACAATAGCACAATAAAAAATAAGTTGAGATAATTCAAGAGTCTTAAAATTTATTCACTTATAATAATAAGCCATTTAATAAAAAATAACAAGCAGAAATAATTTTGGGCTCTTAAAATATATTTAGTACCTTCAATCCTACAACATTAATCAATAGGGCACTAACATTTTTAAACAATATTTATTCCATATTTATACTATATTATTTGTCATTATTTTTGTTATAAGTAGCTATATTTGACCATATAAGAAAATACGCGCATCATTACTCCATCTTATTCATAATTGCCGAACATTACAGTATAGTATTATATATCCACGGATAAGACTGATAACTCTCGACACCCATTTTATTCAAAACCCGAGGGTTAAGAATAATACCTCTTAGCATTCATTTTATACAAAACCAACCGTGCTAACATTGATACCTCTCAACACCTAGTTTATACATAAAACCAAACATCAACCTATTAATGAGGATAAGTCTGAGATCAAAGTGTAGTCCAATATATTGACCGACTGTAGCAAGAGAAAATAATACGATATTATATGAAACTACTAACACGATAATAAGATTAGCCCATGCATAACGTTTAACACTAATTGGCTTAAAGTGTAAATCTGATATAAAGTAGAACTCATGAATCTCATCCTCAATGCCGAAGGGGACCACATGACCCTTCTAATTTAAAACAAAAAATACCAGTTTGATACTCCAGATACACTCCAACATGATACCACGTGACCCGTATAGGTCTTTACTTTTGAAACTTATCATTTTATTGGACTAACAAAACCCCTCGCAAATGAGGAAAGCATTACTCATGAATAAAAAGCCATATCATTGCCGACAATTTATGTTTAAAAACAAAATCAAATAAAGCAAATACAATGTAAACAAAACTAGTGTTAAATGAAGACTTGCAGAACTTGGAAATAGGTCCTCAAACTTTTCCGGTTGGACCATATCCAACTATTTTCATATTTGTTTCTTTTGGATTAGCAAACAATGAAGATTTCTTTTCCAACAACGAGTCCATGTTACACGTATGCCCTAAACCAGTCCGATTTCACCTGCAGAATCATATTTGTTGACTCTAAACTTTCTCTCATAATTCAATAATGACTAGAGACTACTTCATGCTTAAAAATATCAGCACCAATTATTGTCCTCTAATCATTCTCTCACTCTTCAACAAGTATTAGGGGGGCTACTCAACTACCAACATACGACGAAAAAAATTTCTTTCATAATTCCTAACAGTCCTTCCTACATACCTTAAAAGAACTAAAGTGATAGTGCACCATACTTGTATATATATATATATATATGAAATGATATGTATTTTGCCATGCTTTGAACAATAACTCGTCTCTACACCATCAACTTTAGTGGTAGATAGTTCATGGACTTTTTAATTCTGATGGTAGTCCTTTAACTATCCCGTTTGAATAAAGTTAATCTACCACACCTTCTGATTACTGTAAAGCTTCCACGTAACACCAGACTTAGTATAAAATTGTATGACTAATAGTCTTTTAATTCTAGTTACGATTTTGACCTTTGACTAGATACCTTGTTAATGTTATGATAACTTAAGTCGATTTTTTATTTTACGTTAATTCAAAACCTTCTTTTCACTATTGCCTTCGCTTTATTTATCTTTTAGGTTTTGTCATTAAAATTATATCATCTCCCATGTTAAAAGATAGTGATTTTATTTTTTCTTGAACCAATGGCTTTTTAAAATTCCAAAAATAGTTATCATCTGCAAAAATAAATTGTAGGTATTTAGTTTTGATTGAAAATTCCGAGTAAATATTTTATAATAGAATATAATTTAAAAAAATTGAAGACATTTAGGTGCTTACACTCAAAGTACTAAAATCAAGAATACGCTTTATCAAAAAATTTATGTGAGAACCAAGATGGAAAAAAGAATACAGATCCGAAATTGGTTACACCAATTATGATTAGTATAATCTAATCAACGCTAGGCATTGAGTTCATATATCATCCTTTTAATATGTCTACACCAATAACTAAATGTAAAACTCTATAAAATTTTAATTTCGTGTATTGCTTTTGTTTTACTTATTATTTTCAAATTATTCAGTTTTAATATCTCCTAGCTAAATTATCTCGTTATAAGTTCTTTATACGTAATCCGATTTGAGTTTTAGTTAAAAGTAAAATCCACAAGTTTTGATAGAACAAATATAAAAGGTTTATATTATCTGAAAAAGGGGGTTTCAAAACACTCTCGTCGGATATGGATTAGCTTCACGCGTACGGTACAACCATTGATCATTGGTGTGTGCATATAGTAAATAAAAGTATGACTAATAAGGAGGGGGTAATAAACTAACACGTAAAGGCCCGCAAATAACGTGGCACGATAAAGCAACTTTATCTTAGTGTTGTATAAGATACATAAACTCAAAGCCCAGTATCTTACGATTTTGTGAAAAAATTCTCCGCTGTTAATTAACAAGTTTGAGAACAATACAGGTTTTTGTCTTGCTTCTCGTAATCTATTCACCAACACAAATGTATGTCAATAAATTTATGAATAAAAATACCAAAGACGAGTTATTTTTAAGTATGGATTCTTTTGTTTTGATTTTGATTTGTATTTCTAGATAGTAAAGAGAGAGAAAACAGAGACTAATTTTTATATCAAAAAATTTAAACTTAAAGAAAACAGATCATGTATATAAAAATAATAAACAAATATTAATACACATAAGATAATACATGTTATGTTAATTTTATAATATTGTACATATGTTAATTCATATTGTTGATTAAATTTTAACCTTAACCTAAAGACGGTGCACTATAAATGAAACAAATTTATGTCGAGTACGTTATCACATGACAACCTTATATCAATCAATATATGCGGAATAATAACTTTATCTAAATTGGATGGTCTAGAGATTTCTGTCAGGCTTCTAAAAATCCAAAAACTGTATGTCACTAAAATCAATAGTTCATAGACGAACTAGTATACAAAGCCTATTTTGCCACATATTTTATCGATAAAATTTATTATATCGTCAAAGCATTAACATATTATTTTTTACACTTATAACAATAAATATATTTGTATATGATCCATTAATTGTTTTGTGTCGTGGAAGGAAAATTCTCTTGAAATATTAAATTTAGATATTTGTTTTTATTATTTTTCAACCTACCCGAGTAATACTATACTTTATTTTCATATTTATGAAATCTGGTTTTTAACATGTGCGAAACGTTATTCTAATAATATAAAAATCATGTAGTATATATGCTGCCAAATGTAAGAACATAGACTTATATGAAACCTATACTTGTATATATCCTGGCAAAACCATACGTATTCTGTTACATACTTGGTGAATAAAATTCACTATGTCGTCAAAGTGTTGGTGAATTATTTTTAGCAATTCTAAGTGATGATTTATTTATTTTTGTTATGAAAAAATTATTTTTTTATTTCGTGGTAGGAAAACAATCATGAAATATAATTTTAGATGCTTGTTTTTATGAATTTTGGACTTTGCTTAGTTATACTATATTTTATGATCATATTTGTAAAATATGTTCGGTTCTGATTTTTTAAACTTTTATATAAGTTCTAAATTTTCTTTTGGAAGCTTATAATTTTCATTTTTTTCAAACAATTGTATTTTTAATGAGGATTGTGAGTCTTATATTATCTTTTTGATAAGTCACGTCTTCTAACGCATGATTCAGTTTTTTTGCTACATGATTTGCTTCTTTTGGTTCTACGCTCTCTTTGCTTGTTCGCTTTATAGTTTCACCACAATGTCATTTAAACAATCGCCACCCGACTCAATATGTCATTCTTCATGTATTTCACTTTATTTTTTCATTTTTTCAACTACCTCTCTTTTGGTATCAGTTAGACAAAAACATTGACAAGAAATCTAAAAATAATATATATATATATATATATATATATATATATATATATATATTATTTAGTTGTTTGCGAAACTGACATTAAATTACTTGAAAAAACTAAAATTAATTTACTTACAAAACTACAGTTAACTTGTTTATGAAACTACATTCATATTACTTGCAAAGTTAGAGTTAAGTTACCTGTGAAACTAGAAGTAAATAACCCGTGAAACTAACATAGCTTGTGAAACTAGATTTAAGTAACCTATTAAACTAAAATATTTTTTGAAACAAGAATTCTAACATACATCTAAGCTTTCAATATTTTTTTAATGATTCAACTAAGTTATCCTCATAGTTTTTTCTATTATACCACATTTGAAGCAAGAAGACGTTAAGTATCTACCAACTAGAGTCGCTCATATTGTTGTGTATTCTAGAAAAATAACTGCATCCAAATATTGTAAATTATCAACAACACGTATACAATTTTATAAAGTTTTATCGTAACAAAAATGATGAGTTAGTAAACACTAGCATTGCGATACATCCTATGGTATTCAAGGAATTGTTAGGTAAGTAGTTTTTCACATAACTTACAAGCTTCTCTTTTATCGCTTCAATCAAATCATGGCCATTGATTTTTTCCAAGTCTTCAACATAGTGAACCCTTATTTAAACCATCATGTCTCTTAAAGTAGATAAGAATAAGGTAGAGAATATTAGTATTATAATAAGAACAACTACATCATAAACATATACATCACGTTTTGCTTCATTTTCATATTATGTTCGTGTTGCTCTCATAATTGCATCATAAACAAACATATAATAATCAAATTAGGTGGGACACAAACTAATATTTTATTATAGAATTATAGTTTGATTTATTGTGAGATTCATGCATTTTTCACGGAACATAAACATTTCTCGGGAAATATTATATGCCTTTATCACTTCATCTATTATCTTCCAGATTGTTTTGGATACGATTAACATTATTCTTTTATGAAACAATGATTTTAAGATATTTTCAGAGGGTGTGTTCGTTAAAATTTAATATGGTTTTTTATTGTATAGGAGACCGTCGCAGTCTCCGAAGTTTATAGTCCGGATCAAAAGTGTACCATATTTTGTTGTGTATATTTTTGTCAGATCGTTCAGCGGATCTTGTAAATTTGACAGAACATCCCATAGTTCTTATAAATATATATTATTATATGCGAAACAAAAAGATTTTATTATGAATAAAACTAATATTCTTGTAAAATGAGTGAAACTAAAAATGTGTATCATGGGCAAAACCAATAGTATTACGTATATGTGAAACAATAGTTATTTATTATATGCATTTTATGTGAAAACATGTACTCATTTAAAATCGTCAAATATTAAACTTTGTGACATGTTAAACAATACTAATTTGGAAAGTATAAAACTTGTGAAATGACAATCACTATCTAACGAAGAAACTTGCTTACATGAACTATCATATACATAGTCGATTTAAGAACTAAAATTAAGAAAGGCGTCATAACATAAATATTTTAAATAAGGTTATTATCAAAAAATTATCATAAAAAAATATTGTTGTATGAACTACGTTTTTAAAAATAAGACATACATAAAGATTTAAAAATCTCAAAATTTGATAAAAATGTCGTATCGATGATAATGAATTGAAAACCAAAACTATTATTAAAAGAAGAACGGAGAAAATAAAGAGCTTGATATATAAGTATGGTTTTCCTATTCGAGAGAGATAGAGAGAGTTTGAAGAGACAATACATGATGATATGGAAACAAACCGGTGTACTTTAAAATCATAGTATGTTAACATTTTTCTAATTAAACTAATTCTACTTGCAACAAAAATACTTAATTTAATTTTACAAACATCGAGTATAAGTTTACTTGGAAATTACATTTAAATGGTTTCGTGATCGAAAAAATATTTCACAAATAAAATATTGTTAAGTAGGTTTCACAAGCGACATACAAGCAGAAATTTCACATGACTTGTAAAGTATTACACAAAATGTCGATTATAATTTTGCTTGAAAATTATATTTAGTATGTTTAGCAAATGCAAAATAATATTTTACAAATATAATACAATGCAATAGATATTACAAAATTTTATGATTAAATTAGGCCTCGCAAGTGTTGTATATAATATATTTTCAAAAGTTATCTTAATAAATTCAACTCTTGACATTGAAAATATATTAGTTCTCTGGTGCATATGTGATGGCATTTATCAAGTAGTTATATTTAACATAATTGTTATTGAAATATAATTTATCTTTGTGGTAGACTGTACAACTGTACAACCCGATGACAAGACATGAACATGTAGGGCACAATCTGACCACTCAAGAGAGATTTAGAAATAAACCGGTAAGAGAGATGAATAAATCCCCTATATAGAGAAAGATTAGGGATAAAAACCCTAATCAATAATTCATCAGTCATAATTAGCTCTATGTATAATCCATGTATATGCATGAACAGTTTTCTTATTGAAAATACATATCACTTTTTATCATTTTCTGACATGGTATCATAACAAAGTTATTATTCTCTTGATTATAAAAATTCTCATTCTTACAAGAAAAACACAACAAATCACCATGACTGATGATTCTTACATTCTTAATCATAGATCCAAACCACAAAATCAAAGGGTTTCGGATCTGAGACAAAAACTATCGATCCCTCACATGTCTTCTACATTCATCATTCAGACCAACCAGGCCATGTCTTGGTTCCCATCGAATTAAATGATCTTAATTATAAATCATGGAGCAAGGCAGTTATTCATAGCTTTATTGCAAAAAAAGGATCGATTTTGGCAATAGTAGTGTCAAAGAACCATTATTAGAGAATGAACCTCTTCTGTTTCAGCAATTGAACCAATGCAATAATGATAATTTCTTGGCTGAATCATGATGTTAAATTAGATATTAATGAAGGGGTTATCTATAATAATCCATCACGCAAAGTATGTGTTGACTTGCGCAACCAATGTTCCCAAAAGAATGCCCTAACCTTATTTCAAATACAAAAATAAATCCTATCATATCACAAAGAACAATGATAGTAGCTAAATATTTTACCAATATCAAGGTATTATAGGGCGAGCTCGAGATATATAGTTCTGCACTGACCTCCAATCAACGACAAACATACCTCGAGCAGAGATAAGAGGATCCTCTTATTCAATGTTTGATGGTTTTCATGAATTTTACAAGGCGATGAGGTCCATCCAATGTGTTGATTATGTCACCTTCGACCAATTTATGTCAAGAATATTCTTTGATAATCCAAGAAGAGAAGAAATGGAATATATCCTCTAAGCCAATTGAAAACTTCTCCATAGCAGCCGCAACCTTAGGAAAATGAGAAATTTAAAGCAGAAAATATGTGACCATTATAACATACTATATATGAATGTGAGACTCTTATATTTAGTTGTACGTATTTTGATAAGATGGGTCACACATAGGATAAATCTCGATTGAAAAATAGAAACGATAACAAGCCAGGATAATTGTGAGGATAATAATCTTCAGTTCGTGGTAATCAATATTTGGCGAATGCGACGGAATCTCATGACCTAACGGGTTCTAAACCTGTTAACATTGTTCAGGGGTTCACTACCAAACAAACAGAAAAAATAACCTAAGCAATCAATGCACTTAATCACAATAATTCTAATAATATTGATGCATATACGAATGTTGCAGGTTTGATTTCTTCTACTATTGTGTCTATTAATTTTAGTAGTACAAGTCTTTGGATTTTAGATACTGGTGTTAGAGATCATATTGTCTATCACATATCATTCTTAACCGATCATAAGCCTTCCACTATTACTGATGATAATTTACCAAATGGTGCAGCACCGCAAATCACTCGCACTAGCATAATTAGTTTTAATTCAAAATTAACACTTGCATATGTCTTGTGCGTACCAACCTTTAATTTAAATTTAATTTCAACTACTAAACTCACCAAAGATCATAATTTTTGCATTGTTTTCTTTCTTGACTATGGTATTTTGCAGGACTTGGTTTCGGGTAGACAACATGGTGGTTTATATTATATACTTCCAAATAAATCGATTATTTATCTAGTGTCGCAGTCATCTGACTTATGGAACTTAGGCCTAGAACATCCATCCTTATCTCGTTTTAAATTAATTTAACATTTGATTCCAGATATTCAGAAAGAGTTAGGAAATAATTGTACAAATTATCGACACGCAAAGAAAACACGTTTGTCTTTTCCACAAAGCTCAATAAATACAAAAATTACTTTCTCCTTATTAAATTGGGATGTCTACAGTACTCACAAAGTTCCTTTATATACTAGTTCATTTTATTTCCTTACAATTATTGACGATTTTAATCGATGCACATGGACCTTTCTTATACACCATAAATCAGAAAGACAATGTTTCTTCACTAATTTAGTGTAATTCATCAAAACCCAATTTCAAACAGATGTTTATACAATAAGAGTGGATAATGGTAGGGAAATTATTCCTCTTCATACATTTTTTAAAACAAAAGCATTAAACTTTAAAACTCATGCGTTTACACTCCACAACAAAATGGAGTGGTCGAACGAAAACATCAGTTGTTTATTTAATCAACCGCATTCCTACTCTTTTATATCAAATAAACCCGCATTAGAAGTCTTATATAATCGAACCTCTCAGTTACGCACTTGCACATTTTTAGTGTGCCTGTTATGTAACTAATGTTCATCCCTAACATAAATTTGATCATCATATATGATTTTTGTTTTTTTGAGGGTATCCACAAACAAAGGCTACAAAGTTCTTGATTTACATACATATAAAGTTTTCATAAGTCGTGATGTCCATTTTAAGGAAAATTTATTTTCCTTCCATCATGTCTTGACCTTTATTTTTCCAAACTAATCATCCTAATCATCTATCAATCAAGCACCCAACTCATCATCGGTTCTATTTACCAATCCAACATCCTATGACTCGGAACCTTAGCCTTTATCGCTTTATTTTCCACCCAATCCCATAAATCTCACACCTTTAACCTCTAGCTCTCATAGATCCCTAGTTTCAACTATGAATTAATCACCCTCACTCCGTCATCACCTTCTACTCTACTAGCATCTTTTATTTCATCATCACCCCCAACCACGCACCCTTTTCCTCCAGTTCCTAATGATATTGGTTTGTCATTCCACCCGTCATATAGTGTCTCTTGCATGGAACCAAGAATACGATATGTCTATCGAGATCAATAAATCTTCAATGCAATCAAGTTCTCATCAATATATGAGGTATTATGTCACATCTTATAATTCAGTTTTATATTTTCCCTTAACCATCGTGCTTTCTTAGATTTATTATCAGCACAAATCGATCATTCAGCTTTTAAAATACTAATCATGATCCATTTTGGCGCCAAGCCATGTCCACTGGACTTTTAGCTCTAGAATATACCAGCACTTGGTAGTTGGTTCTCATTCCTCTAGCAAACAAACACTATCAGATGTCGCTGGATTTCTACGCTCAAATACAACTCTGATGGAACCATTGAGCGATATAATACGCGTTTGGTCGCACAATGTTATACACATGTTTAAGGTATTGACTATCAAAATACATTTTCTCCAACTGCTAAATGCACCAGATTTCGAAGTTTGTTGACTGTTGTAGCTTCCACAATTGGTATATTCATCAAGTTGATGTGCATAGTTCATTTAGTCATAAAACTTTAGATGATGAGGTATATATGTATCCACCTTATAGTCTCCATTGATAGGAGGCTAATTTGGTATGTCGACTTCACAAATTTATCTATAGTTTGAAACAAGCATATTGAAATTAGTTCTCTATTTTTTCAGCTACCAATAAACCGCAAGGTACTTACATTAAAAAACGTCTTACTTAATTTTTACTAAATCTCAAAGTAACAAGTTCACCGACATTCTCATGTATGTTGATGATTTCCTGTTGACTAACAATGACTTCCATGAAATCAAATATTTGAAGACTCATCTACTCAAATATTTTCACATTAAAGATCTCAACGAGTTAAAATGGTTTATAAGTATTGAATTTTCTCAATCTAAGAGAGGAATAATTACGTCCAAAAGAAAACATGCATTATTTATTTTGCAAGAGACATGATTGTCAAGAGTAAAACCCGAAAAATTCATGATGGAGTACAATTTGAAATTTATTGATGAATACGGCGAGCTACTACATCATTCAACTAGATATCCAAGACTTGTTAGCAGGTTAATATATTTAACAATAACCATGCCTAATATTGTGTATTTAATGCGTACACTGAATCGATTTATGGGAGCACCTAGGAAGCTACATTTGGAAATAGTATTAAGCGTCCTTTGTTACATCAAAAATTCTAAAAGTTATGGTATTTTTCTCCACCAGAAAACAATATGATACCAAGTGCTTTTTTATTCTAATTACTATGTTTTTCTTGGCTCATCACTCATATCATTGGAATCAAGGAAATAAACTAATATTTCACGATCACCACACACCCTTCTCCTCCAGTTCCTGAAGATATAAAGTGCATTCGCACGAAACACTAGAATCATATCATCCACGTGTCTAGCATGGTATGTATGAACAAGTAAATCGCATACATAACTATTAAATAATGTTGAATCAAGTACCCATATCTAGCCTAGCTTATAAGAACAAGTAAATCACATACATAAAATCACATATAGCCTAGTTTATATTAAGACCTAAATCGCATACATAAGTATCAAATAATGTTAAATCAGGCACCTATGTCTAGCATAGCTTATGAGAATAAGTAAATTACATACATAAGATAACATATCTAGCATGGTTTATATTAACAAGTAAATCGCATACATAAGTATAAAAAAATATTGAATCAAATACCCATGTATAACATAACTTATAAGAACAAGGAAATCGCATACATAATATCACATAATGGTTTATATTAACAAGTAAATCGCATATATAAGTATTAAATAATATTGAGTTGAGTACCCATATCTAGCATAGCTTATAAGGACAAGTAAATCGCATACATAAGATCACATATCTAGCATGGTTTATAATAACAAGTAAATCGCATACATAAGTAACAAATGAAATACAGTGTACACCATATAATGCAAATCACAAATATAAAAAACAAATAACTCGTATTTTATACAAACAGTGTGAGTCTAACTGTTGTTGCCATCTATTCCTTAGGCAGATAGCAATACACCCCATGCTTTCCGGTTAGATGGCTTCCGTCGATATACAAAGTGGTTGGCATGAATGAAAACCTTGAAGGCACAAGCCGAATGTTATAAAACAGCACCAGAAAATATTTTAGCAACTAATTTCAAACGCCAGTCGGTCGTAATATCACGACTCTTTAATCATTTGAAGTATCCCCTTAGAAAACTAAAAGAAGTATTACTATCTTTGAAACCTTCCCTCATTTCCTTCTCTAAAGCATTGCACGAGAGACACTAAGAGATGTTTAAACCATAGTCTTGTTTCATAGACGAGCATATACTTTTCCTTGTTATCGAATGGTATGCTCTAATCGAATCATGAATTTCATTCGCAATCAAACTAATGTCAAATGCCTATTATGTCGTTTTGAGTACGGGGCTGCATGTATGTTGTTCAACAAACTTCTTGATCGTCAAGAAGGCGGTGTTGGAACCAATTGATGTATAAAGTCTCCATTTACATCTACTAGAGTCTTTGTTTCCACGATAAGCAGTGATCTTAGTAAATGTATTATGCATGTACTTGAAAGTAAAACAATTCTCTAAAGCATATCGGCATAATGATAACCTTAATCCTGCAACACCTTCATCAAACGATTGATCAACACCTGTGATAGCATTAACTCAACCAATAGTATTAAGATGTCTATTTTGTATTCATAATTAAGAAAACCATTACTATTCTGCCTACTAGCTAGTTGGTTATGAGAGGATTCTCCAAAACTTAGGCTAGGCTGTTTATGCTTTACTCCCGATCCTTTATCAACTAGATGTTTTTCTATAACAAAACTAATGCTTTTTAGACGCTCTACTACAAGATATACTTATAAACCCATAACATCCTTTTTATTATTAAACAAAAAAATTCTTGTGATCATTGTAGGAGTAGCTAATAGTGTAGCTACCTTGAACCAGCTCCTCCTATCTACTTTCAACGTAATCTTGAAGACTTCAAAAGTTTTCAAACTCAGACAAATGAACAATTCCAGTCTGGTGACCATATTTGAAAATACAAACTATACCTTTAGACATATATATTACCATACATCGTAAAAGTTTGAATTAATAAGTTGTATTGAGAGGAAAGATAGCGCTCGATAACGTATGGATACAAATCACATTAGCATTTCTGAACTTATTTAGCAATGTTTTAACTGCAGAAGCACATTATCATCTATGGTCTTATCTAGCAATGTTTTAAAATAATGAATCTCATAGTTAAACTAACTAGAATCACAATGACAATAATACCCATGAATCACATATGTTAATCCTTTTTATTCTACCCTAAACTCGCATTCACGTAAACTGATTTACTAACACGCATGCTCTACCCCTACAATACTAAAAACTTGATTCCGGCTTCTACATAGCCAAGCAAACCATAAAATTCATGATAAGTGAAGTAAATACACAATACAACCTATTTATAACTTAACAATCAACATAAAAACATGAAATCTTGCTATAAATCAGTTTAGGAAGAAAAAACAAATAGATAACGATAATTTTTTATGAAACTACATGGATACAAAAATAAACTAGTAAAAAATAAAAGAAGCTCAATTCAATAATCACCGGAATCGTTTTCTTAAAAATTGTAATTCGAAATTATATATATTAAAAAAATAAAAAAAAGATAGTACCAAATATATACTAAAAATAATTGTAATATATTTTTACTATCCAAACAGGACAGATGAATCGACAATCGAAACTAGACCGGAGTATATGGTGACCGCTAAAAAAATAAAATGCCCTCAGATACAAGTTCAAGAAAGAATCCTTTTAAGATAATATCTTCGAACAAAAATGTAGCGTCAGGTTTAAACAAGCTACTTTCACAATACTCGACTGTCCATTTCTAGGGTTTGTCTGTTTTATATCTTTAGAACTCCTTTTATCTTTATTAATATTAGGTTTTGGCTAAATTAGGGCCCTTTTCGATAAGCAGCCCCAATTTTAACCATACCCACACATATTTTAAGTAGCCCCAATTTTATACCGAAAACACCCTTTCGTTTTTACTAAGTCCTAACCCTATTCACTAACCATCCCCAAAACATAAACAAATATAAACCAGCCTAACTTTCCCTCTCATTTCTCTACTACTACAATCTTCCAAAATCAGCCCCAAATTCAAATTTCAAGAACTCTAGTAGATCGATACCTAGTCAGGAACAACAATTGTAAAAGGAAAAGAGTAAGTTTATACTCTTAAATAAAGTTTTTTGCTATATTTAGTTTTTCTTAAGTTTTGAAGATTTTGATATACATTGGCTGTTAGAATAGGCGAAGCATGTTTAATTAGTTGTTTTTAGTTGTATATTGATGCTAGGGTAGAGTTGGTGTGGCTGATTTGGTGTTTTAGGTTAGATTTTTTAGTTTTGGTTTCAGGTCTTCAATGGAGGTTTTTGGTCTGTTCGAGACCCGCCCGCCGGGTGAGCATACTCAAACCGGCGGGATAGATATTTTTTTCCAGAAAATACTTCATTTTCGCCAGGTATGCACCGTTTGAACCGGCGGGGAAGCCATATGTTCATGACCTATATTCATAAGCCCTGCCGGTTGTGGCTGGATTGAACCAGCGGGGCAACAAATAGAATTGAAATTAAATATATTTCCCCGCCGGGTGAAAATAGTTCAACCGGCAGGGTGAAAATTAATTTTTAAAATTAAATATATTTCCCCGCCGGGTGAAAATATTTCAACCGGCGGGGTTGAAATTAATTTCAAAAATTAAATATATTTCCCCGCCGGATGATAAATGTTCACCCGGCGGGGACCTAGTTAATTTTGTAGAAATTCTAACTTATTTTGTTCTATTTGTTCCCGCAGACACGAAGCACCTCGCCCCGCGAAAGAGAAGGCGGCTAAAATCCCGAGGCGAGAACGGGAAGTCCCTCACCCAAAGAAAGGCGAAGGAGGTAGCCGACGGTCGGTTGTCGATCGCCCCGAACAAAAAAACGGACCGAGCGTGAGGTGCGCCCCGCCCACGAGGAACGATCCTTGCGGCATCGAAAATATGAAGCCACAAAGTATCGTGATGCCCCAAGGGAGCCCTCTGTACGACCTTCTTTTCCACGTGCGCTAATAGACGAGGTCGAGACGGAGCAGGAAACGGAGGTCCCAATGCCACCACCTCGAAGAGAGGGTACGGTCGGACGTCCTACTGATCCAGAAGGATGGAGGAACTTGTTTTTATCCCAAAACAATTTCCTTCTGTTCCCGGAGTACGCGCAACATGAAGCGTACTACACATTCATGGACGACGTAAGTTTTTGAATTTTGGATTAACTTATATTTTGTTATTAGTTTAACTGTTTTATTTGTGAAAGTGTTTTGTTAAAATTATATCTATGTTTGGGTTTTTGCAGGCACGATCTAGTATCACCGTCCAATCGAAGTACGGTCTGCTCGGTCAGTGGGACCTTAGCAAGCAATTGAGTGTCAAATCTTTGTTGGAAGAGACACCGTTCTGGCCACTAATGCGCCATCTTCCGAAGTTCAACACGCACGTACACTTGGCTGAGGTGTTCATTGAGAGGTGGTAACAAAAGACCAACACCTTCCAGTTTGCGTTTGGGGAGATGACCATCACCCTAGATGACGTGTATGTCATCACTGCCTCCCGGTCGAGGAGAGAATTATCGACGCCTTTAGGACATAGGATATAAGTGCGACATATACACGTTATGCATATTTGTTGGGAGTTTCGGCGGATGTTGTGCGGGAGGATATCGAGGCGCATGACGAGAATGGGTTTGGCCTCCGATGGCAACGGACGACGTTTTTCGGGGAGGAGTATTTGGATTCCAATGCCGACCTCACTACGGAGATGAAGAAATCAGCTGTTAGGGCATACATCATGTTCTTCCTTGGGTGTACCATCTTCGCAAACACGAGCTAGAAGAACATCCAGTGCGATTTTCTCCACTACCTCGAGGATTTCTCTGACCTCTGTAAGTATGCATGGGGTACATGTGCACTCGTGTGGTTGTACAAAAGCTTGGGAGGCGTTTCAAAGCACTCTTTGAAGAGCTTGGTCGGGTTTTCGGCCCTGATGGAATGTTGGATCTACGACCACTTTCCCATCTTCCGGGCGGCGGTTAACAGCGGTTATAACCCGACCGATCCAAAAATGCTAGTGTGGTTGCCCAAAAGGATCACGGGATCAGTAGCTCGCGGGAAGCCTTACTACCGTGACATCCTCACGGCGCAAGGAGAGATAGAAGTAAGTATTGTTGTTTACGTATATTATTATTTGAGTATTAAGTATATGATTATATGAGTAATTGCTTTTTTGTAGGTGATATTCGGACCTTACGAGGATGTACGTGAAGTCTGGCAGGAGCAGGAAATAGGTTTGTATCGAAACCCTATTCGCCTTATGCTAGTAAGCGAAGCATATCACCCCGGCCGAGTGATGAGGCAGTTTGGTTGGATTCACGAAAAACTGCTAGACCCCTTTTTGGCTAGAACTGGTCTGCAAAGAGGAGACCATCTCCATTATGCGCTGCATGGGAGGCACTGAACGAACTGGAGGGAGCACCTTTACATTATCGATAGGTACTCGAGGCCCTTGGAAGGGAGTAGCCACACGTCATCCCCGCCGTACAAGGAGTACGTGTAGAGGTACGATTGGTTTAACATCACGCCTTGTATTCTTACCAAGAGGTCCGCGGTTGATGCGATCAACACGATTAATCGTGTTTGGCCATTAGACAATTCCCCTGACGAGCTCATGTCGTTTGCAAAGAAGGTGTTGGAGATCACTAGTCCTTGGCTTTTGATTATGGTAGTCACATTCGTCATTTACATGTTGTTTTAGTTTGCGAACGACATTTTGTGGATTGTGTTTTCCATGTTTTACATTTTGTGTTGTTGTACCATGATCACGATACTCTTGTTTTCAATTTGTTGTTAACTACATTGTTCGCGTGATATAATGTCGTTTTGTGTACCATGAATTCAACCAAAACACGTTTTTTATTTAATCCGTAAACATGGAAGAAACGGTCGACATATTGTACAAGTGTATAATTTTTTGCGTTTGGCATTCCTTTCACCCCGGCGGTTGAAAATATGTCACCCGGCGGGGACATTGTCAACCAGCGGTTGAGAATTTGTGGCCCGGCAGGGTCCTAGTCCAATGTCCCATGCCAATTCTAAGTCTCTTGTTGAGAATCACCCCGCTGGGATGAAACTTTTATACCGCTGGGGGAGTTTTCAACCCGCCGGTGTAGTATTTAAACCAGCGGATGAAAAATTCTGACCCGGCGGGGTCCTAAGCCAATGTACCATACCCATTCTAAGTCAATTGTTCGGAATCACCCCGACTGCTTTAAAATTCCTCACCGTCGGGGGAGTTTTCAACCAGCGGTTGAATATGTCTAACCCGACGGGGAACTACTACGAACAAACAAAATGACTCTCCCGCCAAAAGGAACTCCCGCCAAATGAAACTCCCACCAACATCAGAATACCATTATAAATATACAAGTATTATCAAGCAACATGACATCCATCAAACACTCAAAAACAAATGGAGTTTACGCCTAATGAAGACTACTATATGCTTATAGCAGTGAAGGATTCCCGCACAGAGTTGGGTAAAGATAGGAGTGACGTATTTTTTGAAAGGTCCTTATGTCATATGTATTACAACTACGGTTGTTTACGAACTGGATGTGTTGTTGTGCACAGCCGTGACGAAATCAAGAGACGATACTTTTTCGTCCAACTGCTCACGAAGTTGTTGTTCATGCCGCGAATAATAAAAGAGGAGGCGGTAAAGGTCTGGGACATGACAGTCTGCGACTATATCACTAGGGATATGGTAGCATATGTGGAGGATATGGTTATGGAAAGGGAGGATGTCGATGATGTTTTACACAGCTTGCAATACAACTACTAATAGTGGAATGTGTCGTCTTTGAACGTGTTTTCATTAATTATGTTTCGAAATGTTGTTATTCTGCTCATTTCTTATGTAATGCTAAGTTGTTATGTTTTGGTGAGCCCCTATGCTTTGTCAAGTCATTGTTTGAGTTTCTAGTTGTTGTTCAATATTTATGTATTTTACATATCACCGCGTTCGCTTTCAACCGTTCATAATTTATCTATTTCAATTTAGTTACATATCACCAAAACGAATCAAAACGAAAGTAAATTCAAATACTAAATCCAAATACAAAAGAAAATTCAATACTAAATCCAAATTAAAATCTAATTTCCAATCGACGGTTGACAAACCGAAAGACAAATGATACAAACTGACACTATCCAGTTAATCACTCATTTCCTGTAAGCGGATGTCGATAATGTCAGAACGGACCCTATCCATCTGATCCTTCGTTATCGAATCCGTGACCTGGCAGTTGAACCGGTTGCATGCAACACGATGTTCTAATTCGGTGAGGCCAGAAACCGGATGAAGACGGAGTGTGAGTAGGAATGACTACCTATCCTTCACCTAATCAACACGCCTTGAAATTCTTGCCGGTTGGACACCATCCCTTCTGTATAAGAAGTAAATCTGGCATAGCAATGCCTCCCAGTACTCTTTACGCCCCTCATCCATGTGCGTGTTACCAACTTCGATTGATGCTTTCATCAGATATTGATCTTCTAACTCATTCCACGGACACATTTTTTTTTTGGGTTTTTCAAGTTGTTTACCCTTCAATGTGTGGATAGAACATTTATTTTATAGACATTAAAATCCCGCAAAACAATTTCCAAATAAACTCCCGCCAAAAACTTTGCCACATAAACTCCCACCAAAATAAGTCCCGCCAAATTCCAACTCCCACCAAATGAGTCTCCAGCCAAATGAAACTCCCGGTTTGAGATGTTTTACGCGGGAATAAAAATAACCTTTCTCGCTAATTATTTTAGAATTGAATCATCCACTTCGAGTCTATAAATACTAGAATTTGAGTATGAAACTAAACATTTAAGTTATAACAATGGATGATTCAGGCTGGAACGTGCACGAAGATGCAAACCTCCTAAGCGCATTTGACTTCGTCAGAGGTACGATGCAAGAGGAGATTCCTGGTTTCGTCGATGCGGTTTTGTGTATAATGTTCTTCAACCACGGTAGGGAGGCATCGTGTCTAGGATGTTTAATGCCCCTACCACGCGGATGCGAAGATGTGGCCGATAGGTTAGCTTATCTTAAAACAGTGACTATACAGATTGAGTCACTTCCTTATGAATTCCAAAGCAAAGTCCGAAAAGTATTCAACATGGGATTCCAAAGTACAATTACGCAGAAGATGGTGTCACATACGGAGCAACAATGGAGCAAGAAATAGCCGAATCAATAGCCAGCGTCGTTGATACTAACACAAGTCCCGAAGGAAGTAGTGAGGAAGAAGAATCTCCATTCGACAAACGCTATCAGCATTGATGGAACTATCCGTCTCCATGAAACTAAGTGCGCTATGTTTACTCAGGGTTATCTTATCTATCATATGTTTTAACTTATTTTCTTATGTATTTCTAATTATGCAATACTTTTTATTTAAGTATAATGTTTTAATGCAATCGACTTAAAACAAAGTTTAAGTGTTATTGTTTTTAATTTAATGCCCACCCCGCCGGTTTGAAAATTCTAGCCGGGGCAGTTGTGAACCGCCGGTTGACAAATTCTCAACCGGCGGGAACCTAGAGTAAATTACATTAGGCGAAATAAGGGTGCATTAAATCCGCTGGTGTCAAATTTCTCAACCAATGGTGACGTTTTAACACTGGCGGTTGAGTATTCCAACCGCCGGTATGAAAAAATATCTACCCCACGGTTGACTAACATGAAATTGAAATTCATTTTCTCCTTAATGCCTATCCAGGTAAAGCGCCGGTAGCAAAATTATACACCGTCGGTGACGTTTTTACACCGGCGGTTGAGTATTGCACCCGCCGATATGAAAAATTCAAACCGGCGGGTGATAAACATGAAAGTTTCATAAGTTGTTTCTTTCATGCCAAGCCACCTCCCCCGTCCGTTGACAACTTGTCAACCCCAGAGTGGTCCAATCGTAGTGTTTTATTTTAGAATTAACTTGCATCTTTCGTACGATCTACGTATGCCACAAGAGGGTATATATTATTTGTATGTTGTTAACGTTCGAGGAGCATGCATACGTTAGTAAGAAGCATAAATTAGCACAAAGGCAAACATAAAATAAACGACCAACTCAAACATAATTTTTTTTGTGTTTTTATGAAAAACATCAACTTAAAAAACATCAAATGTTAGCATGCATGTGCATTACAATAACATAGTAATCAAGCAAAAGCGGATAAATCCGTTACATCGGGGCAACCATTTTTTAGTTCTTGATATCTTTTGCAACGAGAGACAATCGGCAATGCCCAACCCTCTGCTTCATCATGTGAACACAACTTTAGGCAACACGGATGTATCCTTGCGCAAAATGCGTCCACCCTAATCCCAAGCTACAAATGAAACTTCGATAAAATAAATGTCTTAATGTTGGAACTAATCGTGAAGGTCAAAACATACTTACGTTAACGAAATGGTTGGAATTGACCCAACCCAATCTGATTTCCATCCGATTTGACATTGGAGGCGGTGCACCTCTTAGGAGGAGAAAAGTGAAGCCGATGTCCATATTTCGGTACAGTCCAACAAAATGGAGTACCCAGTTAAACACATATGCAATTGCCACCCCCATCTCGGGCATGGACATCCAATGGGCTTTAGTACCCACGTTACCAGAGCACTTCACACACTCCGCAACATCAATCAGTTCCCCCATGCTTGTAAATATTTTAACACACACGGATGCATAATCCATCAGCTCGTTGTAAAGAGAATCCCTTATCAACCTCCACGCATCTTGTTGTCCGCTTAACGCATACGCTATCGAGCGGTACCGCAATGGCCATCGGCTTTTACATCATTAATTGACTCCACAAATGGTCTAAAGTAGACGGGGAACTGTATTAAGTATCCTTTAGGGTCTACAAAACTTTCCTTGGCCGGAAACGTTGAGCTTGACCTACAACCAACCGTTCCACTAGAAAGCATCGTTCCACTTGCTTGGGTTAAAATCAGACTACCTTTCTTACAAGCGGCACCACTATCGGAACTGATTTTTTTCCCCAGATTTTTTTCCCTTTACTTGACGTTGTCGGAGGAGATTTGTAGACGTGCTCTATTCGCGCTTCATCTTTGGATTCCATGACATCACATAGTAGTTTGTCAAGCTTCACTTTTAGTTGTTCCATAGTCGTGAGGTTTGTACGGACTAAAATTTCCAACCTCTTCCAATGTTCGTTAAATAACTCTAGCGGCACCTCTAACCCTTAGGAAACAAACTCGTAGATTTTGTACGCGCAAGGGATATCGTGCGTACTTCGTATTGAGCAACCGCAAGGCATACAACCCACGATTGTCATGTTGCGAGCATAATCTACTTCGCCGGACAAAATATCCAAGGCATAGTGTGAGATGTTGGTTTTTAATTTGTCGTACACCTTGTTTGCGAACTTGTGTAGGCTAACAAGCGGCTCTTTTCGAATGAATCCTTTATGTCCCAGTGCTGCAATTCTATCAAGGTATGCAACTTCAACCAAAAAGATTCAAAGTTACCTTTGCTTGTACCGATGAAACGTTTGAGGGTCAAATGAGCGCTCTCCAGGCGGTTTGTGGTTTGGTTACCAAAATGCATCGACCTGTTTGTTCTCCACGTCAAAACATTTTCACCGTAAGGCCCTAACCAACTTTCTGTATACTCAATTGTTTGCGGATACTCTTTAAACTCACTGTGCAATTCAGCTCGGTAGTCGTTGAACGTTATTTCCATTTCAGCCAACATCATTTCATTCCACACTTTTAAGAATGCGTTGGACACTTTCTTATCCTTTATGATTTTTTTTGTTTTCCCTAGAACGTTCATGTTGATGTGCCATCGGCACAACATGTGTGTTGCATTGGGGAACACATCATCCACCGCGTTCACAAGCGTCAAGTCTCTATCCGTCAAAACGATGGATGGTAATTCAATGGAGTGAGTTATCATCAAAGAATGTAAGCACTCTAATACCCATTTGTAGCTCTCGAATTTTTCTCCTGACATAAACGTGAATCCGATGTAGAAAGTCTTCCCTGTACAAGTGGCTCCGACGACCTCGTACAATGGCATCCCGTATTTGATCACCTTGTATGTGTTATCCATTTCAATCACGTTTGGAAATGTGCGTAACAAATCCAAACTAACTGGGTGCACAAAGAAAAGCTCGCCTATGGCATCGCTTATGTCTCCAAACTTTCTATGAAATTCGTAGTAGTTTAGCCTTCGCCCAACAAGTATTGGAATTGCGATCGAATACTTTTCTCGAGCTTCCGATGTTTTAGTTGAGCGTTGTAGACGGTGCGCATTGAGGAATAATTCTTGGGGTTCAACTTCTTAACCCCACCGAGAATGTCCCGAGGATGGGATCCCATTTTCATAGAAGTAACTACGAAATCCATCTCTTCTTTGTTCAATCGTCCCAAGTAAGAATGACCTTCTTTGTACGATGTAGTATCGTGATTGTGAACGCCGCATTCGACCTCTAAACCCCACAAATCATCACCCAACTTCTTTCCTTTTAGGGTGAAAGGACATCCGCATTTTTTCGTGCCGGTTAACTTCCTCTTTAGATGCTTCGGATCTACCAATTTTTTATAAACTCAAGATCTTTCACACACAAATTCAATTCTCTGATTTTTTCTCTCAAGTCTATCGCATCGTCATAATATTACCATAAACCAGTTATCCGTTGCGGTCTGCTTCACCGATTCGATCAACTCCACTTGAGAGTAGTGACATTTGGTGTCGAACAAATGGCTATAATCGACCGAGCAAGGCACCAGCGTTTCCTCCTCCTTCACCATGCACGAACTAAAATCTTCGGCCTTAAAATCTTCCTCCTTCAAATTTTCATTCTTTATATCTTCGGCCTACGTAAAAAAACAGTAGATTATGTTAGGGTTCTAAAAATAATATTAATTAACACCTTCCCCCGCCGGTTTAAAAATACCAAACCGTCGGGGATGTTATCAACCGCCGGTTGGTAATTATCCAACCGGCGGGTGAAGACCTACGCCCCAGCGGTGTAATAAACACCCGTGCGGGTGAAAATACTCGAACCGCCAGGGGCGTTGTCAACCGCCGATTGACAATTACCTAACCGGCGGGGTTGACCCTAACTATTTTTCACCAATTTGTAAATATTCTAAAGATTCGGCCCCGCCGGTGACGACACTATATCCCCACCGGGACACTAATACTACAACCGGCGGGTGGAAGTCGATGCTACAGCCGCTTGGGCATGATCTCGAGCGACGAGGGACATTCATCCTCAAAGTTGAATGTTCTTCAACCCCGCCGGTTGAGGAGGCTTCCCCCGACGGGGTAGTTTGGGTCCAACTTTCTAAATATAGAAAATCTACCAAAACAGAAACTTTTTTCGAAAGATTGGTTAGAACAAATACCATGTTTGTAGTTCCACGCTCTTCATCAACCTTCTCACGTGTTGAATCCATTCTTCATTGATTTGAATTTTTTTTCGAAAAATTAGTTGATTTTTGGAGGTTTGAGAGTGTATGGAGTTTCTTAGTGATTTTTGAGTGTTTGAATATTTTAGAGTTTCACAATTATTTTGAGTTTTTGAATTTTTGGTTAAATTTTTAGTATAAAAGGATTGTTGGGAGGAGTAATTTTGTGTTCTTCTATATTTGGTTAACTATACCTACAATGCACTAGAAGACAAATTAAAGATTCTTGATGAAAGGGCAAAACCATCTTTGACTATTTATTAAAAGGATTCTCTAGACCCTAATTTAGCCAAAACCTTAATTTTATTCATCTTGGGTTTCCGCATAATCGCATTTATAGGGGAGTTGTATAGAAAAAAAGAGACGAGTCAATTAAATTATCCGCATATAAAAATAATGAAAAGACGATACTGGGTGTGTGATTGATAAAATATTTATAATTTCAAGTGAAAATAATTTTAAATTTTTCTAAAATAATTTTTTAGCGTGGTTCTTTTTAGCATGTAATTTGGAAAGTATTGAAAATCACAAATTATTTTAAAAATAATAGTATGAAACGTGTTTAAGTTGAAAAAAACTATTATGATATGTTAACAAATTTAAGTTTTTTTTGTAATATAAAATAATTACGGTACATTTTAAATAAGTTTTTTATATCTTTTAAATCTTTTTAGGTGAAAAACATTATTATTAGTTATTTATAGAAATAAAAACATCTTTTTTCCAAGATACCATTGTATTATAGTGATATTAACAAAATGTCAGCATTACAGCCGTGTAAATAAGGAGCTTTAATAGTATATATTAACCGTTTAGTTATTACAACTTTCATATATCAAAGTCTTATTGCGTAAAAATCTTGTAAAATATATATATTTTAATCAGTTTATTTCATCTTTAAAGATTTATTATTTTATAAATTTAAATTCCTAGAAATATGAAACATGTATATTAGTTGAAAATAAGTTTGGTATACTCATGTCCAACGGTTGTCCAAAATAAATAATGTTCAACTCAATAAAATAACATTTATAAACATATGTGATTCTTTTTAACTTTACTTGTTTTACAGTTTAGAATCTTAGATGTTTTTCTGTGGATGAGATGGATTGCACTGATGCTACACCTAGTAATTAGGTTAAGTCTTACAGACTCAATACATTGAAAACATAAGAATATGATGGTAGACGTAGCAATTAAGTTAACTCTTGCCAGTTCAATACATTGAAAACATAAGAGTTTGTATAATAACATGCGTCCTCCATCTTCCACTATTCTCGTTTGTTAGGTAAAATGTATACCCTTATGTATTCATTATTATTTATGAGATGATGTTGTTGGTAAATATGGTTGTTGAAATTCTTTGATTCGTGGAAAGCAAGCATCCATAGAAAGTCCAAATTATTTATGAGATAGATTCTGTAATTATACTCCTAATTATATCTTAATTCAATCTTTATATGATAATACTAAAACATCTAAATATCTTGGACGCACACTCATCATCCTAATGTTAAAACTTATATCTTAATTCAATCCCATAAAACAAAATAAACAGCTTTACGTCTCTTTCCACCTGTGTAATTTTTATATGCATAAAAAAAAATGTAAATAGCATTACGTCTCTTTCCACCTGTGTAATTTTTATATGCATAAAAAAAATGTAAATAGCACAAAATACATTTATTACACATATTAACAAAATAATGAATTGTTAAATACAAAATAAATCACATTAAAATACTAATAATTCTGCTAGTTGGGCTGTAGAAAAATGATAATCTCCTAAAATTAGTAGTCAGCCTGCCCATCTCTGCAATAAAACTCGCCCTAGAAAAATACTCAGACAGATAGTGCCGTGTCTGTAAATAAGACATCTTCATTACACACGTTAGTACAGTAAAGAAGGAAGAAACTTAATCGGATAGATATGATTTACTTTTAAGACGGGTTTGAAGCCCATCATGTCACACTGCAAAATTAACCTTACTCTTCTATCTATCTCACAAATACTTCATTAACATCACTTGACTTTTTAGTTAGACCAAACTCTCGGCAACTGCTCCTCTCATCTTTTCACTTGACTTTTGTTGTTAGACCAAATCTCACTACAGCTACTCTCATCTTTTCCTCGTGGTTCCCCGTGAACTCTTTCTCAGCCAAATGCTGATGATACTCTCCAATCTTGAGATGATCGTCGCGCTTAAATATTCTTTCATTAGGACTTAACTCACCTGTCATAAGCTTCAGCAGTGTACTCTCCTTGTTTCATTGGGTTTGGTTTTTCATTGGGTCATACCAAAGCAATCATTAAATGCAAGTCAATTCCAAAATTAATATTCTGATAGATAATATTTTCAGATGTTTAGCCAAACGAGATTTCTCAAAGCTGCAATATTAGTAGAGGAAGCTTTCCAAAATCCGTAAAACTGAATACTAAGAAACTGTCCCTTGTGACCTTTCCTGTCAGCCCACCTCTCTCTATCTTTGAAAGCGTTCTCTCCTTATTCTCAGCCTGTCGAGCAAGTTTTGCTGAGACATGACCAAATCGAGAAATGTATAAGAAATCTGCTCCTACTCTCATTTGTACTACTTTATTTATCTAATTTATTTTAGTCAAAAGATTTAGTTAATATATATTGTAGTATAATATTTATGGTAATAAATTATAGTCAATAGTCTAAGTCAATTTTAGGAAAATAAATATTCTATTATTAATTGTTGTAACAGTTGTAAATTAGTATAAAAGGTGAACTAGTACGATAAATAAGATATATTTTTTTCAGAAAGAAAATACTTTTGATATGGTATGGGAGTGGAATTGATTTTTTTTTCGTAGATTGTTTGAGTGGTAAGTTGTTTGGGTCTTTTCAGTGGTGAGAGTTTTCTGAATTTCGAGAGTGTTTGGGGATTTTAGTTTCAGATTTTTCTTTTTTTCGTCGAATATTTGGGTAGTAAGATTTTTTTTTTCTTTGGAGATTTTGGAGATTTTTTTTAATTTCAGATTTTTGTTCTCGTGGGTATGTTTTTCTTGGTTATATCATGTCACTGGATAAATTCGAATCGTTTCATATTAAATTTATGGGGAAAAATTATTCTGCTTGAGAATTTCAATTTCAATCGGATAATGTTACCGGATCTGTTTTTCTTGGTTATATCATGTCACAGGATAAATTTGAGTCGTTTCATATTAAATATATGGGGAAAAATTATTCTGCTTGGGAATTTCAATTTCAATTGTATGTGAAAGGAAAATAATTATGAGATCATATTGATGGGAGTGATCATGCCCCTCTAGATGCTAATGTTTTGTCTAAGTGGGAAATAAAAGATGCTAGAATCATGACTTGGATTATTAGTTCGCTCGAACCTCATCTTACCTTGAAACTTTATAAAACCGTTGCTGGTATGTTGAATTATCTGAAGACAATTTATAATCAAGATAACTCTGCTAGGGGATCTCAATTGGAGTATTAGTTGGCGAATTACACTATAGGAAGCCTTTCCATTTAATCATATTTTTCTGGTTTTCAAAACCTTTGGGCAGATTATTCAGATATTATTTATGCTGATATTTCTGCTTCAACTCTTTCTGTTATCCAGACAATGCATGCAACCTGCAGACGAGATCAGTTCTTAATGAAGCTACGAGCAGATTTTGACATCGCACAGTCTAATATGATGAATCATCATCCCGTCCCATCTCTGGATGCATGTTTGGGTGAACTTCTTCGTGAGGAGAATCGAATGATAACCTAGGCATCTATTGAACATCAAGCTAGTATCAGTACACCGGTTCAGGTAGCTTATGCAACATAAGCAAGAAATAAAAATAGAGACATGCATGCTATCCAATGCTATAGTTGTAAGTATTTCAGTCATATTGCTAGGGATTGTCCCAAAAAGGTTTGCAACTACTACAAGAAACAAGGGTACATCCTCTCTGCTTTTCCCACTCGGCCTGAACGACGACAAGGTATTGCTTAACATGCCTCCACTAGTGCCTTTTGTTCTACTGCATTGCCTACTGCCTCGTCGATTGTTCATATTCCTTCTCCAACAATAAAGTCAAACACACTCACTCCTGAAATATATAACAAATGATAATTTCTGCTTTTGGACTCTCAGGTAATCCAAAACATTATTCCACACCATGATATTTTTATTCTAGAGCCTCGAATCATATGACCAATACCGTTGTTCCTCTGTCTAATGTTAAAAATTATGATGGAGATCTGAAAATTAACATTGTTGATGATAATTATATGCCTATTAGTGTTTTTGGTGATCTTTCTTTCACATTCACTAATGTTTTTGTGTCTCCTGATCTCTCCACAAATCTTATTTCTGTTGGTCAATTAGTCGATAATAATTGTCATGTCATTTTCTCTCGTTCTGGTTGTGTTGTGCAGGATCAAGTGTCAGGAAAGATGATTGTGAATGGTCTTAAAGTGGGATGACTCTTTCCATTATATAAGTCGCATTCCACTTATATTCCTAGTTTTTCTCTTTTGTTTGTCTGTAATGTTGGTGGTTCTCGAAACCAAATGTGGCATAGATGTCTAGGTCATCCACATTCTGATAATCTATAATAAGTGAATTAAATACACAATACAACATATTTCTAACTTAGCAATCAACATAAAAACATGAAATCATGCTGTTACGAAATCAGCTTAGGGAAAAAAACATGACGAACCAGATTGTCGCCGTACTAAGAACCCTCGCTTGAGTGAAAAACTAACTGGATAGCGATAATTTCTGATGAAACCACCTGGATAAAAAAAATAAACTAGTCAAAAATAAAATACACTCAATTCAGTAAACCAACATTCACACCCACATACAAAGTATGATTGATAGTAGGCGGTTCACAGTGGTATGAAAACGACGATGAACTTACGTCTATCGATTGAACACTTAGGAGGAAACAATCGATTCACGTATGTAGACTGGACGTCGACCTTAATGAGCACCTAATCGTTTTTTGAAAACTATATTTTTTTTAAATCGGGTATTTGATTGGGGTATGAGAGAGAGATGGGTGCTTACAAATTGAAATGTTTAAAATATACTTGATTGAGTTAAAAAAGCAGTCCCTCTTAAAAATGTTTATATAGTTGATAGAAGGTAGTTAGGGTATTAAAAAAATGTTGGGTACTAAGTGTGAGTTATTTTAATAAATATGTCTTAAATAAACATAAATAATAATTGAGTATTAGTTGATAGTATATTTGGTGAGTATGTGTTTATCTGGTCATTTCACTAGTAATAATTGATAGTTTGTTATTGTTCAGTTTGAAAATTGAAGACCATTCTATTGATGAGTTTAAAAAATTAAAGTGAGATCATCTATATTTTTAAATTTAAAATATACTTTAAAATTTCATACATAATATAATTTTAATTCAAAAATAAAAAAATTATAAATCGTAAATCAAAATTATATATTAATAAAAGAAATAAAAAATATATCAAATATATTAAAAAAATAATTGTAATATATTTTTACAACCAGACAAGGCGGATCAACCCACAGTCCAAACTAGACCAGAGTATATCGTGACCGCTATAAAAAAATGACCGCCATAAATGTTCAGATATGAATTCAAGAAATAATTTGTTTAAGATATTTTTTTTGAAGAAAAAGAAATTTGACGTTAGGTTTAAAGGTACTTTCACTATACTCGATAGTCCATTTCTAAGACCATCTCCCAAAAGCGCGCCACATCAGCGTCACCTCAGCATAATCCCCAAATAATCTTTCAAAAATCTTATTCCACGCAGTAGAGCATATTTCATCTTTCAGCATTACCCCATCATTTTTCTCTCTTTTCCACATCATAATTGGTGTGGATAATTTCAGTCTGAGGGTAACTTCATCAGGAGTTTTGTAACGTTTCAAGGGTATTTAATGTTTGGGTAATTTGTAGTGAGAGATTTGAGCTATCTGGTTGTATTAAATGTTTATTACCCTCATTAATGAAAGTGGTTGGGTAATTATACCCTTAATTATGGGCCTCATGGGTTTACGGGTCAAACTTATGAAACCGGGTCGAATTCAAAGACCCATTAGTTTTATTAAGCATGTTGGTAATTAGCTTAGTCATAAAGTGATTAGTATTTAATACTTTAGTCCTGTTCGGATGGTTCAGTGGGTAGTTTTTGTTTGAAATACCCCTCTCCGGTTTCTAGAATGAGTGATGAGAAAATCCGGACTCATCAGTAACCCATTTTTTAGGTTATGTTCGAAGGCCTTTGGCAAGACCTAAAAAATTGCTTATGAGCATCTGAAACAATGTCCGGACAGATTTCGATTTGTATAACGGATTTATCCGGACTAGCAAATCTCTTAGAAGCCCAAAGGTTTTGTTCACAGATCGTGGGACAAGTGTCCCTTCCTGATTTGCCTCACCAGCAATTTTTCTCCTAGAATGGCGCTCCCACTAACCTAAAAAAGTAACCTCTTCAATTAATGCTGGTGATGTCAGCGCCATTTTTAATCATTACTCTATCTTTTCAAATTCTCCTAGGTTCTAAGGTATCTTCTGTCTCTTTAGTATAAATTAAATCACTTTTCACAGTTTTACCATCTTCAACACCTTTTTACTTCTAATCTTCAGAGTTTTTACCTTTCTTCTCCAAAAATGCATTTTAGTGTAAGTTTATGTTTACACCAAGAAACGCTCTAGTAAAAGGTGGGTGGCTCAATCTGTCAGAGTTGGAAAAAGCTCAAAAGGTCGAACGAGAAAGGCGCATTGCAGCAGGTCTCCCAGTCTCTCCAATTGACAAACCTGAAACACCAACCTCAGAGCCTGGTCGAGGTTCGTCTTCTGCGAGAAGCTCTAAACCCAGAAGGTTATTTCAACCTAGTCTTTCACCGATCATCTAAGGCTCATCGGTTCAGGAGTCAGAGCCTATTGTCAAACAAGAGCGAGCAGTTACAAGTGTTAGGAGACCCTCTACATTTATAGCCATGGGATCGGATGCTGACCTGTCCCCAAAAAAGCTGATAAATCGAGAAGAGGCCGCCTAGTAAAAGGTCAGGCTGTTCCACAGTCTAAATCTCCAAATTCTGTGCCATTTAAGTCTGGGGCCAAAGATAAATTCACAGGGTCAGAAGCGCCCATCAAGGTTCCTAAAGACAAATTGTCCGGTCCGGAAGTCACTAGTTCAAGTCTCCGAAATGAAGGCTCCGGATCTGAGCCCCAGCCAGACTCCAGACCACAAGAAGAAAGCAATGCTCAGCCATTCGGACAGCTTACTAAGCCAACCATTAGCTCTTCCCTCCCAAAAACAGCTGATAACCCCTCTATAGTAATGGAAGATGTGATGGAGGATAGTGTTGACGAAGCCCCTTTCGAGACCGATGTCTCCGGGCACACAAGTGAGACTTCCATTGTCAAGAAAAGCAAGGGCAAGGAAAAATTATGTTTAAAGCACCCGGACTTGCCAGAATGCCTCGTAGGAAAAGTGGGACTTTGTTTCTACAAAGTAAGTGTAAAGTACCTGCTAGCTATGCAGAAGATCAATTATGACTTTATTCATACAACTGAACTAGGCCGGATGCGGACGAAGTGGGGGATCCCAGAAAATGTTAAAGTGAGAATACCAGTCGATCCGGAGACACCAATGGATTGCAAACTCAGTGCGATAGCTTTCTACACAAAGTTATTTAACTGGGGCTTAGGTTGCCCTTAGACCTAGAGATTGTCAGATATTTTCATCTGATAAAGCTCTGCCCAAGTCAACTGAGCCCCAACGCCTGGTTCACCCTCATGTCCTGTATCATGGCCTCAAGGCTCTCCGGAATTCCTCTTCCGAAGGAGAAATTTGTTGTTGTGGCCAGCCTTTGCAGAAACCATGTCATTCCCTTCTACCATTACAATATGGGTGATAATTACAAAGTGGTGGACGACTTGCTTGAGTCGGAGAGGAACTGGAAGACTCAATTTTTGTTCATCAGTGGCGCTTGGGAGAACAGGAGGAAGATTAAAGCTGGTGATAATCCAAGCATGCTTACCAGCAGATGGAGGAGTACAGGTAAACATTTCATTACATCTTTCTATTTTTTCTTATAATAAGTTTGTTTGTTTAACTTCTCTTTTTTTGTTTTTTGGTAGTGCTACCGAAGGAGTTTAATGACTATTTAGAGGTGGGGCAGACTACTTCTGCCAAGATAAATGCTTGGGCTGCTGAGAAATGAGGAAATCGCTTCCACCACTGTTTTACCGGAGCCAACTTGGTAAGATCCCATCTCTGGAATACAACCGGCCGGAGGGACTTGTGTTGGGATGAATTAACCACTCCACCTCCTCCGGGGGTGATTCTTCAGAAGACAGATAGATACAATGGAAAGCTAGCCTTGTCGGGCAGAGCTAAAGCCCCAAGCAAAATAAAGGGAAAGAAAGGCAAGGCTAAGCAACCCAGGCGGTGTTGAGGAAACTGTCCCCGCAAACCCGGAGGGGCAGGAACAAGGAAGGATTGATGCTGCTTTGCTACAAGTGGTAGAAAACGAGAGTACCAAAGAGGTGGTTGGATCTCCAAAGCCCCCAAAGGCTTCCAAGAAAGACAGAAAATGGGGAGCAGAAGGTGAAGATAGGTAGGCCAAGAAGAAGAAAACCTCGAAGGGAGATGAAGTTACTCTCCGGGCTCCAGAGTCTTTTCCTCCGGTTGATCCAACAGAACCAACTCAAGCAGAGGAAATCCCAAGTGACTTTCACACCGGAGAGGGCGCCGGAGGTGACATCAACATCGATGAAGTTGACATTAGTGGGCTTCAGGGGATTGGCCCACTAATGTCAACGGAGAAAATAAAGAGATTGATATATAAGTATGGTTTTCCTATTCGAGAGAGATAGAGAGAGTTTGAAGAGACAATACATGATGATATGGAAACAACCCGTTGTACTTTAAAATCATAGTATGTTAACATTTTTCTGATTAAACTACTTGCAACAAAAATACTTAATTTAATTTTACAAACATCGAGTATAAGTTTACTTGGAAATTACATTTAAATGGTTTCGTGATCGAAAAAACGTTTCACAAATAAAATATTGTTAAGTAGGTTTCACAAACGACATACAAGCAGGAATTTCACATGACTTGTAAAGTATTACACAAAATGTCGATTATAATTTTTCTTGAAAATTATATTTAGTATGTTTTACAAATGCAAAATAATATTTTGCAAATATAATACAGTACAATAGATATTACAAAATTTTATGATTAAATTAGGCCTCGTAAGTGTTGTATATAATATATTTTCAAAAGTTATCTTAATAAATTCAACTCTTGACAGTGAAAATATATTAGTTCTCTGGTGCATATGTGATGGCATTTATCAAGTAGTTATATTTAACATAATTGTTATTGAAATATAATTTATCTTTGTGGTAGACTGTACAACTGTACAGCCCGATGACAAGACATGAACATGTAGGGGACAATCTGACCACTCAAGAGAGATTTAGAAATAAACCGGTAAGAGAGATGAATAAATCCCCTATATAGAGAAAAATTAGAGACAAAAACCCTAATCAATAATTCATCAGTCATAATTAGCTCTATGTATAATCCATGTATATACATGAACAGTTTTCTTGTTGAAAATACATATCACTTTTTATCATTTCCTGACATGGTATCATAACAAAGTTATTATTCTCTTGATTATCAAAATTCTCATTCTTACAAGAAAAAAACAACAAATCACCATGACTGATGATTCTTACATTCGTAATCATAGATCCAAACCACAAAATCAAAGGGTTTTGGATCTGAGACAAAAACTATTGATCCTCCACATGCCTTCTACATTCATCATTCAGACCAACCAGGCCATGTCTTGGTTCCCATCGAATTAAATAATCTTAATTATAAATCATGGAGCAAGGCAGTTATTCATGGCTTCATTGCAAAAAAAGGATCGATTTTGTCAATAGTAGTGTCAAAGAACCATCATAAGAGAATGAACCTCTTCTGTTTGAGCAATTGAACCAATGCAATAATGATAATTTCTTGGCTGAATCATGATGTTAAATTAGATATTACTGAAGGGGTTATCTATAATAATACATCACGCAAAGTATGTGTTGACTTGCGCAACCATTTTTCCCAAAAGAATGTCCTAACCTTATTTTAGATACAAAAATAAATCCTATCATATCACAAAGAACAATGATAGTAGCTAAATATTTTACCAATATCAAGGCATTATAGGGCGAGCTCGAGATATATAGTTCTGCACTGACCTCCAATCAACGACAAACACACCTCGAGCAGAGATAAGAGGATCCTCTTATTCAATGTTTGATGAGTTTTCATGAATTTTACAAGGCGATGAGGTCCAATGTGTTGATTATGTCACATCCGCCCAATTTATGTCAAGAATATTCTTTGATAATCCAAGAAGAGAAGAAATGGCATATATCCTCTAAGCCAATTGAAAACTTCTCCATAGCAGCCGCAACCCTTGGAAAATGAGGAAATTTAAAGTAGAAAATATGTGACCATCATAACATAATATATATCAATGTCAGACTCTTATATTTAGTTTTACGTATTTTGATATGATGGGTCACACATAGGATAGATCTCGATTGAAAACTAGAAACGATAACAAGCCAGGATAACTCTGAGGATAATAATCTTCACTTCGTGGTAATCAATATTTGGCGAATGCGACAGAATCTCATGACCTAACGGGTTCTAAACTTGTTAGCATTGTTCAGGGGTTCACTACCAAACAAACAAAAAAAATAACCTAAGCAATCAATGCACTTAATCACAATAATTCTAATAATATTGATGCATATACGAATGTTGCAGGTTTGATTTCTTCTACTATTGTGTCTATTAATTTTAGTAGTACAAGTCTTTGGATTTAATATATTTGTGTTAGAGATCATATTGTCTATCACAAATCATTCTTAACCGATCATAAGCCTTCCACTATTACTGATGATAATTTACCAAATGGTGCAGCACCGCAAATCACTCGCACTTGCACAATTAGTTTTAATTCAAAATTAACACTTGCATATGTCTTGTGCGTACCAACCTTTAATTTAAATTTAATTTCAACTACTAAACTCAACAAAGGTCATAATTTTTGCATTGTTTTCTATCCTGACTATGGTATTTTGCAGGACTTGGTTTCGGGTAGACAACATGGTGGTTTATATTATATACTTCCAAATAAATCGATTATTTATCTAGTGTCGCAGTCATCTGACTTATGGAACTTAGGCCTAGAGCATCCATCCTTATCTTGTTTTAAATTTAATTTCACATTTGATTCCAGATATTCACAAAGAGTTAGGATATAATTTTACAAATTATCCACACGCAAAGAAAACACGCTTGTCTTTTCCACAAAGCTCAATAAATACAAAATTTACTTTCTCCTTATTACATTGTGATGTCTACAGTACTCACAAAGTTCCTTCATATACTAGTTCATTTTATTTCCTTACAATTATTGACGATTTTACTCCATGCACATGGACCTTTCTTATACACCATAAATCAGAAAGAAAATCTTTCTTCACTAATTTAGTGCAATTCGTCAAAACCCATTTTCAAACATATGTTTATACAATAAGAGTGGATAATGGTAGAGAATTTATTCCTCTTCATACATTTTTCAAAATAAAAGCATTAAAATTTAAAACTCATGCGTTTACACTCCACAACAAAATGGAGTTGTCGAACGAAAACATCAATTGTTTATTTAATCAACCGCATTCCTACTCTTTTATATCAAATAAACCCACATTCGAAGTCTTATATAATCGAACCTCTCAGTTACGGACTTGCACCTTTTTTGGTGTGCCTGTTATGTAACTAATGTTCATCCTAAACATAAATTAGATCATCATACATGTTTTTTGTTTTTTTGAGGGTATCCACAAAAAAATGCTACAAAGTTTTTTATTTACATACATATAAAGTTTTCATAAGTCGTGATGTCTATTTTAAGGAAAATTTATTTTCCTTCCATCATGTCTTGACCTTTAATTTTCCAAACTAATCATCCTAATCATCTTTCAATCAAACACCCAACTCATCATCGGTTCTATTTACCAATCCAACATCCTATGACTCAGAACCTTAGCCTTTATTGCTTTATTTTCCACCCAATCCCATAAATCTCACACCTTTAACCCCTAGCTCTCATAAATCACTAGTAACAACTATGAATTAATCTTCCTCACTCCGTCATCACCTTCTACTCTACTAGCATCTTTTATTTCATCATCACCCCTAACCACACACCCTTTTCCTCCAGTTTCTAATGATATATTGGTTTGTCATTCCACCCGCCATATACTGTCTTTAGCATGGAACCAAGAATACGATATGTCTATCGAGATCAATAAATCTTCAATGCAATCAAGTTCTCATCAATATATGAGGTATCATGTCACATATTATACTTCAGTTTTATATTTTCCCTTAACCATCGTGCTTTCTTAGATTTATTATCAGCATAAATCGATCATTCAGCTTTTAAAATACTAATCATGATCCATTTTGGCGCCAAGCCATGTCAATTGGACTTTTAGCTCTAGAATATACCAGCTTGGTAGTTGGTTCTCATTCCTCTAGCAAACAAACCTATCAGATGTCGCTGGATTTATAAGCTCAAATACAACTCTGATGGAACTATTGAGCGATATAATACTCGTTTGGTCGCACAATGTTATACACATGTTGAAGGTATTGACTATCAGAATACATTTTCTCCAACTGCTAAATGCACCAGATTTCGATGTTTCTTGACTGTTGTAGCTTCCATAATTGGTATATTCATCAAGTTGATGTGTATAGTTCATTTAGTCATGAAACTTTAGATGATGAGGTATATATGTATCCACCTTATAGTCTCCGTTGATAGGGGGATAATTTGGTATGTCGACTTCGCAAATTTATCTATAGTTTGAAACAAGCATATTGAAATTAGTTCTCTATTTTTTCAGATATCATTAAACCGCAAGTTACTTACATTAAAAAGCGTCTTACTTAATTTTTACTAAATCTCAAAGTAACAAGTTCACCGACATTCTCATATATGTTGATGATTTCCTATTGACTAACAATGACTTCCATGAAATCAAATATTTGAAGACTTATCTACTCAAATATTTTCACATTAAAGATCTCAACGAGTTAAAATGGTTTCTAAGTATTGAATTTTCTCAATCTAAGAGAGGAATAATTACGTCCAAAAGAAAACATGCATTATTTATTTTGCAAGACACATGATTGTCAAGAGTAAAACCCGAAAAATTCCTGATGGAGAACAATTTGAAATTTATTGATGAATACGGCGAGCTACTACATCATTCAACTAGATATCCAAGACTTGTTAGCAGGTTAATATATTTAACAATGACCATGCCTAATATTGTGTATTTAATGCGTACACTGAGTCGATTTATGGGAGCACCTAGGAAGCTACATTTGGAAATAGTATTAAGCGTCCTTTGTTACATCAAAAATTCTAAAAGTTATGGTATTTTTCTCCATCAAAAAACAATATGATACCAAGTGCCTTTTTATTCTAATTACTATGTTTTTCTTGGCTCATCACTTATATCATGGGAATCAAAGAAATAAACTAATATTTCACGATCACCACACACCCTTCTCCTACAGTTCCTAAAGATATAAAGTGCATTCGCACGCAACACTAGAATCACATCATCCACGTGTCTAGCATGGTATGTATGAACAAGTAAATCACATACATAACTATTAAATAATGTTGAATCAAGTACCCATATATAGCCTAGCTTATAAGAACAAGTAAATCACATACATAAAATCACATATCTAGCCTAGTCTATATTAAGACCTAAATCGCATACATAAGTATCAAATAATGTTAAAATAGGTACCTTTGTCTAGCATAGCTTATAAGAATAAGTAAATTACATACATAAGATAACATATCTAACATGGTTTATATTAACAAGTAAATCGCATACATTGATGAGTCCGAATTTTGTCACCACCCTTTATGAGAACCGGATAGGGGAAATTCGGACAACATCCACCTAACCGGACAGGGGCAGTTCGGATAACCTCAACTTACTGAACTATCCGAACTGAACTAAAGTATTTAAAACCTAATCACTTCATGACTAAGCTGATTACTTGCTTACTTAAAACTAATGGATCTTTAAACTCGACCCAAATCCATTTAACACAACCTCAAAGCCCATATGGCCTAGAGATAAGGGTATAAATACCCAACCACCTACATTAAATGAGGGTAATAAAAATTAAATACAACCAGGCAGCTCAATTCTCCCTCTACATTCTATCCAAACATTAAATACCCTCAAAATTCCACAAAACTCTAGACAAAATTACCCTCAAACGAAAATAAACCACATCAAATTGGCGACCTTAGTGGGAGGACGACGGTGCCTGAATCTAGCATTCGAAAACATTTTCTAAAAACCAGTTCGGATGAATCCGGACATGCCAGAAGTACCACCAACTTTGCTCGAAGTGGTGGGAGAAAATGATGAATATACCATCGAGGAGCGTGATAGATTAAACGTTGAAATAGAAGCTCTGAGAGAAGAAAGGGAAAAGATGGGCATAACAGAGAAATCAAAGGCGTCGGTTGCTCATCATACTGACAACCCTAGAGAACATGAGCCCTCAAAAACCCATGTAAGTACGAAGAAGACTAATGCTAGCTCCAAAAAGTCTCACCGGTCTAAACCGGTGGAGAGCTTTGATTCAGACTCAGAATTTTCCAGCAGCTCCTCGGGCGAAGATGGAGTTGAAGAATCCTTGTCATCCAGCAGTGATGAGGGCCGTTCTAAAAATAAACAAAAGTTGGTTAAGAAGTATTCAAGAAAAAGGGATAGGCATGGAAAGTTAAAGAGACATATAGGCAAAGGGTCGTCTCATAGCCAGAGACATATAGATCGGATGGTGATGGATCCTTTTGCCTTCCATGATGAGCCAAGTATCTTTGCAACTCCTAACGAGGATACCGGTTTCTTTGTAGAGGATTCTCCCAATCATTTATGGGGAGTGCTCTGAAGTGGTACAACAGTCTACCACAAGGCTGCATCAGAAATTTCAATACTTTTTGGGTGGCTTTTCGAAGACAGTTTGTTGGAAGTAAGGAGGTAAAGGGAAATAGAGACACAATAATCCATTGTGCCCAAGAACCGAACAAATCTCTAAAAGAATACATAATTTGCTTTGTAAATACCAAAAATGGATTAGCTGATTGCTTTGAACAAGTAGCAATAGCTTCTCTGAGGCAAGGCTTAAACCCTGGAAACTTGGCTGATTCAGTAACCAGGAAAAAGGCCATGACATGGGGATGTCTATTGAATCAGGTTGGAAAGCAAATTAACATAGATGAAACAAAGAAAACTAGGGTGCACAGGCAGGTGAGGTCTGCTCCGGATACACCAAACCCAAACCAAAATCAGTCCGGAAACAAGGCTAGGGAGGCCGGGCAGAGTCATAACAGAGCCAAAGCTCAGTCTCAGCCAGCTGCGCCAGCCCAGAGTAAACAATCTAGAAATAAGCGAGGGCCTTGGGTTCAACCGGACTGGTTTGCTGAGTTAAAAGAGAACGTAGCCACCATTTATGACAAAACAAAAGAAGAAGTACACTATAGAAGGCCGACTGCGTTACAGTCTCCTAGGGAGAGCCGTAACAATTGTTTTTTGTCAGTATCATAATGATACTGGCCATATCATAGAGGATTGTATTGTTTTGAAGTAAGAAGTCCAGAATTTGATCGAGAGAGGAAAGTTGGGAGCATATGTTAAAATAAGAGGAGGAAATAGGCTTGATAACACTCATCGGGCTGGTCCAAACAATGCAGGCACGTCGGCTCCGAAGGGGCTATGGTGATAATCGAGAGGTTCGATGTAGAAACAGAGTACGTGGACCCTGACCCAACTCGGAATAGAGTGGGTGCCATTGAGGAACGTTGCAAGACGGTTTCCGGGCTTATTAACTTTTTTGAATCACTCACAATTTTCGGAGGGGACACCATGACAACACCCACTGCTTCTTCGAGAAAGAGGCATGTTCATACTTTAGCTACCCAACTGGAGGGAGGCATGACTTCCTATCAATCGCAGATTCCATTTCCCTTCATTGTTTTCGATGAGGATAACCTGAGGGATATAGATGGTCCTCATGAAGATGTTGTTGTCATAGGAGCATCTATCGGGGGCAATGACATAAGACGAATTTTGGTGGACACTGGGAGTTCAACCAATATTCTGTTTTTAACTTCCTACAAAAAGATGAAGAATCCAGCAGTAATTCAACGTTCGAACAGGCCAATTGTGGGTTTCACTGGAAGCTCATTAGATGTGATCGGGGAGTTCGAGGAAGAAGTTTTGTTTGGCAAAGGCCCTTTTAAGAAGATGGTTAGAATACGGTTTGTCATAGTGGATTGTCCCACTTGTTATAATACTATTCTAGAGAGCTCTTGGCTCTCTATGATGCATGCAGTGGCCTCAACAGTCCACCAATGTTTGAAATAAGTTCTGCAAGGACAAGTGGGAGTTGTTCGGAGCAGCCAAAAGGTAGCAAGAGAGTGTTATGCGACAGCACTGGCTCCTCGGACGTTGGGGGCAGTTCGTATCAATGACGAATAACAGTTTGAGGGGCTTTCTGAGGGTGAAGGTAAAATTGATGACCCCAGAGAGACCCCTTGAGTTTTAATACCGATTGAAGAAGTTGAAACACATTCTTTGGCTGAAGGAAAAAATGTTAAGATAGGGTCTAAAATGACATCGGAATTAAAGGCTAAAATGTTAAAGTTCCTAAAAAACCATCATCATGTTTTTGCTTAGTGCAATGCTGATGTTACCAGAGTACCAGCAGATATTATATCACACCAACTGTCCATCCGAAGAGACATAGCACCTGTGATACAAAAGAGAAGAGCTTTTTCTAAGGAAAAGACTGATGTCATAGTTCAAGAAGTCGACAGGCTTACTAAAATGGGGCACATAAAGGAGTCTTAGTATCCTTTATGGACAGCCAATCCGGTATTGGTGAAAAAGAAAAATGGTAAGTGACGTATGTGTATCGATTTTACAGACCTCAACAGAGCTTGCCCAAAGGATTTATACCCAGTTCCCCGGATTGATCAGTTGGTGGATTCCACATCTGGGAACAAGCTGATGTCTTTCATGGATGCCTTCTCCAGGTATAATCAGATTCAAGTGGATCTGAAGGATCAGGAGCATACTACGTTTGTTACAAGGTGATGCCATTTGGGTTAAAAAATGTTGGGGCTACTTATCAGAGGTTGGTAAACAAAGCTTTTGCTGATCAAATTGGAAGAAACATGGAAGTATACATCGACGACATGATGGTAAAAGTTATGGACGAAGAGCTACACTTGACAGATCTCCAAGAAACTTTTGCTAACTTAGTAAAAGTAAATTTGAAACTAAACCCAGAAAAGTGTGTGTTTGGAGTGCAGTCCGGAAAATTCCTAGGGTATGTAATAAGTGAGCAAGGGATATAGCCTGATCTGGACCAACTTAATGCTTTATTCCAAATGGAGCCTCCTCAGAATACTAAAGAAGTACAGCGGTTGACTGGGAGGTTGGCCGCGTTGAATCAATTCATTTCAAGGTCTTCGGAGAGATGTGCCCCATTTTTTCAAACATTAAAAGATGCAAAGGGATTTGACTGGTCATCACAGTGTGGTGAGGCCTTCAATAAAATCAAAAAGCATATGTCCTCCCCCAAGACTTTGTTTAAACCCGTTGACGGAGAGACTCTTTTCATATACTTGGCAGTTTCCAATTGTGCCATAAGTGGAGTATTGGTAAGGGAGGGAGATAATTATCCCCGTCCGGTGTATTACGTTAGCAAGAGTTTGATTGATGCAGAAAAGCGCTATTTGAAGCTTGAGAAGTTAGCACTAGCCCTGGTGATTGCTGCGAGGAAGATGAGACCTTATTTTCAGGCTCATCCCATTATTTTCCGAACGTCCTTTCCCTTAAAAAATGTTCCTCAAAAGGCAGACATTTCAAGTAGAATGACTAAGTGGTCCGTGGAATTGGGAGACTTCGATATTGATTTTGCTCCCCGGGCAGCAATCAAAGCCTAAGAGGTGGTGGATTTTTTAGTTGAATTTCACTCAGACAGAGATACAAAGCAAACAACTGATGTGAAAGACAAAAAAGTCTGGGTTGTCCGGACTGATGGTGGATCAAGTACCATGGGATGTGGTGCTGGAGTATGTTTGACCTCCCCGTACGGTGACAGAATGTACCAAGATATATGTTTTGCTTTCAGGGCTTCTAATAACGAGTCCGAATATGAAGTTGCTATAGCTGGTTTGAAATTAGCTCTTATTTGTGGGGCCAAAAGGGTCAAGCTGATGAGCGATTCTCAGCTTCTTATCCATCATGCACAAGGTCAATCCGAAGCCAAAAAGGAGCAGCTGGTAAAATACTTACTTCTTCTTAGAGACGTGGCACTTAATTTCAAGAGCATCGTTTATGAGCACATACCCCGAACAGAAAATATACTGGCAGACTCCTTGTCAACCATAGCCTACAATGAGTCCTACCCTTGGATTCATGTGCTGGAGTGCCCATCCATTTGAATCAGTGTGGGTAAGGAAGAAGAAAGTTTCGATATACAGATAAAACAGCCTCAAGATTAGAGATTTCCTCTCCTTCAATATCTCTCAGATGGCATCTTACCTCCGGATAAATCAATAGCAAGAAAAGTAAAGTACAAGGCTCGTGGTTTTTCATCCTAAGAGATATTCTTTATAAGAAGTGTTATAGTAAACCCCTCTTACGATGCTTGGGGGTTGACGAATCTCAAATAGTGCTCTCCGAATTACATGATGGTGAGGGATCAGCTCACTGTGGATTCAGGGCTCTAACAAGGAGAGTTTTGTTAGTTGGGTATTATTGACCCTCTATAATGCAAGATCTTAAGGAGTTAGTGAGGAGGTGTGACCCATGCCAGAGATATACCAATGAAATTCATATCCCAGCCATCCCTTTAGAGTCAATTTCTGAGCCCATACCTTTTGCTCGATGGGGGTTGGATTTAGTGGGACCTCTACCCATGGCGTCCGGATGGTGCAGAACTATAATCGTTGCTATTGATTATTTTCCGAAGTGGATCGAAGCAGCTCCGTTGGCAGGTACAACGTCAAAAGCTGTTATAAAATTCATTTTATCCAATATCTGTTATAAAATTCATTTTATCCAATATCTGTTGCAGATTTGGAATTCCACAAAAGATAACAACAGACAATGGACCACAGTTCGACAACAAGGAAATGAAGAGTTTATGTGCCTCTAGAGGCATACAACATTGCTTCTCTTCCTCTTTCCACCCATAAGCAAATGGTCAGGTTGAAGTGGCCAACAGGACAATACTGTCCGGTCTAAAGAAGAATCTAGAAGGAGTTGTTGGAAAGTGGCCAAGTTATTTGCAAGAAGTTTTGTGGGCTTACCGGACTACTCCGGGGGCTGCAACATAAGAGTCTCCTTTTGCCTTAGTCTATGGGATGGATGCCATAGCTCCCATAGAAGCTACTCTCCATTCATTTCGAGTCCATAATTTCTCTGAACACGCTAACGAGGTGGTCATTAGAGGCCAGCTTGACTTAATAGAGGAAAGAAGAGTTAAGGCTCACCTTAGAGTTGTACACTATTAAGGTTTGATGAGAAGCAGGTTCGCTTCTAAAATTAAGAGAAGAGATTTTCAACCGGGGGATAAGGTATTGAGAAAAGTCTTCCTACATACTAAAGAGAAGCAGTTCGGTAAATTGGCTCCAACTTGGGAAGGACCCTATGTGGTCATTGAAAAGCTTAAGCCTGGGACATATCTGCTCCAAGACAAAGATGGAAGGATTTTGAATCACCCCTGGAATATTGAGCACCTCCGGTTGTACTTGGAATAGAAACTATGTAAGTATTTACTTGTTTAAAAGTTCATGTAAATATTTGGGGGCATACTATTTCCTACCCTGGTGGCGCAGAGAGGTTTTAATGAGGTGTCCGGGCTTTTTTATAAAATTTGATGCCTTCTTAAAAATTCGGAGTGTATTTACTCAATAGTTTCTTGTGAAATTTTTATTTAAACACATGCCGGATTAAATTGAAGGTGTGATGACTACTTAAACATTTATCATCGGAGAATTTAAACACTCTCACTTTAGAATGTTTATGAAATAACTAAGGGTTGTTTAAACATTAGCCACCAAAATTGAAAAACTATGAAAGAATGCAAGATTTGTTCGAAATAAAGATACCCATTAAAACATACGAAGTGCCTTGGCCATCCAAGGACTTTAAATTTTTAAGACAGAAAAGATTTATCCGGACAAGGATCGGACACAGTTACAAAAAATGCCTTGGCCATCCAAGCAATTTGGTTCAATCAAAACAAAAATTAAAAGATAATTGATATTCTAAGACTGGGCCTTTGTAGATGGCTCAGCCTCACTAGTTTTCTTCTTCTTGAGGTCGTCTTTTTCTTCATCCAGACTCTCCCCGGTGTTCTCTTCTTCATCGCTTGATTCAGCACTGGAGTAGTCGTGCATGTCACCATCAGCCATCGTGTGGAAGGGGAGGTCTTCATACTCAACAAAAGTCCATAAGTCTCCCAGATTCCTCTTCGGAAATTTCTCATGAAAGAGCAAGACCATGTCCGACTTCACTTTGGCATACTTTTCTTCCTGAGTGTCTATCACTTGGTTGGTATAAGCATCAATCCTAGCTTGGATTTTTTCCTCTTGCTCCCTTAGCAAATCATCTTTTTCTTGTGCAGCCTTGGACACCGAGTCCTTGAGCGAGATCTTGTCATTGGTCAAAGTATGAATGGCCCTATCCCTGGCCTTCACCTCTTCTTTCGAAGAAAATAGATCTTTCTCCAACTCGGATTGCTTTGCCCGGAGATCTTTGATTCTATATTCCAAGGTGGATACCTTTGTGGCCCAAACCTCCTGGTGCTTCTTTAACTCCTCATTTTCCCTATTCAAAACTTCAGCATTTTGATTGGCAGTGAGGAGGTCACCAAACAATTTCTCTTTGTCAGAATTAAGGGCAGTAATGATGGCTGACTGACCCCGTACTTGCTTCTCCAAATTAAGCACTGGTTGAATATTACTTAATATGGAATGAGTTATGACATCTCTTTTTCTTGAGACAGAGAAAGACTTACCATTGAAGGTAACAATGTTTGAAGAACTCGGGGGGAGATAAGGCCCATCAAAATCATCCTTAGGGAGGTTTTCGAAGTACATACCAATCTCTTCAAGACCACTAATATCAACGCCACCGATGTTGATATCCCCTCATGCACCCCCTTCGTTTGAAAGTCACTAGGGATGCCTTCTGCATGAGTGGGGTCAGTAGGGTCAGTAGGAGGAAAAGACTCCGGAGGCCGGAGGGAAATTTCATCACCCCTGGAGGTCTTCTTCTTCTTGGCCTCCCTATAATTGCCTTTTGCTCACCGTTTCCTATCTTTATTAGCACCCTTTGGAGGTTTTGGAGATCCTGCCACTTCCTTAGTACTTTCATGCTCCACTACCTGTAGAAGGGCAACGTCAATCTGTCCTTGTTCTGACCCCGCTGGGTTTGTTGGGGCAGGTTCTTCTACTTCGGTAGGATTGGCTTCGACCATACTCTGCTTGCCCTTACCTTTCTTTCCCTTCATGTTACTTGGGGCTTTAGCTCTACCGGGCAGATACAATGACCCATCTGGTGCGTGTGTTCTTTTGAGGACTACTTTCAGAGGGGGTGGGGTGGTAAGTTCCTCCCAGGATAAGTCCCTCCGATCAGTGGTATTCCAAAGGTAGGACCTTGCTAGATTGCCTTCGGTAAAGGAATTGTGGAAGCGATTCCCCCACTTCTCCGCAGCCCAAGCATTTAGCTTGGTGCAAGTGGACTTCCCAACCTTCAAGTAGTCACTGAAGTCTTTAGGCAGCACTGCCAAGAAATATTAAATACAAGTCAGATAAACAAATTTATGATAAAAAAATGGGAATGTGAGATGGGATTCTTACCATCACTTCGCCATCTGCTGGTAAGGAGGCTTGGGTTGACACCGGTTTTAATCTTCTTCCCATTCTCCCAGGCGCCACTCACAAACAAGAATTGAGTCTTCCAATTCCTTTCCGAATCGAGCAGGTCATCCACTGCTTTGTAATTATCACCCATGTTGAAGTGATAGAAGGGAATATGGTGGTTTCTGCAGAGGCTGGCCACAGCTACAAACTGCTCTATTGGAAGAGGAATTCTGGAGAACCTGGAGGCCATAATACAGGCCATGAGAGTGTACCATGCGTTGGGGCTCAATCGGCTTGGGAAAAGTTTGATGAGGTGAAAGTATTTGACTATCTCTGGGTCTAAGGGAAACCTTAGTCTCCAGTTGAAGAGCTCAGTGAAGAAAACTATTTCATTCAGCCTGCAGTCCATCGGTGTCTCCGGATCCACCGAAATCCTTATTTTGACATTCTCCGAGATTCCCCACTTTGTTCGCATCCAACCCAGTTCGGATGTGTGGATGAAAGCATAATTAAGTTTTTGCAAAGCTAGCAGGTATTTAACACTTACCTTGTGGAAACAAGGTCCCACTTTTCCCACAAGACACTCCGGCAAATCTCGATGCCTTAAGCATAGTTTCTCCTTGCCTTTGTCCTTCTTGGAAGCAACGGCCTCACTTGTTTGCCCGGAGACTTCGGACTCAAAGAGAGCTTCTTCAATAGAATCCTTCATCACTTCTTCCATTATAATGGAAGGGTTATCAGTTGTTTCTTTTTGGAGACTTGAACTAGATGCCTCCAGGCCGGACTGCTTGTCCTTAGGAATCTTAATGGGTGTTTTTGACCCTGTATTGCTATATTTGGCCCCCGATTTGGAAGGTGTACTTTTTGGAGCTTTCCCTTTCACCAAGTGACCTTTTCTCCAATCTACTAACTTATCTGGAGAGGCGTCAGCATCCGATCCCATGGCAATGAATGGGGAAGGTTTCTTAACACTGGTGACTACCTGTCCTGGTTCAACAGTAGGCTCTGATTCCTGAACCGATGAGCCTGAAACTATTGGTGAAAGGTTGGGTTGGAACAACCTCCTAGGTTTAACGCTCTTAGTTGAAGAATAACCCCGGTCAGGCTCTGAGCTTGGTGTTTCTGATTTATCAACAGGGGAGATAGGGAGGCCTGTAACAATGCGCCTTTTTTGTTCAACTTTTTGAGCTTTTTCTAACTCTGACAAATTGAGACATCCACCTTTTATTAAAGTGTTTCTTGCTGTGAACATAAACTCACACCAAAAGAAAGTGTTTGTTTTTGAGAGAGAAAGCTTTGAAGTTTAGTAGAGCGAGGATGAAGAAGATGGTAAAACAGTGGAAAAGGGATTAATTTATAGTAAAGAGACAAAAGATGCTTTGATACCTAGGAGAATTCGAAAGGGTTGTAATGATTAAAAAAATAGCGCTGATATCATCCTCATTAAGTGAAGAGGTTGCTTTTTGAAGTAAGTGGGAGCGTTGTTCTAGGTAAAAAAGCGGCTGATGTGGCAAATCAGAGAGAGACACGTGTCCCACGATCTCTGGCAAAAAACCGTTTAGTTTCTGAGAGCTTTTTCAGTTCGGATAAAGTTATTTACACAGTTTGAAAATCTGTTCGGACATGGCTGTGACCAGCTGCAGGCTATTTTTTAGGTCTTGCCAAAGGCCTTTGAACACCACCTAAAAAAGGGGCTACTGATGAGTCAGGATTTTGTCACCATCCTTTATGAGAACCGGACAGGGGAAATTCGGACAACATCCACCTAACCGGACAGGAGCAGTTCGGAAAACCTCCACTTACTGAACTATCCGAACAGAACTAAAGTATTTAAAACCTAATCACTTCATGACTAAGCTGATTACTTGCTTACTTAAAACTAATGGATCTTTAAACTCGACCCAAATCCATTTACCACAACCCGAAAGCCCATGTGGCCCAGAGATAAGGGTATAAATACCCAACCACCTACATTAAATGAGGGTAATGAAAATTAAATACAACCAGGCAGCTCAATTCTCCCTCTACATTCTATCCAAACATTAAATACCCTCAAAATTCCACAAAACTCTAGACAAAATTACCCTCAAACGAAAATAAACCACATTATACATAAGTATAAAAAACAATATTGAATCAAATACCCATGTATAACATAGCTTATAAGAACAAGAAAATTGCATACATAATATCACATAATGGTTTATATTAACAAGTAAATCGCATATATAAGTATTAAATAATATTAAGTTGAGTACCAATATCTAGCATAGCTTATAAGGACAAGTAAATCGCATACATAAGATCACCTATCTAGCATGGTTTATAATAACAAGTAAATCGCATACATAAGTAACAAATGAAATGCAGTGTGCACTATATAATGCAAATCACAAATATAAAAACAAACAACTCGTATTTTATACAAACAGCGTGAGGCTAATCGTTGTTGCCATCTATTCCTTAGGTAGATAGCAATATACCCCATGCTTTCCGGTTAGATGGCTTCCATCGATATACAATAGTGGTTGGCATGAATGAAAACCTTGAAGGCACAAGCCGAATGTTATAAAACAGCACCAGAAAATGTTTTAGCAACTAATTCCAAATGCCAGTCGGTCGTAATATCACGACTCTTTAATCATTTGAAGTATCCCATTAGAAAACTAAAAGAAGTATTACTATCTTTGAAACCTCCCCCATTGCATTCTCCAAAGCATTACACGAGAGACACTAAGAGATGTCTAAACCATAGTCTTGTTTCATAGACGATTATATACTTTTCCTTGTTATCGAATGGTATGCTCTAATCGAATCATGAATTTCATTCGCAATCAAACTAATGTCAAATGCCTATTATGTCGTTTTGAGAATACGGGGCTGCATATATGTCGTTCAACAAACTTCTTGATCGTCATGAAGGTGGTGCTGGAACCAATTGATGTATAAAGTCTCCATTTACATCAACTGGAGTCTTTGTTTCCACAATAAGCAGTGATTTTAGTAAATGTATTATGCATGTACTTGAAAGTAAAACAATTCTCTAAAGCATATCGACATAATGATAACCTTAATCCTGCAGCACCTTCATCAAACGATTAATCAACACCTGTGATAGCATTAACTCAACCAATAGTATCAAGATGTCTATTTTTTGTTCATAATTAAGTAAACCATTACTACTCTGCCTACTAGTTAGTTGGTTATGGGAGGATTCTCCAAAACTTAGGCTAGGCTGTTTATGCTTTACTCCCGATCCTTTATCAACTAGATATTTTTCTATAACAAAACTAATGCTTTTTAGACGCTCCACTACAAGATATACTTATAAACCCATAACATCCTTCTTATTATTAAAAAAAAAATCTTGTGATCATTGTAGGAGTAGCTAATAGTGTAGCTACCTTGAACTAGCTCATCCTATCTGCCTTAAACGTAATCTTGAAGACTTCAAAAGTTTTCAAACTCAGACAAATGAACAATTCCAATCTGGTGACCATATTTGAAAATACAAACTATAGCTTTAGACATATATATTACCATATATCGTAAAAGTTTGAATTAATAAGTTGTATTGGGAGGCAAGATAGCGCTCGATAACGTATGAATACGAATCACATTAGCATTTCTGAACTTATTTAGCAATATTTTAACTGCAGAAGCACATTATCATCTATGGTCTTATCTAGCAATGTTTTAAAATAATGAATATCATAGTTAAACTAACTAGAATCGCAATGACAATAATACCCATGAATCATATATGTTAATCCTCTTTATTCTAACCTAAACTCGCATTCACGTAAACTGATTTACTAACACGCATGCTCTACCCCTGCAATACTAAAAACTTGATTCCGGCTTCTATATAGCCAAACAAACCATAAAATTCATGATAAGTGAAGTAAATACACAATACAACCTATTTATAACTTAGCAATCAACATAAAAACATGAAATCTTGTTGTAAATCAGTTTAGGAAGAAAAAGAATCCCTGACGAATATCGTCGTACTAAGAACCTTCACCTGAGTGAAAAAACAAATGGATAATGATATTTTTTTATGAAACTACATGGATATAAAAATAAACTAGTAAAAACCAAAAGAAGCTCAATTCAATAATCACCGGAATCGTTTTCTTAAAAATTGTAAATCGAAATTTTATATATTAAAAAAAATAAAATAAAATAGTACCAAATATATACTAAAAATAATTGTAATATATTTTTACTATCCAAACAGGACGGATGAATCGACAGTCGAAACTAGACGAGAGTATATGGTGACCGCTAAAAAAAGAAAATTCCCTCAGATACAAGTTCAAGAAAGAATCCTTTTAAGATAATATCTTCAAAAAAGTGTAGCGTTAGGTTTAAACAAGGTACTTTCACGATACTCGACTATCCATTTCTAGGGTTTGTCTGTTTTATATTTTTAGAACTCCTTTTCTCTTTATTAATTTTAGGTTTTGGCTAAATTAGGGCCCTTTTGGATAAGCAGCCCCAATTTTAACCATACCCACACATATTTTAAGTAGCCCCAATTTTATACCAAAAACACCCTTTCATTTTTACAAAGTCCTAACCCTATTCACTAACCATCCCCAAAACAAAAACAAATCTAAACCAGCCTAACTTTGCCTCTCATTTTTCTACTACTACACTTTTCCAAAATCAGCCCCAAATTCAAATTTCAAGAACTCTAGTAGATCGATACCCAGTCAGGAAAACAACAATGAGAAAATGAAAAGAGTAAATTTATACTCTTAAATAAAGTTTTTTTGCTATATTCAGTTTTTCTTAAGTTTTGAATATTTTGATATACATTGGCTGTTAGAATAGGCGAAACATGTTTATTTAGTTGTTTTTAGTTGTATATTGATGCTAGGTAGAGTTGGTGTGGCTGATTTGGTGTTTTAGGTTAGATTTTTGAGTTTTAGTTTCAGGTCTTCAATGGAGGTTGAGGGTCTGTTCGAGACCCGCCCGTCGGGTGAGCATACTCATACCGACGGGGCAGATATTTTTTTTTTCTTCAGAAAATGCTTCATCCCCACCGGGTATGCACCATTTGAACCGGCGGGGAAGCCATATGTTCATGACCTATGTTCATAAGCCCCGCCGGTTGTGGGTGGATTGAACCGGCGTGCGCTAATAGACGAGGTCGGAACGGAGGAGGAAACGAGGTCCCAATGCTACCACCTCGCAGAGAGGGTACGGTCGGAGCCACTTGGGGAACACAGCCTCCACCGCCTTCACAAGCGTCAAGTCTCTATCCATCAAAATGATGGATGGTAATTTGATGGAGTGAGTTACTATCAAAGAATGTAAGCACTCTAACACCTATTTGTAGCTCTCGAATTTTTCTTCCAACATAAACACGAATCCGTTGTAGAAAGTCTTCCCCGTACAAGTGGCTCCGACGACCTCGTACAATGGCATCCCGTATTTGATCACCTTGTAAGTGTTATCCATTTCAATCACGTTTAGAAATGTGCGTAACAAATCCAAACTAACCGGGTGCGCAAAAAAAAGCTCACCTATGACATCGCTTCCGTCTCTGGACTTTCTACGAAATTCGTACTAGTTTAGCCGCTTAAGTTCGCCCAACAAGTATTGGAATTGCGACCGACCGCCTTTCTCGAGCTTCCGATATTTTAGTTGAGCGTTGTAGACGGTGCACATTGAGGAAGAATTCTTGGGGTTCAACTTCTTAACCCCACCGAGAATGTCTCGAGAACGTGATCCCATTTTCATAGAAGTAACTACGAAATCCATCTCTTCTTTGTTCAACCATCCCAAGTAAGAATGACCTTCTTTGTACGATGTAGTATCGTGATTGTGAAAGCCGCATTCGACCTCTAAACCCCACAAATCATCACCCAACTTTTGTCCTTTTAGAGTCAAAGGGCATCCGCATTTTTTTGTGCCGGTTGACTTCCTCTTTAGATGCTTCGGATCTACCAATTATTTATAAACTCCAGATATTTCACACACAAACTCAATTCTCGGATTTTTTCTATCAAGTCTATCACATCATCATAATATTACCACAAACCCGTTATCCGTTGCAGTCTGCTTCACCCATTCGATCAACTCCACTTGAGAGTAGTGACATTTGGTGTCGAACAAATGGCTATAATCGACCGAGCAAGGCACCGGCGTTTCTTCCTCCTTCACCATGCACGAACTAAAATCTTCGGCCTTAAAATCTTCCTCCTTAAAATATGCCTCCTTCAAATTTTCATTCTTTATATCTTTGGCCTACGTAAAAAAATAGTAGATTATGCTAGGGTTCTAAAAATAATATTAATTAACGCCTTCCCCCATCGGTTTAAAAATAACAAACCGTCGGGGATGTTATCAACCGCCGGTTAATAATTGTCCAACCGGCGGGTTTGACAAAACAAACCGATAAGTGAAGACCTACGCCCGAGCGGTGTAATAAACACCCATGCGGGTGAAAATACTCGAACCGCCAGGGGTGTTGTCAACCGCCGATTGACAATTACCCAAACGGTGGGGTTGACCCTAATAATTTTTCACCAATTTGTAAATATTTCTAAAGATTCAGTCCCACCGGTGACGACACTATATCCCCGCCTGGACACTAATACTACAACCGACGGGTGGAAGTCGATGCTACAGCCGGTTGGGCATGATCTCGACCGGCGGGGACATTCATCCTCAAAGTTGAATGTTCTTCAACCCCGCCGGTTGAGGAGGCTTCCCCCGACGGGTAGTTTGGGTCCAACTTTCTAAATATAGAAAATCTACCAAAACAGAAACTTTTTTTGAAAGATTGGTTAGAACAAGTACCATGTTTGCAGTTCCACGCTCTTCATCAACCTTCTCACGTGTTGAATCCATTCTTCAATTATTTAAATTTTTTTCGAAAAATTAGTTGATTTTTGGAGGTTTGAGAGTTTATGGAGTTTCTTAGTGATTTTGAGTTTTTGAATTTTTTGGAGTTTCAGAATTATTTTGAGTTTTTGAATTTTTGGTTAAATTTTTAGTATACGAGGATTGTTGGGAGGAGTAATTTTGTGTTCTTCTATATTTGGTTAACTATACCCACAATGCACTAAAAGACAAAATTAAAAAAATTTGGTCAAAGGACAAAACCGCATTTGACTATTTATTAAAAAGATTCTCTAGAATTTGGGAAGGATTAACATTTTTAGACCCCAATTTAACCAAAACTTTAATTTTATTCATCTTGGGTTTCTGCATAATCGCATTTATAGAGGATTTGTATAGAAAAAAGAGTCGAGTCAATTAAATTATACACATATAAATATAATGATAAAATGATACTCATGGTGTGGTTGATAAAATATTTATAATTTCAAGTGAAAATAATTTTGAATTTTTATAAAATAATTTTTTGGCGTGATTCTTTTAAGTAGGTAATTTGGAAAGTATTGAAAATCAGCAATTTATTTTAAAAATAATAGTATGAAAGGTGTTTAAGTTGAAAAAAAATATTATGATATATTAACAAATTTAAGTTTTTTTTTTAATATAAAATAATTACGGTACATTTTAAATAAGTTTTCTATATCTTTTAAATCCTTTTAGGTTAAAAACATTATTATTAATTATTCATAGAAATAAAAACCTCTTTTTTCCAAGATACCATTGTATTAACGTGATATTAACAAAATGTCAACATTACAGCCGTATAAATACAGAGCTTTAATAGTATATATTAACCTTTTACTTATTACAACTTTCATATATCAATTTTTATTGCGTAAAAATCTTGTAAAATATATATTTTAATCAGTTTATTTCATCTTTAAAGATTTATTATTTTATAAATTTAAATTCCTAAAAATATGAAACATATATATTATTTGAAAATAAGTTTTGTATACTCTTATGGCAAAGTCGATAATCTTATTATCAACATTTGTCGCAACTTAATTTCATCCAATATGAATCTGCAGCACATTTCACGAACTCAAAACGCTGCTGCAAATTGGATCTCAAAATGGATTGTTTCTGAGTGAGCCAGCAAAGTCTTCGATGATTGTAACATCCCTTCTCCTCTTCTCGCTATTGCTACTCTTAAAAGCCTTGGTGTCGGCTATATTGATCCTGGTTAGCCTTGGTGTCGGTTATATTGATCCTGGTTAGCTTTGCCGTCGATGGTTAAAGATGTCGTCGTTTGTTCGAAGACATCAAACTTGGCAAAGCACACATCAAGCGTTTGAAAGCTTCTCCCTAATGGAATGAGGTGCGCCACCGGTCTAATGTGTCTTGGGATGAAGTTACCGCAGTTGATCAAAGTCAGTATGTATCTTTGGAAAGCCAAGATGCTTCTTTAGAGTCACTTGCTAAAGGGGCAGTGCAGTTCTCTCACAAGTTCACTCTTACAGAACTGCAAGACCGATGGTATTCACTTCTATATGATCCGGTTTTTTCAGCAAAAGCTTATACTCATATGTCTGATCTTGAGCATGATACTTTAAATCCTCCACAAAGGTTTACCAGGACCGTAGCTTTAAAATAAAACAGGATCGTGTTTGGTAAGAGAAAGGCCAACCGAGTTCGTGATTCTTACTATGCCTTGCGTAAAAGATATCGAGAAGTTGAACTTTCGTTCGGTTCTGGAGGTTTGAGAGCTTTTTCCCTTGCACTCGATCGAAACCAAGACGCCTCATAACACTGTCTCTCGAGTGAAGTCAGGAAGCTTCATCGCTCTGCCTCCAAACTCAGTCAGCCAAGTCAAGCCATCCTCTTTCCTGCTGTTAATCAAAGTCGGGATGAATCAGTTCGCCTTAGAGGAGCATTTTCCCTAGAGTTTCCACTCCGCGACCCATGAGCTGCGAAGGGATGCTCAGTCCATCAGCCTTCACTCTTCTCGTAAGACAGTTCCTCTGAACTTGGTGGTTTCAGGCTTATCCTTCGCCTTAATCTGGTGCTTTGATTTGTGGTTTTGATCAAGCTTTTGGCCATGGTTTTTCTTATTGAAGGGACTGCTTTACCTTCTTTAGCGAAATCGTAGTTTAGGGTTAATCCGATTTGGGAATTGGTTAAGTTTTTTAGATTTATACTTTAGTCCTTCTTTTTCTCCAAGTTCTCAATTTGAGAATCGAATTTGTAAAACTCTCAATTTAGTAATATACGTATCATTTTCTTAAAAAAAAGTTTTGTATACTCATGTGAAACGGTTGTCCAAAATAAATAATGTTCAACTCAATAAAATAACATTTATAAACATATGTGATTCTTTTTAACTTCACTTGTTTTAGAGTTTAGAATGTTAGATGTTTGTCCGTGGATGAGATGGATTGCACTGATGCTACACCTAGTAATTAGGTTTCTTTGGAGAATTTGGGGATTTTTTTTTAATTTCAGATTTTTGTTCTTGTGGGTATGTTTTTCTTGGTTATATCATGTCACTGGATAAATTCGAGTCGTTTCATATTAAATTTATGGGGACCAATTATTCTGCTTGGGAATTTCAATTTCAATTGGATAATGTTACTCGATCTGCTTTTCTTGGTTATATCATGTCACAGGATAAATTTGAGTCGTCTCATATTAAATATATGGGGAAAATTATTCTGCTTGGGAATTTAAATTTCAATTGTATGTGAAACGAAAAGAATTATGAGATTATATTGATGGGAGTGATCCTGACCCTCTAGATGCTAATTATTTGTCTAAGTGGGAAATAAAAGAGGCTAGAATCATGACTTGGATTCTTAGTTCACTCGAACCTCATCTTACCTTGAAACTCTATAAAACCGTTGCTGGTATGTTGAATTATCTGAAGACAATTTATAATCAAGATAACTCTGCTAAGAGATTTCAATTGGAGTATGAGTTGGCGAATTACACTAAAGGAAGCCTTTCCATTGAAGCATATTTGTCTGGTTTTCAAAACCTTTGGGCAGATTATTCAGATATTATTTATGCTGATATTCCTGCTTCAACTCTTTCTATTATCCAGACAATGCATGCAACCTGCAGACGAGATCAGTTCTTAATGAAGCTACGACCGGATTTTGACATCGCACAGTCTAATATGATGAATCATCATCCCGTCCCATCTCTGGATGCATGTTTGAGTGAAATTCTTCGTGAGAAGAATCGAATGATAACTCAAGTATCTATTGAACATCAAGCTAGTATCAGTACACCGGTTCAGGTAGCTTATGCAACATAAGCAAGATATAAAAATAGAGACATGCATGCTATACAATGCTATAGTTGTAATTATTTCGGTCATATTGCTAGGGATTATCCCAAAAAGGTTTGCAACTACTACAAGTAACAAGGGTACATCATCTCTGCTTCTCCCACTCGGCCTAAACGACGACAAGGTACTGCTTAGCATGCCTCCACTAGTGCCTCTTGTTCTACTGCATTGCCTACTGCCTCACCGATTGTTCATATTACTTCTCCAACAACAAATCCAAACACACTCACTCCTGAAATATATAACAAATGATAATTTCTACTTTTAGACTCTCAGGTAATCCAAAACATTATTCCACACCATGATATTTTTATTCTGGAGCCTCGAACCATATGAACAATACCGTTGTTCCTCTGTCTAATGTTAAAAATTATGATGGAGATTTGAAAATTAACACTGTTGATGATAATTCTATGCCTATTAGTGATGTTGGTGATATTTCTTTCACATTCACTAATGTTTTTGTGTCTCCTGACCTATCCACAAATCTTATTTTTGTTGGTCAATTGGACGATAATAATTGTCATGTCATTTTCTCTCGTTCTGGTTGTGTTGTGCGGGATCAAGTGTCAGAAAAGATGATTGTGAATGGTCTTAAAGTGGGACGAATCTTTCCATTATATAAGTCTCATTCCACTTATATTCCTAGTTTTTCTCTTTTGTTTGCCTTCAATGTTGGTGGTTCTCGAATCCAAATGTGGCATAGATGTCTAGGTCATCCACATTCTGATAATCTATAATAAGTGAATAAATACACAATACAACATATTTCTAACTTAGCAATCAACATAAAACATGAAATCATGCTGTTACGAAATCAGCTTAGGAAAAAAAACATGACGAACCAGATTGTCGTCCTACTAAGAACCCTCGCTTAAGTGAAAAAATAACTAGATAATGATAATTTCTGATGAAACCACCTGGATAAAAAAATAAACTAGTCAAAAACAAAATAAACTCAATTCAGTAAACCAACATTCACACCCACATACAAAGTATGATTGATAGTAGGCGATTCACAGTGGTATGAAAACGACGATGAACTTACGTCTATCGATTGAACACTGGAGGAAATAATCGATTCACGTATGTAGACTGGACGTCGACCTTAATGATCACCGAATCGTGTTTTTGAAAACTATATTTTTTTTTAAATCGGGTATTTGATTGGGGTATGAGAGAGAGAGATGGCTCTTTACAAATTCAGATGTTTAAAATATACTTGATTGAGTTAAAAAATCAGTCCCTCTTAAACGTGTTTATATAGTTGATAGAAGGTAGTTAGGGTATTAAAAAAATGTTGGGTACTAAGTGTGAGTTATTTTAATAAATGTGTCTTAAATAAACATAAATAATAATTTGAGTATTAGTTGATAGTATATTTGGTGAGTATGTGTTTATCGGGTCATTTCACTAGTAATAATTGATATATTGTTTTATTGTTCAGTTTGAAAATTGAAGACCATTCTATTGATGAGTTTAAAAAATTAAAGTGAGATCATCTATATTTTTAAATTTAAAATATACTTAATAATTTCATATATAATATAGTTTTAATTTAAAAATAAAAAATTGTAAATCGTAAATCAAAATTATATATTAATAAAAGAAATAAAAAAATATATCAAATATATTAAAAAAATAATTGTAATATATTTTTACAACCACACAAGGCAGATCAACCCACAGTCCAAACTGGACCAGAGTATATGGTGACCGCTATAATAAAAAATGACCACCATAAGGGCGCCACATCAGCGTCACCTCAGCATAATCCCCAAATAATCTTTCAAAAATCTTACTCCACGCAGCAGAGCATATTTCATCTTTCAGCATTATCCCACCATTTTTCTCTCTTTTCCACATCATAATTGGTGTGGATAATTTGAGTCTGAGGGTAATTTCGTCAGGAGTTTTGTAACGTTTCAAGGGTATTTAATATTTGGGTAATTTGTAGTGAGAGATTTGAGCTGCCTTGTTGTATTAAATGTTCATTACCCTCATTAATGAAAGTGGTTGGGTAATTATACCCTTAATTATGGGCCTCATGGGTTCACGGGTCAAACTCATGAAACCGGGTCGAATTCAAATGCTCATTAGTTTTATTAAGCAGGTTGGTAATTAGCTTAGTCATAAAGTGATTAGTATTTAATACTTTAGTCCTGTTCGGATGGTTTAGTGGGTGGTTTTTGTCTCAAATGCCCCTCTCCGGTTTCTACAGTGAGTGGTGAGAAAATTCGGACTCATCAGTAACCCCTTTTTTAGGTTATGTTCGAAGGACTTTGGCAAGACCTAAAAATCGCTTATAAGCATCTGAAACAATGTCCGGACAGATTTCGATTTGTATAACGGATTTATCCGGACTAGCAAATCTCTCAGAAGCTCAAAGGTTATGTTCACAAATCGTGGGACACGTGTTCCTTCCTGATTTACCTCACCAGTCGTTTTTCTCCTAGAATGGCGCTCCCACTAACCTCAAAAAGTAACCTCTTCAATTAATGATGGTGATGTCAGCGCCGTTTTTAATCATTACTCTATCTTTTCGAATTCTCCTAGGTTCCAAGGTATCTTCTGTCTCTTTAATATAAATTAAATCTCTTTTCATTGTTTTACCATCTTCAACACCTTTTTACTTCTAATCTTCAGAGCTTTTACCTTTCTTCTCCAAAAACGCATTTTAGTGTAAGTTTATGTTTACAGCAAGAAACGCTCTAGTAAAAGGTGGGTGGCTCAATCTGTCAGAGTTGGAAAAAGCTCAAAAGGTCGAACGAGAAAGGTGCATTGCAGCAGGCCTCCCAGTCTCTCCTATTGAAAAACCTGAAACACCAACCTCAAAGCTTGATCGAGGTTCGTCTTCTGCCAGAAGCTCTAAACCCATAAGGTTATTTCAACCTAGTCTTTCACCGATCATCTCAGGCTCATCGGTTCAGGAGTCAGAGCCTATTTTCGAACAAGAGCAAGCAGTTACAAGTGCTAGGAGACCCTCTACATTTGTAGCCATGGGATCAGATGCTGACCTGTCCCCAGAAAAAACTGATAAATCGACGAAGAGGCCGCCTAGTAAAAGGTCAGGCTGTTCCACAGTCTAAATCTCCAAAGTCTGTGCCCTCTAAGTCCGGGGCCAAAGATAAATTCACAGGGTCAGAAGCGCCCATCAAGGTTCCTAAAGACAAATTGTCCGGTCCGGAGGTCACTAGTTCAAATCTCCGAAATGAACCCTCCGGATCTGAGCCCCAGCCGGACTCCAGACCACAAGAAGAAAGAAATGCTCAGCCATCCGGACAGCTTACTGAGCCAACCGTTAGCTCTTCGCTTCCAAAAACAGGTGATAACCCCTCCATAGTAATGGAAGATGTGATGGAGGATAGTGTTGAAGAATCCCCTTTCGAGACCAATGTCTCCGGGAAGACAAGTGAGAAGTCCATTGTCAAGAAAAGCAAGGGCAAGGAAAAATTATGTTTAAAGTACCCGGACCTGCCGGAGTGCCTCGTAGGAAAAGTGGGACCTTGTTTCCACAAAGTAAGTGTAAAGTACCTGATATCCATGCAGAAGATCAATTATGACTTTATTCATACAGTTGAACTAGGCCGGATGCGAACGAAGCGAGGGATCCCAGAAAATGTTAAAGTGAGGATACTAGTCGATCCGGAGACACCAATGGATTGCAAACTCAGTGAGATAGTTTTCTACACAGAGTTATTTAACTGGGGGCTTAGGTTGCCCTTAGACCCAGAGATTGTCATATATTTTCATCTGATAAAGCTCTGCCCAAGTAACTGAGCCCCAACTCCCGGTTCACCCTTATGTCCTGTATCATGGCCTCAAGGCTCTCCGGAATTCCTCTTCTGATGGAGCAATTACTGCTGTGGCCAGCCTTTGTAGAAACCATATCATTCCCTTCTACCATTACATTAAATAGAGAAAATGAAGAGTTGAAGAATGGGAAGGAAGATTTGGCCACCAAGCTGGCCACTTCGGAGAGGGTTGTCAAAGAATTTCAATCCAAGTATTCTGTCGTGGAGAAAAATCTTTCTACTTCGAAAGAGGAGGTGAAGGCTAAAGACAACGTCATTCAGACCCTGACAAATGACAAAATATCGCTTGAAGATGCTCTGTCTCGGGCTAAGCAAGAGAAAGATGACTTGCTAAAGGAGCAGGAAATACAATCCAAGCTAGGATTGAAGCATATACCAACAATGTGATAGACTCCCAAGAACAAAGATATGCTGAGGTCAAGTCAGACATGGTCCTACTCTTTCATCAGAAATTTCCGAAGAGGACACTCGAGGACTTATGGCGATTCGTGGAATACGAAGACCTTCCTCACCATACTATGGCTGATGGTGATAAACACGGTTATTCCAGTGGTTGGGATGACACCACTGATGAAGATGAAAATACCGGAGAGAGTCCAAATGAGGAACCCACCGATCCTAAGAAAAAACCAAGTGAAGCTGGGATATCTAAGAACTAAAGTCCTCAAAATGCCAACTATCTTTTAATTTTGTGTTTGAACTAAAGTCCTTGGATGACCAAGGCATTTTTGTAATCGTGTCCGGCACTTTACCGGACAAACCTTCTCTCTTAAAAACCACAAAGTCCTTGGATGGCCAAGGCATTTTATATATTTAATATCACTCCCCGGTATCTACCGGGCAATTTTATCTTACATAATTCTTACATCGTTCTGTAGTTATTTAATTTTGATGCTTTGTGTTCAAATGGACTTTTGTTATTTCATAAGTGTTTTAAAGTGAGAGTGTTCAAATTCTCCGATGACACATGTTTAAATAGTCATCACCTCATCGAATTAAATCGAACTGCTAGTCAAACCACTTCGAATTTATTAAAAAGGCATCAAATTTTATTTAAAAACCTGGACACCTCATTAAAACCTCCCCGCGCCACCAGGGTAGGAACGAGTATACCCCCAAATATTTACATGGACTTTAAACAAGTAAATATTTACATAGTCTATTCTAAATACAACCGAAAGTGCTCGATGTTCGAGGGGTGATTTAAAATCCTTCCATCTTTATCTTTGAGCTTGTATGTCCCATGCTTAAGCTTTTCACTGATCACATAGGGTCCTTCCCATATTGGAGCTAGTTTGTCAAACTGCTTCTCTTTGGTATGCATGAAGACTTTTCTTAGCACCGTATCACCTAGTTGAAAATCCCTCTTTTTGATTTTAGAGGCAAACCTGCTTCTCATCAAACCCTGATAGTATGTGGCTCTGAGGTAAGCCTTAACTCTTCTTTCCTCCATCAAATCAAGATGGTTTCTTATCGCCACTTTGTTAGCTTGTTCGGAAAAATTATGGACTCGAAATGAAGGGAGAGTGGCCTCTATGGGAGTTATAACATCCATCCCATATACTAAAGAAAAAGGAGACTCTTGTGTTGCAGCCCCAGGAGTGGTTCGGTAGGCCCATAATACTTCTTGTAGATAACTTGGCCATTTTCCAGAAGCTTCTTCTAGATTCGTTTTAAGACCGGACATGATAGTCCTGTTAGCCACCTCAACTTGACCATTTTCCTGTGGATGGAAAGGAGAGGAAAAACAATGTTGAATGCCTCTAGTATCACAAAAATTCTCCATCTCCTTGTTATCGAATTGTGGTCCATTGTCGGTAGTTATCTTTTGTGGAACCACAAATCTACAACAAATGTTAGACATGATGAATTTTATAACAGATTTCAAAGTAGTTCCTGCCAATGGGGCTGCTTCGATCCATTTTGAGAAGTAATCAATAGCAACAATTATAGTTCTGCACCCTCCGGATGCTATGGGTAGAGGTCCCACTAAATCCAGCCTCCAACGAGCAAAAGGTATTAGCTCAGAAATCGACTCTAAAGGGACTGTTGGAACATGAATTTCATTACTGTATCTTTGGAAAGGATCACACTTCTTCACCCATTCCTTGGCATCTTGCATTATGGAGGGCCAGTAGTACCCATCCAACAAAACTCTTCTAGTTAGAGCCCTGAATCCACAGTGTGTTGATCCCTCGCCATCCTGTAATTCAGAGAGAACTATTTGGGATTCTTCGATCCCCACACATTGTAAGAGAGGTTTATTGAAGGATTTTTTTATAAAGAATGTTTCTTAAGATGACAAAACCACGAGCCTTGAATTTCACCTTCCTTGCTACTGTTTTTTCCGGAGGAAAGATGCCATCTGAGAGATATTGGAGAAGAGGAAATCTCCAATCTTGGGGTTGTTTTACTTGTATATTCAAGCTCTCTTCTTCCTTATCCAGATTTATTTGAATGAATGGGAACTCTAACACATGAATCCAAGGGTAGGACTCGGTATAGGCTATGGTTGCCAAAGAGTCTGCTAGCGTATTTTCTATTCAGGGTATGTGCTCATAGGTGATGCTTTTGAAATTAAGTGCCACTTCTTTGAGAACAAACAAGTATTTAACCAGTTTCCCTTTCTTGGCTTCGGATAGACCTTGTGCATGATGGATAAGAAGCTGAGAATCGCTTATTAACCTGACCCTTTTGGCTCCACAAATAAGAGCTGATTTCAAGCGAGCTATAGCAGCTTCATATTCGGACTCATTATTTGAAGCCCTGAAAGTAAAACATATAGCTTGGTACATCTTGTCGCCGTACGGAGAGGTCAAACATATCCCAGCACCACAACCCATGGTACTTGATCCACCATCAGTACGGACAACCCATACTTTTTTTATCTTTTTCGCCGGTTGCTTGCTTATTACCTCTGTCTGAATGGAATTCAACCAAGAAATCAGCCACAGTTTGAGCTTTGACTGCCGTTCGAGGGGCGAAGTCAATATCATAGTCTCCCAGCTCCACTGACCACTTGGTTATTCTACTTGAAATGTCTGCTTTTTGAAGAACATTTTTCAAAGGAAAAGACGTCCGGACGATGATCGAATGAGACTAAAAGTAGGGCCTCATTTTCCTAGCAGCAATTACTAATGCCAATGCTAGTTTTTCAAGTTTCAAGTATCTTTTTTCTACATCAATCAAGCTCTTGCTGATATAGTATACTGGTCGAGGATAATTATCCACCTCCCTTACTAGCACTGCACTCAAAGCACGCTCAGAAACTGCCAGGTATATGTAAAGTGTCTCTCCATCAACAGGTTAAAACAAAGTTTTAGGGGAGGATAAGTGCTTCTTAATTTCATGAAATGCTTGGTCACAATGGGGAGACTAATTAAACTCTTTTGCACCTTTCAAAGTTTGAAAACATGGGGCACACATATCTGAATACCTTGAGATAAAACGGTTTAGAGCAGCCAACCTCCATGTCAATATTTGTACTTCTTTAATATTCTGAGGAGGCTCCATTTGTAGCAAAGTATTAAGTTGGTCTGGATCAGGCTGTATCCCTTTCTCACTTATTAAATACCCCAAGAATTTCCCGGACTGTACTCCGAAAACACACTTCTCTAGGTTCAATTTTAAATTTACTTTCATTAGATTGGCAAAAGTTTCTTGGAGATCTGCCAAGTGTAGCTCTTCGTCCACACTTTTTACCATCATGTCGTCGATATAAACATCCATATTTCTTCCAATCTGATTAGCAAAAGCCTTGTTTACTAACCTATGATAAGTAGCCTCAACATTCTTTAATCCAAACGGCATCACCTTGTAACAATGGAGGCCCCTATCAGTAACAAACGTAGTATGTTCTTGATCATTTGGATCTACTTGAATCTGATTGTACCCGGAGAAGGCATCCATAAAGGACAATAGCTTGTTCCCGGATGTGGAGTTCATCAACTGATCAATTCGGGGAACTGGATATAGATCCTTCGGGCAAGCTCTATTGAGATATGTAAAATCGATGCACATACGCCACTTTTCATTTTTCTTCTTCACCAACACCGGATTGACTGTCCATAAAGGGTATTGAGATTCCTTGATGTGCCCCATTTTAGTAAGTCGGTCAACTTCTTGAACTATGACATCAGTTTTCTCTTTAGAAAAAGCTCTCTTCTTTTGTACAACAGGTGCTATATCTCTCCTGACGGACAACTGGTGTGATATAATGTCTGCTGGTACTCCGGTTACATCAGCATTGCACCAAGCGAAAACATGTTGATGGTCTTTTAAAAAGGCTAACATTTTTCCCTTTAATTCTGATGTCATCTTGCACCCGATCTTGACACTTTTTCCTTCAACCAGAGAGTGAGTTTCAACTTCTTCAATAGGTATTAAAATGCTAGGGGTCTCTCTGGGGTCATCAATTTCACCCTCTCCCCCAAAGGGCCCCTCAAATTTCTAATCCTCACTGATCCGAACTGACCCCAAAATTCGAGGGGCCAGTGTTGTTGCATAACACTCCCTTGCCACCTTCTGACTGCTCCGGACAACTCCCATTTGTCCTTGTATAGCGTATTTCAAACATTGGTGGACTGTTGACGCCACAGCATGCATCCTAGAGAGCCAAGACCTCCCCAAAATAGCATTGTAACAAGTGGGACAATCCACCACGATAAAAAGTATCCTGACCATCTTCTTAAACGGGCCTTTGCCTAACAAAACCTCATTCTCAAACTCTCCAATCACATCTGCTGAGCTTCCAGTGAAACCCTCAATTGACGTGTTCGAACGTTGAATTACTGTTGGGTTCTTCATTTTTTTGCAGGAAGTTAAAAAGAGGATATTGGCTGAACTACCGGTGTCCACCAAAATCCGCCTTATGTCATTGCCGCCAATGGATGCTCCCATTACGACAGCATCTTCATGGGGACCAACTATGTCCCTCAAGTCATCCTCATCGAAAACAATGAAGGGAAATGGGATTTGTGATTGATAGGAAGTAATGCCTCCTTCCAGTTGGGTGGCTAGAGTATGAACATGCCTCTTTCTCGAATAAGCAATTGGTGCAGTCATAGTGTCTTCCCCAAATATTATAAGTGACTCGAAAAAGCTGATGAGGCCATACACCGTCTTGCAATGCTCTGTGATAACACCCACCTTGTTTCGAGTTGGATCAAGATCCAAATATTTTTATTCTACATCAAACCTTTCAATTATCACCATAGCCCCATCCAGAGCCGATGTCCCTGCGTTGTTCGGGATAGTCCGATGAGCATTATCAGGCCTGTTTCAACTTCTTCTTTTAACATAAACCCCCAACTTCCCTCTCTCAATCAAATTCCACACTTCTTGTTTTAATGCAATGAAATATTTGGTGGTATGACCAGTATCATGGTGATACTGACAAAAACTATTATTTTGACTTTTCCTAGGAGATTGTAATGCACCCGGCTTTCTGAAATGGACTTCGTCTTTCGTTTTATCATAAATGGTGGCTAAATTTTCTTTTAATTCAGAAAACCACTCCGGTTGAACCCAAGGTCCTTGCTTATTTCTAGATTGCTGGCTTTTCGCTGGTGCAGCCGGGTGGGACTGAGCCTTGGCCCTGTTTTGACCCTGTCCGGCTTCCTTGGCCTTATACCCGAACTGATTCTAATTTTGATTTGGTGCAGCCGGGGCAGATCTCACTTGCTGGTGCACTCTGGTTTTCTTTGTTTCATCTACATTAATCTGTTTGCCCACCTGATTCAGTAAACATCCCCATGTCATGGCCTTTTTCCTGGTTACTGAATCAGCCAGATTATCAGGGTTCAAACCCTGCCTTAGAGAAACTATTGCCACTTGTTCAAAGCAATCAACTAATTTATTTTTGGTGTTCACGAAGCGACTTATGTACTCCTTCAAAGATTGATTTGGTTCTTGGGCACAAAGGATAATAGTGTCTCCATTGCCCTTCACTTCTTTACTTCCAACGAACTGTCTTCGGAAAGCCACCCAAAAAGTGTCGAATTTCCTGATGCAGCCTTGTGGGAAACTATTGTACCACTTTAGAGCACTCCCCGTAAAAGACTGGGAGAATGCTCGACAGAGTAGTTTATCATCGTCATCAAAGTTCATCATAAAAAATTTAAATTGCTCCAGATGGTTATCTGGATCTTTACTACCATCATATTTTTCCATCTTTGTGCTGTCAGACCTCTTAGGAAGGTTTTTGGACAGTACCTTGGAGGATAATGAAGATTGTCTCCATTTGCGGCCACGATTGAATACAGTATCTTCGTTGGGAGTTGCAAAGATACCTGGCTCATCATGAAAGGAAAAAGGATCCATTAGTAATCGGTCTACGTGCCTCCGGCCATGACCATGACTATGAGACGACCCTTTACCCAGATGCCTCTTCAACCTTCCATGCCTGTCCCTTTTTCTTGAGTATTTTTTAACCAACTTCTCTTTATTCTTAGAACGGCCTTCATCACTGCTGGATGACAGGGATTCTTGGACTCCATCTTCATTTGAGGAGCTGCTGGAAGATTCTGAGTCTGAATCTGAGCTCTCCACCGGTTTAGATCAGTGAGACTTCTTTGAGCTATCATGAGTCTTTTTAGTGCTCACATGGGTTTTTGACGGCTCATGCTCTCTTGAATTGTCAGTATGGTGAACTGCTGAAACTTTTGACTTTTCTTTCACACCCAATTCTGCCCTTTTGCAGCCCTCAAGGCTTCTATCTCAACATTTAGTCTATCTCGCTCCTCGATAGTATATTCATCATTTTCTCCCACCACTTCTGCCAAAGCTGGTGCTATTTCCTGCTCGTCCGGATTCATCCAAACTGATCTTTCTTGATGGTTTTGAATGCTTGATTCAGACACCTTCTCCTCCCAATGTGGTCGCCAATTTGGTGTGGATAATTTCAGTCTGAGGGTAATTTCATCAGGAGTTTTGTAACGTTTCAAGGGTATTTAATGTTTGGGTAGTTTGTAGTGAGAGATTTGAACTGCATGGTTGTATTAAATGTTCATTACCCCCATTAATGCAAGTGGTTGGGTATTTATACCCTTAATCATGGGCCTCATGGGTTTACGGGTCAAACTCATGAAACCGGGTCGAATTCAAAGGCCCATTAGTTTATTAAGGAGGTTGGTAATTAGTTTAGTCATAAAGTGATTAGTTTTTTAATACTTTAGTCCTGTTCGGATGGTTCAGTGGGTGGTTTTTGTCCAAAATGCCCCTCTCCGGTTTCTACAGTGAGTGGTGAGAAAATCCAGACTCATCAATAATATCTTATAAAATTCTACCATATATTTTTAGTTATCTTTCTTATTATTTAATATATATTTACATTAAAATTATTATATTAAAATAAATCATTTTCATAAATTAACATAATATATTTACTTTATAAATATATATATTATAATTAAAATAATTAATAATATAATACATAATATATAGTATATTTAAATTTAAAATATAAAAAAAAAATTGTCTCATTTCCAAAAATACTTAAATTTTTAGTAGAATAAAAAATTTACATTGTAATAAAACAAGACATGATATTATTTATCACCTAAATAAAGCTCAACGAATTTTGATGTCTGAATCAAACAAATCAACTCTCTATTTATAGATCTCACAAAATTATAAATCATGGTACTTACTAAAATGTTCCGAAAATTGTTACGGAAATATTTGATAAATTTTTTTTAAAACATTCTGTGTCCGAATCAAACATACCAAGTCTCTATTTATAGATCTCAAAATATTGTAAATCATGGTATAATGTTTGTTATTTTTTGCACTTACTAAAATATTCTAAAAATTGTTTTGAAAAAACCTAGATAAAAAGAACTTAAAAACTTTGGTGTCCGAATCGAACAAACCAAGTCTCTATTCATAGATCTCAAGAAATTAAATAATGGTATGGTTTTTTTTTAACTTACTAAAATAGTCCGAAAATAATTTTGAAAATACAAAATAAATAAAATACTCAAAATATTTTGGTGCCAAATCTAACAAACCAAATCTCTATTTATAGATATCAAAAAATAAAAAATAATTGTATGTTTTTTTTAACAACCAATTTTTCTATAAAATAAATTTTTTAAAAAAAAGTAGTTCCTGCAGCGTGCTATGTGGCACGCTGCGGTTGTTGATGGCAGAGATGAATTTGAATTCATCTTTTGCACTGAGTTCATCTACTCTTTGACATTAAGATGAAATATAAATTGCTGCAGAAGATTATGCGTATTTTTTGATGAAAAATCCACTACTGCGACTGGTTTAAGGTTTATATTGTTCTATCTCTCTAAGACTCTTTCTACTTTTATTAAAATTATTCATGTTGGGTTACTAAATAATCGTATTTATAGAGGAGATATAGATAGAAAGAACCGAGTTGATATTTTATACTGGAGGGGAGTTTTACTTTAGAAAAATGCGGTGTCACTCGCTTTATTAATATTTAAATTATGCGCAGATTAAAATAATAAGATGATACTGCTGTAAGTGAAAAGAATATTAAATTTTTGTAAATTAATGTTTTGTCGTTTTTTTAAAATGTAATTTGCAAAGTATTGAAACATCATAAATTTATTTTAATAATAATAGTGTAAAACGTGTTTAAGTTGAAAAATATATTATGATACATTAACAACTGTAAGTTCATTTTAAATAATTAAGTTGAAATAATTTTTGTATATTTTTTATATAGAAAAACATTATCATTAATTATTTATAAAAATAATTACATTTTACTCTAAGATACCATTGTATTAACGTGATATTAACAAATGCCAACATTCCACCCGTATAAATAGCGATCTTTAACCGTATATATTAACATTTAATTATTAAAGCTTTCATATATCAAAGTCTTATGACATGAAAACCTTGTCACAAACTATTATAACACAAAAAACAATTATGGCTTGAATAAATAACCTAAACAACTTTCGTATATTCATTTCTTATGAAATGAAGACCTTGTCACAAACTATTACGACAAAAAAATAATTATGGCTTGAGATAAAGTTAGTAATATCATATTGAAGGAATAACCTAAACTTAAGCCATCGATTATACTCACACTTATATCTTAAGTCAATTTTTATATGATAATACTAAGACATTTTTAAATCTCTTCCAAACACACTTATCCTCTTAACCCTAATATTTATATCTGAATTCAATCCAATAAAATAGACTAAGCAGATCTGCATCTTTTTCCACCTATGTAAATTTTTATATTTATTCAAAAGTCCAAAAATAAATAGCACAAAATGCATTTACTACACGTATTAACTAACAAGACATAATAAATTGTTAAATACAAAATAATCCACATTAAAATACTAATAATTTTGATTTTTGGGATGTGAAAAATTATGATTAAACTGGTAGTTGTTAATGCCCAACACCGCAACAAAATCAATAGAACAAAAAATACCTTATCACTCCTGCACTTAATCCACCCAGTCGTCCTAGAAAAACAGTCAAATAGGTAGTACTGTGTCTCTAAATAAGATATCTTCATTACACGGTAATACAATGAGAATGGAAGAAACTTAATCAGATAAATATGATTTGTTTTTAAGACGACGTTTGAAGTCCATTATGTCACAAAATTAACCATAATCTTCTGTCCATCTGACAAATACCTCATTGACATCATTTGACTTTTCCAGTTAGACCAAACCTCTCTACAGCTGCTCTCATTTTTTTCTCGTGGTTCCCCGTGAACTCTTTCTCAGTTAAATGCCGATGATACTGCCCAATCTTGAGATGATTAGGGAAGTGTACTATCTCTGAGCAGTGTACTCTCCATGTTTCATTAAGTCCCACAAGAGAAATCTTTGAATGCACTACTAGGAGAGGAAGCTTTCCAGATCCGTTAAACAGAATACTAGGATACTGTCCCTTGCGACATTATCTATCAGCCCACCTCTCTCCATCTTTGGAAGCGTGAAACGTTCCCTTCTTACGATGGGCCTGTCGAGCAAGTTTTGCTAAGACCCGACCAAATCGAGCATTGCATGTGAAATATTCTCTTACTCTCATTTGTACTGCTTTATTGAATTCTTTTCTAGTTTGGACCGGGTATATCGTAGTTACCTGTATGCATTTGTAGTTTCTTATTCTGCATATAGATGATGTTCCTGCAAACACCACTCAAGAAATCTTGAGAATGTGAGACCGTAACAAAGATGCTGTCAAAATTATTCAAACTCTCTTTTAACTAGACACAAACTTCTAAAGCTAAATAATCGGTGTTGGATATAAAAGGATATTTCGAGGAAGGGATGCACTAACGAAGGGCCTTCTTTGTGGTCATCATTCCCTTCCAAGACGATAAATTCTTCTTTTAGTTCATATGCTTTAATTTCTAAGAAAGTTTAATAGCATTTTGTACAAATCCTTAAATTTCCTCTTGTGACGACTAATTTCCCTTATTGATGGGGAATTTTAAACATTGGTGAACCGAAAATAATACAACGTGCATATAATCAAACCAAGATTGTCACAATATAAAGTTATAAGATGATAGTACATCTACTACCATAAATAAGAGTTGTATTATCATTCTATACCAAGACCCACATCTAGAGTTAACTCATCTAGGACAGTCCAATTTACTCTGGTGAACCCAATAAAGATTCTTTGAGTTAGAGATAAATAATGAGGCACATCTCAACCTCTCATAGGTACCTTTGTACAGGGTGTTTGTCAAGGTCAATAATCACCCTCGTGATCTCTACTTTGGTCAACTCCCACGTTATTAATATTGCATCACTGTGTGAGGATACCAATCATTTCAGATCGTTATCCAAGAATTATAGAATCATATAGGAATTGTATAAAGGTGATGATGTCTTCTCTAGACACACAACCTATATTTCTTCTACGTACCTCTTTCTTGATTTTTTAAAATGTTTGAAGTCAAAGTCTCCTATAAAAATCACACTAATTATCTTTCTATTCAGATTTGGGTCCATATATAGTTGATCTGCTTTAGCTATTGTGCTAGCATTCATATCCCGCGCTCTTGGATCTTTGGTTCATATCAAATCTTGTCATACATTTTCTCTGAAACATTGCCTCAATTATTCTTTTTCTTCATTTTTAACAAACTTAATATCTTTTCTTTATTAAATAAACTTTGGACCTGATCTAGCAAAACCTAAAAATCTCTTGTAAAATTATCAATATTGTCATGGAACTTACATGTGTTATTTTTATCTATCTTTTGTCTTATTCATTGCAACTTCCGAGATTGGATTTATTTAATTATATCTTTTGTTTTCTCACAAATGATCGCTAGAATTTCTATTATATATTTAAATGGTCTTCTTGGATGGGTAGTTGGTATTCTATATATTATTGGTCTCGTACCCACTAATAGATTTCCCCTTCTAACCATGATTGTGACTGTTTTTTGGACTTGCCAAAGTTGAAGCATTATTTTTCCTAGACGTATCGTACTTTATATTGATCTGAGCCACTGTATATGTTATGTTAGCCGAAGGGCATGTTACTAGATTTTCCATATCCCCAGATTTCTTTGATTTAGACACTTCATATATTATAATATACCGCTACACATGAGCTAGTATATATCCTAAGTCTATATATTTTTACTTATTATTACATTAGAGAAGGAACCTTCTCTAAATTATTATCGGATCACGGCTGCAACCATCAGGTTGTGGCAATTTGTTAGTTTGGATTTTGTTTCCATGAAAAACTTTATATACTATCGTAGACTTTTACTACATATTTTGTTGCAATGGTTTATGTAGTATTCATCCCCCTTAATTAGCTTGGAACGTACAAAATAGTTCTTGAATATATTATGAAGAATCTTATAGCTTTAGATGCACCGTTTTGGGAGACTACTAACCTCACACACCATATATGGAAAATGAACATAGTAATTAGGCCTCCACAACCAAGGACGCATGCATCATGAGGCCCCGTATGGAGAAAAATATCATCTTTTTATGATGCATATGAAGAATTTATGTCAGAGAATTCCTCATTTGCTCCCGAAATTGAATATATAAATGATAATCTAGTGCCTTATTACATTTCAAAGAATATATAAACGATAATCTAGATAACCCACTAGCGAAGTAATAACAAATGTTATTAGTACTAGTATCTTCATCTACCTATTTCAATTTTGATATTAGGTATTAATATAAGATCATCAAGTAATTTGAATTCTTGTAAAACCAAAGGTCGACTGTAGCAATAATACATACAATTATTTGGTTGAATATCTGGTCTACTGCTACCTTTACATTAGTTTTGACAATAAATCCTATTATCTTATAAACCATCCATAATGTCCCCACAGTCTCTCTAACTTTTTTATTTTTCACAAACAATATATCACAAGAATCGAAAAACTCATATGTGCATATATATCTGAAAAAAGACCATTTCTCTTGCATAAACCAATACTTACGGATCAAACTCTTGTATTCATTAAGGGGCATAATACAAAGGACAATAGACAAGTAATTCCCAATTCACGACAATCATTCACAAACTCTAGGAAAATGTTAGTGTCGTAGAACTACTAAGTAATTATCAGATCTTCTACTGTATCAATCTATAAAAAAGAAAATAAAAAATTATTCACAAAGTGAAATATTTACTTACAATTCAAATGTGTAACACAATTCATGAGTCTAAAAAGTTAGCAAAACAAAAAATAACCAAATTATACAACAAAACAATGAAGCAAATACAATATAAATAGGCTAATGAGCTACATCTTGTGGTTCGAATAAGATATATCACTACGGTAAGACTCTTTTGATACGAGACCATTAACTTCAATGATATGTGAGTTAGCCTCTGTCAATGAAACAAATACAAAAAATCGATAAGCCAATCGATCATTATACAAACACAAAAATTAGTAACAATATAGACAACGAGAGAAAATAACAATAACGGAGAGCTTACCAGGATAACCAACAACGGTAATGCCAAAGTAATCACCATATTTGGATCTTATATGGTTACCAAATCAAGAGTGTAATCGAATTTATCTAGTCCATTAGGAGGATGACCTCGAAGCGTTAGTACATTCTTGATCCATTCAAATCTCTAGTCTCGAGAGCGTGATCGATGTTATCGATCAACATGTTGGTGTAGGTGATATACATCATAGTCTCGATGCAGACGATGTTCTGCATCATGTTGGCGATGTTATGAGTTAGATCACTAGTGGGTCTAGCGGCGCATAAAATGAGAATTCACTAAAAACTTGGCCCTCATCTACTTCAAATCACGAGATACCTTCAACTACCAGGCCTCCAGGATAATTAAATCATGGGAGAATAAAGAAATCTTCAAGTATTGAAGGTTTCATGATGATGTAGGCCTCCCAGCAAAGATTTTTGTTCATTGCAACACCATATCGAGAATTAGTAACAGGACACTAGGGTTGTCAAAAAAATCCAAAAAATCTGATATCCGACCGAAATATTCGATGTCGAATCCGAGGAGAACAGATAATATCTATATTCGAAAGAAAAAAAATAAAATCGTATATGAATTCGTATCCGAAAATAGCGGATATGAATATAGTCACATCCGTATTAGAAATATCTGATACCCAAAATTTTATAAAAAAATATATAATTTTTTTTATTTAAGCATGTTTTTTAGTTATCCCACATTGTAAAAAGCAAAACAAATTACTAACCAATTAGGTCATAAATATGGAGGGTTCCTTCTTTAAAATTTTTATCTTATTCCACATCTAAAATTGGAAAAAGACTTGCTACCAAGTTGTTTATAAAACACATGGTGGCTTTTATTAACAAATATATCTTTTTTAGTCTTATGACTCTTATCCCACATCTAAAATGTGGAAAAGAATTGCTACCAAATTTTCTATAAAATACATTGTGGCTTTTCAAAATAAGTATATTTTGTTAGTCTACTCCCATATCTAAAATCAGAATATTAATTTTTACTAAGGTGTCTATAAAAGTAGCCCAACCAGTAGTGCAATTAGTTAAAAAATTTAGTGGAAATTCAAATATTCGGATTCAGATATTATCAGCCGGATACAGATTCAGATATTATATATATTTTTAAAAATCGGATTCAAATTTGGATTTGGATAGTGATTTCGGAATTCGGATTCGGATATAGGCAGATTCATATCCGAAATATCTGTTTGACAGCCCTACATGACACGTAAAATACACATTGATAACCTATAGATTTGGACCTATGACCAAACTTTTCCATACTTTTATCGCTCATCGTACCCCGTTATTTATTTTTAAGATTGTTATAAATCACTATGCAATTTATCATAAATTGCTAAAGCACATAACACAAATAAAGGATAGACTGAAAAGAACACAAGGTTTAACGTGGTTCGACAATTGTCTACGTTCACGGGGCCACTAGAGAAAAGTGTTTCACTATGATAGGAAAGGATTACAGATTTTAGATTTTGTTTTATTAGTCCTATTAGTCTATTTATAGTGAATAAATAGAACTTACTAGATAATGGGCGTAATGGGCTCATACCACAAGGGTAACCATGATACTGTCACAACATTTAATTGTACTAGCCGAACACATTACACTGTCAAAGCACAATGACGCTATCAGAGATACAAAACTATACTGCTGGACACAGTACATTGTCAAGACATTATTCGACTCATTCACAACAATGATGATGACCTATTATACATAGCAGGACCTCACAAGGATGCGCTACTAATAAATTTAAAGATATAACGAGTTAAAGTCGCTCGTGTCATGATCGACATTGGAATCTCGACAAATGTTTTTTACAAAAGCACCTAAGATCAGAAGAGAGGCATGTCGCGGCTCACACAATCCCAAAAACAATATGCATGATTTACAAGAGAAGACACCGATCTTGTCGGCGAGTTGACAATGGACGTGATTTTAGGAAGACATGACTTCAAAAAGAAAATATATTTTCTCTTTATGATTGTCGAAGTCATTTTCATTTATTATGTCATTGTATGACGTTCACGAGAGAGATCCCCCCTGCATTTGGGGTCCTTATTATGTATATATATCATATATAAAGTATACAAGTGTAAAAGACCAATCTAACCTTATTTTTAAGTATATTGATAAAAATGATCACTACCCAAGTATTCTATACAAGATATAGCCATGTCATGTGCCGATTTCACTACTCTCAACAAAGCTTTTCCTACAGATTCTTTTTTCTGTTACCACTCATTAAACAACTAGTGGACGCAATATCTGGTAATCACATGTTATCCTTCACGAACTCTTACTTTAAGTACAACCATATCCAATCCACGCGGACGATGAATACCATATCATATTCATCGTCAAAATGAAGATGTCTTTAAAACTGATGTCTTTCAATTTTAAAGAACGATGTATACAGATACCAACACTTGGTCAACAAGATCTACGCGATTCAACTTGGCAGGAACTTATAAGCTTATATTGAATATACGTTGGTTACACTAAAAAAATATGATGTCCATATCAGTGACCTGGCTAAGACGGTCGAACACCTACAGAAGGTAAACATGAAGCTCAAACCAGATAAGTGTACCTTAAGTGTGCTATCATAAAACATTTATGGCTACATAGATGGTGAGAAAGAAATTGAAGCAGATCAATGACAATTAAAAAAATTAGAAACCATGGTTGTTACGTGAACAACAAAGAAAGTTCCAATCTTAATCGGATGACTTGCAACTGCCAATCGTTTCATCTCACGATCTTAAGATATATCTCAAACTTTCTTGCAGGTACTTCGAGAAGCAAGAAAATTCCAATATACACCTACTTGTGAGGATAATTTCTCACACATCAAGAAATTCATAGCATCACCAAACTTCTGACAAAACCCAAACCATGAGAAACACATATACCTCAACCTATTTGTATCCGACTATGTCGTAAGGGTTGTACTCATACAGAAAGACGGGGATGAGTACAAACCCGTTTATTACATCAACAAATCTATGATCATCACAGAAATATGTTACTACAACTAGAAAACCTAGCCATCGGAACTATATATAAATACTGCCTTATTTCCCGCGTACATTATCATTGTCCGAATATCATTTCTTCTGAGGAGCGTAATACAAAAGTCGAACTTGTTAAGAAGATTAAAAAAATGGTATATGGAGCTTGGGGACTATAACAACGAGGCTAGAATAACAACAAAAAACAAGCCTTTAGCAAATTTCATTATTGAATTTCAGTCAGATTGACTAATACCATTACATGTACAAAAAAAACCAACTTGACAAGTTTAAAATTATACGAGTAACATCAAACAAGGATCGAATACAGGAGTACAAACCACCTCACTTACATGACAAATCCTAACTCAAATCATTAAGTTTGGTTTTCCGTTGGTAAAAATGAATCCGACTATGAAGCCGTTATTACAAGGCCATGGTCGGTGTAGATATGTGATGTTATGTGCTTCTAACTATTCACCAAATATTAGATGGTTTTCAACCAGGTGTTGGGACAAACTAATGCGAAAAATAACAAAATTTTCCAATACACCAAAAAACTTTGATGATAATATAGATTTTGAACAAGTACCTTGGACGAAAAATATTGTGCTCGACACTCTGGCATCCTCATCCTGGACTAACACATACGACGATGTCATCTTCCGAGATAAACAATCACACGATAATTTATTATTGCAATGTCCGAATGTAGAGTTGTTATGAACCAAGGGGCGAAGGAAACAAACGAATAACGAAATCTTATCATAAAATACCTTTAAGATTGTACATTTTTATAAAACAAGTTCGCAACATGAAAGCTACAATGAAATACGCCTAATCCGTCCTACTTTTAGCACAATATAAAAATATAAATTGATAAAACAACTAATATGATGTCTCAACCCGAGGGAGGCCAAGTTTATTGTACAAGAACTTCACGTTAAAAAAATAAGCGCACATAACGGTTACAAAGTTTTGCACAATAGCATATTACTTGACGCTACTATTCGTCGACCTTTCTCGTTGACGTCAATAATTAAAATATTGTGATGCTTGATAATGCTACTCAAAATCAATTCGGATCATAAAAAATCTTCTCGGAACAATATATGAAGCCATACCATTCGATGGATGACGAATTAATATTGTTGGCTCATTCCCCTCCAACATGTAGAGGGCCGAATTTATTTAATCGATTATTTTTCCGTTTACAAGATCCTAAAAAAAATTGATAACCGCATCAGCAATTACAGGCGGTGGTAGCCCAACTGCCAATAAAAAATGTAGTGTAGCCTATTCCCTTGACAATTTCAAATTAGGTTATCTTTACTGCGGATCATAAGCAACACACTTTTTGCCCTATGCATAATATTATCAACATAATCACGTAGTGTAATCTAAAAATTAATAGCGGTCGCTCTCCAAATAAGCCTCAACAACAAAGGTGGCCCAATCAATATCAAGCTCATCCTTCAATGATTGGATTATATCAATGGTCTTCTTCTTTATTAAGATTTAATCAGTATCATGACCATTCAGCTTGCTTTCCAGCTCCATCATATCGGTCGTCCGAGTTACCTCTTCTGAACTTTGCAATGTTTGACTAATCTTTAACTTAGCCTCACACTTGCTCAACTAGACTCGAATATTTTTGCCAGACCCAAACACTTATTTTTTCGGTAATCGGTGCGATTTTTGCTCCTCTTTAAGTATTTATTCTACATGCTTCCTCGTTGGCTCATTGACCGTACGAAATGTTTAGGCCCACTACAAGAATTTTCTTCATATGCAATGATGTTATTAGCAACAATATAAAATTCATTGCCAAATATAACCATTTACAATAATAATAAATAATCGTTGCGAAAATATATAAAAATTATTTATAATAAAAAATTTGCTGCTAAAACACTTACTTATTTATATATATTAATTATAAAATATATTTATAATATAAATAATTATTTTACAACAAAAATGTTATTGCCTAAACCCCTAAAAAATAACAATAACATATATTTGCTGCAGATAATAAACAATAATAAAAGCATCATTAACAACCAAACATCGTATTAACCCATTCACCACTACACTGTTACTCTCTGCCCCACTTACTTCATTAAACCATATACTTTTGGAGTTCTGCACTTGCGTGATGTCAATTAAACAATATTTCTCTCAAACATTTTAAAAAACACCTTCTGTTCATAATAATTTCAAAAGTATCTTCACAGAAATTGAATCCAACAATTATATAAGAAAATGTCTTCAAAACTCATAAACCTGACTCCCATCCTGAATGCAAAACTACTCAACACAACACAAAGGTACTCTCTTTCTCTTTAGCAATCGTTGTATCTCTCTTTTTAATTCTCCCAAAGCCTCGTTCTCTCTCTAAACAACTATCTTCGGTTTTGAATTATTCTTTCCTTCTTCCACTTTCTACATTGTAAACTGAACTGAGACATTCAATTTTCTTCGCTGTCTTTTTACATACACACTATGTGTATCGTTTCTACGAATTTCTTCTGTATGTGTTGATTCGAATGGATTCAGATATATGATTCTGTACTTTTTTTTTTTTTTCGATTTAATGGTATCGTTACCCGGAGAAGCTCGAACGGTTTGTGGAGGTCAAAGTCGGGCCGTTGATTGATGGAACAGGGTTGTTGAAGTTGAATCCGGTTGGTCTTCACTACGTTCAGTTACAGCTCGAAGCGTTGCATAAGCTCGAACCATTACTCTCTGGTGCTCCGGTTTATTATCGCTGCGCATATGTCTCCGACCTTGTGCCACTGCGCTCTCGAACAGCTCTGACGGATCCTTCGTCCTCTCAGGTCTACTCTACCAGAAGCGGCAAGGGATCCCACGCCACCTAGGCTCTTGCGGTTCAGTCGGCTTAAGGTTTTGGAGCTCATGGGGTGTGATTTGTCTTTCTCGGCTGCAAAAGGTTTGCTTGAGTTGAGGCATAGGGAGAAGATTATCTGTCATAATTCTACTGTAAGTGTTTTTGTTTGCTCACTACTAAAGATATTTTTCTTTCTCTATTGAATTGAAAGTGGAGAGTGATATTATTTCTTTGGATTCTTTCCTAATTTTTGAATTTAGTGTGTTCTAGAGTTACTTCATCTTTACCTGCATTTAAGTAAGATAATGTTCTTTTTTCTCTACAGTTTGGTACTTAATTCTTTTCTTGAATAGATACTGATAAAAATCAACTTTGTGGGGATAAGTTGCTTATATTAATATATGAATTATCCCTCTGTAATTTTGGATGCTTTGTGCCATGTGTTTGCAAGTAGAATTGCTGAGATAATGGATCTCCACAATGGAACAAATTGTCTTTTGTTTCGTGTGCATGTAATCGCCTGTGCATGTAATCGCCTGGTGCTGATGGATGAGTCCTTGCAACTTCTTCCCGCTGTTGAAACACTAGACCTCAGTCGAAACAAGTTTGCAAAAGTTGATTATCTTAGGAGATGTACCAATTGAAGCACTCGGATATTGCGTTCAATCACCTTCGAACAATTTCTCACTTCAGTGAGGTATTTAGTAAATGAGATTGTTTTGTGGCTGCTAAATTTGAAGGTTTATAATTACCTAATTTTGCTTTCTTCTCACTATTCAGTATAGTCGGTTAACAATGACATGAGGAAGTTTATTATCTGTTTCTATCTTTGTTTATAGATGGCTTTATACTCAAATATTTATTGACTTTTAATTTTGGTTAAACTATTAACATATGACATTATTATACCTTCTTCTTCTATTCTAAATGATGCAACATATATCATCTAATAGGGGTCTTCGTCCATTTTAAGGTTGACTATGTTTAGTGTCAAGATACAATATATTTTTCTAGGCGTATAATGTTCTTATTCATTAGACAAATTAAGATTGAAGCTTGGTTATGCATGTAGTCGAAAATCACAAAAATTAGTAGCAGATAACAGTCCCTACTTTAGTATCATAAACTGAGTAACTCTCCTCATTGATTATGTTAGTGCTAAACTCGGAGCAACTAAGAGTCCCTACTCTTATATTACAGATAAGAGTCCCTGTGGTTGGAAGGGATCCCATTATCCTGCGACAGATGGTATCGACCACAAGTGTTTAGCTACTTTACTTACCCAGATGAAGTAAGTTAGCAATTTTTTATATGATTCGTCAAACTGTTTAACATGTGGTAGCATATGGAGTACCAGGATATATAAAATTACACAAATCCTTATTAATTTCCCATTATTGTTGTATGACTTGTTAGCTAAAACTAGATGACTAGGAGATTGGCAAGAGAGATATCTAGAAGAGGCAAATAATTATTTCCCACAGACACAAGCGACCTGCCAGCTACGGGTTTCTATTCTCCCGCAAAAGAATATGCTGAAAGAGAAAGCATTGATAATCGAAAAAGGGTAGGTTGCCTTTATAGGAAATTAGCTTTAGGTTGCAATAGACGGCGTAAACTTCCCTTATTTTCTTTGTTGATTAGTCTGTAATCCTGATTTTAAGTGCGATGTTGTAGCCTTCCTAACTGATTTGCAGCCTTTGTTGGGATTGCAATGGGTTAGATTTTATACCTAATCTAGTAGTATTTGATAAGATTTTGGGGGTTGGACTTCCAAGTTTATGTTTATTGTAGATCTTTTTCAACATATATTTGTTTTGTACTTTTGAAGTTTAGGTGTGAGGATATGCTTTTGACACTAATTGATTTTGATAGTCTTACTGTGCACGTCCCTTAACAAATCAGCTCTTTATGGTTTATTGAATTTCAGAGTTCAACTATTTTGCAGAAAAAGGTGTCTCTAAAGAGGAGTCGTTCGTGTTTGTTCCGACCAAGATTCAGCATCATGGGATAATGGCATTCAGAGAAAAGAGGAGAAGGGTAAAGCTTATGATGAATAGGAAGCATTGGACCTAATAAAGAAGGCGGAACTTCTGAAGAGATAGTGTTATGTTCACTGGTTGCGCGAGTTTAAGGATTGGCTGGATCATTCATCTGAAAATCAGTTGATGCGAGTAGGTATAATTGGGATTCTTAACATGAGAAAAAGAATAATATCAAAAGCAAGTTAAGTCAGATGCGTCATGGAGAAAGCTCAGGATATGCTTCTGACTAATGATGACATAACAGAGACCAGGTCACCTCAGCTCGTCTTGGGTCACTACCTCATTACCAAGAAGGAATTTTGCATCAACGCCACGATTTAGTTGAAGAATTTTTGCAGCTGTCAGCAGATTCATATTCAATCGCATTATCTGATAGTACTAGCTGCAGTGAAGATGAATTCTATGATTCTGGATAATCAATATCCAGTGATGATCAGCCAGTGAACCAACAATATCTTAACACGCGCCAGGAACAATATTTCTCATCAAGTGATTCTATAGACGACACTTCTGATCAAGTTGGAGTTAATTGTGAATTGAGAAATCTGAATAAAAAATCAAGAGTTGTATATTAATTGAGAATTATGTATGAATAATGAATCGTTTATGAAATTAAAAATGACATCATGAGTTAACCTTGAATTGAGAATCAAGGTTCAAATGCGAGCTGAGAATCATGTGTTAAATACGAACTAAGAATCATTTGTTAGACCATAGTCGAGAATTATTTGTTAAATACGAATTGCAAATCATTTATTAAATTTAAATTGAGAATCAAGGGTTAAATATGAATTACGAATCACAGGTTAAACACGAAAGACAGATCATTTATTATATCTAAACTACGAATCGTATGTTAAATATAAATCATAAATCAAGGGTTAAACGCGAATGGCAGACCATTTGTTATAATAAATTAAGAATCATAGGTCAGATGTGAATCATGATTCATGTGTTAAATATGAATAGAGAATCAAGGGTTATATACAAATTGAGAATCGTGCCTGAAATTCAAACTTAGGTGTTAAATCTGAACAAAGAATCATTTATTAAATCCGAACTGAGAATTATTCGTCAAACACATATCACACGAATCATTTATTATATCTAAACTGAGAATCATAAGTTAAATATGAGACACAGTTCATGGGTTAAACATAAATGACATATAATTTGTTATATTAATTTTAGAATCATATGTTAAATGTGAATCATAAGTCATATGTTAAATCCGAATAGAGAATCAATTGTTAAATCCGATCTGAGTATCATTTATTAAATGCTAATCGTGAATGAAGTGTTAAATCCAAACTGAGAATCAAGGGTTATATACGAACTAAGAACCGTGTATGAAGAGTGAGCCGTGTATGAAATTCAAACAGAGAATCAAACGTTAAATCTGATTAGAGTATCATTTTTATGTACGAACTAAAAATCATACATGTATGACTTGAGAATAGTGTATGACATTGAAATTAAGAATCATGTGAAAATGCAAACTGAGAATCATGAGTCAAATGCAAATTGAAAATCATGTTTTAAATTTGAATTGAGAATCATTTGTTAAATCCGAATCGAGAATTATTTATTGAACACAAATTGTAAATTATTTATTAAATCTAAGATGAGAATCAATGGTTAAATATGAATCACAAATCTCGGGATAAACATGAATGACATATCATTTGTTATATCTAAACGGAGAATAGTATGTTAAATATAAATCACAAATCACGGGTTAAACGCGAATGATAGATCATTTGTTAAACGCGAATGATAGATCATTTGTTATATTAAATTGAGAATCATAAGTTAAATGTGAATCATAAATTATATGTTAATTTCTTAATAGAGAATCAACAGTTAAATTGATTTAAGTATCATTTGTTAAATCAAGTGTTAAATCCAAAATGAGAATTTACAAACTAAAAATCGTGTATGAACAATGAATCGTGTATGAAATTCAAACTGAGAATCATAAGTTAAATGCGAAATGAGAATCAGGGGTTGAAATCATATATTAAATTTGAACCGAGAATCGTATGTTAAATATGAACTGAGAATTATTTGTTAAACACGAATTGCGAATCACATATTAAATCTGAATTGAGAATCAATGGTTAAATATGAATCATAAATTACGGGTTAAATGTGAATAACGACTCATTTATTATAGGGTCAAGTTATATATACCCAAATCTGGTTTAAGTTTACCCAATTTTGAGTTTACCCATTTTTGGTATAAGTTTACCCAATTTTAGACGAAAATACCCCTTTGGAGGTATATAAGCTTTTTTCCATTTACTAAATCTCTCCTTCATTTTCTCAATAAGATTCCATATTCACTCTTCCTTCTCTCTAACATATCTCTCTCTAAATTTTCCTCTCTAAATTTTCCGACAAATTTTCGGGCGAACTAATTATTTTTTAAATTTAATTTCTTGTTTAATTATGGATTTATTTTATTGTTTAGACTTTAATTTCTTTGATTTTGTTAGGATTTTTAGTCAAAAATATAGATTAGAATTAGATTTAATTTCAAAATTAGATTTAATTTTAAATAAGGTAAAAAAGGCAATTTTTTTTGCCATTTTCCAACCCGGAAAATGGCCGGCACCGGTGGGGTGAGCTAGGCACCCATCGGAGCGTAAGCCCAGTACCGACCGTACTGGGCTTACGCACCGATGGGGCGATGGTGCAGGCCCAATGCACCATCGGTACTACAAGATCTGCACCGATGGTGCAAGCCTTTTTTTTTTAAAAAAAAACTTAATATTTTTTTAAAATCAAGTCCTTAAATTTTAATTGTTTAAATAATTTTTTATGGCAAACTATAATTTTTTTTGTTTATTTAAGGTATTTGATCAAGTAGTCTCTTCCGCGTTGGAAAACCGATTTTGAGTTTTGACTTAATTATTTATTTATCCTCGTACAAATATACTAAATAATAATAATAAATACACTCAATAAATAATGAGATAAGTTTAAAAATAAATAAAACACTAATTAATAAAATTTTATTAAAACTTTTATAAATATATACAGTAACGTAACAAGATTTTTGGAAAATATATATATCAATATATATATCAAGATTTTATTAATTAAAGTTTAAATATAATTAAATTTTAGATATTATATATACTAAATTGATAAGTTCATATATATATATTAAATTTATATAAAAGTTTAAATATAATTATATTTTAAATTTTATATATATACAAAATTCGTACGTTACTATACTTTCTTATGAGTATAAATAAGTAATTAAGTTAAAATTTAATTTAAAAAAATCACATTTATTAATTTAAATTTGTACGTTATAGGAGGATAAATAAATAATTAAGTTAGAATTCAATTTTAATAAATCACATGTATTAATTTTTAAATACATAAACTACTAATCAGTAATTAAATTAATTTTCAAATAATTAAAGTTATTATAACCATTAAATACATAAACACTAAAATAACAATTTTTTTGAATTTTTTTTGTTATTTTAGGAAGTTAGTTTAAAAAAAATTAAGGATTTGATTAAAAAAATAGGCCTGCACCGATGGTGCAGACTCAATGCACGGTGCCGCCATTTTCCGGACTGGAAAATAGAAAAAAAAAATTGATTTTGTTTTTACCTTATTTAAACTTAAATCTAATTTTGATTCATGAGTTTCGAAAAAAAAAACAAAAAAAAATCATTTTTTACCTTAATTCGGGTTGATTCATGTTTGATTTTGTGTTTTTATTAAAAAAAGTTTAAATTTTTTGAAGAGAGTTTGAATGTTCTTGAGGAAACTTTGAATGTTTAAGAACACTTTGAAAGGCTTCACAAAATTGTAGTAATACGGGGTTTGATCTACTAAATCAAAGTGCTTTTTGGGTAAAGATAGTAAAATATGTAATTTTCTGATTTGGGTATATTTAGGATATACTTAGTGTTTTCTTTTACTTAATGTCAGTTCCGTAATTAAATGGATATTTGAAGGTATTTTCGTCCTAAAAAAGTCAAAAAAAAGTCAACTGCGTTTTTTTGGGTAAACTTAAACCACATTTGGGTATATATAGCCATACCCTTTATTATATCTAAACTAAGAAATTTGAATCACAAGTCATGTGTTAAATTTGAACACAGAATCAAGGGTTAAATACAACTCGAATATCATTTGTTAAATGCGAATCGCAAATCAAGTGTTAAATCCAGAATTAAGACTTATATACGAACTACGAATCATGTATGACCTTGTAATTGTGTATGGAATTCAAAATGAGAATCACGAGTTAAATACGAATTGAGAATCATGGGTTAGATACGAATTGCAAATCATATATTTTAATCTGACTTGAGAATCATGTGTTAAATTCAAACTCAGAATTATTTGTCAAACATAAATCACGAATCATTTATTAAATCCGAATTGAGAATCAAAGATTAAATATGAATCACTAATCACGGATTAAACACGAACGACGTATCATTTGTTATATCTAAACTGAGAATCATAGCTTAAATATGAATCACAATTCACGGGTTAAATGTGAATGACATATAATTTGTTATATTAATTTGAGAATCACATGTTAAATGTGAATCATAAGTGATGTGTTAAATCCGAATAGAGAATAATGATTAAATCTGATATGAGTGTTATTTGTTAAATGCCAATCGTGAATCAAGTGTTAAATCCAAACTGAGAATCATGGGTTATATACGAACTAAGAATCATGTATGAACATTGAATCATGTATGAAATTAAAATAGAGAATCGTAAGTTAAATGCAAACTGTGATTCATGGTTTGAAATCATATGTTGGATCTGAATTGAGAATCATATGTTAAATCTAAACTAAGAATTATTTGTTAAACACAAATTGCAAATCACTTATTAAATCTGAATTAAGAATCAATGGTTAAATATAAATCACAAATCACGGGTTAAACGCCAATAACGGATCATATGTTATATCTAACCTCAGAATAATTGTTTAAATGCGAATCACAAGTCATATGTTAAATTTGAACAGTGAATTGAGGTTAAATACGATCTGAGTATCATTTTTTAAATCCAAACTGGGAATTAAAGGTTATATACGAACTGTGAATCGTATATGACCTTATAATCGTGTATGAAATTCAAATTGAGAATCATGAGTTAAGTACGAATTGAGACTCATGAGTTAAATACGAATTGAGAATCATGGGTCAGATGCGAATTGCAAATCATATGTTAAATCTGATATGAGAATCATGTGTTAAATTTGAACTGATAATTATTTGTCAAACGCGAATTGCGAATCATTTATTAAATCCGAATTGAGAATCAATTATTAAATATGAATCACAAATCACGGGTTAAACACGAATGACGTATCTTTTGTTATATCGAAACGGAGAATCATAGGGTGAAAACGAATCACAAATCATGTGTTAAATCTGAATAGAAAATCAATGGTAATATACGAAGTGAGAATCGTGTATGAATAGAGTCGTGTATGAAATTCAAACGGAGAATGATGTGCGAATCGAAATTCGCAATTCATATTTGACCTATATTTGAACACCAATCACACACCTTTTGAAATTTTGTACAAATTTACGCACAAATCGCATAAAATATAATTAACACAAACTAAAGTACAAAATGTACCTCCATGAAGATATTTTGGGTACAGAGTAACCCTTAGTCTGACGCAATAGCATACAAACCATGACCTACGAGGTGACTGGCTCAGCTTTACAATGACCTACGAGGTGACTGGCTCAGCCGAGAAAGCGTACGTTGAGGGATTCGAACTCATGACCTTGGTCACGAGCATGCATTACTCAACCAACTCGGCTACCCCTTATAGGTTATATATTTTTATATATTAGTATACGATTATTGAAATGGACCATCAATTAGTTGTATAGTATTTTTCATGAGTTAAAAAAATAAAATTTAAAACCGAATTCAATATATATAGGGAAATGACACACTAAGTACCTTTTAACCAAACCTATTACAACCTAGTACCCAAAAATGGGTTAATGCTCACTAAATACCCATCTCATTAAACTTATCCACTTCTAATACCTTTTCTTTTTTTAATACCAAGATTACCCTCAACCTAGTATATAAGGTTGATTTGTGAAAAAAGGCCCCTTTTTAGCTTCAGCACCTTCTTAATTACTTTTGAATTTTGAATTTTGAATTTATTAGCCCCCTTTCTCTCTCCTCTCTCCTAACCTTACAAACAACCCATTTTTCAAGAACGTCTCTTCATTTCAAATAACCACGGCTGATCACACCACCTCCGGCGACACTGTGGAACCACCGTTTACCTTACGTAAACACCGACGATCCATATAACCACCATTTCAGATTGTTCCGATCACCGGCGAGTTTCAGAATTCCGGTATGACGTCGTCAGTTTCATCCACAGTCTCCTAGCTCCGATTTTGCACCGTCTTAGCGTCCTAGCTCCGATCTTGCACCCTATCTCAGCCTCCTAGACCACCGTATCTCAGCCTCCTAACAACTGATTTAAGTTTCGAAATCTTAGCAAAAAACGGTACATATTTCAGGTCAGTAACAGAGGTGAGTTTTTTGTTTCAAAATCGTTTTCCATTTTCGAAATCGATTCTAGAATCTCATATAATGTACGTTAATTGCAGGAAACTTATTACCATCTGCTTCTGCTCAATTCAAATCATCCAAACCAGCTCCGTTCACATTCTAGTGAGTAATTTCTTTTTTCCACCTCTGTGATGAACCCTGATATTTATATGGATACACTTTGCGATTTGTCGCCTGCAATTGTATGCTTGATGTTGCTAGATCACTGCACAGACCCTGATAGGTTAGATGTGTTTGTAGATTAAACCTGACAGCATACACCCTGATATCTTAGTTATGGCATGTTGCTATATGTGTTGATAAATAGACCATTAATCCATATACCCTTATAGTTTAGGTACGTGATATTGCTATATGTTTCAAAGCATTTCCCCTTGCTGCATACACCCTTATATGTTAGCTATAATAGATTGATATATGTGTTTGAAACCAGACCAATAGTCCATATACCCTGATAGTTTAGGTTTGACAGTTTGCTATTTGTGTTGAAAATATACCACGATGCATATACGCTGATATGTTAGTTACATGATATTGCTATATATGTTATAATATCAGTAACACATTCAGTTGTTCTACACCAACGTTAAACAAACTAACCAAAACTCCTATAATTCAGGGTACACAATGTCTAAACCAAGAGTGTGCATTTTCAAATTTGGTACGGAAACAGGTATTGTTCCGCTGTCCGAATTTGAAAACTTCGAGTCATTCCAAGTGTACGTTGAGCAAACATGGCAAGGGCTGGTTAGAGGAAACTACAGCATTACGTACTCTTGCGGTGCTCAGAATAATTGTATATTTAATAAGGAGACCGATTTCATTGGGTTGGAATGTTACCTCGATGTTGAGCGTTTGAAGAGCGTGTCATTTCTTATCGAAGAACATGTTGCTGATAAAGGATCCTCCATTAAACGTAAACAACCCGTTCAACTGTTCGAAGAATCCTCTCACATGCAACGAACCAGCGGTGAAAGCAGTACCTGTTTGGCCATTACAACCCCCAAAAAAAGACATCTAGCTACAACGGCATGGGCAGAATCTATCATCGGTGTTGGACAGTCATTTCAAGACGGTGCTCAAGGTCTTAGGTTATCCTTATCCGGTTATGCATTAGAGAACGGTTTTGCATTCAGGTACATGCACAATACATTTAACAAGATCACCGTTTACTGCGTAAACAAAGATTCGGATGGCTGCAAATGGAGGCTTTACGCTTCTGTGGATTCTAAGACCGGTTTGATGACAATTAAAAGATTTTTCAGTACCCACACGTGCATTCCCGTATTCACAAAGAAGAAAAGCAGGCATCTGTCGTCCGATTTGATTGCTGATGAAATTCACGATTCTCTACGGAACAGCCATTCTTTAACAGCTAAGACTATACAGTCCACCATCAAGCAAGACTACGGTTTAGACGTTTCATATCGTATATCTTGGAATGTGTTGGAGAAGGCCCGTCGCCTTGTATTTGGAGATAGCAATACCTCTTTCGCATTGCTAAAACCATACTTCAAGAGGCTAAAGAGTCGTGACATCACTACGGACTGTCATCTGGATTTGGCTCCCGGCAATGTTTTCCGTCGCTGTTTTATAGCGTTTGGGGCGTGTCTTCAGGGTTTCCATTCGTGCCGCCCTCTACTGTACGTTGACGGAACGCACCTAAATGGGAAGCATGGTAGCGTGTTGCTTTCAGCAGTGGCAAAGGATGGAAATAACGGTCAGTACATGTTTCAATATACATTTATTCTGATTAATAAGACTGTTTGATAGTTAGGATTACATACTCTGGTAGTTTAGTTATTACTGATTGCTAGATTGAGAGACTCTGTCGGATAGATTAGGATGCGAATTGTCTGATAGTTTGGATTACATACTCTGGTATTTTAGTTACATGGACTGTTCTTTGTTTACTATTACACAATCGACCTCAACATCGTTCTGTTACTGTGGTTCTGTTTTTAAGATACATTTTTCCCACCGCAGGTCTTTTCCTCGTAGCTTTTGGTATATTTGGTAGTGAAGACTCGGACAACTGGTTTTGGTTTTTGGAAAAATTAAAACCTCATCTGTTAGGGCGCCAAATAACTTTCATTTCAGACCGCCATGCTGGTATTATTAGCGCTGTCGCAACTCTTTATCCGACTGACTACCACGCTTATTGCATCTTCCATCTTATCCAGAACTTGAATAAAGCTCTTGAACACACTAACAGAGTCTACAAACAAGATATGCTAGTGATGTTTAAGAGTTGTGCTTATGCCCCTACGGTGGATCTTTTTAATGAACGTTATGCTCAGTTTTTGCGCCAAGGCGGTAAGCGTATTGAAAACTTCGTAAGGAATCTGGCCCCTGAAAAATGGGCTCAGGCATATGTGAAAGGCAAACGGTATGGGGCGATGGCATCAACTGCTGTTGAGTCGTTCAATGGCCAGATTAAAAAGTTGTGCCATCTGCCTATAGTCGAATTAATCGACCGGATCAGAGCTCTCTTGATGACTCAAATATCTCGACGTTTAGGAGAAGGCCAAAGTTGGAACACAAATTTGTGCCCCGAGTTTGACAAGATGTTCAAAGAGAATGTACAATCCAGTCGGACATGGTTAGTTCGCAAGTCTTCTGCCGCATATTTTGAGGTTTTATCGGACCCAGTCATGGTGGTCAACATACTGGATTTCAAATGCACATGCGGTTCGTGGCAGCAAGAATGTTTCCCGTGCGCTCATGCGCTGGCTGCAATTGCATCTATAAACGAGGATCCTATGACGTTGGTCGAGCCGTTCTTCACTACCCAAAATTACCTGTCCAGCTATTCATTTAACATACCGGCTATAACTGAGTTTGGTGAATCCAGTAGCGCAGATTGTGATGGAGAGCCCTTGGTGCTGCCCCCTAACGTTAAAAGACGACCCGGGCGTCCGAGGAAGAAGCGTATTCCATCAAGAGGCGAAGTTTCCAGCAGCCAGTCCCGTTGTGGTCGATGTTTAAAATCGGGGCATAATAGGAGGTCATGTGATGCTCCGTTCTAAACATTATTTACCTACTTTTTTGTAACATTTTACATTTCAAAGATAAGCACTCCTTATCTTTCCACTTATGTTTCGTACACTTTTAACATTTACATGTTCCATGTCAGTTTCTTTCTGTCTACGATATCTATTCGAGTATACATTGCTATCTTTGAGGATATATTCTGGTAGATACTATATTCAACATTGATAGCTTCGGGCTATTGTATCTAACAGATACAATCAAAGTATGTTTTTTGTTTCTGTACACATTCATCTGATGCTTTACTTACATTCGTTATACATGTACTTCAAATCTTCCATGCCATATTCATCTCAGAGATAATCACTTCTTGTATCTCCACTTATGTTTTGTACCCTTATAGAATTGGCACGAACCATATCTGTTCAAAACATACTCTGATATCTTTCCCTGTATACATTGCTAGCTATGCTGCTACCATCTGATATCCACTCTATTCAACGTTGATAGTTTCTGGGTTTTGCATCTAACAGATACATCAAGACGTGTTTTCTGTTTTGGTTTACATCCATCTGATATTTTACTTACATTTGTTATAGATGTACTCAAAATCATTCATGCCTGATTCATCTCAAAGGTAAGCAAATCTTGTATCTCAACAAATGCTTTGTCCCCTATAAGAATTGACACGGTCCATATCTGTTTTGTTACATATTCTGATATCTATCCATGTATACATTGCTATTTATGCTTCAACCCTCTGATATCAAATATATTAACCATTGATAGCTTCTGGATTTTTCATCTGACAGATACATCAAGATATGTTTTCTGTTTTGGTTTAGATCCATCTGATATTTCACTTACATTTGTTATAGGTGTACTTAAAATCATTCATGCCTGATTCATCTAAAAGATAAGCACTTTTTGTATCTCGACTTATGTTTTGTACCCTTATAGAAATGACAAGTTCCATATATGTCTGTTACATACTCTGGTATCTATCCCTGTATACATTGCTATCTCTGATGCTACCCTCTGATATCTACTATATTCAACATTGATAGTTTCTGGATTTTGCATCTGACAGATACATCAAAATGTGTTTTCTGTTTTGGTTTTAACATCTTTACTTACATATAACATCTTTGCTACCTATGCTGTTATACTCTGATGTCTACTCGATTCAACCTTGCTATCTATGTTTACATTGTTTGTTCTTTTAAATGTTACCATAACTCCGATATCTTAGTGTTCATAGATTGCGATTCTGTGAAATAACTGCAACTTAAACTGCTACCTTCAACTGCACCTTATAATACCATACCTTACCAGTTTGACTAGATAACGAAAGTAAAATACAACGAAACTTGTACATTAAAATCATGCAACAGTCCAAACAACCCTAAATCATCCAACCCTGTCAAAAAATAACACTACTGCACAGGGCTGGGGCAAGTTACAGTCCACAAAAAAGCATAAACATACGTTAAAAACAACAAAATAAAAACCAACAGGGCCATGAAACTACATCTCCATGTTCTAACCTAATCGGAGTCGTCTCCATCAGATACCTCGTCCTCTTCTTCTTCTTCTCCTTCATCTTCATCATCTTCTTCGTCGTCAGAGGCCTCGTCGTCTGCCTCTTCATCTTCATCGTCGTCTTCTTCTTCCCAAAATGGGTTAATGCTCTTACACCTTTTCCTTTTTGGCAGCTTCTCATCGTCAGAAAGATAACAGTCGTGCGCTTGTAGGCCTTCTCACATGAGTAGTAGTCAGAGGACCAGGCGTCGTCGCTGGACTGGTGTGGGGAGAAGGGTGATGAAGGAGCCATGGTTGGAGGAGCAGAGGTAAGAACTTAGGGTAGAGGTTCTGGGTTTTTTTTCCTTTGCTGGTAAGTTTGTGAGTAATAGGTTGACATATGACCCTCTATTTATAGCAAAACCCAGCACCCAATGCTGAGTCCCCTTAAGCAACCATATTTTCTGAAATCAACTTTAATGGCACACATACATTAAATGAAGGTAATCATTCTACTTCATCTACCCATTGTCTTTTCAAGTTCAATCTAACCAATGGTTTTAACACATTAATGTAGTAATGAGTAATGTGTGTGGTTACCAGTCCTTTCAACAAATTAATTGCATTTATCTACCAATAACCATGTTGTGCAGTCCATATTTTTTTTTGTGCATCATTAACCTGTTATATGATATTTGCGAGTAATTTTGAATGGTAGATAAATTATATTAAAAATTTAAAACCTATCTGGTCTATCTATTTTTTCTGAACGATATCTAAAACTATACTTTATGGTTCGTAGCCAAATTTTTTTTAAATTACGATATGTTTCGCACTACGATATTTGCCTGCTTAACCCCAGATAGATCCTTCCTTAACCCCAGATAGACAATTTGGTGAACATTGATAGTTCTTCTTATATATGCATTATTGGTACTTTTTTTAATACATCTCTTATATGCACCAAAAGTAGATATATAACTACCACTAACAGTGCGGATGGTAACAACATATCAAAATTTGTAGGATACAACACGGAATCCTGTAATAGTTATGTGAACTAGTTCGTTTACATGTAATTTTTCGAACAGCGGATCATTCTTAAGGTGGATTTTGTGAAAAGATGGTGGCGTGTTGCTTTCAACAGTGGCTAGAGATGGAAACAACGGTCATTAAAATTACGTTTCAAAATACATTTGGTCTGACAAATATGTTTACATAGTTTGCGATTTAATAAGCCTGTCTGATAGTTTGTTTTACATACTCTGGTATTTAAAGTATTACTGATTGCTAGCTTTAGGGGCTCTATCAGATAGATTAGGTTACACAGAATGTTCTTTGATAACTTTTCCCAGTCGACCGCAACAAGTAAAAAGTGAGCTTACATGTAAATTTTCGTCTACAAACATAAATCATAGATGTTTTGCACACTACCAATGGATACCAATTATACATGCTAATCAATGGATACCAAAATATAAATTACATACTACCAACGTTTGTTTGTGTTACGATCATTCAAGAAATTTTTGAATATTTTAGCTCTTGTTTCTGCCGGCATTTCATCACCATATTGCCGTCCAACAAAACCTTGTGTAATTATGTCTTCTACGTATTTGCAAACGAAAACACCGCAGTCGTAGCTGTCCCTCTTTTGCTGTGGGATGTTTAACATGGTCTTAATTTTGTACCCACCTTTAACATGCGGTATATATTTCTTCTTCATGCAATAGGCCAGCTGCATTGATAGATACAGTAGCAATCATTGATATGCATTACTATACTGTTTGCTAGATATAATGTTCGAAATAACTAGATATGCAATCAAAATAGTTTACTTGGAATTTAGATTCCTTACCAGAGCATCGGCTGAGTTTCTTGTCTTATCTGGAATGAATTTGCTCCACGGCAGCATTGGGTTGTAGCTTCTGGCAGCCCCATTCTCCATGTCTATGACCAGGAGCGTCCAGTGGTTCACGCCGTCCGTGTTTACAGTATATAGGGGGGCGAATGCAACATATGTGTCGCGGGGCATTGTCTCAAAAACATTGTCCACAATGGCAGACATATCTCCCTTTTTAGCCAGTGTCCCCTGTAAATTTAAGACATTAATTAGGGGAAGTAGATGTACCTAATATAAAACCAATAATCCCCTGGAAACTTACAGTTGCAATCCCAGTTATTTGGATGGCTGGGACATGGAATGAATACTTATTATCAAACCCTTTCACAGGTACTTTGAAATCTGAATCCTTTAACAGCTTATATATCCAAGCATCTATCACCTATCAGAACACAATTACAATCCCAAGTCAGTCGAGTAACCAACAGTTTATTGGTAGACGTATATAGACACGTTGCTAGACTTACAAGGAACATACGATAGATACATCATAATAGATTTTTACCTTGAAGTCCACTTGAGTTTCGTTAGGCAGTTCCATTATCTTTGTCACACTTACGGAAAGCCTGTACGAGAACTCTGTTGTTGGCAAGTACCACACTTCTGGATCTTCTTGTTGTTCTACCTGTTTCAGTCTCAGCACTTTCTCGTACTCACTTACATCGATCAGTTCCGTTGTCTTTGTCGGGAACGGCCAAGCTACAACTTCAGGTTGCTGTTGTTGAACCTGCGTCGGAGTAAGTAAGTTGAACCCAGGCATGTCATCAAAGGGTACCTAAAAACAAGCAGCATAGTAAACTGTTAACAATACTTTTTAAATGTTTATCGAGAATACCAAATATCTACTTACCTCAACGTCCGTTCGTTCTTCCTCGATGGATTCGAGTGTACGTCTCTTCTCGTTTGAAGTTTCAACAGCCTTGTCAACTTCAGCATAAAATGATTGAGTGCAGTCTACGAAGCTATCGTCAGCCAATGGTGTAACCGACTTGACAATAAGACCCTTCGATGCTGCTTTCTGTTGTTCTGGTGTTGCGTACGAAGATGGCTCAACCTGTGACACTTTTTCAATCTTCTCTGCCGATTGATCTCCTCTGTTGGAAATTTCTATCAACTTTAATGGAGACACAGCTTGCGATAGCTGTTCGCACTTTGCTGCTGTTCCGGTGCCAGTGAATAGAACTAAGCTAGAGTGTCGTGTGTCTTCAGGCTCCGCTGTTTTGACTTCCTAAAAACATACGATTGGAAACCATTAATTGTGAGATTAACCATCAATCATGTATGATATTCAAATAAAACTTTAACATCCACTTACATTGTGAGAGACAGGTTCTGGAACCTGTAGTTCGGTCGCTGCTATCTCCAACAAAGTAGTCGCTACTACTATGTCATCTTCTCCTTTGTCCTCACCTATCTCTCCCTTCTTTCCTTCATCGACGGTTTTTGGCGACTCCTCCAACTGTCGTTCCATTGTATTCGTTCCTTCGTTGGTAACTTCGTCCAACAAATCATTTCTGTCCACCGCCAGATCCTGTTGTTCAACCTCGTTGTTTCGAACACAAGGTCCCTGTGCAGGTACCAAAACTACATTCTGCGCACCGGGAGCATGAGTTAGGGGTGGTAATTCTTCTGCCACATCCCGTTTCCCATTACCAGCGTCGCAACCACTTGTTGTAGTCCCTTTCGGCTTCCATGACATATCAACAACAATAGCATCCTGTGTAGTACTTTCTTCCATTGGTTCACCACGTGTTTCGGATTGAACACCACCCCCGTCAACTTCTTCTTTGTCCTCCTCCGATTCGTCCCTTTCTTTTTGCTTAGCTTTGTCAAGCTCCTGCCGTTCAACAGTTTTATCCTCCACATCAAAGCCCTTTTCTTCCCTTGATTTTCCTGTTTCAGCTACTACAGGCCTCCGAGATCTTTTGTAAACCAGTGTTTCCTTAACCACCTTCTCACCAACGCGTGCATCTACGGTTTCAGTAACATCCTCATCAACGCGGCAAAATGGCGTGGACAAGGTCAACATCAGTTGTTGATCCTCACCATCCATTATTTCACCTGCCAGCTCCAGCTTTTCTTTAAGGTCCTCCAAATCTTTCTTCAATTTTTCAACCTGATTCAAACGAGCATACGAAATTGTTACATTATTTACAACAATGATAGTTACAGAATACTTTATTGATAGACAACTTCATTTTAACAAACGTACAGATGTTAGTAGTACTTAGAAAACATGCTAGCACTAACCTCTTCGTTTCTTTCATCAAGGCATGTTTTAAGCCTCTTGTTCTCAACTTTCAACCGCCGCAACCGGCTCCTTTTTTTTTCTTTCAGTTTTTTGCTGTCGCGCAGTACCGACTGCGACAGCACTCCAAAACTAGGAATCATACTAGACCTACGTTTTTTCCGGTTCTTCAACCTCTCCCCTTTGTTTTTACCAACTCTTGCCTTCCTCTCCACAATGAACTCCCCCAACGTAACATCATCTTCAACCTCAATCATTGAACGTCTTATCTTCTTACTAAAAGCTCCGTCATCTTCCTTCCTTATTGAACTTCTGTTCGCAACAGATTTCTTTCTTTTCCTACTCCTCTCTTCGCTTGGTTCACCAGCCCCTTCCCACCTTATCCGCGAATCATTTACTCCATAAACAAAACATTCCGATGCTGTAAACACCAACTCCCCGCCGACAACCTAGGAGATACAGTATAATGTTCATTTAGCAGCAAAATATTATAATCATCACTGATATATGTATTATACTACTTCGATATATCTACTATACCACAACATACCTCGTCGTCCCTGAGCTCACCGACCATCTGGATCATTTCGAATGTCGACTCCTTGCCCTCTAGCCCCCACCACTTGTAACATCTAGGTATTATGTAAGGCCTTGGTATGTCGACATTTATAGAAATATGTTCCATAAGAAACGGCTGCACAGAACATAACTAACTATTAAAAAAAACATTTTCCTAACAGACAGGCTGATCATAACTAGCTATACTTACAAAAAGCAGAGCAACGCATCCGATAACTCTTGAAGGATGCCCAGCCTTAATACATTTATCCAGCGATTTGTGAAGCTTATCCAAGATGGCTCCAGACCAGTCATAGTCGTTTATCTTGTCAAGATTCTCCACGTAGAAGATTGTTGTCCACCCGATTACATCGCCCGACACTGAAAAGAACAGTGTCGAGCATATGAAAAGTATCAGTAGCCTAGCCACATCCCTCGCTTCATCCTCCCCTCCTTCTCTAACTGCTATCTCGATTGCTTCCTACAAAAACATCCAAAATCATAACAACAATACAGAAAGAACAATTAAAGGCATCCACAACTAATAAGACATTAGATATATGATTGCATACATACCATAGTTGTTTGTAAACATACTCTGATATCTATACACGTTTACATTGCTATCTTAGCTGCTACCCTCTGATATCCAATCTATTCAAGACCGATACTTTAAAGATCTGCATCAGGCTTTGTTTTTTGTTTCGTATATAACATTACTTACATTTGTTAAATACTCTGATATCTATCCCTGGCTACATTGCTATCTATGCTGGTACCGTCTGATATTTAGTCCATTCCATCTTGCTATCTATGTTTACATCTTATAAATTAGGTCTACATGTTCTGTTCTTTTAATGTTACACTATCTCTGATATCTTAGTGTTCATAGATTGCTATTTATAGAAATCTAATTTTAGTGATGTGAAAATGTCCCTGGATTTCATCAACCAGCACAACCTGCAGTACGAACTACAAAACAACTACATTCAAACATACTCTCTTTACCTTTATTAACGCGTTTGAGACTGATTTGTCGTTCGTTGGCCCGCTTCTCCTCGTCCTTGGACTCAAAAAATATTTCTTCATCAAAGTCGAATCTAACTCTGCTCCATCGGCGTACCGAGCGATAAATCCACCTGATTTGCTCATCGGCATCTCTTCGTTACCGTGTCTCAGGCCAAAGATTGCCTGAACGTCTTTCTTGGTCAGCCTTACACGCTTTTGTCCAATCTTGAAAGCCTTCCATCTGACGTCGTATAAACCACAGATCGCCTCGATCAAGTGGTGGAACTTTTTCAGCTTCAGAGTTTCGTTCCTCAAGTCGTACGAGGTTTTGAGGAAGGTGTAGAAAGGGGTTCCGCGAGCAGCCTCGATGTGTTCAACTTTGATTATATCCCGTCTCAAGACATTGATTATGCCAACCAATCCCGAGCTGTAGAATACTCCTGTCATTTTAACCTGTCAACGTTCACATAATAAGCTAGTTAGTAATTTACATGGTAACAAGGTGCAATAATACTAAGGAGCCACTGCATTATGAAGACCCTCAAACTTATACTTATCCCCTAGACGTGCTGTCTTACATGTAAACTACTATCAGACCCTGATAGTAGTTACAACATACATTGCTAGATGTATGACGATACCTACATACACTCACAACCTTTGGAACAGCATCCCTATAGCTGTTACACACGATCAAACACGTTAACGATTAAACCATGCCAGGTCCAAATCGATTGCTCGGGCAGGTAAACTATATACTGATAGATAAACCATCCCATATTGCTAGATATGGGCCAACCCTACGCAAAATCAGCCTCACAATGCTATCAACAACACCATCCTCACTACCAATACAACTACCACGTAACGTCGTCCGGTCGAGCAACAGTAACAAATAACCTTACTGACTACCAGAGTATTAGACGTCTTACAGCAATCGACCGACAATGTAAAAAAACCTACACGTCAAAGCATATGAATCGAACAGATACCTGGTTTGGTTCGAACGCTACTGTTCCGTTCGACGGAAACTTCGTTGCAGTTGGAGGCTCGCCGGTGGTGGTTCCAAATATCGAACCAAAGACAGAGACAGTTGTTGCTTCAAAGGTTAGTTTTCGTCGTTGGTTCACCGGTGGGTTTCAGTACTGTCGGAGGTGGTTTCTTCCTGATCGCCGGTGGTTCGCCGGTGGTTGTAAGGAATATCGGAACAGAGGGGCGACTGGCTGTCGCCGGTTACGTGAGTTTCAAAAATGTCTTTTGGTTTCGCTCTCGTAAAACGTGTTTCTCTCTCCACAAATTTAGAAATGTGAAAGTGGGGGGAATTGGAACCCAAAAGTCTGATTAGAAGGTGAAAAAGAGGGTTTCACCAAAAACAACCCCTTTTATACCCTAGAGGGTATAATTGTCCAAAATGTGGCTTTAGGTAGTTTATGAAACTAGTCCAAAAACGGGTACCATCTTGGTATTTGATACTTGAGAAGGTATTTAGGGGTACTTTTCTCATATATATATTTATATTAGTTAAAGATTATTGAAATGTATTAATTATTAATTATAGAGTACTTTTTAGAAATTAATTAGATCGTGATTGTTTTAGTAGTTAAACAAAAAGAGGCATTTAAAACGTTTTTAAATTTTTTTAAATTTTTATAAGCAAAAAATTATTAAAATATCCTATCATTTAGTTGTGGAGTTTTAATTGGATTACAATAATTTTATGACCTAAAAAATAGTCAGTCAATCAGATCTAAGTTATATTATTTTATGATTATTAGTATTATAGTCATAAAAAAGTAAGATGAAATTTAAAATCGAATTGAATTTATACTTTTAAAACAATTAATTAATTTACGTATTTTAGTAAAATGTTATTTAAATGAACTATCAATTAATTATATATTAATAAGATATTTGTTTGGAATGTAATTTAGTAACGGTAATTTCAAGAATTAAAACAAAAAAAGGTGAAATTTCAAACCGAATTTATTTGGTAATTTTTTTTAACAAGTTAGCCATAGATTATTAAAATGTATTAGTAATTGTAGAATATTTTTTGGAAACTAATTAATAATGTTAATTTTATGAATTAAAAAATTGTAAAATTAGAAATGAAATTGACTTTATATTTTTTTATTAATATATATAGATTAAAAATCTTTATCATTTAATTTTCGAATGTTTTTTTAAACTTATGTTACGTAATTATATGAATTTGGAGAAAAGAGTTTCAAATTTCAATCGAAAAGTATTAAATTATTTAGCGGTAAATAAAAATGTTTAAGGAGGGAATAAATTCTAAAAGCATGCATAAAACTTCCATTCAACTTGCATCATGGGTTCTTTCCTATCCCTCTTCTTCCATCTTCTTTCCTTTTTCTTAGATTTCATTTTTTTTAATATCTCTTTTGTGTTTACAGATAAGAGTGAGAAATCTGGACCTGGGTGAGTAACTAATTTTATTTATCATTTTTTAGGTTTTATGTGCTTAATTTTGATTTTGACTTAGTTAATGTTTTGATTCAGATTTTGACATACTATTAAATAATTTTGTTCTAGGTTTTGAAGCGTTTGAATTCGTTGTTGAGATGTAACTTCATACAGGTCCGTTCTCATAATCAAAATTCCAACACGTTATTCTATGTAGCAGATCTCTGTCACTGTTAATTAACACACAAAAATTCCTCACCCGATTCTTAATATTATTGCAGAGTGTTTTTCTTTTACTCCTCGAAGATGTTTGTGATTAAAAGAGATGGAAGGGAATAGCAAGTTCATCTTGATAAGATCACGGTGAGGCTTAAAAAATCGAGTTACAGTCTAAGCCGTGAAGTGGTGGTCGTATCCGATAAGGTCTGCCCGATTGTTTATCGGGTGTTACAACTAGTTGGTCGGCTTGATGAATCGACTGCGTATACTGCCCCTCCTATGACAGAGAACCACAACCATCCTAATTATGATTATATAAGTTGTAAATATTTATATACATTATATGTTGTTGGATATTTTTTTAGATGTTAGATTATTGCAATTATTCGTTGGTTACATGAAAATTTGTTTTATGTGTTTCTTGATATGTGTTTCTTGATAATGTTCTATGGGTTTCTTAGATTTTTTGTTTATTCTGCTCCCTTGGTTACATGAAAATTCGTTTTATTGTCTCATATGTTGGATTCGTTCTAGTTGCTAATTTGGTTTAAATTGGAAGATTCTGGTAATATAAACTGACAATTCAAACTTATTTTGTGTCTTGTTATCGATACTCCAAAATAGTGATATCAATTGCTTTATCTGCTTTCTCCTTTTTGGTATTGGTACGAATGCATCGTTCCATTTTCTCCACTGCAATCATGTTGTTTAAATTGCACATTTTATCTTCATGTCAGTGGTCATTGTCTTGACCGAGGAGGCAGGAAACTGCTCATCAAGAATTGCAGGAATAACATTCATAGCGTCCATGCGAACATATGAATATTTGCTAGAGGAGTGTGTCTTGTGAGTTAAGTTTATCTGCAGTTTGCTGTTTTGGATCTGCACAAGAACACAAAGAAAGTAAATCTACTGGCTATTGTCAATTCTAACCGTTCTCAACTTTCGGGTTTACTTATGGATTTCTAACTGGTTTATTTACAAAAAGGCCAACTGGTGCTCGGGTGAAATAAACGGGTGAAATGAATAGAATGTTTAGATTGGTCGAAGACTGTCTTGATTTATATTTAGTTGTTTCTTAATGATTTTTTCTTAATGAATAGAATATAAAGTCGAAATTATCTAATTCCTTCAATTATTTACCTCACATGAAGTCTCTAATTTTCTACTTAGAATAGAACTCTTGTTTTGGATTTTAGTGACCTTTCATAGTGTTGTATTGATGTTTTTTACTTTTATATATATATATATATATATATATATTAGTGGTATGATTTGATGATGAAGAAAATCCTTAATTAATTGAAAAGAGTTAAATTTATTATTAAAATTCTTTCAATATAAATATTAAATTTATAAAGAATTAATATAAATATTAAATTTCTAAAGAATTAATATTAAAATTATAACGAATAACTATTTAGCAAGAATATTTTTTTTTTGCATAAAACTGTGTTTGGCAAAAAAGTATTCTTGTAGCTAATATGTTGCTATTACAATTTTTTACAACAATATATAGAGTTATTGCAATTGTGTTTATTTTTTAACGAAAAGTAAAATTATTGCAATTATCCCTTTTCACAACGAAAAGTAAAATTATTGCAACTACAAGATTTTTACAGCGAAAAATATAATTATTGTAATTACAAGTTTCTTGCAGCGAAAAATAAAATTATTGCAATTACAAGATTTTTACAGCGAAAAATATAATTATTGTAATTACAAGTTTCTTGCAGCGAAAAATAAAATTATTGCAATTAAGCATTTTTTACAACGACAAATATATTTGTCGTTTCTAAGAACTTTAAGCGTCCAACCTAATGCAACAAATTTTTTGAAACCATATTTTCATTGGTAAAACCTTTTAACAACGAATAATATTTTTTTGCAGCAAATATTTTTCATTGCTTATGGGGTGGCTAGATCTTCAAACCAGTCTACTCACTTTTGAGAGTAGGCTAGATCAGCTAGTAAACATTCAAAACAATGTGTCAAACCTAAGTCTAGCTACAGCAAATCTCACTCAGAAAGCAGACTACAAGACACAAAACAACGATGGGAATCAGAAAAACTACTCTGGTCAGTACAAAGGTTCATACAAGAGCAACAGAGGAAGGAACAATTCATCAAACTATTCAAGGGGAAGAAACAACTTCTATAGAGGGAGAGGTGGACGCTTCCCTTAAAACAAACCTACATGTCATATCTGTAACAGATATGGACATGCTGCACCAGTGTGCTACTATATGGATGATCCATCTGTTATGGGGTCATCTTCTTCTGAACAACCTAAGGGGGACAGTGATCATGCAGCCTATGTAGCTACTCAAGATTCTACTGGTGATTCTGCCTGGTATGCTTACAGTGGTGCTAGCCACCATGTCACAGGCAATCCTAACATGTTAACTCAAAAGGCAGAATACACAGGTAACAAAAGTATACTTGTTGGGAATGGTCACAGGCTGCCTATCCATAATGTAGGGTACTCTAGTTTACAATCTCTCAATTACACTCCTATTTCTCTCAAAAGTATACTACATGTACCCTTGATTAATAAGAATCTCCTATCTGTCTCTCAACTTACTAGTCATAACAATGTTTTTATTGAGTTTCACCATGGTTTTTGTCTTGTGAAGGACAAGTTAACAGGGACAGTGCTTCTCAAAGGGACTACTGAGGGAGGACTATACAGGTTGAAGGATGTTTCTAGGTCACAAGCTACTGGGGGTTCTTCTATCAGTGTCAAACACAACTCTCTAGTTTCCAGTTCTTTACTACCTAAAGTCATGTCTGTTTGTTTGTCTAATTCCCTAAAAGATGGATGGCATAGGAAGCTTGGCCATCCATCCTTACATGTTCTTAATTCAGTTCTAAAACAGTGTAACCTTACTTTTGTTATGAAAGAAGAATTTACCTTTTGTGAAGCCTGTCAGTTTGGGAAATCCCATGTGTTGCCATCCTCTTTGTCTCATTCTCATGCCAGCAATGTCTTGGACCTCATACATACAGATGTATGGGGTCTCTCTCCTGTGGCTTCCACTCAAGGTCATAAATATTATGTGATCTTTGTGGATGACCACACCAGGTACACCTGGTTGTATCCTGTCAAACACAAGAGTCAGGTGGTTAGTATGTTTAAGCAATTCAAAAGCCTTGTTGAAAAACAATTTGAAAGGAATATTAAAGTAATTCAATGTGATGGTGGAGGAGAGTTTCTGCCTATCTCTACTATGGCCAAGGAACAAGGGTTTATTGTGAGGAAATCCTGCCCTCACACTTCAACTCAGAATGGTAGAGCTGAACGTAAACACATGCACATAGTTGAGACTGGTCTAACTCTTTTGTCTCAAGCTAGTTTACCCTACAGATTTTGGGTTCAAGCTTTTGAAACATCTGTCTATCTTATCAATAGGCTTCCTACACCTGTCCTATCAAATAGTTCACCTTTTGAAGCCTTGTTTCACAAGAAACCTTATTATCTAGCCTTGAAAACATTTGGGTATGCATGCTTTCCATGCCTCAGGTCTTATCAGTCACACAAGTTTCAATTTCATACAATCAAGTGTGTTTTCTTGGGGGTTAGTCAATTTCACAAGGGCTATGCGTGTCTTAGTCCTAAAGGCAGGGTCTATATCTCTAAAAATTTGAAGGAGTTCATTCATAAACTCAACACTGTCTTTTCTCTCAAAGACATTGGACCACTCCATCTATTCCTTGGAATAGAAGTTCATCGTGATCCAACTGGTTTTTACTTAACACAGCAACAATACATTAAAAACTTACTGAGCTCTCAGGGCCTTTCGCTAGCCAAGCCGTGTCCTACACCAATGGCTGCTGGTGTTCATATTTCCAGTGAATCTGGCACTCTTCTTGCTGACCCTACACAATACCACAGTTTGTTAGGCGCTTTACAGTATCTAACACATACGAGGCCTGATATTGCCTTTGCTGTTAATAAGCTCAGCCAATATCAGCAAGCCCCAACAACTATACATTGGAAAAATTTAAAAAGAGTACTAAGGTACTTATCTGGGTCTTGCTGGATAGGGTTGCATCTCAAGCCAACCTTCAACTTTCAGCTGCAGGGGTTCTCAGATGCTGACTGGGCTTCGTCTTCTGATGATCAAAGGAGCGTTGGTGCCTACTGTGTGTATTTTGGAGACTCCCTAATCTCCTGGTCTTCGAAGAAGCAGAATGTTGTGGCTCGATCCTCCACTGAGTCAGAGTATCGAGCTTTGGCAAACCTTTCAGCAGAATTGATGTGGTTGCGATCGCTTCTGACTGAAATTCGATTTCCAATCGAGACTCCCTCTGTTATCTGGTGTGATAACTTGGGAGCGAGCTCACTCGCCTCCAACCCTGTTTTCCATGCCCGAACAAAGCACATAGAGATTTATGAATGGCCTTCTTCAGGTCAGATTTGTTCCATCTCATGAACAGTTAGCCGATTGCCTCACAAAGCCCCTCACGCATCATCGATTTCAATTTCTGAGACACAAACTCGGACTCCATTTGTCGCCCCTTTGTTTGAGGGGGGATGTGAAGGATAGCAGGTCCTTGAAGCATGGAAATGGTGAAGCTTCAAGGACTGCTTCGATGAAGATTTCGGTGGTTGAGAAAGAAGAGAAGAAGAAGAGAAGGGTGGCTACTGAGGAAGAGAAAGAAGAAAGGGAAAGTGACTTAGGGTTACTGTCTGAACCCTAAGTCGACATGGGTCTCTTGCTATGGGTCTATTGGCTTGGATTGGTGTTGGGCTAGATTGTGTTTCGAAGCCCAACAGAAGCTTTTGAGTGTGGCCTTTTGGGTTTGTTGCTGGTCGAAGATTTATCACACGGAAATAGTCTGTTGGTCTAAGTGCTATAAGATTAAATAAATGTAACAAGAATATAAATAATAGAATTACATGACTAACTAACTAACAACTTATTGTTAGTGAACTACCTATAAAATGTAGTAGACAGTTCTTGATTCAATAATGAAAAATATTCAATCCTGAAAACTCTCTCTCTATACTATTGAAATCTCACTTGAACATCCTCCTTGAACCCTTGGGTTAATTCCTCATATTTAACGGAAAATAACAGCCTGAGTGAAAATGCTTGAAGCAGCTTTTGGTGAACTTACAAACTTTAAACCAAATTAAAGGGCAATCTCATATGCTCTCTTTGGGCTCTTAAAACTAATCTAAATTTTTCGAGGATAATGTATTTTATCGTACAAGGTTTAAGTAAGTACAATAGTAGAAATTTCATATCATTTTAAGAGCGCATATCATTTTCCCTCACTCTAGTTGGATTGTTTAGATGTATGTTACTTTATGAGTCTAGATGAGTCACTAGCGTGAACATTCATCTTGTGGCTCATTATCATGTCAGAATAACCCTTATTAGGGCCTTACAGACTTCTCTCTTAGTACCTCTACCTTCTCTTCGTTGTATGGGGACATTAAGAACTTCTCTCCCAACATCTGATGATAGCGCTTTCTACGGTGGTCGCATCGTCTTCTCCTCTACTGTAAGGGAAACGTTCGTCTTAAGAACAACGGATTATCCGCTTTCTCCACTACTTTTTCTGATTAAGCCTCAATCTCACCTTATTTTGGGAGAGGGAAGTTACCATAATAACCATCTTGTGCCCATAATCCGCTATCAACAAACAACTTGGAAACGAAAAGCCTCTTGTAGCTTCTTTCGAAATTGTGAGCCCTCCTTAACTCAAGGTAAAACTAAGCTGTGTACATTGGTATACTCTCGTAATCGAACTCAAGCACTGTAAATAAGTAAAAGTATACATAAAATATCCTTTAATTACACTTTTGGTTGCCATATTCGACTACAAAATATTCTCTCGTTACTTGATCCCTCGAAAGTGCCAGGAACATAAACAAATTTTTCTTGCCAAGTTTCATTGCAATTTAAAACATTGGTCAATACTCGCGCATATGAATCCACTTGAAAAAAGAATTAAAAAATATTGGTCATTCTAAAAAGACGGTTGTCACTAGTGACAAGAAAATCATTAACATTAAAATAACAAAAAATATCCTACCACAATATAATGTTAGCCATCACCATTCTTCATGCATTCTGTGGCACATAGTAAATCACACCTATTATCTAGATTATGCGTAAATAATGTGACCTCATCACATTTCCTATCGAGTGACGTATCCTCCGAATTGGGAAATTGCACAACCATTTCTTTCGGAATACACCAATGCAAGAGCTTATGAGTTTGTATTGACTCCTTAATATAATCATAGAAATAATCCTGTACCACCATAGTTGTGCTTCATTCGAAAGCAGCATCCACAAAGACCAGCACATCAGGATCTAAGTTTACCCTTATGGGATGACCTTTATATTTTGAGTGAACTTCTTCCTATAACACAGATTCATCAGTTGGATATCAATGTCCGACTCATTCCCAGAATTGTACACATAGACGGACGCAAAAATGACCGTTGAGAAACGTTTTGTTTCTCATTTTAACTATGAGTAATAAAAAGATAAATCTAAGAGCTTTTGTGAGAAAAGTGTAAGCTTGAAGGTAGTAAAAATCGTTCTACTTAAACAATATGGATCTGACAAACAAGGACACAATCTACAAATATAGGAAATATAAAGAACATATAACAATATATTTTATTTCATACAAAAGTTTATGTCTTTGTAGAACAATGGCTCATGTACAACGACCTCAATTTAATAAGACTAATAGACCATCACTTGTTTATATGAAAGCCTTACTATCTTTTAGTCCACATGTCAACTTGACTCTACAACTTTACACATTCACTCTAAAGTTGCACTATGATTTTTATACTCTACTGTACATATCAAACATATCACTCAGTTTCATTTTACTTTCAATTTGATACAATTACTCTCATCAGTTTGTATCTATCACCTAGTCCCATGATTTATATTTGATTCTCTTAATCATTTTCTTATACTTTAAGAAGGATCATGATGACTAATTCAAGTCTCAATAAATTACAATCTGATTCATATACTATCTAATCACTTCTTTCTTCTTCGACAAGGACTACATAGAGTACTATATCATACCAACATATAACATAATGTTTTTTGACAAAGCACTTTTTGAAGCCAAATAAACAAATAAAAAAACTCCAAGATAATGGGGTTTTAACGTATGCTGAAACATGGTTAATAAAAGTTAATCTAGATACGTCTCTTCGTTTACCGTAACTAAAGTGAAAACTTGGCCTACCCATGTATTTAAAGACTCTCGGGAGTCCGACCAAACAAGGCTGCTATATTTATTGGTATTCTTTAAGAACGGTCATTTTACATTAGCCAAGTGAAAGATTAAATATATTCAATAAGTTCGAGGAAATGTCAATCAAAAGTAATCAAGAACATTGAACTTCACTGGAATAATTCTTCCTCAATTATTTCATAAAGAATATGAAGGCTCCTGATAAGGGGAGGTTTTACACGCATTGTTGATGCTTTCTCAGCAGCAACCTACCAGACTGTCGATGCCACATTAGCATCTATGCCAACATTTTTTTTTGATGTTTTCGATCTTGTGGCCCTCTGGCCTATGGACCCTGGCTGATAGCTCCCTTGACGATGGTCATCTTGTCAATCATATGACTCGGTTGCAACCATAGTTTTTAACGGCGCGCGGCGCTCCGTGGCGATGAGTGGATCCAAAGATGCGGCGACGCGGCGAGGGTCGCGGCGCCCGCCTTTCAGTTCATTGAAATATTATTTAAATGATAATTAATATAACAATAATAATAATTTAAAAAAATAAAATTCAATAAAATCTCAAAATTCAAATATTTAAATAATCAAAATACAACTAAACTTCAAAAAATTATTAATCGTCATCAACTAAGTTATCTTCTTCTACTTGAATATTATCTCCAAGTCCTCCAATATCTTGTTCATATAAGTCCCACATAGGAGTGGTATCCTCGTCCTCTTCCTCATCAATAACCATTCTATTTCTAGGACGAGTCACTGTAGGGTTGGGAAAACGAGATCTAAGATTATGGTCTGATTCATCCGGTTCATCTTCTCCAACATCGACTCCTACCAAGTGAGCATCCATATCATCATTTACAGCACTCGTATCAGAAGAACCATCATTGTTATCTGGTAAACCAGTCAACCACTCATTGGCATCATCAATGTCACTCAAAAGAATTGGATCAACATGACCATGTGACTGATATCGTCGCTTTAAAGCTCTATTGTATTTGATATACACCAAATCATTTTAACGATGTTGAGCAAGTTTGTTCCTTTCCTTGTACTTTGTTTCATCATTTGAAAAAGCGGTTGCAATAGCCTCTTTTTCTTTGTCCATAGCTTCATATATGTAACCCATTTCCGGTTTCACCTCCCCATCTACCATACACAACACTGCCAGTAGTGGACCACCAATTTTAAGAATCTCATTGGTAGTTCTCCAAAACCATTCACTAAGCAATTTAGGAATTTTTTTCCCGACTTCTTCTTTTGAAAATTTACTTTCAAGCCATTCATCTGAATTAAAAAGTCTCGTTAGGCGCCTTTGTTCCTCGTGAAACCTCTTTAATGTCAAGAACCCAGTAGCAAAACGAGTTTTGGCAGGTCGCACCATCTCTTTGTTGTTGGTGAATTTTCTCATCAAACTTAAGACTCGTGTTCAGCTGTAGATGTAGCCATTCACCCTAATTACCCTTTCAATTGTCTTCTTAAATTTTGGAATCTTAAATATATCTTCGAACATCAAATCAAGACAATGTGCCGCACAAGGTGTCCAATAAAGATGTGTATACTTAGCCTCAAGTAGCTTTCCTAAAAAAATAACAACTAAAAATAAAAAAACTTGATAATAATTTACAATATTAAATAAACAGTATAAACATACCTACAAGGATATTTTCTGAGGCGTTATCAGTTACTACTTGAACAATATTTTCAGCACCAATATGATCAATATATTTGCTAATCAATTCAAACATCTTTATTCCTGTTTTTGAATATGACGAGGCATCAACACTATCCAAGAAAACACTTCCTTTAGGAGTGTTCATTAAGAAATTGACAAGCTCTCTACCATTCCTGTCAGTCCACCCATCACACATCAATGTGCAACCATTTTTCTTAGCTTCGTCTATGTTTTCCTCAAGAAGTTTTTGTGTGTGATCCTTTTCCTTTTTCAGACAAGTTACTCGCACTTCATGCATAGTAGGAGCCTTCATACCAGGACCATACTGTCCAATTGCTTCAACCAGTTTTTGCAGAGACTCGTAGTTCACAGCATTAAAAGCAATTCCAGCGTCATACATCCATCTAGCAAACATCTGAACGGCATGATCCCTTAATTCCTTCTTGTATTTATCAGCTTCCACTTGATCTTGACCAGTTTTTCTTTTTTCCCCAAAGCTTCTCTTCTGTAAAATAAATCTAACGGACCCTTAACACCGGGAGCACTACGTGAAAGTACTCCTGGTTCATCTTCTTCCATATCCACTAAAATATCAAAATCATCTACTAACTCTTTTGCCTTAATTTCATCTATTTTTTTTTGTTTCAACTCTCTCAATCTTTCTTTGACGTGATCAGGACATTAAGAGCAAGCAACGAAATTCTTAAAACCACCAATTAAATGTTGTTTTAGACGAGTTACCCCACCATTGTACACTTTATCACAAAAATTGCATCTAACACAATCCCTATTTTTCCCATCTGGACGTGTACCATAATCCCAACCAATATCTCTTATTTTAGAACTTCCAGATGTTGTGTTATTAGAACCAGATGCCATTTGTGTGAAAAAGATTAATAATATTTCGAAGGAGGAAAAAACTCTATAGAGTATGGATGAACTAACCTTTGAAATTCAGTAATAGAGAAAAAATATCATTGAACTTCTTAAATTTTTTAAATAAACCATGGAACTAAATAGACTATATATAGAGAAAATAATATTTAAATAAAATATATCAATAATCTACAAAATTATATACATTAAATAAATTAGATACTAAAGAATAATTTATATTTTTTTTTTCTAAACCCATCTTTGAATAACATAATCTTTTTGAATAAATATTATTCGTTTAGGATATATGTGGATGTAAATATATAAAATTACATAAAAATATCTTTCCTAACAATGCTTTTCCTAAACTATTCTATTGGTATTTAATTGAAAATATATGTTTAAAATATAAATTTTTGTTTTATATAATAAAACGTTGAATATAAAAAAATAAATATATGCGAACGAATCATCTATATTTAAAATATTAAAACTATGGATATAAAATAAATATTATTAGTACACAATCTCATTAATTCACGTTCTGTGAGAGTGATATTACCGACTTAATTAATTTAGAAAACAAACAATCTACACGAGTCACAGACATGGTGTATTTGCTTTTAACAAAGTCGTAATTAATGACTCTGACAAACCGAAAAAAAACAGTGGATAATAACATAGTACAAGACAATGAACACGACTCTAACAGACGCAGTACACACTCAATTAATACTTTAATCTTAAAGTAAATGTCACATCATCTTTACATAAATGAAAAAAAAGGAAGGAAATTGCTAAGTCGAAAAGGCGACGCCTTTTCTCGCCTCACTTCAGGTCGCCTCCTTTCCATGGCGTCGCTGTGGCGGTCGCCTTACTGTTCGGAACGACTCGCCTCGGCATGAGGCGCTGCATCCTCGCCTAGCAGCGCCTCACGCCGCGGCGGCGCCTTTCACAACTATGGTTGCAACTATAAGTCAATTACAATGACATTATTGACATCGATATTTACAGTTTTACTACTTTAAATACATCCAATAAATGAATGAGGTTGTAACAATCTTCCATAATTATGATGCTAATCAATATCGTACGATAAATCATATTCTTTATATTTTCCTCTATATAAGGGAGTGAAATTTATCAATAACAACATCTTACAGCCTGTCTATCACTTAATTTATTTTGCAGTTATCAAATTAGCTGACTTCACCTGGGCACACAACTATTATTCTTTATGGACACCTATTGTCGATAAAAATCCAAGTGTATTTGACTAAGAAGACCTGATATTCATAAAAGAAATGGTTTTTACTATTATAAGATTGTGTCATTCAACCTCAAGAACACATGATCCATGAAAAACCTGTAGAATAAGATCTTTCATTACCAAATTGGCCAAAATATGTAGGTTTACATCGATGAGGTTGTGTCAAATTGACAAAAACATTAACACCCAAAATATATTAACTTTAACATAACATTTATAACAATCTCAAAGTATATCTTTGAACTTATTTGTACTTACCAACTTCAAACTTTGCAAGATATGACATATGATAAGATATACAAGAATAAACCCCTTAGAAAGAAGATAACATCACTTAATTATATTGTGTTCAAATCTTTGTACAAGTTCGTTCTGTTTTTAAAATTATTTCGAGACTCACATAAATTTTAGTGGACCAAAAAGTATGAGGCCTCCTCCCAGCAACTAAAGTTTTACATATCATCAACTAAGTACTATAAAACACAACTCATTGAAATAGAGAACCTACACCTTGTCATCTATAATCATACCGTCAACATCACAATGGTTGTTAAGGATAACGATATGCAAGAGCAATAGATTATGCCAGCAAAATTTAGGAAGCAATACAAAATCATTAGACCAAACTAGTTAGTCTTTAAACTGTAATATATTCTAGAAAAATATTATATTATTGTTAAGATCATCACATAATAATCTCCACAAGATCTCTAATATAACATATTTTTCATAAATGATGACATCCACTAATAGATATAAACTTTTCTTTTTTATATTGACATGGATTCGAAGCCACGAATAAGGAAGTTATGTACAAAGTATAATACTTAGCAGATAAACCGACCTCTCATGAAGGACAATAAAACTAGATCTTATGTATAATTCCTAACTTGTAATCAAACAAATTCTCGATGAGTATGATACAAACAATAAGAGAATATTCAAATATAAAAAGTGATAATAAAATTGCAATATAAAATTAGTGCATTCACTTACACATGTATATATTGGGAGAATAAAAATAAAATATCACATCTGCTCTTGCATCCCATATAATGACGTGAAAAATATCTCAATGAAACTTTACAAAGAATATTGTATCGATCATAATGTAACCCTCAATGAAAAATTTGATTAAAATATTTAAGCATCCTTAACTATTTACACATTCAAGTAATATAAAAACTTAATCAAACAACATGATTGATAAGATTTTACCAAATGGGGAAATAACAATGATAAGTCGTGCGATATTTCATTCTCAACAAAATCTGACGTTTAATTTTTAACGTTCTTGTTCGTTGCATAACCATTGTTGAGGTAGACATTATCATAAAAGAAATAAATCAAAAAGTGTTTGGTTTACACAGATACTTAAAATTTAGTACAAAATATCAAACTATGGGCTACTACAGAAAATGATAATATAATATTCTTACCGACTCATACGTCGATGTGACAATTGTCAGTATTTCAGCAACCTTATGAAAATACCATCATAAATGACCATTTTTCTAGTGATAATTTACTCCTATCATTGAAAAGTCCTATTATAAGACCCCTAAACACAATGTATGGAGGTGCAATGTTCATCTTAATGGTCAACTACTTTACTAATTGATCGAGGAACAAGTAAAAAAAATAATCGACAAACAAAACTATTTTACCAAATGATAAATTATGTGTAGTTTGAAATACCATACCATAACTAAATTCCAAAAAAAAAGCTAGCTGCATAGTGCCGTAACTTTGGTATCAACCAATAATTCTCATTATTTTTTCACCCTTAAAGAAAAATCAAGTTTAGATCTCTTAAAAATTAAAAGAAAACTGATTAAAATATACAAAACATAGCATTCTTCGACGACCATAAAAACCACCATTGATAAAATATTATGGTTTTACATATGTAATGAAAGTCTTCATCTCTATCGAGATTAGTCATTCGTTACCACACATCAACTACTATAATTTTGCAACAAATGGCATTAGCAAAACTTTCAAAATCGAATTTATAAGGAAACAATAAAAGTCACCAAAATTTATACCATGATTATAATAACATCATTGTCATGCAATTCATCAATGGCCAGTGAAATTCCATGAAGATATCTTATTTTGTTGGCATGTTTTAACACACTTTGATCCTAGAAAAAATAAAGGTTACCACAACTTTGATGGCTCTAAACAAAAATAAATTCTAATCGAAAGATAATTTTTTTTATGGGCAAAGTTGTTTACCTAATGAGATAAAATATGTTATTTAATATAAGTGAAAGATTTTTTTAATTTTTGATTAAATAAATTTATCAAAATTGATCTGGAGACGACTCTGGATCATCGGAAAAAACTAGAATTAGAGGGACAAATTAAGTAGGAGAATATGCGGTTATCCAAGCCAAAATGATAAAAAAAACACTTAGGATCGTTGCGACAAAAAGTTGAGCTTGCTGCGACAATATTGGTAAAAAACCTAATATTAAACTATAAGTCATAACCTAAATTTTATAGGTCTTTACGACGACAAAAGTGGAAAGTGGAGTTCATCACATCAACATGAGAATTGTCGTGAAACTATTGTAAAATTGTTTGGGCAATATGAACCTTGTTACTGTAGAAAAATGTAACAGTTGAATAACGTTATATAATAATTGGTTTGTCGGATCCTCTATTTATTGTCACACAAGAGTAATATGTTTTGTATTAAAATATATTTTCCATCATATCATATGTCAGAATTTTATTTATGTTATTAAAATATATTTTTGATCATACACACCTTTTTATGAGGTGGTGATTAAGTCTTTGACTAATTTATAGAATTAAGATGTACAATTATACAAGTTAGAATTCATGGTAAAGCTGAGAAACAAATATCCTTTTAAAATTGGTCAATGAAATTTTTATTTACATTTTGCTATACCAAACTCAATAATATTTAGTATATTTTGAAAAAAAATTAAAATATATAAACAATAAAAAAATAAAACAGATTATTTACAAAACAAATATTCAATACATGTTTTTAAACTCATTTTTAGATAATTTTTAGTTGATCTACAAATCAATACTATTACAACGCCTCTGTAAATTTGTTTAAACTGTTAAAATTCGTTCTATATGTTTAAATTTCTGATTAATGTCTTCACTATAACGATTTGTCTTTTTATAAATTTTTTATTTAAAATATCGGATGAAAATTTCTCGGCTATGACTATTTATTTTTTATAATTTTATAATTTTTAAAATATCTAATGAGCATCATTGAACTACCACAAATATAATTAATTTAATAATTAAAATTTAAGAAAATCTAAAACTAAATTTATTAAAATAGTAATATAAAACACTCGCCTAACATTGAAACAAAATTATTATTACTTTTTACAAACAATACTTCTATTTAGGGGTGGCAAATGGTTTGAACCGCGAATCATCGGAGCCGTTTAAATCAGAACCACGGTTTGCGGTCCTGGCGGGTTGCAGTCCTGACAGTTTGCGGTCCTGACAGTTTGTGGTCCTGTCAGTTTGCTCCTTATGCGGTCTTGACGGGTTGCGGTCCTGCCAGTTTGCAGTCCTAATGGGCCAGTTTCGCAGTTAAACCGCCAGTTGAAACCACCAGACAAACCATTTAAAAACCGTTTATCAATTCAAACCACGAGCCAAACCATTTAAGAACCGTTTATCAGAATATTTTATAATGTTATTTAAAATTAATTTGTAAGATTTACTTGAATCTAATTTCAATAATTGAGATATGTACCGTATACACGAGTTAATTATGCTATTTCATGTATTTTAATTTAAATATGTTATCATTTTAATAGAAATTTATGATCAATCAATTACATTCTAAAAAAATAATTGTAATTTGATTTTGATACGTTTGATTATATATTTATATTTATGTATTTAAGATATTTTATTTAATATTATGTAGATATTAAATAAAATATATACATCTACTTGTTTTCGATTACAACTTTCAATAATTGTAAAAATATAAAAATAAAAATTTGATTGTCTTAAACAAGATATCGTAAACAATATAATTGTAAAATGATTTGTATATTGTTTGAACATACTAGATATTTAAGATGTTATATTTAATATTATGTACATATTAAATAATATATACCTATTAGAGATATAATTGTATTCTAATTTTAAATTATTAGGTGATTCTTTAGATTCTTTCAAGCTTGAAGTGTTTATGGTTAGATGAATTATATAGTTTATTGTATTTTTGAACTATTCAATATTAGAAGTTTAAATTTAAAATTTTTAGAATTTTATAATTATATGCATAAACTTAAATTACTTGTAAATAAAAAAATAAAAATTGAAAGTGATTTAAATAACATTTAATAAAAAAAAGAAACAAAACAAACACTTCTTGAAACATAGTTGTTAAAAAAAAATTCTATAAAAATTTCTAAAAACAAAATTCTAAAATTAAAAAAAAAAATCAAAAGTCCGGACCATCCGGAGATCTGTCCGGAAATTATTTTTTTTCGTTTTTCTTAATTTTTTTTTGGGTCTCCTCTATAAATAGAGGAGACCCCAAATCCAAACTCATAAATTCATATACTCCTCTCTATGTCTCTCTAAATCTCTCTACTTGTTCTAAATATTCTAGAAAACTAAAATTTCTTATTTTACATATTGTAGTCCTACTTTCGGAATTGTTTGATTTTTTTTTCGCAAATTGTTTCTATTTGATAAAAACACTTAAATAACGTTGGGATAACATTATAATAGCTCAATTAAGAGCTTCGTATAATTTATCAAGTTATTTAATTTTTATAGTAATTTAAATTAGTTCTTTTAATTGTAATTTTATTAGTTGTTGTTAGTTGTTATTGCTTGTTATTAGTTGTATTAGTTGGTATTAGTCTAAATTTAGTTTTTATTATTTGCGATATTAATTAGTTTCGATTAGTATTTTATTGCATATTTAAAAAAACGTTGTTTTAAGTTTTAAAATGCCTATAAATCGTAGACTTACTAATACTCACCAATCCGCTAATTTTCACTTGTAATGAATGATGTTTGTGCTAACCAAAACAAATTAATACTGACCAAAATGTAATAATAATTTTATAATCATTATTAAAATTACAATAATAAAATTCAAAATTTAATATTAAAATTATAACGATATAACTTGTAATCTTTTACCATGATAAAATATGATTTTGGTTTAAAAAATAATAAATAACATTTGTAATATTTAAAACAAAATCACAATAATAATATTCAAAATGTAATATTAAAATTATAACAATATAACTTAAAAATAATAAATAACACTTGTAATATTTAAAACCAAATCACAATAATAAAATTCAAAATGTAATATTAAAATTATAACAATATAACTTAAAAATAATAAATAAAACTTGTAATATTTAAAACCAAATCACAATAATAAAATTCAAATTGTAATATTAAAATTATAACAATATAACTTAAAAATAATAAATAACACTTGTAATATTTAAAACTTAATCACAATAATAAAATTCAAAATTTCATATTAAAATTATAACAATATAACTTAAAAAATAGTAAATAACACTTGTAATATTTAAAGCCAAATCACAATAATAAAATTCAAAATGTAATATTAAAATTATAACAATATAACTTGTAATATTTTTGCATGATAAAATATGATTTTGGTTTAAAAAATAATATATAACACTTGTAATATTCAAAACCAAATCACAATAATAAAATTCAAAATGTAATATTAAAATTATAACCATAGAATTTGTAATATTTTAACATGATAAGATATAGTTTTGGTTTGTAATATTAAAATCAACACTACTAATATTAGATCTAAAAACATAAAAATAATATTCAAAATGTGATAATAACAGACTATATAATAATTACAACAATTAAAATATTAATAACCAAAACAAATTAATATTAACCAAAATGTAATAATAATTCTATAATAATATGCAATATCTCAATATTTTTTAAATATAACATTTTGGTTATAAAATAAATAAAACATTTATAATATTTACCAATAAACTACAGTTTTTCACAAATAAACCGTGGTTTCGCAGTCCTGCCAGTTTGCAGTCCTGACGGGTTGCGGTCCTGGCGGGTTATGGTCCTGTCAGTTTACTTCTTATGCGGTCCTGACGGTCCTAATGGTTTGCGGTCCTGCCAGTTTGCAATTCTAATGGGTCAGTTTCGCAGTTAAATCGCCAGTTCATAAACAGATTGTCAGCTTTGAATCGCGGTTTCAGAACCATTTGCCACCCCTACCTCTATTATAAGCATTATTGCAATAGAGAAACAAATTGGATTTCGTCTTCAATTTCAGTACCATAAGTCTTTCTCAAAGACCGAGAATCCAAAGATTTCTGAAACACAAATTAACTATCTTGGTGAAACGTCATTTCCCTCCTGTTTTATAATAGAACATAACTAGAGGTGTCAAACGGGTTGAACCAACACCAACCCGCACCGTTTAAGTCAGAACCACGGGTTGCAGTCTTGCCAGGTTGCGGTCATGCCGGGTTGCGGTCCTGGCGGGTTGCGGTCCTGCCAGGTTGCGGTCCTGGCGGGTTGCGGTCCTGCGGTCCTGACGGTCTGGCGGTCCTGCCAGGTTGCAGTCCTAATGGGCCAGTTTCACAGTTAAACCGCCAGTTCAAACCACCAGACGAACCATTTAAGAGCCGTTTACCAGTTCAAACCATCAGCCAAACCATTTAACCATTTAAGAACCGTTTATCAGAATATATTATAATGTTATTTAAAATTAATTTGTAAGTGTTAATTGAATCTAATTTCAATAATTGAGTTAATTATTCTATTTCATGTATTTTAATTTAAATATGTTATCATTTTAATCGAAATTTTATAATCATCAATTACATTTAAAATAATAATTGTAATTTTATTTTGATACGTTTTCTTTTCTATTTATATTTATGTATTTAAGATATTTTATTTAATATAAATTTAAAGTTTTAAAAATTGTATAAATTTGGATTATGTTCCAATTGCATAAACACATGTAATTTGGTTGTGAAATAAATTCAAAAATACCAAATGTGTTTCAATTAACTATATGTAATTTGGTTCCTAAAAAGAAATTATATTAGCATAATTAAATATAATTAATTAAATATATTTATTTAGGACATTAACATCATCAACAATATAAACTATCTATTATGTTCCAAATTAACTTGTTAATAATATAAAATTTCTTTCAATAAACTAGAAAAAAAGGAAGGTTTATCATATAAAATTTCTTTCATTAATCTAGAGAATTTAATTTGTATAAAAATAATTATTGTTTACAAAATTAATTTACTTGTAATAATTTTTTCAATCAGTTGTTAATATACTATCTACTAAATCTATATTTTATTTGATCAATTTTTATTGATAAAAAGAATATAAATACTATGTTATTTTATTTTAGGTATTTTTAGGCTCTTAATTTGGAGTGATATTATTTTTTATATAATACAATAGTCATTCATGTGCTTACATTTTAAAAAAATTAATTTTTTTTTAAAAAAAATCAGTCACGGATGACGTCAGCAGTGACGTCACCGTGCGGACCATCCGCTCAGACGTGCGGATGGTCCGCACGATTCAAAAGGTAACGGCTAGTAGCCGTTACCTTTTTGAAACTGGGGCATCCGGACCATCCGGACGCAGGTCCGGATCGTCCGATTTGCCTGTCCGGGCGAAACCGTCCGGATGCCCCGGACCATGTGCCCAGACCATCCGGACGCCCATCCGGATGGTCCGGACGAAAAAAAAAAATCGGTTTTTTCAAAAAAAAATATGGGTCTCCCCTATAAATAGAGGAGACTCCAACTCCAACCTCACACACTCTCTAAATCTACTATAAACTCTTTAAATCTCTCAATTTGTTCTAGATTTTGTTATTAAGCTTAACTTTTGTATTTTACATATCGTACTTCTGTTTTCGAAATAGTTAGATTTTTTTTTCGAAAAAAAATTATTATTAGTTTGTATTAGTTATTATTTGTGCTTATTTCCTATTTCCAATGCCGTCTTGTGGCTTCAACAACAGGTTAGGACAAGCAACTCCGAAAACTGATTTTTTGGAATTTTCTTCTTTTATGATGTCTCCTCCACCCGAGAGGGATCCGATCACACGACGCATCAAATGTGCCACTGAACCTACGAATATGAGTAAGACTCTCAAACAAAATTTTAGTTTGAAATTTTCTGATAAGGAGAGGCGAAACTTCAAACTTGTTAGTACTACACGTACGACTGTTAGTAAGACCGCCAAACCAAATTTTAGTTCTAAAATGGTCGACAAGGTGACACGAAGTGTCAAACACCCAACTATAACCAAGACTAAGAGTAAGACCGTTGTTCCTAAACAAAGTCTTAGTACGAAGACGAAGATGGTCGATTTGATTGTTGCTGCGTTAAGTAAGGTTAATCGTGAGACTCGAGGACAAGTTTTGGGAGATCCATTACAAATTGCAGCTACTGTTGAGAAAGTTTTGCGACTTAAAAAAGTGGTTAGCGACAAGAGACTAAAAAATGTATTTTAGCAATTGCAATATTAAATATTTTAATATAACTTGTAATATTTTAGCATTTGTAATATTAAATATTTTAATATGACTTGTAATATTTTAGCATTTGTAATATTAAATATTTTAATATAACTTGTAATATTTTAGCATGATAAAATATGATTTTGGTTTTAAAAATAATAAATAACACTTGTTATATTTAAAACCAAATCACAATAATAAAATTCAAAATGTAATATTAAAATTACAACAATATAATTTAAAAATAATAAATAACACTTGTTATATTTAAAACCAAATCACAATAATAAAATTCAAATTGTAATATTAAAATTACAACAATATAACTTAAAAATAATAAATAACACTTGTAATATTTAAAACCAAATCACAATAATAAAATTCAAAATGTAATATTAAAATTATAACAATATAACTTAAAAATAATAAATAACACTTGTAATATTTAAAAACAAATCATAGTAATAAAATTCAAAATGTAATATTAAAATTATAACCATAAATTTTGTAATATTTTAACATGATAAGATATAGTTTTGGTTTGTAATATTAAAATCAACACTACTAATATTAAATCTAAAAACATAATAATAATATTGAAAATGTGATAATAACATAAGTAATATTTAAAATTTTGGACTATATAATAATTACAACACTTAAAATATTAATAACCAACACTTAAAATATTTTAATCGCAATATTTTTTAAATATAACATTTTGGTTATAAAATAAATAAAATCAGCATAATATTTACCAATAAACCGCCGGTTTTTTACAAATAAACTGTGGTTTCGCAGTCCTGTCGGGTTGCAGTCCTGCCGGGTTGCAGTCCTGCAAGGTTGCGGTCCTGGCGGGTTGCTCCTTATGCGGTCCTGGCGGGTTGCAGTCCTGGCGGGTTGCGGTCCTGGCGGGTTGCAGTTCTGCAAGGTTGCAGTCCTAATGGGCCAGTTTCGCAGGTAAACCACCAGTTCTTAAGCAGGTTGTCAGCTTTGAACCGTGGTTCCTGAACCATTAGACACCTCTAAACATAACACATGTTTAATATATAAGTTTCCATTTCTCTTGAACACATCTGTTAACTTCAAGTCAAAATAGCTTCGATACTTTTGCTTCGGTGACAGTAAGATACCCGAGAACCTTATTGGGCTCAAAAACTTTATAGGCAAAAAATTCGGAAGATTTACCAAATCCAATCTGTAGTGAGAGAAAGAAACAAAGAGCTTAGAGTGTGATGTGCTTGCAATCACAAACAACACCGACTCCCTTTAAAACCCAGGTATGTTTCCTTAATTTCTGTTTGTTTCCCAAAAAACTTCAATTTTTCCTACGAAAATTTAGTAACCAACTTGGGATTGTATATAAAGTTCACATGTCTGCTTAAATGGGGTGTAAGGTTTTTAAATGTATGAAAGTTGTAATAAATTTGATAATTTTATTGAATGATTAAACGTATGATAAATTATTAAAAAAAATTACCAATTGAAATATTGTTGAGGATAATGGAGAGTGTTCGTAGAGAAGTTGGGTGTTGGTGGATCATAATCATATAATGCTCTAAAGAGACTTGATCAAATTTGGTCCAAATCGTGCTTTCAAACAAAAGATACAACTGAAACCTAATGCTTAATTTTAGACAGAAAATACTATTTTTATACTTATTGTAACCTTTTTACTGAAACAGAAGAAACTCAACAAGTATTTTATGTGTTTCTTGGATACTTAGCGATCATTCAAAACAGGTTGAGAAATCAATGAGCACATTTGACGTGGTAGTTTGTGGTGGCATTTTTGGGAGTATTTCTTGCCACTGCCATAAGCGTCAAAGGTTAAAAATCTATGTTGGAAAGAGAAATGAATTAAAAAAGGTATCTTTATTATATCAAGTTGATATGAACTAAAGTATGTTGTGAATGAGTCGACTAATGGTTTGATAGTGTACTGTGTTTGGTAGTACAGTTTTGTGTTGTGACAATATCTTTGTTAGTCTTGTGGTATGAGCCCATTAGGCCCATTATCTAGTAAGTTCTCTTTATTCTTTATAAATAGACTACAAGGACTACACAAAATACAATCTGAAATTTGTAACCTTATCTATTGTAGTGAAACACTTTTTCTCTGGCAGCGCCCGTGGACGTAGACATTTGTCGTACCATTTTAAATCCTGTGTTTTTTTCTTTTCTGGCATTTATCCAGTGTTCTGTTTTATTTGTGTTCTGTGCTTGAGTCATTTGTGATAAATTTCATAGTGATTTATAACGAAATTGGTATCAGAGCCATGTTGTGAAATTAGGATTTGCAATTAGGGTTTCACAATGGTGTCTACAGCAACCAAATACAAGATTGAGAAATCTGATGGGGGATCCAGCTTTACATTGTGGAAGATTAAACTAAAATATTCCTTGGTATTGCAAGGCCTGTGAAAGGCTATGGAGAATAAGTTACCAGAAGAGATGAAAGAAGAGCAGAAGAAACATTTCAAGAAAGGTCTTTGTGCTGGATTTTAGTGAGTGTGAAAGACAATATTCTTCGCGAGATTAGTAGCGAGGAGACTGTTACATGCACATGGAAGAAGCTAGGAGATCTTTACTCAGAGAAATTAGTAGTAAAGCGAGTATACTTGAAGAAGCACTTATACGATTTCAGATTGCAAGAAGGTATGTCCATAATGGAGCACTTCGATAATTTTAAATCAATTATAATGGACTTGGAGAACATAGATATCAACATTGACGATAAGGATATAGCTTGGTTTTTCTTCAGTTTTTTACCATCTCCATATGAAAACTTCGTAGATACCACAATATATGGTAAGGATAAGTTATCGCTAGCAGATGTCAAAGGGGCGCTAAAATCAAAGGAGTTGAGACAGTTGCAACCAGAAAATCAGGCTGAAGAGGAAGCTCTTATGACTAGGTGAAGATCTAGAAGCAATACGAGTTCTTTATGAAGGAATAATTGAATGTCCAAATCAAAGGTAAAGAACTCAAACTGTTATGAATGCGATGAGCAGGATCATTATAGGAGAGATTGTCCGAAACTGAATGGTAAGAAGAATAATCAAAAGGAAAATGCTGCAAACATTGTTGAAGGTGTGAACGATTCCAACGATAGTAAAAGGAGTGGTAGAGGAGATGTATTGTATGTGAGTTCAGACTGTGGGAACAACTTTTGGGTACTCGGTAATGGCGCTACATATCACATGTGTCAGTTCTAGCAGTGGTTCGATACTTACACGCCAATGTAGGGAACTGTCTATTTAGGGAACAGTCATTTGTTGATTGTTGGTTGTATCAGTAACGTCATAATCAAAATGTTTGACGGGGTTGTTAGAATTTTGACGTGATTTCATGTTTCTGGTTTGAAGAGAAACATGACTTCTATTGGGGCATACTAGACTCTCGGGGTTACAAGTACCGTGCAAAAGACGATGTAATCAAAGTTACAAAAAGCTCAAGTGCATGAAAGGCAGTTTGCAGAAGGGTGTTTACATTCTCCAGAGGAATGTTGTTATGGGCGATGCTGTAGTAGCATCATCAATGAGTAATAATCAAAGTAGGCATGAGCAGTTGTAGCATTGGTGTTCTGGTCACATGAATGATAAAGGATTAACTGTTTTGGGAGATAAAGATTTTTTGAAAAGGTATAAAACAGAATCTTTGGAATTTTGTGAGCAGTGCTTGGTAAACAAACTAGAGTTAAATTCACCAAATCTTCTATAAGAAAGACTAAAAAGATAGTGAACTATATTCACTCAGATATTTGGGGCCCAAACAGAATTCCATCAAAGAACGGAGCCAGATACTACATGAATTCTTCAAGAATAATGTGGGTTTACTTTCTGAAAACGAAAGATGAGGCATATTCAGCCTTTTTCAATGAAAGACGATTATTGAGAAGCAAACATGAAGAAAAATCAAATGTCTTAGGACAGATAATGGGTTAGAATATTGCAGTCGTGAGTTTAACAAGTTCTGTGAAGCTGAGAGAATAGTGCGACATCACACTTATTCTCAAACACCACAATAGAACAGGGTCGCAGAAAGAATGAACATAACACTTTGTGACAAGGCACGAATCATGCTCTCGCGTTCTGGTATGTGAAAGGATTTTGGGGTTGAAGCTATCAATACAGCGTGTTACTTGGTGAATAGGTCTCCATAAACGACTATTGATTGTAAAACTCCTTTTGAGATTTGGTGTGGATCATCGACTGATTACGAACAGTTGATGGTGTTTGATCACATGTGTATGGTCACGTGAGAGATGGTAAGCTTGAGCCGAGGGAAAAAAGGGTGCATATTTCTATGATATGCTACTGGAGTGAATGGATATAGGTTATGGTGTAACTCTCAAAAGTATTCAGGTTTTCTCATTAGTAGGGACATGACTTTAAACGAGTTTTCTTCGACAATCAGAAAGAAGTAGGAGAAATGGTCTAATTAAGATCAGTTGTGAGTAAAACGGTGGAGCTTGAATTAGAATCATTTCCTATCAGGTCCAATAACTAGAGTGGTTCTGAGATAGATCCATAATCACGAGGTGAAGTGTCAGCATCAGATGATAGTGACGATGATGAGCCTGGACCATAACAACAACATTATATCATAGCATTGGCCAGAGAATGAAGATATATTAGACTTTCAAAAAAGTATGCGAATCTAGTTGCAGAAGAAGTTGAGATGCAGAAATCTAGTAGCTACGGCGAAGCTATAGCGAGTTCAGAGGCAGATCGATGGATTGGTTCTATAAGGAAATAGATTGGATCTCTTCATAAGAGTTAAACATGTAAGCATGTTGACTTTCCTAAAGGACATAAGGTAGTAGGCAGTAAATGAGTGTTCAATAAAAAGGAAGTTAATCTAGGGGTTGAGGCATCTCGATTCAAGGCAAGACTGGTGGCTAAGGTTTTTACTCAAAATGAAGGAATCAACTTCAATGAAGTGTTTTCTTCAGTGATGAATCATAGTTCGACTCGAGTTTTGTTAGCCATGGTAGTTTTGTAAGATTTAGAGTTTGACCAGTTATATGTGAAGACTGCGTTTCTACATGGTAAATTGGAGGAGCAAATTTATATGAGACAACCAGAGGGATTTATCAAACCTAATATGAAGGACAAGGTTTGGTTTCTAAAAATGTTATTGTATGGTTGAAAACAGTCACTTAGGCAATCGTACAAACATTTTGCTACATTCATAGTGTCAAAAGGGTTCACGAGGAGTCCATATGATAGTTGTGTGTATTATTAAAAGATGTCAGATGATTCTTATGTTTACTTGTTGTATGTGGATGATATGCTTATTGATACCTGTAGTATGTTACACATTGTGCAGATAAAGAAGGAGCTTAGTGCCGAGTTTGAGATGAAGGAACAAAAGTGTAGGATCATTACACTTGTCTCGACGAAGCTATATTGAGAAAGTGCTATAACGATTCAACATGTTTGATGCTAAGACAATTAGCATCCCCTTTGCTACTCATTTCAAGTTGTCTGCAGCAGGAGCAGCCAAAAACGGTGCTGGGTTAAACCAAATGTCGAAGGTTCCGTATTCAAGTGCAGTTGGTAGTATCCTGTATGTTATGGTATGCACACGTCCTAAAAACACAGGATGGTACAGTAGCTGGGAGTGCGATCAGTTGGAAAACATAGCTGCAATCTACTATAGCTTTGTCTACACCAAAGGCAGAGTATATGTCGATAACAGAAGCAGTTAAAGAGGCAATATGGTTGCAAGGTTTGGTGTCAGATTTGGGCTTGGATATGACTACCACAATGTTTTGTGACAGTCAAAGCGTCATAAACCTTACAGGGAACCAGATGTACCACGAGGGTACAAAGCACATATATGTCAGGTATATTTTTGTTCATGATATAATATCAAAGCGAATTGTTGATATGAAGAAAGTGTCTACACATGATAATCCAACAGATATAAAGACCAAGGCAGTATCACTTTGAAAGTTTAGGGAGTGCCTAATTTGGATTGATGTTCGCAGTATAGAGTGAAGGCCTTATGGGCATTGGGTGAGTCAGAAGAAGAGAGGTTTCTTTGTTGATAGTGAAGAAATGATATTCGCCTCAAGGGGAAGATTGGTTGTGAATGAGTCGAATAATGCCTTGACAATATACTGTGTTCGGCAGTATAGTTTTGTGTTATAACATTATCATTGTTAGTTTTATGGTATTAGCCCATTAGGCTCATTATCTAGTAAGTTCTATTTTTTCCCTATAAATAAACTATTATGACTACACAAAAACTGAACTTGAAATCTATAACTCTTTTCTATCATAGTGAAATAATATTCTCTGGCGGCATCTGAGGATGTAGACAATTGTCGAACCACGTTAAATCCTGTGTTCTTTTCTATTTTGTCATTTAGCCTTTTGTGATAAATTGAATTGTGATTTATAACAAAGTAGTTTGAGTTATTAGGAGATTTTAATTTTGTTTTACTAATTAATGTTGATAAGAGGGAACAAGAATCGAATATCTCAATGAAAGAGGTTTTAAGCTTCTATAAGTTTGTCTTCTAGTTGAAGATGATATCAAAGAAGCCATCAGGATAAAGTTTAATCCTGAAAGCCGTTGAATGTACTTGTATTGTGTTGTCCAAGGTTATAGTGTTTTGTTATATAGACTAAGTTTCCCTTTTATTATAGGAGGACTAAGTTTCCTATCATTTGATGATCGATATCACAAATATATAGTTTCAAAAACTTTTATATTTATCTTTTATTCTTGAAATTTCAAATCATTGTGCAAAATAGATGCGAGCTTGAAAATAGATTTTGTGAGTCATTTTATTTTTAATTTCTTTTATAATCATTCGTGCTAGAGATTCAACTTAAAAAATACATTTTTTCTATTACTTGCAGTATTTCTTAGGTTGTATGTTTTTTTAGGCCGATCAAACTTGTAGAAATTAGATAAAAATGGTTTCTTTTCCTTGGTTGAAAGAGTAAAAACGAGAATTTCATATGAAATAGTTGGATTAAATTCTATGAGGTAAAAGGAGAATCAGAATTCTTATATTTGAATAAAAAAGTAAGAAACTCATCAACCTACATGGTCGGTCCTAATTTACAATTTAATAGTTAGGTTACAAACAACCTTCAAAATTCTAATAATTGGCATATCAAACTTTACTTCAATATTTTAGCTACAATACAGGAAATACTATAAAAGATAATACCGGCAAATATTTGAGATGTTAAAACAAACTTATTCACGGAAATACAATCGAAAATATGCCTAAAGAACGCATGCTTTCAAAATGTTATATTTTTTCCCACTATATTTTTAAGGAAAATGTTAATAGGTGGTTTTGGTCACAAATTAATGAAGCATTAACTCACTTCTTTTTTAACAGGGAATGAGTTTTCAAATGCTATGTAATTAATAGTTTAAACCTCGACAAAAATAATCTTATATTTATATTAAGTAACTCTTTTATTTATTTTTATCATTGTTATAATTTACTATAATTTTAAATTTTTATTTTTAAATCTATTTTTGATTAATTAGACACATAATTTTAAATTGTTTATATTAAAATATATAATTAGTTTTATTTTGGTAGAATGATTTTGTTAATTTTCAATTTATAATTATTTTAATATAAAACTATATTTTATAAAAGTATGTTAAACATATTATGTTTTAATCAAATTGGAAAATATAAAAAACAAAATTATCAAAAATCATTTCAACAAAATACAACTAAAAGTATATCATTTATTATAATACGGTAAATAATCTTATATTATGTTATCAAAATTCTAAAATAAATTAATAATGTTAAAATTAAAAATTAAAAATTTCGAATTACATTTATATTAATAATAAAGAATATTTCATACTTTCTTAATATTTGTCCTATAATTCTTATTTAATTTCGTTTTATTATCTTTATGAACTTTAACTTCTTTTGTTTATTTAAGGTTAATATATTTTACGAATAGTGTTTAATACCGTGAAAAAATAATGTTTATTTAGTATAAAATGAAATATTAGATACAAAATATGTATAATAAATTGATCTTAAAAAAACAAGCAAAATGATTAATAGTTTTTATATAATTAATATGTATCAATAAAAAAATAGTGTAAATATGAAGGTTAGTTTCGTCATTAGCAAAACCATTTATTTCATTAACAAAATTTGAAACGACTCACACACGTGTAAAAAAAAAGCAAGTTAATGCTTCGTTAATAAATGTCGAAAAACATCGGCTAATATTACAATTTTTTTGATTTATAATATATGATAACTTCTAAAGCAGAAACGGGAGCTCATAATAATTTGTCACACTAACTTTAAAATTGGATAGCTGTAGGGGTATAGAGAAGAAAAACACTATAAGACTCATCTTTTGGGTTTTTTTTCTTTTGAATTGGTCCATGAGGCCTACTTGATTTATTAAAACATAAGTCTTTACACCCTAAAATCAATTCAATAGAGAATTTACACCAAAACAAACATTACCCCAAATCAATTCTCTATAAAAAAATCCTAGAACCAATCGCCCAAAATCTCTAACCTATTCCCAAACTGATACACTCCAATCTTCACAGAAGCATCTTCAAGCTTAACAAAGAACCCACTGAAACCACCAAATCCCAACAAACGAAAACCCAATCGAAAGAAAACCTCAGCAGATGGCACGACGAAGAAGAACACATCAGGAACTAGGTAAGCTTTCACTGCACATGCATCTCACTCAAGAGTTGGGGATAGTCCTTAAGTGGCTTACCCCCAACTCTTCGAGGAAAACAATTGCATTTAGGGTAGGAGGCACCTTATTGCGATCAAAATCCATTTGAACCGGAACTTTAGAGGCAGAATGAGCAAGCCAATCTGCTGCCTCATTCTACTCTCTGAAGATGTTAGTAATTTTCATGCTAGGAAAGAGAATTTTGTAGCATAATTCAATAGATGACCTTAAGTACGAGGGAGACTTTTTAGTGAGAATCATCTCATAGACTATTCGAGAATTCGTCTCGATATCGATCTTAAGGAACCCCTTCGAACGACACAATAAAATCCCGTCCAAGAGAGCCCTCATTTCTGCAATTAAAGGACTACCTTTTCCATAGCTTCTGCAGAAACCAAATACCACTTTACCCTCACTGTCTCTGAGCAACCCACCACCATAGAATTATCCAGAATCAATGCACGACCCATTCATATTCATCTTGAACCTTCCCAACTTAGGACAAACCCAACTCAGAGACACTGGAATATAATTCTTGTCCAAAAATCTCACACAACCCAAAGACGGACCCATATTGCTATCACAACCCCAATGCTTCCTCTTAAGCAGTTTAGCACTGTCTAAGGTAGATAATATATAGATTACCTTACTGATAAGCTCATCAGCCTTTATGTTTTTGTTTTCTATTTTTAACTTGTTTTTAGCAAACCAAATTACCCATACAACGATAGAAGGAAGGATATTCAGAATATGGATTTCCTTAGACGATGAGCAATACAACGTTCTGAAGATATGAGATATTGTCATATTTTTGGAGATATAGATTTTAAAATGACCAATAAAAAGGCCCAAACGTTCCACGCTTTCTGACATTCAACAAAATCATGCCTCACACTTTCAGAATTATCATAATGTTGACATTTCGAGACTAACTGAATTTTCCTGTTTTACAGAATCGAATCAGTTCGCACTCAATTTTTCAAAATTCTCCAAAAAAGAAATGAGTATTTACGCGAAGTGACCTTGTTCCAAACTTTGTAAAAAAGGTACGAATATTTCCCTCTGTTGCATACTTGAGACCAGGTAGATTTAGTTTCAAACATACAGCTTCCACTAGTAGTCTATAGCGCAGTGTCATTTCTAGATAAATCCAGAGAAACTTTGAGAATGTCCTAGATTTGTGATGAATCCAGAACATTCTCAAGCTTATCAACCATCCAACCATTACTATCCCAATAGTCCTTAACCAGAGTGCCCATATATTGTTGTCTATCATCTTCATTAGTAAAACTCAAAAAAACCTGATTATTACACCATCTATCAAGCTTCAGATCCAAATTTCCTTCCTTGGCCTTCCAAGAAATTAGTTTATCAGCCCTATCCTTAACATCCCATAACCTTCTCCAAACATGAGAGCACTTAGCTTGCAGAGGACCTGTGAGAGGGTGATAGTTCCTAAAGTATATTTATTTCATGACCCTAGCCCAGAGAGAACTTTGGCACCTTAATTGAAACCAAATTTTGTGAGAAAAGACCTCCACCATATCATCAGTTCTCCTCACATTGAGACCACCCTTTTCAAATGGTTTATATACCTTGGACCAATTGCACCAACTAATAACAGCCTTATCAGATTTAGAACCCCATAAAAATTTGCTGTAAAGTTTCTCCAGCCTACTGATAACAGTAATAGGAATTTTTGAATGCTGAGTGGTGAACATAGGATAGGAGATAATGACAAACTGAATTAGAATTAATCTCTCACCAAACGATAACGTAGTATGATCACATTCCCTCATCTTATTTCTTGTTTTGGAAATCAGATTATCAAAATTACTAACAAGATTTTTATTGTTGATAACAGAACCCAAGTACCTGAATAGAGGATGACAATGTTTGTAATCCAATAGCCTTTCCAAGCTCCTAATATTCTGAGAAGAGGTATTTCTTGCCACAATTACTTTAGACTTTCTTTTATTTATAATTTGACTTGAGATCTCCTCATAATGACTAATAACATCTATTACCTTTTCGACAGACGTATTGGACCCATTGCAACAGATGAGCATATCATCTGCGAAGCTTAAACAAGGTACCACAACACCACCCTTATTCTTAAATCTCACAGCATGATCCTGGGTAGTTAAGTTATTCAAACTCCTTAAGAGATATTCCTGAGCTAGAATAGACAGGGTTGGAGACAGTGGATCTCCCTGTCTAAGCCCTTTGTTAGACCTGAAGTATCCCTTTAGAGCCCCTTTTAGGAGGATTGAGAAGTGGCAGTTCTCAATGTTCCTTTTAATAATCCTCATAAACTCCACACTAAACCCAAAGAACTTCATCACACTTAAGAGAAAAGTGTGATCAAGCCTATCAAAAGCCTTATCCATATCAATCTGCAACATAATATTCACTCCTTTAACCTTTGAAGACAGATCACCACAAAATTCCTGAGCCAACATAATGTTTTCATGAATACATCTTCCTTTTGTAAAATCCCCTTGCATATGAGAAATAATCTTATGGAGAATATCAAATAATCTTCTATTAATGATCTTAGATAGAATTCTGTTAAAATAGGTTGTCAAACTGATGGGCCTAAAGTCTTTCCACTCTTTAAGATATTCTTTTTTAGGAATTAGACATAGAATAGTTGAGTAGATAGAAATTGGAAAATCACCATTCCTGAAAAATTCCCTCAAAGTATCACAAAGGTCATCTTTAATGATAGATGTTAGTCCTTTTCTCACGCAAGGATACGCGGTCAAATAGTAGCAAGTAATAAGTAAAAAAGATCGTCCCCACGAAGACCAGGTGTATATGACAAGAATTTGCTTATGCAACAACGTATGATTATTAGACTAATGCTTGAACGAGTAATAAAGTATGAATATAACTAAGAAAATTAACTAACGAGATTAACTAACGAGTTTACTTATGCGAGAGAAAACATGAAACCCTAACTTTATTGTTTATTTTACTCAGGGTATTAATATACTTAATCAATATGTATGATAACAACGATTACTAATTAGATAACACGAAATCAGTATACGCCACCTTTCAGTATACGTAAACCAAACCACTTGAACAACCACAAAAGAGATAGCAGTTAAGAAGACACCGCTTGCGTGACAATCCTATATGTCTATACGAATTGAGGTACAATTGGTTTTAAGCGCAAGTTATCTGTTTCGATTACATAGGATAATATGATATGGTTAGTGACATATTACGAATCATGAACAATCACAATACAAATCATTCAAAAACCCATGCTAGCATGGTAAGTTCTAAACCCTTAAATCCACTTTCGCATTCATTAAAGATTAACAAACTAGATGTTCGCGACGCATCTAACGATAAGCAAAACCATACTAGGTAACCAATAAACGTATCTCACAAATCAATCAAGCAATCAAACCATAAATATTATTCAAACAAATCCATTAGAGTTCCATAACAACAATTAGTTCATAATCGAACGAATCATCATCATGGGCTCAAAAGTTAACACAGCTCTAAGACGAATGTAATTAGATGAATAAGTGTTTAGAGAATGTCAAAGTGAACAATAACTACCGAGTATCGCCTGACAGAAACAATCTGTAAATTACCGATCGAAAAACAACGAAAAAAAGTAGCCGTCACCAGTCTCGAGCAATATATAAACAACCGATCGAAAACACCATATCCGTTACCTCAACTGTCGATCAAATGCGGCAGTAGCTATCACATGTTTCCTCTCTCGATCTTGATGGCGGCGTTTTACTCTCTCTCGCTCCGTCAGTAGTTTAAAAACCCAAAAAAGGTAGTCAATTCCTTTTTTTTCTTCTTTTCTCGTTCTATATTAGTTCTACAAGATCGAAAAGGTAGCCGATTCTCTTTTGTCTTCTATATTCTGTCGAATACAAAAGTCAGTCGATAATTGTGTCTTTGCTTATTCTTTTTCTCTCACCTTAATTGCCTCTCTTTCGTCTGTGTTCTCTAAAGAAACCCAATAGTCGTCTTTTTATAGCCGATTGCATGTTACTAATCGAAAACCCTGAAATAGCCTATTCTCTTTCTTTTCTACTAGGATTTTTATCTTCTGTTCCAAAAAACCCAAAAAAAAGCCATAAAAATTAGGTCTTGAGTGAGGAAAGTTGCTGCTTGTTCGTCTGATAAATTGCGTGAACAGATTTCCCTTTTGGATCTATCTGCTCCTGGCCCACAACATTTATATTCACCTTGGTATACGGTCCTTTGTTTGTTTTGATCTCCCCAGTCAGTCCAGCCTTGAGAAATAATGGCACTAGAAATATAACTAAAGGCAAAAACAACCCTTAAGAAACCAGCCCATGTAAGCTTCCAGCATTGCATATATCTCGACTGTTCTTTCATTGGATGTATTCTTTGCAATAAACGTTTGCAATCCCGAACTAGTTTCAACCCAGCTATTGCCTGCAACTACTAAAATATGACCATCATGACTAACAACCGTGCATTGTATCTGGTTGCCCCAGTGCATATTTTCATATGGAGAGAGGAGTCTATCTTGATCATAGCTGATAAATCTCAAGCTCCGGTCAGGGAACCCCAAGAACTGTATTTGTTATATGTTATCGTTATAGGCAAACAGTTCGCGCTTGCTATAAGAACCTTATCGTGAAAAGCAATGATCTAAGTATTGGAAGACGGACATTTACGTATTTTGTGATTACACAAAGAAAGTTGCATCTTCATTGCTGCAATTATACCGTGTTGGGAATATTGTTTAGAGATTTCCGGATAAACTCTAAAGTTTTGTTTTAAAAATTTCAGATTGAAATTATTTTGGTCGTTCTCCAAAATTTTCAACCGGATAAAATCAGAGTGTATTCTTTCAACAAAGAGAATTAATATTTTTATTCTGATTTCTTTTTTCATAGAAGCATACTAATTTATTCAACCAAAATAATCCAACTGTAAAACAGTTTGATGTCCAAAACAGTTAAAATTTCAAATGATAAAACCGACCAAAAATTCAAATTCAAATTTCTTTGAATTTTCATAATAGCTTTATCATTCAAATAAATTTAACCGCAGCCAAGCTCCACCTCTTGGACCCACTAATCATAATATATTCTAACAAGCGTGTACTCCACACTCTCCAACTTGTTCGATAATATATCACGACTACATTGGTCGACTAGTCAATCCAATTACACTAAAATATCCAACAATCATCCCCAATTTTAGTGCAATTCATGATTAACTAAATCAAACTCACAACAAATAACAAATTTATGCATAAATGAAATATCGTGACGATTGAATTTCATATTAATATATTACACATTTCAAATATTCGAATATCAAGGTACCACTAAGGATTGAACCCTTACTATCCATAATGAATACTCGAAGATACTATACACATAAATTTACATTCTCAAATGTTCACACTTGACACTATCTTTTAATAGCCTTGTGTCCTTATCCTTCTTAAGCACATCAAAGCCAAGTCCTAGCTTCTTGAAGCGGCTAAACTTCATGCTTAAATATGTAGATCTTTTACTGTTGCACATCCATATGCAATTTTTCAAAAGAACTATTAAGAAGATAAACTTCAACCTCCACAACTTTCATGTTTGAAGACATACTTTGGGATTATACTACTAATGTGTTCCAATCTCTAGATGTTAAGCTTTCCACATTGAATTTAGCACCTAATGTCATATTCGATGGGAATTGGGTATCTCAACATGAGAAATTTTTTATGGACTTTAATCCCATCCATATAGCCAATTTGTACACAAGATCTCTACTTAACCCTTTGGTTAAATGATCGGTTAAATTATATTGAGTTCTCACAAACTCTACTGAAATAAGATCATGCGTGATGTGCTCACGAATCATACTGTGTCTAATACCTAAGTGTCTAGACCTGCCTTTGTAAACTTGTCTATAGACATTCGCCAAGGCAGCTTCACTATCACATCTGATAGATATAGGTGATATCGGTTTGGGACACAACAAAATTTTATACATTAAATTTCTTAGCCACTAAGCTTCTTTACTCGCTGCTCCTAATGCTAAAAACTCTGATTCCATTGTTGAATCGGTAATATAATTTTGTTTCTTAGATGCCCAATAGATAACAAGTCCTCCAAGTAGAAATACACATCCATTTGTGAAGGAGTGGACTTCCATATTCGAAATATAACTCGCATCCCAATATACTACTAAGCTTTCCAAAAACAAATCCAATATCTGACCTAGTGCTAGTCATGACATACATATACCAAGAAGCTTCTTGACTTCCTCCAAATCTTTCATCTCAAAACTAGATGATAAGTATGTCTTAATTTCATCAATTTGATTTGGTCAATGCCAAAAATCAACATCTCATCCACGTATAAACAATGCATGGAGAAAATTCTATAACCGTTATTTATTTTTCTTTTGATATCCAAATAAATATCATCCAACACTTAATTGCATGAAAAAATCCAGCAATTAAAGTAACACTTTTATGCAAAACCACAAATTGTAGGGTTTTTTTTTACAACTGCGTGACAATCCCATATTTAGCCTTATAGACGATGATACCATAGTTCTGATGCTTTAATACTTGTTGATGTGAAGAAAGTGTCTACACACGATAATCCAGCAGATATAATGACTGAGGCAGTATCAGTTCGAAAGTTTAGGGAGTGCCTAAACTGGATCGGTGTTCGCAGTATAGAGTGAATGCCTTAAGGGCATTTGGTGAGTCAGAAGAAGAGAAGTTTCTTTGTTGATAGTGAAGAAAGGATATTCGCCTCAAGAGGAAGATTTGTTGTGAATGAGTTGAATAGTGCCTTGACAGTGTACAGTGTCCGGCAGTACAGTTTTGTGTCTGTAATTGTGATATTGTGCCTTGACAGTGTACTGTGTCCGGCAGTACAAATAAGTGTTGTGACAGGATCGTTGTCAATCTTGTGGTATGAGCCAATTAGGACCATTGTCTAGTAAGTCTATTAATTTCCTACAAATAGATTACTAGGATTATACAAGACACAGTCTGAAATCTGTAACCTTTTCTATCATAGAGAAATTCTTTTCTCTAGGGGCACCCGTGGACGTAGACAATTGTCGAACCACGTTAAATCCTGTGTTCATTCAAGTTTGTCCTTCGTATATGTTTTGTGCTTGAGCCATTTTGATAATTGCATAATAATTTAATAACACATTACCTATGTCTAATGCCATAAATAAATGTCTATATATAGAAACATTATATATGTTATATCAGCATCTTGAAAAAAAACATTTATATATCAACATCTTGAAAGATACAAATATTCTTTTCAACTAAATTCATCTCTATACTCTGAATTGATTGTTTATGCAAATTCCTGCTCGTTGTCGCATGTTTCTACTATGCATGCTTAGTTTCTTTCTTATATTTTTATCAATTTTGACACTGGGGGCGGATAAAATTTATATAATTTCAAGTTAAGACAATTTTGAATTTTTATAAATTATTCTTTTGCGTATTTTTTTCTAGTTATGTAATTTGTAAAGTCTTGAAATATAAGCGACTTATTTTAAAAATAATAGTATAAAGCAGTTTAATTTGAAAAATATATTATAATAATAACTATGGTAACTTCTTTTTGTAATATAAACTAATTACAGTACTATTTAGATAAAATTATATATCTTCTAAATCCTTATATATGAAGATATTATTAATAGTAATTTTTTAAAATTAAAACATGTTCTTTAGAATAATATTGTATTAACGTAATATTAAACAAAATGTTAATATCGAATTGAACAAAATGTCAACACTGAGAAAATGATACAAAAATAAACAAGAATGATCTTCTTAAAGCTTTTTTTGGAACTCGAAGAAGATCTTCTGATCTTTGAAAAATTATCTTAAACTGTGCTAACTGTTTTTTGGTAGTGTCCTTTCTTCTCGTTCATCAATCTCTCTTTCTTGGCTGCTCTTTCATCGTTCATTAATGGAGATCAATAATACTGAAGCTTCTGAGGTGGAAGAATTTCCGGTTTTTCAAGGTAAAAATACAACTCTGTCACCTGTAAAGAGGAGAGGACCCAAACAAGTCATATGCTGAAATCGTAACCAATTAAAAGAAACAAATTGATGCTGCTGTTAAAGTGGAAAGAGTTATAGAAAACCATGATCATATTTCGTTCGAGCCCCCTTAAGTTGTCAAAGACCAATTAATCTAGGCGTCTGAAACTACTCTAATAGGTAAATTCTCCAATGGATTACCTAAAAAATGATTCTATATTAGTTCTTAGACTCATTTAAGTTCGGAGGGGAATATAATGTCGTTGTTTGGGACTTAAGACACACTCTTATTGAATTTGATCTCAAAGAAGATGTGTGCAACTTATTGTCAAGAAGCTTTTGGACTGGAAACTCATCGATGAGATTACTTAGATGGTCAACATCATTCAACATGAAATATGAAAGTCCAATTTCTCTACTTTGGGCTAGAATTGAAAGGGTTCCTGAATATATGTACAACTACACAATAATAAAAACAGATATTGCTAACAAAAGGATTCCTTACAAGATTGTTGTTCCAGACAAAACCATAGCTCACAGTAATGCTTGTTTTGCCGTGATTGAAATGGATGTATCTATGAAAATTCATCAAAGAATATGCGTCGGATTCGGGAGTAATCAAGGATGTTGGCTATCTATTAGTTATAAGAGCTTGCCAAAATACTGCAGCACATGTTACCATATTGGTCATAACCATGAAATGTGTAAGAAAAAAGTTAAGGTGCAGTTTGGAAAAGGAATGACAGAAAACAACAGAGAAGTTTCACTAGACATACAGAAAATCAAGAACACAGAATTAAAATTTATTAACCAAAGATTAACTCTATAGTTATTAACCCTATGCAAAGAAGAAACAAGATCAACATGACTGAAGTCAATCTTAACGCACGTGAAGATCTTCCAATAAGCAATAACTTCCAAATTGATTTGACTGCAGATGACAATATCAAGTTCTAGGAAGCTAAAATCCATGTAGAATAAGAAATAATATATGCTATGGTTTAAGAGATGCTTCAAGATAACAAGGATGATTAAATTTACGACATTCAAGATCGGTTCAATGAGATAAACCATCCTAAAGCTAAATCATTAGTGATTCTCCCAAAAAACAACAGTGGATCAGTATTGTCTAATAATCCGCCTCGACATACCTCTCCAAATCTCAACAAATCTGGTACCGTTCCAATAACTCATCCTGCCTCTCCTCAGGAAATCAAAGCGATCGGGAAGATCCTGAGCATAATTTAAAAAAAATTAAAAATACCAAAATGATTAAACACAACTAAGGTCATACACTTCAAAAGGTCAGCCAGGTGTCACTAGCACCTCTAAATGGCTATATCAATCACATATTCTCAAGATGGTTCAATCTTAAAAAAAGAATTGATCTCCAACAGTGAATGAAGATCGAAAAGGATGGCCAAAAGCTAAGCTGCAGCTTCAAATAAAATGATATGGCGATAATGTTAGGAGATATTGAAAGTACTTGAGTTATGATGCTGCTGTAACGTGAGAATCATTTGAGCTATTGCTAGCTATTTTGGTGTAAATATATTAAATACCTAATGGTTTGCATAAAAACAAATTTGAAGAGTTAGCGATAATTGTGAGACAATCCTGTGAATTATTGATGAAGTCCAAGGAAATGTCTTATATCCTGTTTGAAAAAAAAAATCATCGTACGTGGATATATTCTCTTCCTGTGAAAAAATTCTCTTGAAGTGATCACCTACGACTTGCTCTGATTCTTTGCTGGATTCTGATGGTCCTTCTGAGAGAGCCCGGTTTCTGGAGTTCGCAGTGTTGTTGGGGTCTTGGGTTGAAGCTATTATGATTCGAAGTCGATCCACTATCATTGAAGAAACTCTTAATAATCTCTGCCATCGCCTACTGGTGCTTCCATTAAACAGCCATCCTGCCTCTCTCAGTTTAATGATTCTGAAAGCTTAATCTTCAAACCTGGATTATCTCAACGCTTTTGAAGAAATTAAAAAGCTCAATCATTGTACCTTGATCAATCCATCTCCTGGGAAGATCTTCCCTTGTCTAGTCATCTACTGCTTGCTTAGATTCAGGGCTGGATTCCTCCTCGTTCTTACGTAAGCCCTGCTATCAGTAGTTTGGGGCTACAATATGAAGGTTTCGATTTAGGGCTACGATAAGAGCAATTTCTGACCCTGCATATATATGTTCGGCACTTATTACTACACCATCTAAGTTGGTGAATTTAGAGTGTAACCCATCATATGTCCAATACAATGCTTACTCTCGACCATTGTAATGAAGTTTCTGGTTTTGAGATCCTTGCCCTATAGGAGGACATCATTGCGGGGCTTGCAAAGTTGCAAGTTCAGTGGCTGTGTGTTGTGATGTGTGAAAAGTTGCGAGTACAGATCACCAACCCTTGCTGCTACAACATAACACTGAGACTGAAGTTGATTAAGGTTGGTATCATCAGAGCGCTTTTGTGAAGCTTCGCATTGAGCTGGCTCCCTGACCTCTTTGTGTAGCATAATCAACAGTATATACATTCCTGTTGAAGCATATCCCAATAATTTCCTGCTCAAATCGAAGCTTAATTCTGACATTTATGTTAAAGTGGCTTATTCGTCGTCTCAATGATGTTTTGCCCAATTCAAGCCTGGATCATTTGCAGTTTCCCACCAAAATAAATTGACGGCAGCTTCTAAAGCAGACCTAATTTACCGTTTTAGCTAGTTGAGACGACTAGTTAGTTGTTCTTAGTGTTTTGCCTGAATTGAAGAATTTGTAATTAGGTAGTCTTGTAGTGGGCCTTTACCCTTATCGAATTTACATTCTGCGGCAGCCACTTTTAGCCTTTTGCTCCTTTGAAAATAATCTTTTGTATATTCAATCCGGCTAGGATAACATTTTCTCCACAAATTCATCCTCCTATCACCAATATTTATACCTTAATCCAATCTCATAAACCAAAGTAAAAAAATAGGTTTGTGTTTAAAAGTCAACTATATCATACAGAAAACACCCGAACTTGTATTATAATAATAATAAATTGGAAATAAATCCCGACTTATATTTAAATTTACCTATTTAATGGTTTGCAGGTTTATATCTGCATACAATGAAGTACGCGGATGGTACACTTAGCAGTAAGGTTAAGTCTTGTCATTCCATACATTGAAAATATAAAAATCTGCATTGAAGGAAACCGATCAGCCTACCACACTTCCACTACCCTCGATTGCTGTGTAAAAGAAGTTTAATAAGTACTATAAAACTTATTTATGAGATGAATGATGTTGTAAATATAGTTGCTGACAATCGTTGATTCGTGGAATGCTGTCATCCATAAATAGCTAAAATTATCAACACTAAAGTAATGTAGAAAACCCTAATGGACAGAAACAAACTATTACCACCAAGAAAAAGCTATTGATTCGGACAGGGTTTGTAACAACAAATAAAGTTTCAAAACTGGGGTAAGCCTAAAATTAAATCAAAGCTATTATATTGACCATTATATGTAAATTCAATCAGTATAATATCCTTAAATCTTTTCCCCACAACTCATCATCCTAACACATGTTATATCTTAATTCAATTGAATAAGATAAAGTAAACGGCATGAATTAATTTTGATATGCTTCAAATCCAATAAATAAACGGCACAAAAATGCATTCACTGAACAGATTAAGTTAAATCACCCGGTATTTTGAATGTCTTATAAAATTACACAACTAACTTTCATTAAAAACGGTAATATAAGATAAAAAATAAAAATAATAACCCTAATAATAAAATTGTCTAAATATTGGATAGAAAAGCAACATACTATATAGCATATCGTTTTATATATAAAAAAAATTGTAAATTGTCCTAAAAAGTAGCTGAGTTGGTTGAGTATGACATTCTTATGACCAAAAGGTCATGAGTTCGAGTCCCTCTACATACGCTTTCTCAGCTGAGTCTGTCACCTTGTGTGGTTCTCCTTCTGGCGTTGGTTTGCAGGCTATCGCGTCAGACTGAGGGTTTACCCTGTGCGCACTCATTGCACTCTGAGTAGCGGCGGCGGGTTCCCTCCGGAAAAAAAAAATTGTAAATTGTATATATATAAAACTTATTTGATAAGCTAGGTGTATAGGTCCAAGATGGATACTTTGTATTAAATATACATAATTTTGTGATAAGCCACAAGATACGCGTGTTGTGAAATTTATAACGAATCTCGAATGTGATATTTACTATTAATGTTGATAACGCAGCCGGCAACGATGCTTTTATTAATGGCAATTACATGCCTAAAGGCATGTTTGCCACTGGCCTGTGTTTGATTCCTAAGACCAAGAATCCAACTACTTGGAACGAGTACAAACCTATAGGTTTATGTACAATGATGAATAGAATCTTTGCTAAGCTTATAAACTATACGCTGGCCATTCTGTTACCTAAGATCATTTCTAGTTAGCAGGGAGCTTTCGTTCATGGGCGTTGTATTCATGACAACATTCTGGTGGCCAAAGAAATGATCTATGACATTAACAGGAGACCTAAAACTGGCAACATCTTGATCCAACTCGATATGTCGAAAGCATTTGATAAAATGTCCTTTTCTTTTATCTATAAAGTTCTATCCAGTTTTGGTTTCTCTCATGATTTTATTAGTCTTATTAGCAGGTTAACAAGAAATGTCAGCATATCTATTCTATTAAATGGTGGCTCATTTGGATATTTCAGAACTAGAAGAGGTTTGAGACAGGGTGATCCCCTGTCTCTTAGCCTGTTTATCATAAGTCAAGAGATTCTTTTAAGAGGAATGCATAGGCTGTTTGAAAATAACAAAAAGATGATTTACAATACAAGATCTCAGATGTTAATGGCTTGTCTGGATTTTGCAGACAACATTCTTATATTTACAAATAGTTTACATGATTGTATTAACAAATTGAGTGTTTTACTTGACAAATACCAACTTGTTTCAGGACAAATGATAAACAAGCAAAAGACAAAACTAATAACTTCATCTTCTCTCCATCAGAATAGGATAGCCGGCTTGGAGTCTCACACTGGATACAAAACGGAGAACCTGCCCACAAGCTACTTAGGAATCATCCTGAACAACAACAACAAGGCCTGCAATTTCATCAAAATCATCGACAAAATAAATGAAAAGCTAACTGAGTGGGATTCAAAGTACTTATTGTAGAAAATAGTGTTTCGTTTTCCGGATAATCTCTGAAGTCTTGTAAACAATTTCTTATTGAAATATTTTTGGGGTTCTCCAAAAATTTCAATTGGATAAAATCAGAGATATATACTTTGAACAGAGAGGATGAAAAATGATATGATCTTCTTTTCAACAGAACCCATATTTATAATTTCGACCAACCAAAAACAGTTTGGAAGTTAGGGCAGTTAGGGTATCTTAACTGATTTTGTAATAAAACGGCTATAATTTCAAATTTGAATAAAACGGTCAAATTTTGAATTTCGAAATTCTGTTGACTTGCAACAATAGCCGATTTAACCAAAATAAAATTTTTCCAAGCTGACCTGTCAGCTCGACCCCAGCCAGGGGCTCCGCCCCTTGGACCCCGCAAGGGGCTCCGCCCCTTGACCCCGCTAATCGTGATGTAATCTAACAAGCGTGCACTCCGCACTCTACGACTTGTTTGATAATATATCATGATTAAATTGGTCGACTAGTCGATCCAATTACACTAAAATAAATAACACTTATCATTCGGTGGCAGATTAGTGTTAATCACTAATGTTCTTATGACCTATCCTAACTACTGGTTACAAAATAGTATGCTGCCTAAAAGCATCATCAACAAGATAGAGAAAATTGTTAACAAATTTCTCTAAAGATCAAAATTAAATGAGCCTACCATTCATTGGGATAATTGGAAGTCAATCTGTAAGCCCTTTGAAGAGAGTGGTCTAAATATCAGAAGTATAACTGATATTCAATATACCTACTCTTTAAAGGTGTGGTTCACTTTCAGGAAAAATGAAACAATTTGGGCTAAGATGATGCATTGTACTTACTCAAAAAACACTCATCCTTTGTATACAAATTTTAACAGGTCTCGTTCTCACACTTGAAGAAGGATGGTCAACATTAAAAATGAAGCAGAGAATCATATCAGATGGGTCTTAGGAAATGGAGAAATGAATTATTGGAGAGAGAATAAGCATGACCATAAGCCTATCTCAGATTCTCAAACAGAAGCAAATTACCTGGAAGCAAAAGTGAACTCCTTCTGGAAGAATGGATGTTGGGATATTGATTCAATGACTCATTTCCTTTCTCCTAAAAGACTGAGTAAAATTCAGAAGCTTAAAGTTGATCCTTCTAAGCAAGATATAATGCTCTGGAAATGCTCAAATGATACAGCCTTCAACAACTAGAAAACATGGAACGTCATCAGACACAAGTCAAATTACTCAAGGCTTTTCAAAATAATATAAAGCCACATCATTCCCAGGAAGTTTGCATTTCTTCTATGGAAAATTATAATGAACTACATTCCTATAGATTCTGTTCTTCAAAAAAGACACTTACAATTGGTTTCTAAATGTCAGTTTTACAGAAATAGTGAAGACATCACTCATGTGTTTGTCAACTGCACTCAAGCTTGGCAAATTTGGAATCATTACAACATAATTTTCAAGATTCAAATCAAGAGATGCATGATTTTTACTCACATAATTAAAATGTGGCACGATTTTGACAGAAGTAAAGCTCACATCACTCATCTCATGCCTGCGATTATATGCTGGACAATATGGTATAATCATAATAATTATAAGTTTAAAGGAGTTTCTTACAACTTCAACTTTACGATAAACTATATTGATCGAATCATTCTATCTCTAAATACTTCTGTTTTAACGAAAAAGCATTGGACTAACACAAAAAATTCTAGTCTAATTATGGAATGCCCTATTCCTAATCCTAAGCTTATATATAATACCTGGAAACACCCAATTGATGGCCGGATTAAGCTTAACATTGATGCATCCGTCTCGAATGCTGAGGCCAGTGGTGCTGGAATCTTCAGAAATCATTTGGGAGAAGTCTTGCAATGCTTTGGCAAAACTTATGGGAAAATGTCTCCTCTCTTAGCAGAAACTCGGGCACTCCTTGATGGCTTACTTATCTACAAGCAAAACTATTGGCTTCATGTAGACATTGAATCTGATTGTCAGATTTTGGTCAATTTACTTGCTGCCGGCATTACCCCATGGTATCTCAGCCCGATCATTAAGATTTGTCGGACGGCTATTGTTTCTCCAATAGTTATAAAGTACATCTCTCGAGTCCAGAATCAGGCAGCCGATTGGCTAGCCAAATGGACTCTCAGATGCAAGGAGAAACCTTCTTTTAATCCCTTCAACATTCCAACTGAATTGAATGCGATTCTAATCCTAGAAAACTTAGGTTTAGGCTACATATCTTAATCTAGCCAGAAAATTTGCTTCGGTTTCTTTGTTTTGTAGGTTAAGGAGAAGAATTAGAAGAAGATTGAAAAGGAAACAAAACGGGAGATAAAATCTGATGAAGGAGAAGCAAAAGGGGAAAAATCAGAAGAAGTTTGAATAAGGAATAACAAAATGAGAGATGAAATCTGGTAAAAGAGCATGGAGAAGTTGATTCGAATAGGAGAAGTAGATCGGAGAAGAGAAGGCTTCACGCAATTGATTTTGATTCAGAATTTTGATTTTAGGGTTTCAATTAGGTTTGATTTGGTACTTTACCAAATCAAGATGCCCTAATTTTCTTTTTGGTTTTATCATTTTAAAGCCAATTCTCTTGTAAAACTCTCAATTGAGTCCTTTAAATATCAAATGTTATTTTTTATTAAAAAAAATAGTAGAGCTGAAGGATTAGGTACTTTTAAAGATTTCGGAGTTTCTCCTATTCTATATAGTAGATTACTTAAGAAGAAAAAATAGTGGACCAGAGGTGACCAATGCTACCAGAAGGGGGCGACCATGAGCTGGTAGCGACAATACGATCAGGCCATGAAAACGGAGGCCATGAAGACGAAAAAGACAGAATAGAAATTAAGAGAGTTTTGAATTGTAAAATTTTGTATTCAAATTCATTTTACATTTTTACAGTGGACAGAGAGTTCGTGTATATATATATATATATATATATATATATATATATATATATATATATATATATATACACGTGTAATTGAATTTGAAAATATTCTTTTGTTTTACAATTTGTTATCAATTTATTATTGTTTTACATTTTCAATGTGGCTTGTTTGGCAACATGTATAGAAATACAAATGTTAACTCAAGTTGATCTTGTGGCATAGGCTCTAAGGTAAAGAGGTTGATAGTAAATCCCAACTTATAAAAACAACATGTTGAAACTGATGTGTTTAGGGTTCAATGGAACCCTAACAACATCAGTTCTAGCTTCTGCTTCATTTGAGGTATTCTCATAGTTGTCAAGGGTGATACCCTTCACCAAGGCACATCTTTTTACATCCCCTTTCAAACATAGAAAATGAGTCAACAAGTCCGAGTTTGTGAAGAAGGAAGGAAAAACGAGAATGAGATAGTACCTTGGTTGCACAATCAGCGATATCGATTAGAACATCTCTATGAACGATTCTTATCACGATAATTCTTTTTTTTTATGATAATGATCACTACTTGAAGAGGATGATGATACCTCAGACTCAGACATTGAATCTTCACTAAAATTTAAAGAACTAGAACAGTTCATTTTTTTACGTTCTCTTTTGAAACCTTGATGGATTTTTTTAGAACGACCCTTCCAATGTTTTGTCGGACTATGCTGAGCATCAGGGTCTATTATTAGTTCATTCACACCCTCTTGACCATCATATTTTTTAATTTTTGGTTCAACTTTACATAGAAGGTTCACCTCGACTTCTCTTTGGGACCTCAACGACTCAATTTCCCCTCGCAATTGGTCTCGTGCCTCTTTCATGAGTAGAGTAGTCGTTGATTCATACGTGATATCTGCCTAATTTTTATTTGAACATAACTCCCTCATTTTTCACGGAAGAATCTATTTGCATCTCAAGATTCATGCTCTGGATTGTTCTGAAGGCGAATTCTTGAACCATAGGTTTTGGATATCATTATCTGGACACCTCTATCAGGCTTCCACTATGATTGTCAATCTGATATGGTCGATAATTTTTAGAGGGTGTTTATGTAATAAGATGAAAATAAATTAAGTTTTAGGTGGGGAGTAGAGAGATAATTGAGCTACTTAAATAGATGTTTAGAAAGAGAGAGTCACATGTGAAGTAAATCATCTATCCTTTATTAAATACGTTTAATCCAATTCTAAATCATTGCAATCTTAAGCCCATCAATAAAATAAAATAAACTAACTAAATTAGGTTTAAATAAATAAATAAATTGATATTAATATAAGTGAAATCAGTCATGTGTCGGATTTTCCCCTCAAATAATTTTTCCTTCATCAAATATGACAATCCTAAAATTTGATGGTTTCAATTCATTTATAAAAAATGACAAAACCCGAATATAATGAAAGAAAAGACTTGTAGTAAAACCTTCTAAGCAATATGATAATCCTAATATGAAATAATAAATTGAATAACATAAAATAATGATAAGGATATATAGAGACCCAATGGTAAAAATTTACTCGATAACTTAAGTATAGACATAAGTTAATCACAACATATGGAAAATGGAATGGATTCGACAAGACATATATGACCTAAAAGCTATGGTCAAGCATGAGGAAAATAAATAGAAGAATACGAAGGAAAGATAAAGGTGATTTATTAGTAGAATATTTAAGAGCCTTCAAAGGTCTTTTAAGACATGATTGAATGTTAGTTAAATATTCTAGATAGTTATAGGGTAAAATAGTAATGCTTTGTAACTAAAAATTTCTTAGATGAATGCTCCACCTTGACAAAAAAATATAAGTCATTCATCTATAGAATCAAGCCTAAAACTAAAATAGTACTATAAACAAGAGTATTGACCTCATTGTAAAGGTAACTGCAAATTTAAAAACTAAGAGAAGTCTAATAAGAGAGAAAATACTCCTTTTATTCTTGATTTCTTCGGTTATTTACCATTAAAAGTGTTTGTTAAGGATTTCTTATGATAAATGATAATATAAATTGTGTCATATTTCAACTAACTCATCTATCGAAAACATAAAAAATTTAAAACTAAATATAAGACAAACAATTAATTTTAACATTTTAAAAATAATCATTATGGATAAACATATACTTTCTCTTAAAAAAAATTCTAAAAAATTAAAACAAGTGTGACAGAACACAATCTAACAACTAAATATTTTAGCTTCACTAGTAAGAGAGAACATTCTATAAACCTTCCAAATCTTATATTCATATAACAAGAATTTTAATTTTTATACATATAAAAACAAAAAACAAATGTGAGATAGATTTTAATAGAAATGCAACATCAAAATAATAAATACTTGAATTGAATAAAAAAAATTAAAAACGTTGATATGGAAAATTTCGAAAGACTATATATATAAAATAAAATATGATTTACGAGACGTTAAAAATAAATACGAATTGCTAATATTATATCAAGATGATAAAATAAATAAACAAATGTTTTCCTCATGGTCATAGGTCTCTATTTATAACATTTACTATTATAGAATATAGTTACCACATATTAGGAATATTTGATAGTGTCTTATTTTAATCACCTAAATATCGTATCTTTGACAAAGTATTTTGGAGTTTTGATTACTTAAGTGGTTGATGAGCCAATGTCGATTGTCTAGACTATTTATAACTTTATCAGTAACCCCTTTGTCCTTACGCGAGTAACAATAGAGGACTAGTTTTTATGTCGGAAGCATTTGACATTGGCAGAAGCATTTGCTGACTTTTTCCAAAGCATATACTGACTTTTGCTTAAACATCTGTTGGTTTTGGCCGAATATTGTGAAATTGTACTTTGCTACTTATCGAACCTCTATCTTCAGATCCAAAGCTCATACATCATAGATGTTTTGTATAATGAAATGTTTATATCAGCCATCTTTTGCTAGATTCTTAAGAGTGGTAAGACCTATTTATTCTAGTTTACCTCAACCAAATTATTACTAGAGAAGTCTCTAATTTGGTTCGTACTAAACTGTTCATGCTTCCTTAAAAATATATGTTAGATGAAACCTGCATTGAAGATTGAAAGCTCTATTTTACCAAAGCAAAATAGTAAACCTAATATTTAGAATACTCCTAGGATGTTACCTATTCATTATTTACTAACTTACTTTACATTACTACTAGTTTTGAAATGGTCTGATTCTTCATTTGCTATTATATAATCCAAATATTCTTCGATGAAGGATGGAGTAAGGGTATAAGTGATATGAAGCGTTGATACTTATTTCATGGCTTGGGGTAGTTGAGAATATTCTTTGGCCTAACTTCTTATGAAAAAATTAAAGTAGTCTCCCAAGTTCTTGGTGAAGGATGATGAAAGGTCTATACTAATTAATTATCCAATACTTTATTGTTTAGTACTAAGGATTTTGGTATCTTTCCTCGGTTTTGATTTGATTTGAAATAATTTAAGTAGTCCTTTTAATTCTTGAAACTAAGGTTTACATCATCTGTTTTGAAATTATTTGAGTAGTTCCCCGAGTCTTTGGTGAATGTTGTCTAAGGGGATAAGATTTTGCTACAAAATATTTGTATTTATTAGGTGTTTTAATGATAAAGTGAAGTTAGAGGGTTTATATATATTGTGAAAATAAAAGTTTTTGAAAGAAACTTAAACGTGTAACAAAGTTACTTTTTAAAAAAGTTATGCACACCCTATTCACCTTCAACAATCTAGGCCCTTCATACTTCTTTGAATTTTCGTCACTCAACCTGCAAGCTAATATAAGTCATAAACTAAAACAGATCGAGTTGCTTTATTTAATTTATACTTTTATGTATATATAAATGTTCATGTCACTATGTTGCTTTATTTATTCACTTTTTCATTATCTTAATATTATTCTTATATATTCTAGATTTTGTTGAGTCATTTATTTTCGTCTTGCTGTTTACACAATTGTTTCAGTTTTTATCATAAAAGTGAAGATAATGAAAATTCATATAACCAGAATAATCACGACAATGGTTCATTTGGGATTGATTCTTTTAACCAACAAGAACTTTATAAGACTACAAACCAAATTCACCACATGTCTCACATGAAGAACAAAAAAAGGAATCACTGAAAAAACAGTCGAAATTACTTTATGGTGTAGTATAAAACTTCTAGAAAAATTAGAGGTTTTTAATGAATAACAATTTTGTATAAAACGTAAATAAATAGAGTAATTAGCACTCTAAAGTTTTTAAGAGGTTTTTTTTAATGAATAACAATTTTGTAAATATTAAAAAATCTCAAATTACCATTTTACAATGTAGTTTTGGCTATTTTTAGTGGTTCTTCAATATAACGAGGAAGAATAAATTCACTCCATATTATTTCTCTTCTTCCTTCCACTCTTAATGGTATAAGTCTTTCGAAATCATAATACAATACTCGAAGTGATGTTTATAGTCACAAAACTAAACCACATGTAGAAGATGAGGTTTTGAATGAAATACAGATGAGGATAATCGTGTATCATTCCTATTGATATCTTACTGAAGATGTATGTGGAAAACGTTCACCAATTGGACAATTATTTAGGATGCGAATATTAGGTTTCTTATAAATGAGAAAACTGCCTTTGACGTTCGTAAAGGTGAAGTTTTTTTTAAATTATTTTTAATTATCATTGTTTTTTGTTCTCTCTCATTCCCAACTTGTCAAAAACAAATCAAGTGACAAACATATTCCCTAGCCAGCTCGTTCCTAATTCAAAATGCCTCATGTCGAATATAATTTTATCAAGAGGTATATTTGAACATTTCTCGACGAATGATATCCTTATTGTTGTTAAGGTTTCCGTTCGAAAGACCATCCATTTTTTGTACTTCTTGATGGAGGCATTCACCAAGATTTTCACTGACCTTCCTATTTATAAACAATTATGGAAGAATAATTTTTTAATCTTCGACAATAGGGAGACTAAGTATGAAAGACCAGATCTTTCTATCCAACCGAAGGTGGGTTTCTAAATGTAAGTTTATGCCTTCTTAGTAATTCTTTTTTTCTGTAATTTTATCTTTCATGTGTTTGATTGTTATGTTTTAATAAATACGTTTTACATGTACTAGTAAGTTACAAGCTTTAGTTATAAGGACAATGAAATAGCTTTATGTTCTCTATATTCTATGGGTGCCGAACTTGGTTTCTTTCTTCATTGAGTATTAGGTAAGGTTATGGCTTCATCTTGCTTCGACCATAAAATGACCATCCCTATTTGGAGAGATTTTTGGAGCCTTTTTTATTCATTGTGAAGGAAAATTCTTCGTAGCACCTTATCTCATACTTCAGAATTCCTAAATTACACTTTGGAATTCTAGTTATTCTTTATTAACTCCTTACAATGGTTTGGTCAAAGATGTGATTTGACTCTTCTTTCTTTAATTACATCTGGCTGAGTTTCGGGCATGCGCATTACTTGCCACCTATGGGATGGTGTTGCTACCTGCATTTGATATACCATGACATATGATATTTCTTATTTTACGATTTTGGATGTGGTTCTATATGACCATAAGAGTTCATGTAGACACTAAGATCAGGTTCTAGTTGTTCTTTCCAACATTTTTTAAACGGAGTTGGGCAATAAACAACTATAAAAAGTACCCTGACTACCTTTTTGAAGGTGTATTTCCTTAGAAGAGTCTCACCTCCAAACTCCCCAATCATATTTCTAGTATTCTATGTGAATCTCAATATAGTCCTGTTTGATCAGAGTATAACCAAAGGTTTTTTTTTCATGTTTTTGTATGTTTGCTGAGCTACTTGTATTAGTTAGAATCCTTTAAATTTCAGTTCCCTCAATTTCCGTCTGAATCACTTTCGTATCCTTATGTGGCCCATCAATATCTTTAAAATCATCACTATCGAATACAATGAATCGCATTGGATCCTGATAAAAATAAGCAGACATGTTTCCTTATAATTAGGTTGCCAAACTTAATATATGGATTTTTCGAGAGCAACCTAAGCCCCCCCCCCCCCTCCCTTTTGCGCCCCAAAGATGGTTAATGATTCAAAAAATTAACACAAACTTTTAACCCTTCTTTTCTTCTCGAACTCATTAATTATTAATTATACAAACTCGGTGAGGATCAAGGTCTAGATATTGAATCTACGTCGATTTTATTATATGGCATGGTAATAACCATATTGTTTTCTTGTTCGGGTGGAGTTTCTATCGCTTCCCTTCGAGCAACAGTTTGACCAACAACTGGTGCTTCTAATCTATTCCCCGACTCTGCTTTGACAAATATAGCCAATTTTCCATTTTCAATTACAGTTTGGATTTCTTGCTTTAGAGAAATACAATCCTTCATATCATCGACCACGTGATTGGGATAACTGCAAAACCAAGTATTTTGATGTTCCCTTAAAGTTTGAAAGAGGATAGTCTTCTAAACTAAAAAAAAATATTCGTTTTATCAAAAAGTGTGGCAACACTTTCTGTCAACTCTACAAAATGATCAAGTTGGACCCATTGATCCCCCTTGGTTCTATATTTTTGGCCTTGTAGATGCTAGCTCACCCTAGGTCGAGAGATCTTGATTGAAGTCATTCAGACATGAACAAACGATTTTTTGTGTTTGATGTAAAAAGCCTAAGGTATTATTATTCTAGTTTCTACAAAGCACTTGGTGTGATCCTTTAAGCTCTCCATAAGCAAATGATGACACTGAATTATTTTGTCTTAATTTCTTGATATATTTTTTATTTCCTACAAATTGCCTTCAGAAAACCATCAAAGCATGATTGGCCTATGCAGAAGCCGATTATACCACTTCAAAAAACACTATACTTGATGGTTTGGGAAAAGTCCCAGTACAACAACTTTTCATCCTTGTCGAAATTCATCATGAATTTATTGAATTGAAAGGTTGTTGACATGATCCTTACTTTCATCGAACATTTCCATTTTTTAAATTTAAAACCGTTTAGGAAGATGGTAGAGAAAATCGCTATGAAAAGAGGTGACTACCTCGAATTATGTCCTTCACTAAATTACTGACCCTTATTGATCGTTGCAAACATACCTGTTTCAAACTAGATAAAAAAACTGATCACTCATTTGATGGTCAACGGTGCGGTTTCCCGAACCCCCTTACATTTCTTTAAATCTTTGTTTTTTATCTATTTTTTTATATTTTTGTTTATCTGAAGATATTTGTTGTTTACTTGACCTGTGATGTCGATTGGAACATATCTTCGAATAATGCTTATTCTAATTATTCTTTCTCTTTTTATGATAGTAATCGTTACTCACAACGGAGGAAGATTCCTTGGATTCATACACTGGATCCTTACTATACTATAAAGAGCTATAACGGTTTATAGCTTTACGCTATGTTTTAAGGAATTGTAGGTTGTTAGGGATCAAAATCTTTCATAATTTTCTGGACTATTCTTAGCACCTGGGTCTACAACTTGTTCATCGGAACCCTCTTGTCCTTCAGAGTTCTGGATGTCCAACCGGATACTTCCCATATGAGTTATTACAATTTCGTTTTTAGACCTTAATGCCTCAATTTTCCCTCGTAACTGGTCACGTTCCTCTTGTATGAGTAATCATTCTTGATTTCCATTAGACATATGCGGTATTTGGCTAGATTAATTTTATCTTACTCTCTTGTTCTCTTGCGCGGGATCTGTTTATATTTCAAAATCCATGTTTCGGTATGTTCTGAATGCAAACTATAATATCCAAATTTATGGATATTGTTATCTCGGTACCTCTGTAGGACTCTCACTATGTTCACCACTGATAGCGCGGATAACTTTTGGAGGGTATTCAAGTAATAATACAAGAAAAAATAAATTTTGAATAGACTATAACGAGAGAATTGAGTTTTGTATGATTTAATTTAGAGAGAGAATTTTTACAGGTTAGGTTTAGAGTAAGTAATTTTTACCAACCTTCATTAATGATCTACAATCCTATTTATATGCATATTAAGCCCAATAGGCCTAATAGGTTCAAAGGTTCATATGCCTATTCTTATTATCCAAGATAATTTATTCTGAATGACTATTATTTAAATAATTATAATATATTACAATTACCTACATAAAATAAATATTAACTTACTTACGCATTTGTCTGATTTTCCCTTTGGATAATTGTTTCCTCATCACGTGGTAGTAAACCATTCTCATGGATAAATATGGTGGGGGTAAATGATTGGAAAACACTAGGAGGTTACTTCAATATATGCACCATAGTATGTAGAGCCAAGTCAACTAAGGGTTTTGATGTATCAACGAGCTTCAAGTAAAAAATATGGTTGAAGTTAGTAAAATATGTAAAAGAGAGTGATTAGAGTTAGTGGTACATTAAGATGAGCGAACACCTAGTGAAGATAATATAATATATAGACGAACCGATCCTAATTGGAAGTAATGGAATATGTAGACGATCGACCCATGGTTAGAGTTAATGGAATATGTTGAAGAGTCGACCTTATTTGGAGGTAATAGAATATGTCGAAGATTCGACCTTATTAGGAGGTAATGGAATATGTAGATGAGCCACCCTTTACTGGAATGATAAGAATTTGTAGAAGAGCCGACCTTGATTAGAGGAAGTTACAAACAAACTCTTGGTTGAATACGAGCCAGATGCCTGACCATTATTTTTATTTTTTTAAAAGTTATTCCATGCTTCTCTTCAACTCAAAAAGAGCTCATTTTTATGTTATACTCTCCATTTCAGACACCATAAACTATGACCACCAACTGCTAAAAAATATCATCGAACAAGATATCTTTATATGGAATACCATGATAACAGGCTTTGCGCAGAGCCAGGTTTGATTAAACTTCATTCGAATCTATACACATAAGGAATTAAGGTGCCTAGCCATATTGCTTCAAGTTAGAAGCAACAAACCTACATTTATATTCTTTATATCTCATTTTTTGTCATTGTACTTTAGTAATCCTATAATTTTACCATACGTATGCGTCGCTTAATTACACATATATTGTTAGTCTCATTGATATTTGTGTCTATTGTTCTGATATTACTGTATTACTTTATCCTCTTTGTTGTATTTATTCTTACTATTTATTCTATAACTTTCTATTTTCCTGTTTGTTTTTCATTTTTTCTAATTCATCTTTCATCCTCCTTATTTGTTATTTATGTTTGATCATCAATTTGTGTTTGTTATGTCTTCATCATTTTCGCGCTCCTTACTGTTTTTCTTCTGACATCTATTATCTTTCTATATTTCACATATTGTGCATTGTATCTTTTATGTACACATTCATGTTTTTGTTCATCTTGTTATGTTTTGTTATTTTACTTTTTTGTTGTCAATATTATTATTGATCTTTAATCTACTCATTTAATCATTCTATTAGAGCCCCTCAGTGGGTGCCACTAATTTTTGTATTCAAATCTTACGCTAGATATTCGTGGTGGAAAATTGGGTTTGGGTTCATAAAAAACTTATGAGATACTAATTTGATGTCATTACATTTGTGAGGAATACACTTATATATCCCTGTGTGAATTGCGGTGAGCTAGGGATAAGGAGTGAGATGCTTGATGATTCTGCAAAAAACATATGATGTAGTTTGATGTGCTTTGAGTGTCGATTATGCAAAAAGATGAGAATAAAGTATTTCAAGAAAGTCATTTGATGAATGGTTGTAAAAGATTTGATTTCGCCGAATGTGATGCTATCTGGTTATCCCAATAGCAAAACATATCTCTTATTCAACTCTTTATGTAAAGAAAGAAGATAAAAAACCACGACTGTTAAGCAACTTTTGAGAAGTTGAGGTCAAAATAATTAACCGAAAAGGCTCTTTGGAGCAAGTCGTATCACTACTCAATCAGATAAGAAAACTATTGTGATGTGTTTTTCTCCCAAAAATAAAAATTAATTTTATTTTTATAGGAATAAGAAACAAAATATTGTCATAGACGATGCCAATTTCATGAGGCCTAAAACCTAATCAAATACCAAAAGAGATTTTCCTAAAAGAAAAAAAAATGAATATACTGATTTTTTATACATTATTTCTTTTCCTTTTACATCAGATAGTTTACACCTATGTATACCCTTTCACGAAGATTTTCTCTCCATATATACTTTCAAATAGTTCTATGTTTGAAGTTGATGTTGCACCCTAAGTATAATAATGTTCTCTAATAAATGTGTAATGACGTATCTTAGTAATTTATTTTTTTTATCATAAATGTCATTAATGAAGATGATACCGTGAATAGAAGATTGAGCATAACGAGGTTGGGCCTTAAAAAATGATGTTAAACATGATGAGGTTGAGCATGGCGAAATTGAGCATGACCACGCTAAGCATGACCACGCTCACCATGACGAGACTGAACATAACAAGGTTGTGCATAACAAGGTTAGAAATGACGAGGATGGACATGTCGAGACCCTTATTAGAGGCCGAGTAAGACGAGGTTCTCAACTGAGCACGACGAGGCCCTTAGACAAGCTTTTTAACTGTCTCATATGTTTTATCATTATTCGGGTGTTACATCCTTATCATTTATAAATTATTCTTTGTGTGGTTGTTTTATTTTATAGCAAAATAAATTAAAAAAAATATTGAAACATAAGAAATTTATTTTATACATAATAGTATACAACATGTTTAGGTTGAAAATTATATTATTATAAGATAATCAACCAATAATCACCCAACATCAAACTTATTTACCAATAATCATCCAAAGTTTGATAAAGTATGAATAACCATGTGGTTTTATAATTAAAAATACTGATAACAATATCGTAGTTCAAAATACCCCTAACGGTTTTTCTCTACTCTGTTTTTTATTTTTTTTTTAAATTCCATTTTTTAAGTCACAACTCTAAAATCAACTAAAAAAACATTTGATTTTGTTTTAAGACGAACAAAACTAGATCCATTAAATATATTTTTTGAATTTTTATTTTATTTTTTTAGTTGCAAAAGTACCTATAAATTGGTTGCAATATATATCTCAAAAACCAATTGTGTTCATGTTGTATAATTATGTGTAATTTGTTTTGCTAAAAATTAATTGTGTTTAATTACGCAATTACGTACAATTTGGTTATAGAAAACAACTATGTTTAGTTGTAAAATTCTTTGCAAATAAGTTGCGTAAATAAGTTGAAAAGAGTTGCGTAAATAAGATCTTGGTTGCTAAATAAGTTTGATTGTGTGAAAAATATTTTTTTTTTGTGAAAATAAGTGTTAAATGGGTGTAAAACGACTAACTTTTTGTAGTTGCATAAATATGTTCCTTTTTGTGTGGGATTTGTTTTTTAAAAATTATTACGAAAATGAAATTAGATTGTGTTCTACTTACGTAAATACGTACAGTTTGGTTGCGAAAAAATAACGGTATTCCAGTTACGATATTATGTGGAAATGTGTTGCGTATATAAAAATAAACTATTTGCGTAAATATGATTTTGGTTACCAAATAAGATTAAACAAAAATTGTGTTAGTTATAGAATTCCATATAATTAAGTGTGATCCTACGACCAAAATAAGAATATAAATTTCTTTCGTATATATTATTTATCGATTTCGTTTTATTTATTTTTAGAAAAGAGAAGTATATGAATTTTTTATTTTTCTTAATTGAGATTTGAATGAAATAAAATTTTAAAAATAAATAAATAAATAATTATTTAAAGTTATACATATTTGTTAGTTCAAAATTTATTAAAAGCATTTATTTTGTAGTAATTTTGTTAGTAAACAAAATCCAGACGAGTAGAATCTTTTAACTGGTCATCAACATCTCTCAAATTATAATTTATTAATATACATATCTTTTTAAATATAAAGTATTTACCGTATTTGATATATTTTAATAAAAACCTTTTTATTTGTTTATTTGGGACGTGTTTGTGCTGAACCCTTTGTTATTTATTTTAAAAAAAATTAAAAAATCAACATACCATTGCATCAACCTGATACTGAACCAAATGTTACCAAATGTCAACTTTCCAACCGTATAAATGGAGAGGTTTCCTTATAGATAGGTATAACTTTTTTAATTATTGACAGTTCATGTATAGTTTCATTTTACTTTTAAGTAAATGAAATCAAACATATTCCAGCTCAACCAAAATAGTAGCCAAAACAGAAGCTCACAGAAATCAAAATTATAGTACAAATGACAAATTTGGTATACTCATGCCAAATATTAATAATAATAAAATATTCAACCCCATAAATTTTTTATAAACATAAATAATTATTTTGTCTAAAATCAATTATATGATAAGTATGGATAATTAAACTACCTCAACATTTACTTACCTCAACATTTACTTTAATGATAAAAAGGGAATAATAATTTTTACTTTTACCGTTTGCATGTTTGTATCTGTGTGCGATAGAAAAAACACGGTAATTCTTGTCGGCCCAACACATTAAAAACATAAGAATCTGTATCAAAGGAAACTAAACCGACTTGCAGCAACCACCTTCCACTACTCTCGTTTGTTGCCTAAAAAAGTTTTCTAATATATATATGATAATGCTGTAACTATGGTTGTTGAAAATCTTTGATTTCACGGAATACTAGCATCCATATAACCCTGAAATTATCAACCCATCATAAAGTAAAAAGATATTGCTTGAGATTTCCTAAATTTTATACAACAAATAAATTTCGAAAGAATCCTATGAATATGATACTAAAATTAAGTATATGTGATCATGCCCCTAATTATATCTTAATTCAATCAATATAAAATAATATTTTATTTTTTAAATCTCTTTTTCATGCACTAATATATTTTTTTTATTTAGATTTATAAAAAGAGATAAAAAAACTCTATATCCTTTTATGCGTATTAATTTTGATATAAATTTTAAAATCCAAATAAACATCACATAATATATTTAATACGACACATTTAATGATAAGAATTTCAAACTAAATGATAAGAATTTTTTTTTCATCAACCTAGTATTGGTTACAACCAAAAATCAACATATCATCAACATATAGACATATCATAACTCCTTTCCCAGAATTATCAAATATGTTATATACATATTTGTCCGGTTGATTAAGAATAAAGTCATCCGACAATATGACATTATCAAACAAATTATGTCAATTTTTTTGTGCTTGTTTCAAACGATACAAAATATTTTTACAATTTGCACACCTTGTTTTCACAACCAGGCATGACAAACCCTTCCAGTTGTTTCATATAAATCTCCTCAACCAAATCACCATTCAAGAATGCAGTTTTCGCATCTATTTGATGAATTACAAGATTGTATACAAACGCAAGTGCAATAAAAAATATAACAGTGACAATCCTAGCAACCGAAGCATAAATATCAAATAAGTCAATTCTTTCTCTTATCTAGAACAGTAGGTAACCAATCTAGCTTTATACATTTAATAGTACTATCTACTTTCATTTTTCGTTTAAACATCCATATATTTCCCAATGATTTGCAACCATGAGGTAAATCAACCAATTCATATGTATTATATGTATGATAGACTATATCTCATCTTGGATAGCTTCTTTCCAGAATATAACATCCTTTGATATCATAGCATTAGTAAAAGTCATTGGATCATCCTCAATAATAAAATAATATTGATATTGATAGTCAATCTTATCTTTTGACCCTTAAACTAAATTAAGTTGAAAATCATACCCGAACGACTTAACTTTTCTAGCTCTAGTACTTATCCTTTGTTCAGAAGGTTCAGGTACATAAATAGTACCACCTGATATATTTTTAGTTTGAATTAAGTTCACATTCAAAGAGTTTTGAATCATGTCTCTATTTATAGATGTAGAAGTAAATATATATATATATATATATATATATATATATATATATATATATATATTCATCAAATGTTGCATCTCTCGACTCTATAACCGTGTTCACCTAACAGAGAGCTCAGTATACCCAATTAATATACAGTCTATACCTCTTTCCGCTAAGTTTTTTATTTTGGGTTAAGGGAGCCGTACAACTTCTCTACAACCATAGACTCTTAGAAAACTCAATATTAGAGGCTTATAAAAGCTCATATGGGGTTATCTTATTCCATTTAGTAGGAATTTTATTCAATAAATAGGACAACATAGATTTCTTTCAAAGTCTTATTCTTCCTCTAGGTTATACCATTTTGTTTTGATGTATAGAAAGCCATGGTTTGATGAATTATATCAGTAGACTGAAGATATGTGGGATCGTAATATTCACCTCATCTATTCATACAAAGATTTTTAATCAAATCATTCTTATGTAGATCTACTTATTCCTTATATATTTTAAATTTATCAAAAGATTCATTCTTAACATGCAAAAAATAAATGTAGCCATATGTAGATGCATTATGAATAAAAGTTATAACATACTTTTTATTTCCTAGAGAAGGTGTAGCGTGGAAATCATATATATCACTATTTATTAGTTCCAATATTTTAGTAACTTTGTTAACATTATTAAAAGTTTTTTTTAGTTATCTTAGTTAACATGCAAGTCTTAGATTTTTTATTATTTGCATCAACATGAGGTATAAGGCTCATTTCCGACATGTCTTTTCGTCTTCAATAATGTGGTGAGGGATTTTTGTGATAAATATAAAGGATATTAAATGGAAGAATAAAATACTAATATCTTATTACTTTGATGGAAAAAAGCTTAAATAGTTTTAAGATCCTCTCTTATTTGTATAATATATTTTACAATACACTACTTCATTATCTCATAGAAATGCTCTACTTTCATAAAGTCCACCATTTTCACGTGGCGGTTTTAACTTTTTCTTTTTATATCGTCATGCGGCTATCCTTGCTGTCAGTCTCTTGCCGCCACGTTTCTGAATTTTGTTTCCTATGTATGAAAAATGTCGTCCCTAGTTGTGTGTCTGTATAAATAACGCTTCATATTTCTCTCATTTATCGAAACGGTGTGTCTTTCTCTCTTCTCTTTTGTCTATGAACCATAAGTTGGTCCAATTGATACTAATTGATTTACTATAAATTGGCCTTATGTACCTTTTTTTGTTTTTTCCTCTTTCGTTTAAACTAAACTTACAGGCGCATGCTTATCCTTGTTTAAGTATTCATCAATTGTTTGTTTCTTAACGTCAAATATCTATCAAAGGTAAACGTTGCAATGCTTTTTCGTTTTTGTCATTTCTTCTTATTTTGTCATTTATATTATAGTTTCCCGAAACCTCTGTCTAGAAACCATAAAATCTTGCATTATGAGTTTTGATTCTACTAACATCAACTTCTCTGTACGATCCAGAAATTAATCACAAAGGATCCTTGTATAAGTCTAACACCGATAATAGAAATTTTCCCCACACCGAACCGACGGACATGGTGGAAAGAATAGAACTCTTGGATAATTACTTCGATTGTATCTTACACATGTATACAAAATTGAGTCATGAAGGGCTTGATAGGTGTAGATTAATATATAAGTTTCATGTCTCTATAATTACTAGGCTCCCCGAACCCGACGAATATCCCCATCATGCAAGAGAGAGGGAAACTTATATGCACACTACATTATTCGATTGGAGGCTTCAGTTATCTTTACCCAAATTAATAAATGAGTTTTTTATTGATAAATGCTTACTTCTACCAGGGAACCTATTAGCATAGAATTTGCATGGGCTATCTTAAGAAAAATGGTATATGTCGATAACCCAAAGGGTATCGTATTAGACCTTCCCCCCTAGAGGCCCAAAGATATGGAGACCGGTGCCAATGTTGTTATTAGGGATAAGAAGAAATTAGGGGATGGTGTAAATAACGAAGTTAAACCCAAAAAGAAGAAGAAATTAGACCTCCATATCACCACCACGTATGCATCTGACATCACTGGTATCGCTACCACCTCTGAATAGTGTGATTCCAACGATTGCATTGTGATATTCTCACTAGGAAAAGAAGGTGAGAGCGCAAGGCAGAGCATTCCCTCTACTGGAGGCTTTGCGAGGAAAAAAATGGTGTTTAGAAAGAATGGTGACCCTGTCAACAATAACTATGATAGGGTTGGGAATCAGTCCCTTACTGGGCTGGATAGCTTGGCTATGGTGGTTAGTGTAACCCCTCTGTATGTGCATGAACATACAAATTCTGACAAATGTGGAATTGGAGGCGCTTCTGTGTGTGGTAGTAAAAAGTATACCCCTCCTCTCGAATCGACTAACCATAGTCGAGCCCTCTCGGGTACCCCCTCTTTTAAAAGAAATGGTCGTCCCTCATTTACCTTCCTTATCGATGGGTCAAAATGATGGTCAATCTTTTGCTGGCCTCCTTCCATTTGACCCTCCAAATACTGCTGCGTCTGGTGGTCCGAGTGTTTTGCAAATTCCATCCCAAGTTGATCTGCCTAACCGACCCCTTGTTCTAAGTACACCAAAACCGTTTACTCTTATGCTTTATTAGTTGAAGCACTGTCTTGAAATGACTTTTTACCATAGCAAGAGCATGTCGGATCTCTTGTAATGCTAGCTAGAACTATCTGTAGAGGTACATTAATTTGTGTTAATTTTTATTATGAGGTAATTATTGCATTTTGGTTTATTTGGATTTCCTCCCATTGCATTTCCTTCAAAATTATCATAAGTCAATGGTACTTCCCTACCATAGAATGAACCCACCGAATGAAAATATTATGGATAATTTATATCCTAAGCCTCTCTTATTTGGCTCTTTGAAAACTCTTGCTGCTAACCTTGCTCGCTACAAAAAAAGATATGGTGCTTCAAAGTAATTTTGTTAGAAGTTGCGGAAATATAAAACCAATATTATTAGTCACTTGACAGCCGCTATTTTTACCAAGGAAGAGTTGGCCAAGACTTCCGGAGATCTGTTGAGTCAGAACGAATTTCTATCCAAACGTGCAACTGAGTCGATGGGTCATAATTCAAGGCTTCTAGCTAAAACTGAGGAGTCCTCTATTACGAGCAACAAAGTTCTTTTTTAGAAAAATACTATCCGACTGGAGGAAAATCGTTTGAGGCTACAGCTGAAGCATACTCAAATGCGGCAGAAGAAAATTGTTTCAAAATCATATACTGACGGCCAAACGGAGGCTTTATAAAAGATGAAGCCAAACCTCGAGCGGGTTAGGAAAAATACCATAATCGAGCCGTGAAGACTGAATGACGATATGGAGCTGGGTTAGTTCACGGAGAAGCCATTGGTTAATTATGAGGAAGGATGCGAAGAAGAGATGATGGAGAAGGTAACGGAGGTTGTCACCCCCTTATTACAGAAATTCCCCCATCATCTAAGGGGTTAGTTGTTGATCCCCCTAACACTTGCTCTGATGTAGTACCTACCAAGACTGGATTATTGGAGGTTTCCTATGAGAAGGAATACGGTAATGTTTAATATAATTCATAATTGTATTGTATAACTGGCCTATTTTTTTATTGTTCTCGCTATGTGTTTCATAGCTTTTATTACCCGAACTTTTATCCCTCTTATTTAATATGCATTATAACTTTGGTTTCTCTACTTTTTTGTATTACTATGTTTAATATAATTGGAGATTATTTGGGGGAGTATGATAATTAGCATGTATTGCTTGTTGCGTGGCTATAATAATTTCTTACAGTCTTGTTCGCTCTATAAGTCCTATTAACTTGGGCTCAACATGGCCCCAAGTGTGGTCTTATAGACTCTGACTTGTTAGTCAGTTTGCTTTACTAAGCTATATAACTCGGGCTTAGTATGACCCCTAGCATAGCCTTCGAGGCTTCTGATACACATTATTTCTCTTTTTATAGTGTACTTAGCCAGGGCTTAGTGTGGCCCGGTGCGTAGGCATATACATGTGGTTAATCTTAGCTCTTTCGTTGTTATTGTAGTTGGTGGTACCCCCTTCTGTTAGATAATTATAAACTCTCGAGACTTATGTTTTCAATACTAAAACAAATAATAAAATATTACAAACAAAACTTTGGTAAAACAAAGGTGACTTCATTAATAATATTGGCTTACAATGTGCCTCATTAAAAACCCTCAAGCGCCACAAAACGGAAAAGAGTGCACAAGCACTCTTAAGTAGCGTGATAATCCATTTTCAAATGATTTCCATTCCATGAGTGTTTTAATGCATTACCTTCTACGTTTTCTAGTTTATAGGCCCCATGATGTGCTTTATAAATGATTTTGTATTGTCCATCCCAATCCGGACCCAACTTGCATGCAATTCTGTCAAGTACTTGCTGGAAAAACGTTTTCATTACTAAGTCACCTACGTTGAAGGTTTGCTTTTTAAGATTGGAGTTAAATCTGCTTTTCATTAAGCTTTTATAATGCTCTGGCCATACCCTCGCTTGATCCATTCTTTTCTCAATCATATCAATTGGTGATTGTCGCTCTTGATTATTTACCTCCTCCTAATAATTAGCCACTGTATGGTTTGGTATTATGACTTATGCCGGTACTACTTCTTTTATTCCATATACCAGCGAGTAAGGTGTATCTTATGTTGTTGACCGAGGTGTAGTTGTGGTATTCCCACAATACATCAGCTAACTTGTCTGACCATTTCCCTTTTGATCCTTCTAGCTTCTTCTTTATTCCTATCGAGATAATTTTGTTGGTTACCCCGACCTGTCCATTCTCCTGGGGGTAGTACGACGTGGAAAGGTGTTGAGTGATCCCGTGTCTATGGAAACATGTCTCTATTGCCTCATTCTGGAATTGTGTATGTTGTCGGTCATGAGGTTCCTTGGAATTCTGAACCTTGAGAGAATCTAACTTTGTAGGAAGTCACATATATTTTGGGATCTCGTCTTTGCCCAAGCTTTGGCGTCCACCCATTTAGAGAAGTAGTCAACTGCTACCACCACATAGATGATTTATAGGGCCTCATTGGATGCTCAACTTTTGCAAGATATTCCAGTCGAGAAGTTTCCACAACCATCCATTTTATTTCCTCCTCGGTCAGTTCAAAGTCAGAGTCATGTCGACCATCAACTAAAATATATCAAATAAAATTAATTTAATAAAAGAAAAGTCTTTTCTATTTTCTTGTACAAATTTTTAAATAATAAAAAAACATATTTATGTATTAAAAAAAACTCATAAATAAAGTAATTTTTTATTTTTTTTATAATCTATGGGTGGAAAAGACCACTATCTTAACTTTTCTTTGGATTTCCGTTATTATTTTGTTGTTGTTTTTTTAATTTTTATAAATCAAATTCATCATTTCTTAATTAAAGTTTATAAAACTTTAAATATAGTTTTCAATACTAAAATTTAGTAATTACATAATATAATATAAACTTATAATATATTTAATTAAAATCGTAGTTATAATTTGTAACTACGATTTTAATTAGAATTCGCATTATTGATTTTTCAAAGATATCACGTGATTGATTTTTTAAAGAACTCACATGGTTGATTTTTTCAAACAAAAAACATTGCTGATTTTTCAAAGAACTAGCGTGTTTAATTTTTCAAAGAACTCGCATGTTAAATTTCTCAAAGAACTCTCTTGAGTGATTTTTCAAAGAACTGACATGTTTAATTTTTTAAAGAACTCGCATGTTTGATTTTTCAAACAAAATACATTTGTTAATTTTTCAATGTCGCATGTTTAATTTTTTTAAAAACTCGCATGGTTGATTTTTCAAACAAAATAGACATGTTAATTTTTCAAAGAACTCACATGGTTAATTTTCAAAGAACTCGCATGTTACTTGTGAGATTTATTTATTTTAAAAAATCCAAAAATATCATCAATATATCTAGTTTTGTTTATCTTAAAAAAAAAGACGATGATACTTACAGATATTTTTTCCGAACTCCGGTTTGAAAGACGTAGACTTATTTTTTTTTTTAAAGTAAAAATAAAAAATCGTTCAAAAATCAAAAGTAATTGAATGGCTAGTGATGAAAAGTGGGTGTTTGACATAGAAATAAAAAATTTAAGTATGGATCGAAAGCTATATAAATTAAATGATATTTAGTAAACATAAAGATTAAATTTGGATATAGATGACCATATAATTTTTTGAGTAAATACCTATAGTACAATTTTCCGTTATATAATACAAATTTAATTCGAACCACCTATAGAAGAAGATGAATACAAGTTTTCTTTCCCAATACTATTTGAACATCTCAAGGTTTACCAAACGCTTGGTATAATCTTCACACACTGTTTCACTGTTATTTTTGGTCAAAAAGTTTATAATCTGTTTCAAAATATAGTATTTTTGAATTTTTATTTTTTATAGTACAGTTTGTTCATCCGTCGGGATGAATTTTTTCATTCGGTAGGTGAGGTCTCCGCCGGATGAGACCTTTTTCACCCGTCGGACGGTTTAAATTCATCCCGCGAAAAACTCTCCGCTACTAAGCTTTTAAATTTGACAAAAATTTAAGATTGACATTTATGACAGGTAAAAACATTTATTTCCTGTCAAATTTAAGATTGACATTTATGACAGGTAAAAACATTTATTTCCTCATATATTTTGTATTTGGTTTGTAACTGAAGTAAATTTAAAATTTTGAATCCTAACGAACTTTATTGTCATTGACAACTTAGAAACCAAAGATTTATGATAAGAACATTGTCTTAAGACCTCTTATGTATTCCTAGTTAGATAATACTAGTAATAAATTTAGTCTGCTTTCTAATATTAGTAAAAATGTGTCTTTGTATATAGAGTACATCCATCATCCAAAATTGAAATTTCACCACCCCCACTATGAAATCAGATTAGCCAGTGCGGCAACAAACACCGGACAAAACGCAATTACATCTCTGCACAAACCGAGCAGGCACACAACAGCGACGTATTCCAGTAATTTTTTAACATATTTGTATGGAAGTTTTAGACGGTCTTGTATAAAAACTGTCGAACAAATTCTGTTTGGAGCCAATTATTGTCAGCAAAGAAAATTAGTCTATATTGTTTGGTTTTCTTTTACTTGTGGGTGTGGTACTATATCACAAAGAAGTCTTTCAATGTACGACCAACCACAACGACGATGGCAAGAATTGTTACCTCTACTGGAGACTTAGCAGACGAAAGAAAGTAAAGAAACGAGTAATCCTGTTAGTCAATAATTCTGTATTCGAGAATGGCTAACCAAATTATCAAAAGAGAGCTATTAAAAGTACATTCAACCTAACAAAATCGTACACGCAGGTGATAAGACACACAAAGAATGGAATCTCAGCATTCAAAAGTCATTCAGGAGGACTAAGGGCATAGAGTTATTATATTCCAAAAAACAGATAAAAGATTTCTTTGATCTCCTCTTCTAAACTTGCTCTAATAGAGAAGTTTTCTTTTAGCATACCAAAATTAAATGATTTTCATATTTAGAAATTTTTAAAATTACTAGACCTTTAGTGTATTCATTGAAATCATTAAGTCGTCACTAAAATTCAACCTAAGGCTGGAGTCCATTCAAACTCCAATCTAGGATACTTATCCTAAAATTCAATATTTTTAGTACAATCAAGACTCTATGACCCACATTGCAAAACCAATTGGATTATTTTTACCATCATGGGTTCTATCTAATTACGGAGAAAGTTTAACTATTATATATGTTGGCTCATTATTGATGTATCAAATCCTCTTCTCATAAAAAAAAATTGGATTAGTGTTTGGAATAGAGATGGCTTCCGGCAGAATTTCATTTATGGTGATATGCCTGTCAACTGCAAATCATGTAAACATCTTCGTCACAGATTCAACCATTGTAATAAAGATAACAAAGAGAAATATATTGTTGTACAAGAGAATCTCACCTCCCCTAAAACTATAACAACTTAACCAAACCCATAATTCTTCGAAAAGAAATGCGGGTTCAAAAAATAAAGTTTGCAATTGTCGACCCAAACAAAACTCGATCAATGAAATCAACAAATCTTTAAATATCAATGAAAAACAAGATTAAAATAATAATATTGATATTGCAAATTCTCATCACTCTAAAATTGACTCATCCCGATCAAAATCAAACTTTATTTCCAATCAAAGCAAAAATGGAAAATTAGATGCAACTCTTAATAATAATATACAAAATCAAACAAAAAAGATAAACAACTGCTTTTAAATAAACTTTGTGACCCCCCGTGAAGTTTTTGATAGGGATGTTATTGAGGCTCTTCAATCAATTAATTTAAGAAATAATTTTCCAATCTTTAAAGATTTCGACAATTCAGAATTAGAAAATGACACACCTAAAATAATGCTTTCTAGCAGTTTACCCCATCACCAAAACTCACAAAGGTATCTGCCAGAAATGAGACTAACATACATATAAATAATAAAACCAACAAACACAAAACTAAAAGCCTTAAAAGAAACTTAATTAACAAAACTATGAGTTTTAAAGGATCATCCACATCCTCAAACTCAAATTCTAAATGAACATAGCAATTTTAAATTGCAATGCAAGGGGGATTTTTAATAAAGGAACTATTAGAATAATTAAATCAATAGTTAAATCTGAGAACATTGATTTCATTGCTCTTCAAGAGCCAATGATCTCCAATTGCAATACTCTTAAAATAACGAAGAAACTTGGATTTGACTATAGTTTTGCAAATAAGAGTAACAAATTTGGTTATTTTTGGGAGACCAGTTCTAAATTCAAATTCTTAACAACAATGATCAACTTATTCATATAATGGTGAAGTACCATTCTTCAAACAAATAAGTACTCGTCGCCAATGTATATTCTAAATGTACCAGATCTTAAAGACGTGATCTTTAGGATCAACTAAGAAGCATCTATGTTACCAACCATCATTTGCTTATTGTAGGTGACTTTAACATAATTGCAAATGCAACTAAACAATTGGCATACTCCACTATCTATTTGAGAGGAATGAATGAATTTAATAACATGATAATGGACTCTAACTTAGAGGATCCTTTCTACTCAGGATCTAAATACACACGATCTAACAACCACAAGTGGAAGTGTCTTGATATGGCATTACACAATGCTTCCTTGAGGGACTATTTTCGCATCACAATGGTGAAACACTTGGCCAGAACTGGCTCAGATCACTCACCCTTATGTATAACACTATCAAACACAAACAAGCCAAAACCTCCCCTCAAATTTCAAAATATATGGACTCTTCATAAGTAATTCCTAAATACAATTGACCAAAGCTAGTAAGAATACATGTATGGTAATCACATACAAGTATTATGGTCAAAACTAAAAAGGCTAAAAAATAAATTAAAAGTATATAATAAAAAGGTTTTTGGCAATATCTTTAATAGTATTGGCAAAGATGGAGATGATGTCAAAACTGCTAAAGAGATCCTGAAAGATTCTAATAGTATAGCTAACAAAATAAATCTATCAAAAACTAAAGCAACACACCTTAATTTACTTTCCAGAGAAGAAATCTAATGGCAACAAAAACGTACAATTCTTTGGTTCAAAGACGGGGACAAAAACACTCAATACTTTCATAATTTTTTAAAAAGAGAAGGAAAAAGAAAAAAAATGTCATAACAATTAATGATACATGGATTGAGGGTCAAACTCAAATTGATGAATCTGCAATTAACCATTTCAAAACTCTATTAAATTGTCAATCAAACATTCAAAACTTAAATAATATCCATGAAGTGAGTCCTAAATCAATATTAAACCATGACAACTAATATTTAACAACAATACCCACTACTAATAAGATTCATAACGCTATTAAGACTCAACCCCCACTAATGTCTCTCGATTTGATGATTTCAAATCCAAAATTCTATCAAATTTGTTTGCCCATAATTAAAAATAATCAATGTGAAGAAATATTTGCTTACTTCAAAGGTATAATTTCCTAAAAATGCATTTTTACAACTACAATTTTCTTTATTTCTAAAATAACTCACCAAAGACCTCGCAAGACTTTAGACCCAAAAGCTTGTGCATAGTATTCAATAGAATATTTTCCAAGCTCATAAACAACAGAAGTCATAAACTACTCCATAAAATTATTTCTGAGGAACAATGTGGTTTTGTTAAAAACAAAAATATTCACAAAAATATCTTAATTACTCAATAACTAACACATATCTTAAAAAACAAGGGGTGACAATATCATTTTATACTTAGACATGGAAAAATCCTTTGATAAGATAGAATTCAACTTCATATATAATATAAAGCATATTTTTGGTTTTAGTAATCAGTTCATTGATATAATCAAAAGAGAAATATAAGATGTTTATTTCTTAATAATCACAAAATGAAACTTCATTTGGTTATTTCGATTCCAACAATGGTGTCAGACAGAATAATCCTATATCACCCAACCTGTTTATCATTGTTGAAGAATTTCTATTAAGAGGAATAAAAAATCTATCCAAAAACCACATCTCCATGAGATATAACTCAAGAGGGTTAATTAATATTTCTTGTCTGGTTTTTGTAGACGATGTAATAATATTTATGAATGTATCCAGTAATAATATTTATGAATGGATCCAGTAATAATGTCAAAAAACTCTCAAGAAAAAAATAACAAACAAAAAACAACTTTAATCTCTCCAACTCATATGAGCAGTGACAGATTAAAATCAATAAAAAATATCTTTGAGTTTTTATATAGTTTTGTACCCTTCATATACCTTGCTATTAAAGTTTATTGTAACAACTATACATGTTACTTTGATAAATTAGTATCTAAAATAATAAACAAAATCTCAGACGGGAACAATAAGACTTTGACCTTTAGTGGAAGACACATTCTTATCAAATTAGTCCTTCTTGCAGTTCCAACCTACTATATACAAAGCACACGTCTCCCTAGCAATACCATATCAAGAATAACCAATATTCTTAATAAATTTCTTTAAGGATTTAAATAAAATTGTAAGAATATTACCTGGTCTAAATGGTTTACACTTTGTAAACCATTTAAATAAAATGGTCTAAACATTATACACATCAAAGATACCCAAACTTCGTTCACTTGCAAACTTTGGTTGACCTTTAGAGAACACAAAAACCTATTGTTTAACCTCATACGCTATATATACTGCCCAAATATTGATTATCTCTAAATTAAAATCAAACCTAAAGATTCTAAAGTTTGGAAAAGAATAAACAAAGTAAGAGACATAATAGACAAATTTATATTTTGAAAAGTTTGTAATATGAAGATTGACTTTTGGCTAAAAAGACGGAGGCATACTCATCTCCAATTTTTTTTATTGCTTTGATGCCAACAATTATATGGTGTAAGTTTTTTTTAGATATGTTTCTGTGGTTTTTGAAAAAAATAATTGCTTTTTGTAGGTTTTTATTCTTTTATTACGTGTTTTTTATAGAATTTTTTTTAGGATGTTGATCGGTCTCCAATAGTGTCACCATTTTTATACACAACTATATTGAAATAGTTTGATTATGAAGCCAAGTTTATGGTTTTCTTAAAAACAAAGAATGAATAGAAATATATTAAAGGAGCAGTAGAGTAATTGATCGATGATATCTTAGTGATTAAGTTCTTTTTTATATAGAATATATTTTAACTGATGTACATTAATTTATTACATTTAATTTTTTATAATTTTTTATTAATTTCTTCATTATTCCTCAAGTTCGTAACGACCAAGTGTATTAATATGACACTAAAAATAGAGAGTTAACTCTTCAGTCTATTAACTAGTCATTTTGGATAAATTTAATCTTCATGCTCATATTTATTTAATGGACTAATGTTATCGAAAATGGAAAGTTCAATGGCTAAATTTCTAAAAAAACATAAATAGTTAAAGGATTATCTGTCATAAAAATAGATAGGCACCACATGTGAGGGTCTAACTTTTTCCAAAATGGATAGTTAATGGACTAAATTTAAACTTTTTTTAATCAATGCCCTATCTATCATGAAAATGGATAGTCGAGAGACTAACTGTTGTCCCTGAGAGTATTTCATGTCCTTGGCTTGATGAAATTCTGTTCAGAATCCTTTGGATGAGAACTGGTTGTTGCTTGCTGTTTAGAGGCGGAAGAGAGGTTCTCTTGTTGACTAGGCAAGTTCAATCTCACTGTTTTTTCTACTATAATTTGTTTTTCAACTTGTGATAATATACCTTCCTAAATCATTTCTTTTTTTTCCAGGTAACAAAATTAGCTTATTCCATAGCAATGAGCCCTTGCATAAAACATATATAGCTACTTGTTCAAAGAAATCTTGAAAACCCTTTATAGTGTCTACAAAATGTTTGGTATAGTTTTCAAGCTTTCGTTATTGATTGTATCTCGATTTCCTCTAAGCTCTTTCCTTCTCAGAAGTTGTCTTCAGAAATCTATCCAAAACATGTCAAAGAAATTGATCGACCCCTACAGAAGCTAATTATACCACTTTAATGCACTATATTTAAAGGTTTCCGAAAATGATCGGGTGAACAATGTATCGTCATCGTCAAAATTCATCATAAAATTCTTGAATTTTTCTAACTGGTTGTCCGGATGTTGGCTCCCAATTAATTTCTCCATCTTTGAAGTATCAAACCGTCTGGGTAAATGACCAGATAAAAGAAACTTCCTCCAATTATGCCTTTGACTGAACTGATGATCCTCATTAAATGTCGCAAATATACCTAGTTCAGATTGAATAAAAAACTGATCACTCACTAGATGGTCAATGTTATGATTTCCTAAACCCTTCAATTTTTCCTAATGCTTTATCCATGCTTTATCCTTTTGATCCTTTCTTTTATCTAAAGAATGTTGTTTTCTTGACTTATTATGTTGATTAGAACATCTTTTCGAACGATGTTTATCGCGGTGATTTTTCCTCTTCTTATGATGATGATGATAAGTACTTGAAGAGGATGAGGATACTTCAAACTCAGACATTCAATATTCACTAGGGGAAATCAATCATTTTCTCGATTTACCCCTTGAATAATAATGCTCTCATCAAATATGACGAACCTAAAAGTTGATGCTCAATTCATGTATAAAAGATGGCAACCCGAACATAATGAAAAAAAAACTTATAATAAAACCTTCTAAGTAATATGACAATGCCAATATGAAGGAATAAACTGACCAAAGGAAAATAATGATAAGGAGATATAAAGATCCAAGAGTAAAACTTTGTATGATGACCTAGGTATGGACTTAAGAAATATAAAGAGACAAACATGAAGGAAAGATAAAGGTGATTTATTAATAGAATATTTTTAGAACATTCGAAGGTTTTTAAGAAAATATTCAATGTTAGTTAAATACTATAGGTAACTATAGGGTAAAATGGTAATATTTTGTAACTAACAATTTCTTAGGTGAATGCCCTACCTAGACACAAAGACATGCGTCATTCATCTAGAATCAAGCCTAGAGCTAGAATAGTACTATAAATAAGGCTATTTGCCTTATTGTAAAAGGTTATGTAAATTGTAATCTTGAGAGAAGTCTAATAAGAGAGAAAATATTCCTCGTATTCTTGAATTCTCTGGTCATTGAAAAAATTCCTCGTATTATTGTATTCTTTAAATTGAAAAATAAATGTATTCTTTTTTTCTTTTTTTAATCAAAGGAAATATTATTATTGACTAGATGAAAGAAATACAAAATTAGGGGATTAGTAGCAATTTGCAAAGTTTGAAACGAAAATGAAATTCGGAGCCAAAAGTTCCCTTCAAATTTAGACAAAAGGAAACTTGAATTTTCTCTTCACACAAAAATCAGCAAGCCTCAGAACAAAAACTCCAACAGCAAATCTTCACAGCAACTATCCTCAAACATCCAAAGACTACATTTCCTCAGCTTCAGCATCCATGTTCTAAATTCAGCATCCAAAGACTATCCTTGCTTTCCTACAAAATAAAAAACCTAGCAGTATCCATGTTCTAAATTTTAATCTCTTTGAATATAACCCAACCCTAGACTTTCTAGAAAAGAGACTGCAAGAAGTTTTGGAGGAGCATTGATGTGCTGAAAATTAAGCTTTAGCTTACACTTTAGGGTCCATTTTGCAAGCCAATCGGCTGCTTGGTTTTGGACCCTAGAGATGTGCTTTAAGTTTTATATTCTTGTGAATGATTTTACGGCAGTAGCTTACATTAGGGTCTTCGAAAAAGGTTGGATTGCTTCTGAGTTGTTTGATGAGGATTGAGGAATCAGACTCAATGTCAACTTGAGTCTAACTATTTTTGTAGCAGGCTATTAAGCCATGAAGTATAGCCATAATTTCAGCTTGAAGAGGGGAAGTTTTTCCCAGAATATTTCCATAAGCTTGGATGATATCCCCGTCATTGTTTCTGAAGAGAACACCAGTTCCAACTTCACCATTCAATGCACAAGAGCCATCAACATTCATCTTCAATCGGGGCTGCACAGGAGGATCCCATCTCAGGTAAATCGGCTTGTCCTTTCTCTCGATTGAACTGCAGCTAAGTATAACACCTGCATTATAAGACTTCAACCAGTGCTTGTGATTAACATTGCCTGAAATTTAAACACCTTTAATTATACTCATAATGGTATCAATAGCTTTTTTAACATTAAATTGAATCCCTTTATATTTTATAGCATTTCTAGCTTTCGAAATAACCCAGCAAATAGCTTGGGGAATCAAGTGAGTAACATGAAATTCAGCTTTTGAAAACCAAAACCAACATCTTAATACATGCGAAAGGATCATAAATATTTTGATTTTGATGTTAAAGATGCAAGAAAACCAATTCCAAAGCGACCAAGCAAACATGCAGATGACAAACAAATGATTATTTTCCTCAAAATTTTCACAGAACACATACTTAGAAGCCATGCTAATGTGCTTCTTCATCATAATAGAGTCTAGAGCAATAAAGTTATGAATGAGCTTCCAAGTTATAAAAGAGAAATTCCTGGGGATTTTAGAGTTCTAAATCTTGCTATATAAGTTTGAGAAGTTATGTTTATTTCTTATGCTCTCCTATGTCTGCTTGAAGTTGAAATCTTTGTCCTTAGAAAGCTTCCAACAAATTATGTCCTCATTATCAGTAATATAAAGCTTATTAATCATCTGCATTCTATTATTGCTAATACTACCCTGCATATCATCTAAATTCCAGGAGTTATTTTGCCAAAAGAAGTTAACTTTAACATCAAGATACCAGTTTATGTTGTTGTCATTGGCGATTGCATGAACATTGTGCCAAACATCTTTCCAGAAATCAATATTGCCTCTGCCAAGGATCCAGGTAACATTGCTGTCAGCTTGCTTTCTTATATTGCACAATCTGTTCCATACTGAAGAACCCTTTTTGTTGTTAATATATAAAGGGTGAACATTTTTGCAGTATATATCATTCATAACATTAGATCAAAGACAAGTGTTTATTCTAAACTTAAACCATAATCTCTGAGAGAAGGAGTTCTGAATATCGATTAGTTTTCTAACATTTAGGCCTCCTTCTCTAAAAGGTTTACAAATATAAGACCAGGTAGACCAATGGATAGCCTTTTGATCATACTTAGTTCTCCAAAGAAATCTATTTAGAGTAGTTTCAATCTTGTAGATAATAGCTCTAGGAATTTCACAGCATTGTAACCAATGATATGTAATAGGAAGGAGTACATTTGTAATTAAAGATAACATGGCACCATAAGAGAGCATCTTATTGTCCCATTCAATGATTCTGTCATTGATCTTGTTTAGGATGGGATTCTAGATCTTTGCCTTCTTGTTATTTGAGACAGTAATGCCTAAATGAGAGATAGGAAGGAAGTCTACATCAAATCATGTTTGAACCTTAAGATTTTGCACCTTTGAAGAATTGAACTTGGATGAAACAATCAGCTTTGTTTTGCTTTTGTTTATGGCCTGACCTGAAATTTATTGATACAAATCTAGATAGCAGCTTAGAATATTAATAGAATTAGGTATACTATTAGTAAACACCAATATGTCACCAGCAAACATGATACAAGGGATAATGTACTTAGATCTAGAAGCATAACACATTTTAGGGTGAGCATTGAAAAGGCTGTTAAGACCTCTACTAAGGAATTCTTGACCCAGGATAAAAAGGCTAGGGGAGATAGGATCCCCTTTCCTTAACCCTCTCTTCATTTTAAAATAATCAAATGTATCACCATTAACAAGCATTGAAACATGGACATCAGTGATCATCTTCTTAATCAGACTAACAAACTTATTGTTGAAACCAAAAGCATGAAGAATTCTAAAAATGAAAGAATGAGAGATTTTGTCGAATGCTTTCAACATATCTAACTGAATCACAGTATTCCCACTTTTAGGATTTTTGTTAATATCATATAACATCTATTTAGCCAATAAAATATTTCCATGGATAAGTCTACCCTTGACAAAAGTAGATTGAGCAGTAGACACAATCTTAGGTAAGACATCAGCCATCCTATGATTGATAAGGGCTGAAAAAATTCTATTGATAAGAGTACACAGACCAATAGGTCTGTAGCTATTCCACTAAATAGGATTAATGGTTTTAGGGACAAGGCAAATGCCAGTGGCAAAAAGACCAGTAGGGATGAAGCCATCATGAATAAAAGCATTGAAGGAATTACATAAGTCCCTTTTAATAATCAGCCAACGGTGTTTAAAGAAATAGAGATTGAAACCATCAATACCAGGGGCACTATCACTCCTCATGTTACTGATTATACTCCAAATTTCTTCTTCAGTAATTCTGTCAAGAAGCTTATAATTGTCATTAACAGTGACTATAGAAGGGATACAGTCAAAATACTTGTTACTCAACAACATATTCTCTTGTTATTTTCTTTTGTAGGGATCAGACGTCAGAATGTTCTTGAAGTAATCAGCTGCAGACTTTCCAATATCATTCATATCCAGGATCCAGGTATCACCATCTTTAACACTCTTGATTTAATTTTTCTTTCTCTTCTTAGTAGCATAATTAAAGAAGAGCTTGGAATTACCATCACCCTCATGTAACCATTTATTGAAACATTTCTGTCTCCAATAAGAATCTTCATTCCTTAGAGCTTTTAAGTGCATACTATTAGCCATAGCTAAACTATAATCCATTTGATGATTGTTGTTTGTATAATGAATAATCTCCATCTTTTTTAGATTGCTTTCAATTTCTTTAACGCTGTCAAACACATTCCCAAACTTCTCCTTATTCCATATCTTAAGGCAGCCTTTGAGTCTCCTTAGCTTGTACCAAAAAAATTTGCTTGGATGGCTAGCTATTGGCTGATTCCAATCCTGCTCAACAACACTAAGGAAAGTATCATCATTGAACCAAGTGTTTAGAGATATAAAATTCTTTTTTTTACCTATAGCATTATTAGTATCAAGTAAGTTAACAGATAACAGTAAGGGAGCATGGTCCGAACATGTTCTGACCATGTGAAAAACCCGCGTTTCTTTAAACATAGAGATCCACTTATCATTGACCAGAGCACGATCCAGCCTTCTCCATTTGTTGCTTCTAGACCAAGTAAACTTAAAACCACTATAACCACCATCATTTAGATTACAATTCCTTATGGTTTCATTAAAGTTATCCATACTGGCTTGACAAGATGATATGCAACCCAGCTGCTCCTCATGAGAGGAAATAATATTAAAATCACCCACACATATCAAAGCCTTATCATTATCAGCAACAGCCATAAGACTCTCCAAAGATCCAATCTCTGAACACGATTGCACTTAGCATAGACTGAAGTAAAGTATATTTTTTCAATGACTCCAGAGTATTCAATCTCCATATGGACACATTGCTCCATATTAAGAACAATATTAATATTGACATTATCCATCCAGAAAATTCACAGCTTGTTAGAAACATTAGCAAAACAGCCACCAAAACCAAGATCATCAGCAACTTCTTTAATTTTTTCACTCTTAGACATAGGCTCTTGAATAGCAAGCACCTTAATACACTCAGATCTTATCATAGATTTAAGTCTTCTCAAGGTAGGCTTATTACTCACCCCCTTGCATTCCAACTAATTGCTCTGATCATTATCAGAATAGGATTTGTAGATTCTGTCTCTTGAACTTAGAGACTTGATAGATAACTTACCCGTTGACCTTCTTCTTTTTGCAGTTTTCATCTTGGATGTTATGATTTCATTGAAGCTATGTTGAGGAGAGTGCATTGGAGAGGGAGAGCAGCTTTCAATGTTTGGATCAGGAGAATGATCTTTAAAATTTTCTTCATCAATCTTGTCTATAGCTTCTATAACTTCTTTGTTATTGCCTGGTGAATTCGACTTGTTGCTTTCAATTTGTTGTTGTATGGTATTAATCAGTTGCTCCTGTGAAAGCTTGTTATTGACATCATGATCCGTACTACTTTCATTCATTTCTTCCTCTTGATCCTTTTGAGTAATAAAAAATTTAAGTTTTCTTCGATAAACTTTAAGAACATTTCTTGTTTCAGTAGTGTTTGCAGATAGGTTTTCTTTTCCTTCTTTATCATTTGAAACTTCATCCGTTTTGCTGTTTTCTTTAACTGAAACAGTTTCTTCAAATTTCTTTATAGCTTTTTTACAATCAGATGACTTGTGCCCTAGATGATAACAACAGTTACAGTATGATGGCACATTCTTATAACTGATTGAAATCCAGTAACCATCGTCGTTACCAAAACCGATCCATAATTTCCTTTTCAAATTTTTTAGAAACATCGACTTCTATTTGGGCATAACAGGCATTACCATGGGCTCGATTTTTGTGAGGAACAACAACCCTATAGGTTGGCCCTATAGCTGCAGCAATATCATTCACCAATCCAATATCATATATAGACATTCTGGCAGATTTTTAAAACGAACCCAGGTTAAGATAGTAGGGTTTTCGAACTTTTTATTGAAATCTTGTCTCCATCTCAATATTCTCACTACTGAATCATCAAACCTCCATACATTTCTTGACCACATATTTATAACATCTTCTTTTAATTCGAACTCGAAGAAAATGTGATGAGAGTCCCATACTTCATAGTTGAATGAACCCCTGAATTTCAGATTAGCCAAGAAACTATCAAGTTTCAGTTTCTTAGGAATACCATTACTAAACTTTCCAATCAGAGTGATTCTTGATTTCCTCATTAAAGATTCTTTAGCCTTTTCACTGTACTGGATAGAATAATGATGCTCTGTTTCTTTTGTAAATTCTAGATTTAATGTCGACGAATCTTCTTCTGGTTTGAATAGGTCAACGAATTGCTTCCTTGAAGGTTGTTGTTGATTATCAGCAGTGCGGAGAACGGGAAATTCTTCCATCGATTGATTATCAATGATTGAGTTACTCATCTTCCTTTAAGAGACTCTGTTCTTGAAGTTTGCTTTGTTCTTGAAGCATCCTTTCTCCATAAAACAAGATAAAAAATAAATGTATTCTGAATAAGCTAAAACAGGTGTGACACAGCCCAATCTAACAACTAAATCTTTTAGTTTCACTAGTAAAAAAAACATTTTACAAATCTTGAAAATTGTATATTCATAAAACAAGAATTTTGGTTTTTATACATATAAAAAACAAAAACATTATTACGTGAGATCGTTTTTAATAAAAATACTACATTAAATAATAAATATTTCAATTGAATTAAAAAATTATAAACTTTAATGTGCACAATTTGAGGAGACTAAATAGATCTATAGTAAAATATGATTTGTGAAACGTTATAGAGTAAAATAAATACTGATTTTTAATAATACTTAAAAGATAATAAAATAAATGAACAAATATTTTGTTGAGGATCATAGGTCTCTCTATTTATAGAATTTACTGTTACATAATATACTTACCACATATTAGGAAGATTTGATAGTATTTTATTTTAACCACCTAAATATCGTATTTTTGACAAAGTCTTTTGGAGTTTTGTGGCTGATGAGTCAATGTAGATGGGCTCGACTATTTTCCTTTTATCAGTAGTCCTCTTATTCTTGCTCAAGTAAAATGAATGACTAGTTTTCATTTGGCTAGCATTTGACATTAATAGAAGTATCAGCTGACTTTTTTCAAATCATATGATGACTTTTGCTAAAGTATCTGTTGGTGTTGGCCGAATATTGTGCACTTGAACTCTACTACTTACCAAAACTATATCTTAATATCCAAAGATCATACATCATAGATGTTTTACATAATGAAATGTTTATATCAGCCGTCTCTTATTTGGTTTGTACTAAACTATTCATGCCTCCTTAAAAATGTTTGTCGGCCGAAACCTTCATTGAGGATTGAAAGCTCTAGTTTTCAAAAGCAAAAGAGAAAACCTAATATTTAATAGGCTCGTAGGATATTATTTATTCATTATTTACTAAATTACTTTACATTACTACTAACTTCTGAATGCTTCGATTCTTTATTTACTATAATTGAGCAGTCCTAATAGTCTTTGATAAAGGAAGAAGTAATGGTATAAGTGATATGAAGCGTTGATACTTCTTTCATGGCTTGGGTAGTTAAGAATGTTCTTTCGCCAAACTTCTTGTGAAGAAATTAAAGTAGCCTCCCAGTTCTTTGATAAAAGGTGATGAAAGGACTATAATAATTGATTATACAATGATTTAAATTTTAATACTAAGGATTTTGGTATCTTTCTTCATCTTTGGTAATTATTTGAGGAGTGTCGTTAATCGTTAATGAACATTGAGATAAGGGATGAGTAGCGCATCGAAATATCCCTAGTTTTCTTAATTAATTGAGTTTTAATTCATTTGTTTTGAAATTCCTTGAGTAGTCCCCCTAGTTCTTGGTGATTATTTTTAATGGAAATGATTTTTGTTACAATATTATTTTTATTTATTAGGTGTTTTAATGACAAAGCTTCTGAGGTTAGAGGTCTTATACGTATATTTTGGTGAAAAGGTAAGTTGTTGAAAGAAACTTAAACGTGTATCAAAGTCTATTCTTTTTAGAAGACATGCACACCCTATTCACATTCAGCAAGCATGGCCCTTCCTACTTGTTTGAATACAAGTCACTCACCCTGTAAGTTAATCCAAGTCATAAAATAAAGCAAATCGATCATTAAGATTAATATATACTTTTGGGTATGCATACATGTTTATGTCACCGTTTTTCTTTATTTATTCACTTTTTCACACTACATTATCTTAATCTTGTTCTAGCAGTTTCTTGATTTTGTTGAATCATTTTGTTTCTTTATGTTATTGTTACGATAAAGTTTTAATTCTTCTTATAACGGTGAAGATAACGACAACTGATATAGCCAGAATAATCATGAAAATGGTTCATTTTAGTGACGTTTATTTTGAGCTGAGGGTAATTTTGTCAAATGTTTTGGAAAGTTTTGAGAGTATTAAATGTTTGGGTGTTAGTAGTGAGAGATTTGAGCTGCCTAGTTGTATTAAATGCTCATTACCCTCATTAATGAAAGTAGTTAGGGTTTTTATACCCTTAATTATGGACCGATGGGCTTTTGGGTCAGATTATTGAACCGGGTCAAGTTTAAGGACCCATTTACTTTATTGAGCTGATTAGCACATAGCTTAGTTAGAAGATGTTTAGTCATTTTTTACTTTTGTCCTCTCCGGAGAGTTCAGTGGGAAGTTTATGTCTGAATTGCCCTTGTCCGGAGATCTTAGTAGGCAGTGGTGAAGTTATCCGGGCTCATCACTAGCCCCTTTTTTAGACTTTGTCAAAAATCTTTGGTAGGACTAAAAAATTCACTCAGTCAGTAACGACGTTTTCCGACCTGCTTGTGTATATGGTTTGAGGTTCGTCCGAACTGTCTTTTTCCCAGAATTCTAAGAGTCTTTATTTGGATCATGGGACACATGTCATAATCTGATTCGACCTACCAGCCGTTTTCTACCTAGACTGGCGCTCCCACTTAAACCTAGAAAGTAGCCTATGCATTTGATTTTTCCAACATCAGCGCCGTCTTTTAATCATTGCAAAAAACCTCTTCGTTTCCTCCTAGGCATCAATTATTATTTTTAATTAATATATAAACCATTTTCCACTGTTTCATCATCTTCATTACTCAAAAACCTTCTTCAGAGCTTTCCTCCCTTTCTCTCAAATCTGTTTCTGGATACTTTTATGTTCACGGCTAGAAACGCTCTTGTAAAAGGTGGCTGGCTGAACTTGTCCGAGTTAGAGAAAGCTAAAAAGGTCGAAAGCGAGAGGCGTATCGCTGCTGGGCTCCCTATTTCGCCAATCGAAAGGTCTGTTAAACCATCCCAAAAAGATGATCAAGGGTCGTCTTCCACCAAAAATTCAAAACCCAAACGGCTATTCAAGCCAAGCCTCTCACCAATTCCATCAGGTTCCTCCGTTCAGGAATCTCAACCTTCTACTACCAAGGAAAACGCAGTATCAAGTGTTAGAAAACCCTCTCATTTTCTAGCCATGGGCTCAGATATTGAAAAATCTCCAGAAAAACCAACTTCACGCCGGACGACTCGTTTGGTGAAGGCCCAGGCAACTTCTTCACATGATAAAACCTCCAGATCGGAGGCTGCTAAAATCGCATCTAAGGATAAGCCCTCCGGATCGGAGGTGTTTAAAAAAGTCTCACAAGTTAAGCCCTCCGGATCAGAGGCATCTAAAGTAGCCTCCCTGGCGAAGTCCTCCGGAACTGAGCCTCAAACGGACACTAGGCCTTTGGAAACAACTGGTGCTCACTCATCCGGACAGACTATAGAACCAGAAGTTGACACTCTTCCATCCACATCGACTGACAAAACTTCCATAGTGATGGAAGAAGTGATGGAGGACAGCATCGAAGAGGCCCCCTTCGAAACGGAAACGTTAGGCCATACTGGGGAGGTTGCCTCTGACAGAAAAGGCAAACGCAAAGAAAAAGTTTGTATGACTCATCTGGATATCCCAGAGTGTTTGGAGGGTAAGGTAGGGCCATGTTTCCAGAAAGTCAATGTCAAGTATTTATTGGTCATGCAGAACATAAACTATGTCTATACTCATACTGCCGAGCTGGGCCGGATCCGGACAAAGTGGGGGATCCCAGAGTCAGTGAAGGTGAGGATACCTGTCACTCCGGAGACCCCGATGGACTGCAAACTTAACAAAGTGGTCATCTACACCGAACTGTTCAACTGGGGGCTCAGATTCCCCTTAGACCCAGAGATTGTCAGGTACTTCCCCCTGATAAAGCTTTGTCCTAGCCAACTGAATCCGAACGCTTGGTACTCCCTCCTTGCATGCATAATGGCATCAAGTCTGTCCAAAATCCATCTCCATATGGAGCAATTTGCCGCTGTGGAAAGTCTATGCAAGAATCACCACATCTCATTTTACCACCACAACATGGGAAACAAGTTCAAAGTGGTAGACGACTTGTTGAAGTCAAATAAAAATTAAAGAACTCAGTTCTTATTCATCAGTGGGTCATGGGAAAATGGGAGGAAGATCAAAGCCAAAGTCAACCCTAGTACGCTAACTAGTAGGTGGAAGAGTACTCAATTTCCAAAAGAGTACACCGGATATTTGGAGGAAGGGCAAACTACATATGCCAAGTTGAATGCATGGGCTGCAGAAGGTTGGGGAAATGCCTTCCACAACTATTTTACCTCCGGAAATATTTGGAGGGATCGATGCCTCTTTGCTCCAAGTGGTTGAAGATGAGACTATTAAGAAGGCATGAGAACCAGAAAATCCACTGAAGCCGCTCAAGAAGGATCGTAAAAGGGAGGCAAGAAGTGATGAAAGGGCTGCCAAGAAGAAAAAGGTCACCTTAAGGGGAGAAATAACTCTTCACCCTTCGGAACTTCTTCCTTCACCAGCACCTGCCAACCCCACATTGGCAGAGAAAATTCCAACAGATTTGCAACTGAGAAAGGGTACCGGAGGAGGGATTGACATCAGAGCCCTTCAGGACATCGATCTTTACTTCACCGACTCAGAGAAGGATGACTTTGCTGGTCCTTTCCGTCCTTCAGGCTCTTCCAACATGGTGACCTACAACGATAAGTCTTTTTCTATCTCCGAAGGTCAAGATACAGTAACTCATTCTCTTCTAGGACATATCCAACTAGCACTCGATCTGGAGAGGCAAGTAAAAAACCAGTCCACCCTTATCAACACTCTTACTGCTGACAATGAGTCACTGTCAACCAATTTTCTCAATTCTAATCAGAGCATAGAAGATCTGAAGAAATGAATTGAAACATTGAAGAAAGATAAGGAAAATCTGTCGACCAATCTGGCCGCTTCGGAGAAGACTAACACAGAACTCAAAACTAATTGTTCTAGTTTGGAGAAAGATCTTTCAACCTTAAGGGAAGACATGAACACCAAAGATGGTGCCATCGAGACCTTGTCCGGTGAGAAGACTTCTATAGAAGAAGCTGTGTCTAAGGTAACCAAGGAGAAGGAGGAATTGGAGAAAGAACAAGAACAAAAGATCCAGGCCAGGATTGACGCGTACACCAACAAAGTAATAGACTCCCTGAAGACAAGCTCTCATTTTCTGCACAACTGGTGCAACATTACTCTAAATGGATAGCTGGTGCGATATAACACTTTCATGTACTCCGGTCACATCAGCATTACACCAGGATAAAACATGTTGGTGATCTGACAAAAAGGACAACAACTTTATATTTAACTCTGGCGCCATCTTTGAGCCAATTTTAACGCTTCTACCTTCTGCCAAAGAGTGGGTTTCAACCTCTTCAACCGGTATCAAAACTCTAGGGGTCTCTCTGGGGTCATCAATTTCACCCTCACCCCCAGAAGGACCCAATAAATGCTAATCTTCATCAACCCGGACTGTCCCCAGAGTTCTAGGAGCAAGTGCACTTGCATAACATTCCCTTGCTATCTTTTGACTACTCCGGACAACTCCCACTTGCCCTTGCGCCGCATAGTTCAAGCATTTGTGGAATTTTGAGGCCACAACATGCATCCTAGAGAGCCAGGACCTCCCAAAGATTGCATTGAGCATGTGGGGAAATCTACCATAACGAATAGTACTCTGACCATCTTCTTGAAAAGGCCTTTGCCCAACAATACTTCCTCCTCAAATTCTCCGATTACATCTGCAAAGCTCCCTGTAAAGCCCACAATGTATCTATTCGAACGTTGAATTACTGCCGAATTTTTCATCTGCTTGTAAGAACTTAAAAAGAGAATGTTGGCTGAGCTGCCAATCTCAATTCGTCTGATGTCGTTACCCCCTATAGATGCTCCTATCACCACAGCATCCTCATGAGGCCCAGAGATGTCCCTTAGATCATCCTTATCAAAGACTATAAATGGAAAAAGAATTTGGACTGGTATGAAAACATGCCCCCTTCCAACCGAGCAGCTAGATTATGAACATGCATCTTTCTTGATCAATGAGTGGGTGTTGTCATGGTGTCCCCTCCAAAAATTATAAGTGACTCAAAGAAGCTAATGAGTCCAGACACCATTTTGACCTGTTCTGTTATAACCCTAACCTTATTATGAGTTGGGTCGGGTTCCAAATACTCTGAATCCACATCGAATCTTTCATGGATGACCATCGCCCCCTCTGGAGCTGATGTTCCTGCATTTTTCGTAGGACATATTCGAAGAGAATTGTCAGGCCTGTTCCCACTTCTTCTTTTGACATATGCACCCAGCTTGCCTCTTTCAATGAGATTTCGAACTTTCAATGGTACTGGAAAGAACAAGTATTACGACTTTCCCTGGGAGACTGAAGTGTTACCGGCTTCCAGAAATGAACCTCATCTTTAGCCTTGTCATAAATGGGTGCCACATTTTCTTTTAACTCTGCAAACCACTCCGCTTGGACCCAAGGACGTCGTTTATTTCTGGACTGTTGGCTCTGAGCTAGATTTGGGTGGGACTCAGTCTGTTTGGCCCTGCTGGGCCCATGTCCAGTTTCTTTAGCCTTGTACCCGGACTGATTTTGGTTTGGAGCTGTTGGGGCAGACCTCACATGTCTGTGTACCCTAGTTTTTTTAGTTTCATCCACGTTGATTTGCTTTCCCACCTGGTTTAATAAACCCCCTAGATCATGGCATTCTTCCTTGTTACCGAATCAACTAGATTTCCGGGGTTTAACCCTTGTGTTAGAGAAGCTATTACTACTTTCTTAAAGCAATCAACTAATCCGTTCTTGGTATTTACGAACCGGCTTATATAGTCTTTTAATGACTCATTCGGCTCTTGGGAATAATGGATAATAGTATCTTCATTTCCCTTCACCTCTTTACTCCCCACAAACTGCCTTCGGAAGGCAACCCAAAATGTGTCCAAGTTTCTGATACAACCCTGTGGCAAGCTGTTGTACCATTTCAGAGCACTTCCCGTAAAGGATTAGGAGAAGGCTTTACACAGAAGTTTGTCATCGTCATCAAAATTCATCATAAATTTTTTAAATTGTTCCAAATGGTTGTCCGTGTCTTTGCTCCCATTGTATTTCTCCATTTTAAACTTGTCAAACCTCTTAGGAACGTTTCCGGACAGTATCTTGGCAGACAATGGCAATTGCCTCCAATTCCGACTATGAATAAAAATTGTGTCTTTATTAGGTGTTGCAAAAATACTTGGCTCATCATGGAAAGCAAAGGGATCAATCAGCAGCTGGTCCACATGCCTGTGACTGTGGCTGTGAGATGACCCTTTTCCCAGATACCTCTTTAGTCTCTCATGCCTATCTCTCTTTCTTGAATACTTTTTAACTAGCTTTTGTTTCTTTTGGGACCTCCCTTAATCACTGCTTGATGACAAGGACTCCTCAATCTCATCCTCGTTCGAAGAGCTACTGGAGGACTCAGATTCGGAGCTCTCCACCGGCTTGGACCGGTGAGAGTTCTTGGAACTAACATGGGTCTTTTTTGTGCTTAAATGAGTCTTTGCTGATGGATTATTCTCCCTTGGATTGTCAGTATGGTGAACGGTTGACGCCTTGGACTTTTCCTTTAAACCCCTCTCTGCCTTTTTAATAGCCCTCAACGCTTCTATTTCAGCTCTCAACTTATCTCGTTCTTCGGGGGTGTATTCATCATTTTCCCCAACCACCTCCACCATAGGTGGTGGAATTTCTTGCTCGTTCGGATCCATCCGAACAGGTCTTTCTGTTGGTTTTGAACGCTAGATTCAGGCACATTCTCCTCCCACTATGGTCGCTAATTTAGTGAGGTTTATTTTCAGTTGAGGGTAATTTTGTCAAATATTTTGGAAAGTTTTGAGAGTATTAAATGTTTGGGTGTTTAGTAGTGAGAGATTTGAGCTGCCTGGTTGTATTAAATGCTCATTACCCTCATTAATCAAAGTAGTTGGGGGTATTTATACCCTTAATTATGGACCCATGGGCTTTCGGGTGAGATTATTGAACCAGATCAAGTTTAAGGATCCATTTACTTTATTAAGCTGATTAGCACATAGCTTAGTCAGAAGGTGTTTAGTTATTTTTTACTTTTGTCCTGTCTGGATAGTTCAGTGGGCATTTTATGCCCGAATTGCCATTGTCCGGAGATCTCAGTAGGCAGTGGTGAAGTTATCCGGACTCATCACATTTGAGGTTGATTCTTTTTACCAACAATTTTTTTATAAGGTTACACACCTAAATCATCACACGTACCAGAAGAAGAACGAGAAAAATATAGTGAAGAATGATAAATTCACTCCATATTATTTCTTTTGCTCATTCCACCCTTAAAGGTACGAGTCTTTGGACAACATAATGCAGTATACGTTTCCAACTGCAGAAATAAACCACATGTAAAAGATGAGGCTTTGAATAAAATAAAGATGAGAAGAATCATGCATCATTTGGACCGATATCTCACCAATTGGAAAATTAGTTGTGATGCGGATATTAGGTTTCTTATAAATAAGGAAAATTCCTTTGACACTCGTGAAAGTGAATTTGTTTTCTCTAATTATTTTCTTAACCATGGGTCTCGGTTCTCTCTCATTCCATAACTTGTCAAAAACAAAACAAGTGACAAACAAATGCGCTAGCCAAGTCGTTCCCAATTCAAAGTGTGTAATGTCAAACATAATTTTATTAAGAGGTTATTTTTAACATTTCTCGATGTATGAGTTCCTTATATTTGTTAAGGTTTATGTATGAAAGACCACCTCTTTTTTATTCTTGATGAAGTCATTCACCAAGATGTTCATTGACCTTCCCACTTAGAACAAATTACGGAAGGATAATGTTTTAGTCTTCGAAAACATGGAGATTAAGTATGAAATGGCAGATCCTTCTATCAGCCAAAGGTGGGTTTCTAAATGTAAGTTTATACCTTCTCATTAACCATTTCTTCTGTAATTTTATCTGTCATGTGTTTGATTGTTGTGTTTTATTTTCTCCTTCTCAACTCATGATGTTAAGAAACCTTTTGATGGAAAGTGGGAAGACCGGTCTCATAAGAAGTATGCTTTTAATGTGGAAGAAGGTTCCAAGTTTTCTCATTCTTAATCCTTTATTCTTGTAACCAAGAAATTTTTATACAACTAGTTATGTTCGAGTATCAATTTTTTAGATGTCTTCTCTCTTTGTATTTCCTTTAACGAAGTTGTTCTAAAAAACATTCTTTGGTGAACAAAGAATAAGAGAAATAATATTCTAGCAATAAGGTTGTGGAGAATAAATATTCACATAAAAAGGTTAGTGGAAAGCGTTCTTCCAAATCGGAATTTCATAGCAAACTAAAGGACCGCGATTCTAAGAAAATATTTGTTTCTCCTTCAGATTCTACGAAGGCCGGAGTCAAGGCTCGTGATGTTTGCAAAACAGTAGATCGAGCCTTTATAATTGAACACTTATGTTCCTTGTTTGAAGTTTTGTATAATTTTCTAACCATATTTAGTGTGCATGACTCCCATTGTGGTTTTCCTTATATTCTAGTTTTTTAAGAAGATAAAGTTTTTCTCTTGTCTCATGATTTTTTATCATCTAATACTTACTATTATAGACTTTATGAAACTTGAAACGTTTGAGACTTAGTGTAAACTTTTCAAAGTCTTCGGTCTTTGTTGTGGAATTACTTGTTACGGCATGTCAACCTTCTATTGTTTCATTTATAATTTTGTTTGAAGTTAATAAGTGAGACTAAATATTTGGCATAAAATATTTATTATTAATTTCAAATGCCTCTTTAAAACCTTCTCGCACCATTGAGAGAGGAAATATTAGATCATCGTGGTTCGTAAGTTACGCAGCTTTAGTCTAAGAGACTATGATATGACTTTCAGATCTATATATGGAAAGCAAAATACCTTATGTGCATTACTCTCACTCTATGTAACAAAAAGCGTCACTTATAAAAAAAACTAATCCCGAATTTAAAGTTATTTCTAAAACCACCATTTTATCACCTCCGGCCACGGTTGCCGGAGTCTAAAGTCCACGCATTTTGTCTCAACTCACCGAATCTGCCACTCCCTCAACCGCATCTCAGCCCAATCACAATCTCCTGACCCGTCTGACTCCTCCCACCACAACATCTGTGAAGCTCAACAAATACAGCTCTCGAATCACGGAGCCAAAATCGCAAGGCGTATTTCAGGCGATACTCCACGGCGTAGGGTTATCGGACGCTGATATGTCGAAAACACAAATTGATTTAATCAGTTTGGTACGAAGGAATAGGTGTAATATGCATCTGTTGGATTTATACGGTGGGTTTAGGTTAATAGAATTGGTGTTAGCGGTGGAATATCAATGGGAGTAGAGGAATGTGTTTTAGTTTGCGGTCGAGGGATTTGATTGCTGATAGTATTGAGACCGTCCTGAGAGCTCGGTGGTATGATGGTAACATTTCCATCCCTGGTTGTGATAAAAATAGGCCAGGTACTAGTCTGAATCGACCAGGCATTGTGGTCTATGGTGAAACAATCAAGCTTGGTCATTTCAATGGCCATAATTACGACAATCAAGCTTGGTCATTTCAATGGCCATAATTACGACATAGTCTCTGCATTTCAGTCTTGTGAAGAGAGTAGAGTATGTCATTGGATCAATAAGTGACAAAGAGAGACAGAGTGTTGTTCATAACTCGTGTCCAAGAACAAATGAATGAAGGAAGAAATAAATAGACTTTACCACTTTACAAGGTCAGCCGAGGAGTCTTATACAAGTACATTAAGAACGTTAAATCCGATTTGGAGGGATCTGTAACAGATGAATAATCAGAAGGAATCATTACCGGAGTGACCACATTATTTTAGATATTTAGTCTATTTCATATAAATGGTCTCTCTTTTCCTTCCCATTGTTGGTCTTTTTGGTATCTGCCTTCTATCTTTCCTTTCTATTTTCTTTGCTATTTAATTTTGTAAGTTATTTTCACCCTAGAAATGTATTGATGACTATGGATACTAATTCACCTAGACAGTTTTTTTCTATGTTTAAAAAAGACCTATATATCATAGTACTATAATTAGCTTTAATTAGACAAAAACATAAATTCATCTAGTTAGCTTTAGTAGTCACATGTTGGATCGGGTTTCAGAATAATTACACGTACGTTTTACTGATCTTATCGCCCGTTAGTGACTGAATTTAACTGGTGTACTGAACTGAATTTAACTGGTGTGTCACTGAATTTTCAGATAAAACGTGACATAATAATAGCCTCACACGCGTCAGAATAATTTGTTATGATAATACTCTCAAGTCTCACCAGTTAATAGAGGTTGTAAAATCTAATCCAGTTAATACTCTCACCAGTTCATAATTTGATTCCTCTGTTTTTTTTTTTTAATCTAATGTTGAAAAATTATTTATTTCTTATTTATCTCCATTCGAATTTAAATTTTTTTCTCTGATTAAATTTTCTAAGGGTAGAATGATTTGCAAAGAAAAACATGTAACCTGAATAAAAGCTCTTACTTTCGTAACCCTGATGGACAAAAACACAGAAGTGAAGTGAGCGATCGCGTATCAGCCTCTTGATAACAGAAAAACATAGTAGCCGAAAGATCATAAGAGGCGACTTGGGCCGGTTCTTTTTAATGCAGCTGTGATTTACGGATGAGAACACTTAAAAAGGGTATCGGAGACATTGATTACGGTGCAACCCTCTATATATATGTTGTTTCTTATATATTAATATCTTATTGTACATAAGAAATATTTATCTGATAAGTATATACATATTTATATTCTATATCTCAATGTATTATTGTTTTTTATTTGTTGACGATACCTATTTTGATCTCACCATTCATATAATTATAAATTAAATAATTAATATTTATGTTTATGGTATCTTATATTTGTAATTGCCGAAAATCTATCTAAAATTAACAATTATAGAAAATATAAAATTAGGTTTATATAATTCAAACATTGTAATTTTGGGGATTTAATATGAGGTACATAAGATAACCAAATTAATAGTCTTATCTCTAATGTAATGATATCAGTCTTAATAAATGGAACATGCTCTGGGTATTTCCCTCAAAAAACAGGATTGAGACAAGGAAATCTATTGTCTCCTTGTCTCTTTATCCTTGCTGAGGATGCCCTTCTAAGGGACTTGGAGAACTTATATGGAAAAAACAAGAGTATGCAGTATTATTTAAAGTCTGGTGACATCTTACCTTCGTTAGCTTTTGCAGATGATGTGGTTATCTTCACAAACAGTGCTCCATCTTCAGTTAGAAGTCTGAGTGACCTGCTAAATCAATATCAGAAAGAGTCTGGGCAATCTATTTACACTGAAAAGACTAAGATTATTACCTCCAATCGATGTTCAAATGCCAATTCTGCTAGTATAAAAGCAACCTTGGGATTCAAGACTGAAAGTGCTCCATTTAACTATCTGGGCATCACTATAGCTGATAACAACAAAGGGAAGCACTTTACTCCTCTATTAACTAAAATATATAATAAAATCAATGATTGGGATCTGAAGAACTTGTCTTACAGTGGCAGATTGTCACTTATAAGACATGTTCTTTACCCAATCATATTTTTCTGGATGCAAAACTGTGTTATACCAAAAAATATCCTAAATAAGATTGAACTTTGTTTTAACAAATTCCTATGGAGACCTAAAGTGAATGAAAATGCAATACACTGGACTTGTTGGGGTAACCTATGTAAGCCCTATGAGGAAGGTGGGCTGAATATCAAGCACTTGTCTGATATTCAGCTTACTTTCACTTATAAACTATGGTACTTGTTTAGAAAAGGGAAGTCCCTATGGTCAGAACTCATATCAAACACCTATTGCAAAAGCAGTCACCCACTTGTAGCTAAGTGTGGTACTGGGGATTCTATAGTATGGAAAGGTCTGTGCTCTGTAAGAGAGCATGCTGATAGATTTATTCAGTGGAAAGTTGGGAAAGGTAATATGGACTTCTAGAGAGATTCATGGCATGAGATGCCACCAATTATAACTGACCAGAGTTCTTGGTATCTTCCAGCACAGGTGAAATCATTCTGAAAAAATAACAGTTGGGATCCCATTCTCACAACCTTTCTCTCACATGATCAATATCAACACATTAGTAGTGTTAATATTAAGCATGATCAAGAGGATTGTGTTGAATGGAAACTGTCAAAAGATAAAAAGTTTTGTACAAAAAATACTTGGGAAAACATAAGAGATAAAAGCTGTTTTTCATTCTTTTTTAAAAAGATCTGGCATAGCTTCATACCGAAAAAAATTTCTTTTTTAAGCTGGAAAATATTTAAGAACTACATTCCTACTGATAATGTACTTATTAAGAGACACTTCTCTATTGTCTCTAAGTGCCAGTTTTGCAGCAACTGTGAGGACACTACTCACCTATTTATAAGTTGCTGCTTTGCCTGGCACTTATGGAATTATTATGGTTTGTTGTTCAGAATCCCAGTAAAGAGGTATATGAACCTGAGGCATATGTTTCACGTTTGGTTCAGTGCTACTCGAGGGAATTTCCATGTTACACATATGGTTCCACAATTAATAGTGTGGACTATATGGTATAACAGGAACCATTCTAAGTTTGGTAAACCTAGTGACAATTTCTTTCAGGCTGTTGGTAGAATAAATCGATTTATCTTGGGAATAGAAACTAAGTTACAACCTAAGCACTGGACCCATGTTATGGATGCAGGTGGCAAAATTGGAGCCTATTCTAGTAGTCAGAAGAGGATCAATTACCTGGTGTGGAAGCCTCCATATCTGGGAAGATTGAAGATCAATGTAGATGGTGCCTCCTGTTTTTCCGGCGAGGCAACTGGAGGGCTTATTGTCCGTGACAGTGAAGGAAACTGTATTGAGGGAGCCGGATTTCTCTTTGGTAAATTGTCTCCATTTCAGGCTGAAAGAAGAGCACTGATAGAAGCTCTCCTTCTCTGTAACAGGAGAGGGTGGAATGTAGTTGACATTGAATCTGACTGCTTACCCTTGATAAAAAGCTTCTCTTCTGGAGATGAAATCAGTAGAATCAAAGATGGGTTTTTCAGAGTTTTAGTTCGACCGGCTATAAAAGTATACCACATTTCCAGACTGGAAAATGTGGCAGCAGATTGGGTGACAAAATGGATATTGGATGAGAAGCGGTGTTGTTCATTTGCTAGCCATGACATCCCAACACCACTTCGAGCGATTCTGATTTTAGAGAGTTTGGGTGTAGGGTATATAGACCCAGGTTGATAAAACTTCGATTTGGTGAGGTTTTTAGTTAATGGGAGCAGAGTCGAAAGATTGGCTATGGTGGTTAAAGCTGTGGAAATCTAGGGTTAGTGAAAGAGAGAAGACAAATGGGTCTGTAAAATTAGGGTTTCTAATTGGGAATTAGGGATTAGGGTTTCTAGTCTAGTCTCAATTAAGCCTAGTATTGGGCCTTTCTTCCTTCCTAAAACCCAAGCTGACATTGGGCTCTTGTAACTGATCATATCATTTAATGAATATAATAATCTTTTTGCCAAAAAAAAATAAGATAACCAAATTTAATGCGCGAAATTATACAATTTTTTAAGCAAAATATTTTTTGTTACTTTTCCAATACGATTCCGAAAGATTAAAATTATTGATAAAAAATTTTAATTTATTTTTGAATTTATTGAAAATAATAACATAAAATTTATAAATAATAGTTATCCGATATAAAAATAATAAAGAGAAAAGTACCGGTAAATACCTTCTCAACTATGTTATTACCCGGTGGTACCCGCTTTTTGGATAGTGTCACTTGGTACTTCGAACTGCAATTTGGACAAAAATACCCCCGACCAAATATAGGCGTGCGCTGGTAAAAGAAAGAAAAAAAAACTGGTACAATTCTCAGGATGCGAATTGCTTGCAAATTCTCAGGATGCGAATTGCTTGCAAATTCTCAGGATGCGAATTGCTTGCAAATTCTCAGGATGCGAATTGCTTGCAATTTCTGAACGATTCTCATGATAAGATGCGAATTGCTTGCAATTTCTGAACGATTCTCATGATAAGATGCGAATTGCTTGCAATTTCTGAACGATTCTCATGATAAGATGCGAATTGCTTGCAAATTTCTGAACGATTCTCATGATAAGATGCGAATTGCTTGCAACTCTCAGGATTTCTGAACGACTAAAAAAAACTGGTACAATTCTCAAGATGTGAATTGCTTGCAAATTCTCAGGATGCGAATTGCTTGCAATTTCTGAACGATTCTCATGACAAGATGCGAATTGCTTGCAATTTCTGAACGATTCTCATGATAAGATGCGAATTGCTTGCAATTTCTGAACGATTCTCATGATAAGATGCGAATTGCTTGCAAATTTCTGAAGGATTCTCATGATAAGATGCGAATTGCTTGCAACTCTCAGGATTTCTGAACGATTAAAAAAAAACATGGTATGAAAAAAAAACTGGTACAATTCTCAAGATGCGAATTGCTTGCAATTTCTGAACGATTCTTGCAACTGGTGAAATTTTATTTTTTAAAAAAATCAAAAAATATCATCAATGGATCTAGTTTTGTTCATTTTTAAAAAACAAAAGTGATGGTACTTTCATTTATTTATTTCGAGCTCCGGTTCGAAAGATACGGATCTTTTAAAAATAAAATTAAAAGAAAAGTAGGAAAGAGAAGGAAAGAGAAGGAAAAAGAAATTTTGGTTACGTGGCTGTTCATGAATGGTGAGGGTAGTTAGGGTATTAAAATAAAGTTATGTACTATGTGACAATTAGGTAGTTGAGCTGGGTATTAAGTGACAATTGATCAAACCTTGGGTACTAGATGACAATAAAATAGTTGAGTAGGTACCTTTGGTACAATTTCCCAATAATAAATCTCAATGTTTTTTTTTCTTTTAATTCTCAAACTTTCTTCGGAATCTAAAATCTCTTAAACTATAATTTTTTTTAAAAGAATTACGTAATCATCACCATTCACCTACAAAATCAATATTCTTTATAAAATCTACCAAAAAGACACTATTAGCTATAAAAAAACTTTAAAATCTTTCGTTTTATAAATTTTTCTATAAATTTTGTTCAATTCTACAAAAATCGTTGCTGTCTTGTTTAGTTGAATATATTTTTTTACGAAATCAAAAAAAATAGAATTAATAATTTAAGAATATATTGTATTACCATCTAAATTTCTAAATGATTATATTTTTTTTACCGTCATTTATAACGTATTTACGCAAGTTAGTGTAGTTAATTTTTATAAAAAAATTTATTTCTTGTTCTTCAAATTTAATAAAGCTTTTACACAACCAATGTGAACATAATTTTACACTTAACATATAACAAGTTTTCGGACCACTTTATTCTTAATATTTCAAACCTAAAAAATATGTTTATATAACCAATTTGAATGTAATTTTGCACCAAATTTAGAGTAAATTTCTTGATAAAATTTTTCTTTTCAAATCTAAAATATTTTAGGCAACCTATATGAACATAATTTCACATCTAACTTTCAACAGTTTAAATATTAATTAACATGTATTTTGGACTTTATAATTCATGTAAAAAATGACGAAAGAAATATTATATAACATATCAGGATTTGTACATGTGATGCAGTTGTTAAATTCATCACCAATACTAGAAACTCACTTACAAGCTTTACAAAATATACCTTACTACCATCTAATTTTGAACTCTATTTACGCACCCAATTGTTCATATTTACGCATCCATATTACTCTTAATTTTACAACCAATTATTATTTTTATTTTCTTAACCATATCGTACGTAATTACGCACCCTTTTATTTTTTTGTTATGCCTGCCATTGATGTATACATATTCATCAAATTAGAAGAGCTATATAATAATGTAAATATTTTACAACCTTATAGCTTAAACCTACCAAATTAATGAAAAACAATCTACATATCTTATCATACACTCGTAACTTAATTTATTATGTTACAATAAAAGTTCTAAGTTTTTTTTACTATTTATTTGATCGTATATATCTTACTATAGACATCAATACTAAATAAAAATGATGTCACCCCAATATTGACGATATATACAACGCGAGATCTACATAAATAATATATATATATATATATATCATTATTCCTATATGAACATAAACTAAAGTAAAAATGGATAAAATCATTGGGCATTGTGTGTATTCGATCTAACGAAAATTTTATATACAACTACAAGTCGCAACTACATGGTAAAACTGACCCAACAATAAAGTCAACTAAAATGTTGGTAAGTATTATCAAATATAATATTGTTTGATTTCTATTATTATTTTCTTAAACTATATACAAATGATTGTGCCAACTTGATTTTGTAGTGAAAATATTTTATCGACCGGAAACTCATGATACCAAAATCAGCAATGAAAATTGAAATCCCATTAAACATTCCATAACAGAAACCTGGTTTTGTTCATTGTGGAGCTTTTATCTGCGAGTATGTAAGGTTTTTCATTGAAACTGGATAAATATAGAAACAATTTACTCATATTTTGCAACAATAAAAATAATTGAAACGTACTTTATTTCTCAACAATTGACATACAATAAAATATTGGTAGATGTTTGTATGTGAAATTAATAACAATTTTTTAGTTTTAAAAGTTGTATATTTTATCATTACTTTATATATTTATATTTCACAATTGCAGCCATTTATAAAATAATTACACAATCATTTAAACCATAAATTTGCAACCGAATTACACTTTTATTTTACATAACCAAATATAACGTAATCTTACGACCTTGTTATGCAACCATCTATTCACAACCATAATTTTGCAACTCTTGTACACAACCACCTATAATGTAATTTTGCAACCCTTTTACACAACCACCTATAACATAATCCGCAAGCTTTTTACACAATCATCTATAACATAATTTTACAACATGTTAACACATAGTTTCACATCGAAATCTGTTAACCCCAAATCATTTTTTAGATAATTTATAAAACATTTACGTTAATGCATGAAAACAAAGAATCAACATAACTAGAACAATCATATAATCATAAAACAACAAAATAACTCGACAAAATAAAAAATACCAAAAACAGAAAAACGAAAGAACATCTTATCAATAAACGATCGATATATGAAGAGAAACAACGAAAAAACAAATGATCAATAATTGCATAAGATATTAGTCGAAGTAATAACAAAAAATATATGTAATATTGTAGAGAAGCTTGATCGAATAAAAACAAGGAAAAAATAGATCAAGATCATAGTAACAAAATGAGGATATGATGGGTATTAAAAAAAGTTAAAATGGTTATCAGTAATTTAGTTTCAAAACCAAGCGGTTATTAATACTTTCTCAAACTTTAGGTCGTTATAGGTATATAGTTTTTATTCCTCGTTTTGGTAGATTACCTTATTTATATATATATATATATATATATATGCTCAATTTTTAAAAAAAATATTTATTTCCAACTAATGTTTTACTATATTTCTAACAAGTATCGTGAAACTTTCGGCTACCAGCACAACATTCATTTTTGGTTACTTTCATCCATTTTAATTTTATTATTTCATCAAAAAATATTTAAACACAAATTTACATCTTCAAATCATCACCTTACGTATAAAAATATCTTTCCATAGAGAAATATTTTTCTAAAACCTTCATCAAAGATCATTTACAACTTAGAACAGGCTTACAAAAATATAAACTTAAAAATCCAAAATATCTAAGAACATTGTTTTCCTTAGTAACTAGAACCAACAACTGTTTTTATGCAACTAATGTACATTATGCACCCACTGCTCTTGTTATGGATGTTCACCGGTAACTAAACTAAATCAGAGAGGAATATTGATGTAACAAACTATTAACGAGCAAAAAATAAACAAAATTATTGATAGAGAATAACAAAATACTGAAATTTCAGTAAGAAAAGTCTATTAATAAAAACGTATCTTAAGCTTATGGGTACAAGACGCCTTATATAGGCAACATCCAAGACCATAATCAGAAAATATGGAAATGAAATTAAAAAATTTAAAATTAATCCCACCAAATCCGGATGTAATTTGATTTGATTTGTTATTCAAAATACTTTGCTAATCTAACTTAATTATTTTCAAAAGACACAAAAATATGAGCTTGGCCACCTAAACGGTAGAATTTATGGATCAAACTTTGTGATCGGACTTTCGTTCTCCCTTACATTGTTCAAAACTATTGGGATCGTCGAGACGGTGAGGTTGAGTACCAATTTCTCAAATTTTAATACCCGAGTGTATAATAAAGCCTTTTTGCGTTTGTTTACTAACACAAAATGATTGTGGGCGTTTTTAAGGCTAAAATTAATGTTGGTCCGCTATGTATAGTATGTGTATCATAGTAGTCCTTTATCTTCACTTTTGTCTCCCACTCATCCTTAATTTTTTAGAAATTTGCAGGATCAGTCCCCCCGCACATTCTGGAGACCAAAAGTGACACAAAACTTGTGATTTAGAGACCAAAAGTGATACAAAACTTGGGATTTGGGTGCCATATGTCGGGTTCTAAATGGTTCCCGTGTGCATGGGGACTAATCGTGAAACATTATAAAACATGAAGGATGGTTGGGAGACAAAAGTGAAGTTCAAGGACTACTTTGATACACGGGCTATACAGTGGGGACCAACGGTGATTTTTAGCCGTGTTTTTAACTATATCATTCTTCCTTTGTGGATAGGGATTTGCCCTCATATTCACATCATCAACAGGCTTGGCAAAGGGCACTATAAGCTTCACATTAAATACATCATGATTTTTTATATGGCTTGGAAGCTTCAACTTGTAGGCATTCAGATTGATATCCTCCATGATCTGATATAGACTAATATTTCTAGCTGCAAGCTTATTTTACTCATATACAAGATAACGATCCATTGTTAAAACTACCCACACAAAATCTCATTCATTTAACTCGACCAACTGGCATCTCTTGTCTATAATGTATGTGTACTTATGGGTAGCTACCTCAAGATACTTTCTAGTGCTCTCATAAATGTCTCATAACTCATCAACAAAATTGGCAATGCTAACAAGAACCTTGCATTTCTCTGGGAATACCATATACATAGGACTCCATAAATTATAACCATATATCACCATGAATGGACTATGACTAGTACCCCTAATGTGGTTCCAAGTATAGGAGAAACCAACATTATAAAGCCCATGATCTCATGATTTAAAATTCTCAGCCACCTTTGAACGTAGCATATTCCCCAGTGTCTTATTAGTCATCTTGGTCTCCCCACCTGTTTGAGCTACTAAACCTCAACTTTGTATTAGTAAGCTACCACAGACTTCGCCAGAAATATCCTACAAACCTTGAATCCTGATCATAGACGATATTCATAGATAAGCCATGCAAACCATAAACTTTACTAAAGTAAAAGATAGAAATATTCACCGCAGTTGTCGTCTTCTTGCACGTAATAAAGTGTGACATCTACAAAAATGACCAACCACCATAAAAACATAATCATTAACTCTTTGTGTCTGTGGAAACGCAGAAACAATATCTTTGCTCAAACTCCTCTATGGTCGCTATGGTGTAAGCAATGGTAAATACAAACCCACATTGGAAGTCGTCTCTTTTTCCATGTGACAAGTTCTGCATCCAGCCATAAAACGAATAATATCACTCCTAAAATGTGGCCAATAAAATTGACGAGATACAGATTTAAGAGTCTAATATTGACTATTATACCTCACATTGTGCCTTTTCTCCACCATCAATAAATGTTAACACCCAAAAAGAACACCTAAAAGATTATCCCAAAACAGGTAGCCATTTCTCATAGAATAATCATTTCTCATACCAACCTCAGTGTCCTCTTGGATGAGACCAAAGTAAGAATTCGTAGCCATCAATTCCTTCATCAACTAAAATTCAATGATTCCTAACTCCACGTGAATCATCAGGCTCTGCTTGCTCAGTGTATCAACTACAAGATTAAATGCCTCATGTGTGTATTTAATAGAAAATGTGAACTCATAGGTGAACCTTATCCACTAAGAATGACGTGCAGATAGCTTGTCTTGGCTCTACAAGTTCTTTGATTCATTATGATCAGTGTATAACACGAAATTTTTGTAAGGGATATACAAACTCTGATACTTTAATGCCCGAACAAAAACATAGAATTTGACATTATTAGTATTGTAGTTGAGTGTTGAGCCACTTAACTTCTGACTGAAATAAAGCCATAGGTTGTCGCTCATTGCGCAACACAACCCAAATACCATATCCATACGCATCACACTGTAACTCAAACCCCTTAGAGAAATCAAGTCAAACCAAAATAGGTGCGGTTGTCAATCATACCTTAATCTCTTCAAACGTCGATATTTCTTCAGGACTCTAATAAAATGTTTTTCCTCTCATACAGTCTATAATAAGTGTCATGATGGTATAGAATTACAGATGAACGACCAATAAGATGAAACCAACCCATGAAAAAAAACGAACTTCAGCAATAGAGGTAGGAATTGGCCAATCACAAAATGCTGCCACTTTAGACTCATCAAGTGATAGACCATGTTTTGAAACAACATACCTAATGAATATGACAAAATATATCATAAAATAACACTTACCTATTTCCTCAATAAAGCTTTTATTTTCTCGGAACTAAAAATACTTTTCGTAGATGTTGAAGGTGTAAGTCTTTGTTAGTAATGTAAATCAAGATGTCATTAGAGTAAACAATCGAACCCTTCCCAACGTATGGATACAATATTTGATTCTTTACCATCTTAAAAGTACTAGGGGAATTAGAAAGACCAAAAGACATAACAATCCACTCAAGAAGCCTTCTTAGGTCAACTGGCTACACATATTTTCATTGAACCATCTTTCTTTGGCATCAACAAAGCTAGAACTTCACATGGACTGATGTTATACCGAATATGCTCTTTAGTCAACAACTTCTCAACCTGTCTTTTTAGTTCTTTGTGATCCTTAAGACTCATCATATAGTGAGATAAATTTGGAAATCTAGCTCATTGGACTAGATCAATATGACGTTGAATATATCGCAATGGCGGAAACCCAATAGGTAACTCATCTGGAAAAATATCCGCAAACTGCACTAGTAATGGCTGAACCCGCTCAGGTACTTCAACAAATTCATCAGTATATTCTTTCACAACGAGCAAGTACATAATTCTAAAGTTAAAAACATTCTCTAGAAAGGTTTTATGCACCTATAAACTTCTGCTAGAAAGTTATGGTACAAAATATGATGGTTTTAGAGTCATTTCTCTAGATGGTACCAGTACAATCTTGGTATCATTCATCATAAAACTATACTGATTCTTCCTAACATTTAGAATACAACCCCTACCAAACTACTACGGAGGTCCTGACAATAGATGGCAAGAACTCATACTAATCACATTACACCATGATTTATCCTTGTAACTTCCAATAGAAAATATAACTAGACAACATTTAAAAACGGTTACCCCGCTGCCCTTCTTCAATAATGCCACTTTGTAAGGGCTTGGATGAGCTTCAATCTTCAATACTAGTTTCTAAATTACCTCTTTAGAAATCATATTATTGCAACTAGCTGAATCGATCAAGAGCTTGCAAAATTTTCCTCTAATGTTGCATTAAGATTGAAAGATGATATTTATAAACTTATCGTCACTGTCATTACTAGCCTTATGCATAAAATAGACACATCTAATTATCAATAGTTGCCTCATCCCCACAAAAAATAATTCTTCATAATTCTCGTCATAAAAATTTGGACCCCCTGGATCAAATTCCTCGCACCATTAGCTTATGCAAACAAACCCCTTCGATTGTTGTGGCTTTGTACATTCTGATGCACGATGTCCCGTTTCCTGATAGTGAAAATGCCTAATCTAAGACTAAGTTTTAGGCCAAACTAGTGGTGTACGTTGTACTAGATGAGTCTTACTTACAACCAATTTTTTGGGAAACCCCACGATTGATGCCTTAGAACTATCTCCCTCATATGAAAATTATTTTTTAAGATGTAAAGCACACTAATATGCTTTAGAAACATTAATCGAATCAAACATATTTAAAGAATCTTGAAACTGATGTCTCAATCCCCTTCTAAAATATATTCATCAACAAATTTCGAACCCTATTTTAAATTTTGGAATTTTTATTACATGATCCTAGCATAATTAAAAGGTAAAAAACGGCCCTCATATGTTTCATGAATTTAACCCAATTCAAATTTTATATGTAACTTACCTCAAACGAGGCTGTTTCAATTACTGCCACCATGATGCAGCCCGACCCTGGAATTTGGTTGCAATTAACTGAAGGCTCTTATCATCTGGAACGTCTTCGAAGTCTAAAATATATTTTACTGATGTAATCCAATCTAGAAATTCCTCTAGTTAAAGTACATAATGGAAATATGGAATTTCAGTCTAAAACCTGATTCTCATCCATTGTTCGTGTTTTGATTGTAACTACGGTTTGGAAGCTGTTCGAAATATGGTTAGTGGGGATTTAGTGGAGTAAAAGTACATCTTCCAAGATACCTCCTTTGTTTAAATAGATTCATGTCCTCATTGTGTTCTTCCTCCGGACCCGCTGGCTGATTATTCGGGCATAGAACTCGAAACCCTTCAATAGCTAGTCTGTAAAACACATCTCGCAATTGGTCCACATGATTGCCCAACATCTCGATAGTCTGATCCAATATACCAAATCAATAATCATACCTCGCTGGTTTGTAAGAGGCGTATGTATCAGGAACTCAGGCTCTGAAATCAAATAATGTAGTATAATATTAATGAGCGAAAGATAAATAAAATTATCCGCATAGGATAACAAAATTATGAAATCTTTACTAAGAAAAGTGTATCAATAAAAATGTGTCTTAAGATTAGGGTATAAGACTTATTATATAAAGAACACCTAAAACTCTAGTGAGACAACATATAAATAAAATAAACATGTTAAAACACAATCTTACCAAATCCGGATACAATCCAATTTGATTTTCTATTTAAAATACTTTCCTAATCAAGCCTAATTATTTTTTAAAAACACAAAAATAGAAGTTTGGGCCCCTTAATCGTGAAATTCAGAGCCCAGACTTTGTGACCGTGATTTTAGCCTTTGTTATGATTTTGAACTATTAGGCTTATCAAGACAGTCAGTTTGAGTACTGATTCTCCCAATTCGGATACAACAAAACTCATTTATGTTTTTCAAGTACCTCAAAATAATTGTGGGTCTTCTCAAATACATCAAACATGGTCTATTGATCAGAATGGTACACAATATGGTGGTTAGTGGTGGCCAACATATGCGTTAGGAAGTTTAATATCCCAATGAAAATAATTACGACAAAGTAGATTATGTGACCTACTCCATGTTAAGGGTCCTTTATTAGTACATCACTAGATGCAAGCTCTATAACCGCTCGAGTTGCTCAAGAGCTTATGATCCCAATGGACATTTTGAGTATGATTCTTCTAGTGAAGCTAGAAAGAGACACCATCATCGCAACAGTTTCTGATCTGCTAGAAAGAGCATGATGCTTACGTTTTTCCATGATATTGGTTAAATAAATGAACCATGTAAATATGAGCATCGTCTAGAGCGCCAACAAACATATGTTCCTCATTCTCAACCATATAACGTATCGTCTAAGAAAAACTTCTATCAAGCTCCTCCAATACAATAAAACTACCCCAAACTCCACTGTTGCACCTAGAGAGTCATTATAAGTTATCTTTATGAGCCAAACTAACCCTTTAGTGGTTTCTTCAATAGGTCAGACAAATCTTTATTGTGCAGTTCAAGCACCACTACCATTCTCCTACATATACTAGGAGTAAAACCCGTAAAATTATGATTTATACCATTAGTTACACAATATCTTAATCAGCAGTAGCAATCAACATATCCATTCTTCGTGAAACAGAACCACAATATCTTCGACTCATTTCCTGTTAACTAAGGTTTTGGCTTCATTGGAATCCTGCTTGCACCAAAGCTCTTGTATGAATACTTATATCAAAGTTCAGACACTACAAATGAACAAGTATGAAGATTTTAGAGATCAAAGATACCATATAGAGTGGTTCAAGGATGACATTATATGTTTTCGAGACCTTGATAGCCTTATATGTAAGGCATTCTTCATGGCCTTTAGAGGCAGATTTCAATTTTTATTCAATCAGTTTCTACTGGGCAGCATCCTAAGCTTAATCATCTCACGAACTTCATTCATAAACCAATACATTGGTTTTAAAGTTATTAATGAAGATGGTAATTACATAAGAAAAATTTATAAGAGATATCTGAGATTACACTTAGCAGTTTGTTCATACAACGACTTGATTGCAAAATTATCGCCACTTAGTAGTTGTTGTATCTTACAGAAAAGTAATTTTGTTGGGATTTTTAGTACATATATATATATATATATATATATATATATATATATACAGGAATGATTTCGGCGATCTACTCACTCGAGTGGTGGATAAAATAAAAATGAATAAAACTATGAGGGAAAGAATAGTATGGATTCCAAACCTTTCATACCATCTTTTGGAAATACTAGTGAGCCACTCATAGTTGTAAAAATTCAGACACCAAGGAATCTGTAAGAGATTCTAACTTTCAAGACAAACTTAGTTAGAGTAATGGCAAAGTCGAGACATCAAAACTGCCAAAGTCAAGGCTAAAATGGAGAGATATGAAATTTTTAAATAACCACTACAACGAAAGCCAAAGATATGAACTCTTTGGTTGGGGACCTTACATAAAACGTAATAAATAAAATTGAAGATAATTAATAAAAGAGTGAATGATGTGGTTAATTTTCGTTGTTCATAGAAGATTTGGACGTATATGGGGGTAAGAGATACGATCAGGTTTTAAAAATTATATAATATTGTGCAATACTAGATCCAAGACTACCTTGCCTTGAATGATGATGAGGGAAAACTATTAGAATTTATAAGGAAAGATAACGGGATAAGGCCAAAAAGGAAATCATACGATTAAACTTCAACTACAAGAAAAGACAGGAATAACAACAAGTTGCAGTTTTTTTCGAATCATTGAGACCCTTGAAAAATATGTCCATGATAGAATTATGGAAATATACATAGATCCAGATTCAAACCAACAAGTCATATGTAAAATAGCAGGAATGAACTCAATATCATGTGTTACAAATATACGAAATGCATATATATATATATATATATATATATATATATATATATATATATATATATATATATATATATATATATATATAAATGTACAATGTCGACGTCAAATATAAACCTATTTTTATAGAAATACATATTAAGTACTCGGTTTCACTCATGATGACTATGTATGATTCGCAGCTCCGTACCAAAATAAGGTGATAATTATAGGTGAGATAGAAAAGATATTAGTTAAGATAGTGAAGATAGACACTAGTAGTTCAGACAATATCATATTTAATAGTACACATGATAAGATGTGAGGTGCCCTAATCATAATATAAAATAATCTATGAGAGTTTAGTATAGGGTCACTTGATTAGACACTCTATGATAATTAAACTTAGATATTTCGTTAGGATAACAAGAATTTAATAAAGAGGTTCAGTGTTTGTTCATGATAGTGGATGTGTCTTCTTCGTACATCTTTATTTTGGGAGAGGATTGGTTTTATCAAATGCATGTTGTAGTTTCAATATTATATTAATGATTTTGATACATAATGAATAAAAATGTTAGTGTGATAAGAGAAAATCATAGAACATTAACAGAGTGTTATACAACCTCTTTAACCCTTAAGAAATAGTAACAAATAAGGGCATTAATTAATTTTAATGATATGGATAACCATAGATAGGCCTCTTATTTAATCGAGCGAGAGGAGTGAGCGCATAAAAATATTGGTAAACCCTGTCATTCACCTAAGCCGAGACATACCAAATAACCTCGAGATAGGCTATCTCTGAATTGCAGGTTTGACTAATTAATAAAAATAGGAACTCACTATCTCAACAAAAATAACTAAAGCAATAATAGTTGAGGTAAAGATGCTTAATAAAGTAGGCCACACTAGAGAAGCATTTTACAATGTGTGGATAACCAACCCAATGTTTGGGAATACGAATAATGGCAGGGAGGGATATGTGTTGAATTCACATAATGAAAAAAGGTATGTCTCAATGATCATTTTCATATTCCAGCAAATGAACTGCTAGTCGATGCAACAACTAAAATCTGGATTTGAATGTTAACATATTTACCCAATTTGATCTCAAGAATATTGAAGTCACATATCAGAGGTTGTTAATAAAACCTTTTTAACCCATTTTAGGTGAATCTTACATGCTTACATGAATGACATGTTGGTCACTATAACTCATAATAAGTATCATCTGATAAACCTTACTGAAACTATCTTCAACCTCAGAATAATCAACTTCAATGTTAATCTACAGAAGGTCACCTTCAATGTAAGATCAACAAAGTTTGTGGGGTACACGGTTAGTGAAAAGCATAGGATAGGCACTGCACAATTTTCAAATTTGGTTGTTATAGAGCCTTCATGCGGAGTAACAAAGTTCAGATGATGGCAAGATGACAATTTTCTCTTAACAAATATGTTGCGTAGTTTTTAGTAAAGTGTCATCCTCTCTTAAAAATACTAAAATGGGGCACAATATTAAATTAGACCCTATATTTCAATGAGGTTTTCAACAACATTCAAGAATTTATTTCCATTCTTAGAAGTTCTATATTTTTTTATATTTTATTACACTATACTATATTGTTAGTGCAATTTTAATTAGAAAATAAGGAAATACATCTAGGTCCATATAACTATATTAGTAAGATCAACTAGACGTCGAGACTTCGCTACCTACTGTTTAAGAAACTTGTTTTAGATCTGGTAATTCTGACAACAAAAATAAGGTCCCACTTTAAGGTTCATACTATTATATTTAGAACCTCATTTTCTAAAAAAAAAATACGAAATAGAAGACTCGTATATATAGTAAACTAACCAGATTTTAAATAAAGTTAGCCCACTACGATATTAAATTTGACCTAATAACAACAATCAAGGCTCAAACCTTAGAAGATTTCCTGATTGAATTTCAATCAGAAAGACCTTATCATTTGGCAGACAAGACATAATTAACATAACATGTATGGAAATATGGGGGAAATAGGTTTTGCAAAAAGATTTCAATTTATTAGTCCCTCAAGAGAAAATTTGAGCCACGTTATCAAGTTTAATATTTTTGTTTATAACAATGAGGCAGACTGTAAGGTTGTTAAAGATGGGCTTGGGTTAGCTGATATTAATGAGGATAGAATAGTGAAGCTACTTACGGAGGATTGTTTAGTCAAGTGATATTTGAACAAGTATTAATGGTAGAGAATGAAGTAGTCAATACTCTCATAGTTTTGGCGTGTATAGATTCAACACCAAGGGTGATCCTTCAGAAAATATTCTTTAATCACTTTATCATATATATATATAGGTGGTTGAAGCCTTGTATATACAAGACCTCATCACACTTTTGCTTCAATATATTGGACCTGATAAAAGTCACGTTTGATGTGCAAGAACTCTAATGTGTAGAATAAAGTTCCCAGTATGGTTAAAAACACTGCATAGAATAATCTTACTGTAAGGGTATTGGTGTCCTACCATAATGGCAAATACAACGAACTTTGGAAAAATATGATGCACACTCTTCCCAATTCAATATGGTTCCCATATGCACCCTTAGAAATAATTTTAAAAGTTATTTATATCAACATATGAGGCGTGTACATTGTAAGCCCCTTTCCAAAGGATTCATAAAGATGATGAGTATTATTGTTGCATGCGGATTATATTTCAAAATGGGTGGAAGCACGACCATTAGAAAAATCACATGATATGAAGTTATTAAATTCCTTAAAAAAATATCTAGTTTTGATATGAATACCAAAATTTATCATAAAATACAATGTAACACATTTCCAAAATGTCTGTTATCATGCAGAAAATAGGTAGAAAGCAATAATATTTGAAGAAAGCTCTAAAATTTGAGACAAAGTTCGTGGAATAGTGTACTTCAATGCTACAGACAAAGCTTATATAAACTTGCTCGAAACTAGTAATGCCCAAACACAATTGATCAAAGTCATACTTGAACATACAGGTAACTAGATGAAAAAGGAAATAATTCGACACCCGTCAAGCATAGATCATCTGAGCATCAAGAAATATCTTCTGATATATAATTTGACCACACACAATTGATCAAAGTCTCGACATTACATTGTCTTCTTCTAAAAATCAAGAAACATCTTTAAAGCTCCTAAATTTACAATTGTTCAAAAAATATATATCCCTACTATGAGATTATTCCTAGCGGTCTAGTCTACAAAGTCACATATAAGAAGCAAGAGAAGAAAAGTAAATGGAAAAAAAGCTTTATACTTATGATATTTTTGTTGCTAAAATTAGAAGTTGAAATAGGGAATTGATTTAAAAGGAATACCTGATAAGTGCATTTCATGCCACTTATTACGCTTCCATTATTCTTAAAATCGTCGCCAGTTCTCAAGTAATCGTTGTGTTTTAACGTGTTTTTCAGTCATTCTCGTAGGATGCTCGTCGGGTATTTCACCGCTTCTCAGTGACTTTATGTTGGATTTAAGAGTCAAAGCACCATTGCATGTTGGATGTACCGATTTCATTTGGATACGGTGTAAGATCTGAGTTCACGGTCGAGATCAAGGGTTAATAGGTGCAATGCATCCACAAATCTACGGTGGAAATTCTCTGGGGTCCACCAGGGAGAAGAAAGACTAAGACGGTCAGTACAATGCTCTTCACTTTCTTGAAGATGAAATGTAGAATTGTTGTTCGCGCACCTACAAATGTTGCTATTGCTGAACTGGCCGCACGTGTCTGTAAGTTGACAAGGAAATCTAATGAAACCGAAACTCAGATTGTTTTCCTCAGTACCGTATTTTCTTAGATAATCTCAAATCAATCGAAACAACGAATAAATTTAACAGTAGTGAAAGTAAAGTTAAATCTTTCCTTGAATTCGCAAGAGAGAGATTTCAAGCAACATCATTTCCACTCAAAAGATGTGTCGTAACTTTATGCACGCACATATCAAAGATCCACTTGTCCGAACGCAACTTTGGCTACATGGTATCACTTGTAGGCCTCCTTGATTCATTATGATCCCAACTTTTCAACGATAGTTTGGTCTCTGAAGAGCTTCAAAAGATATATTCAAAATCGAAATTAGCCGAGGTTCCTATCGAAGTTTTGTCGAAAACATTGTTGCTTCTCTGTGCCAAAGAAGTGAATATCTTTCAATTCTGAAGTTTCTTCGTACTTCTCTAAGTGAACTAAATATGTCTGCTAGAAGCAAGGATATGGTAGCTGACTTCTGTTTTAGTAGCTCGTCTGTATATTTTTGTACTGCATCTAGTTCATTTAAGCTGTATAAAGTGGCTCCGCTGGATTTTCTGGCAGTAGATGAGGCAGCTCAACTAAAAGAATGCGAGTCATCTATACCTTTACAGCTCCCAGGAATAAGGCATGCAATTCTTATCGGTGATGAATTCGAAATTTCCAGCAACAGTCGAAAGCAAAGTTTTCAAAGAAGATGGATTTGGTAGAAGTTTATTTGAAAGGTTGAGTATGTTGTGTCATGGTAAACACCTTCTAAATATTTAATACCGAATGCATCCCTCAATCAGTCACTTTCCAAATGCTAAGTTCTATCACAATCACATCTTAGATGCTATAAATGTTACTCCCTCCGTCTCATAATATTAGTCGTTTAAGGTTTCTTCACCAATATTAAGAAAAGTAATAATGATTTTGAAAGAATAAAAGAAAATAAATTTGATTGGTGGAGTTAATAACTTATACAAAAAGTTAACTATTTTATTGGTTGAAAGTGGAATATGTAATAATGCTGCATTGGAAAACGAGAACAACATATATTATGAGACAAACAATCTCTTCTAGAAAGACACATATTATGAGAGAGAGGGAGTATGTGTGATAATTATCAGAACAAGTATCTGCGTGGTTCCATGTTTGGCCCATATTCGTTTATAAATATTACGGCTGTTGGTTTTGGGTTTTTCAAACAGATGATAAAAAAGCCCAGCAGGAAAAAAAAGGTAATGGGTTTCTTAGGGTTTCAGCAGAAGTTATATATAAATAGAACAAACGATAAGGAGGAGACACAAAAAACACAATTAGCTACTGACATGGGAAATTGACGACTATTAGGTTCACGGCAGAATAATTAAGAAAGTAAAAACAGAATTTACTACCTTTTTAGGTTTTAACCTGCATAACAGAATGAGAAAAGAAGAGGACAAACGGCACTTGGCTACCTACTGTTTTTCCGATCGGCAACATATAACCAAAAAGCACGTGACACTATTTTTTGGGTTTTCTTTCGGCAGCGGCAATATACAACCACATGGCATGAGGCAGGAAATTACTTCAGTGATTTTCGAGAGGCAGCAGGTGACAGCTACTGCCGTTTTCGATCGGCAGTTGAGGTAACGGCTACGGTGTTTTCGACCGGTAGTTTATATATTGCTCGAGACAGGTGACGACTACTTCTTTTTTCGTTTTTTTCGATCGGTAGATTATTGATTGATCTCTGTTAAGCGATACTTGGTGGTTATTGTTCGTTTTAACATTCTCTAAACTCTTATTCGTTTATTTACATTATTTTAGAGCTATGTTAACTTTTGAGCCCATTATGATGATTCGTTCGATTATGAACTAATCGTTGTCATAGAACCATAACGAAATTGTTTGAATAATACTTAGAGTTTGATTGCTTGATTGATTTGTGAGATACGTTTATCGGTTACCTATTATGGTTGTGTTATCGTTAGATGCGCCGCGAACATCTAGTTTGTTAATCTTTAATTAATGCGAAAGTGGATTTAAGGGTTTAGAACTTTCCATGCTAGCATAGGTTCTTGAATAATTCATATTGTGATTGTTCATGATTCGTAATAGGTCACTAACCATATCATATTACCCTATGTAATCGAAATAGATAACTTGCGCTTTAAACCAATTGTACCTCAATTCGTATAGACATATAGGATTGCCATGCAAGCGGTGTCTACTTAACTGCTATCTCTTTTGTGGTTGTTTAAGTGGTTTGGTTTACGTGTACTCAAAGGTAGCGTATTCTGATTTCGTGTTATCTGATTGATAATCGTTGTTATCATACATATTGATTAAGTATATTAATACTCTGAGTAAAATAAACAATGAAGTTAGGGTTCCATGTTTTCTCTCGCATAAGCAAACTCGTTAGTTAATTTGCTTAGTTAATTTGCTTAGTTATATTCATTCACCCATACTTTATTACTCGTTCAAGAATTAGTCTAATAATCATACTTTGTTGTATAAGTGAATTCTTGTCATATACACCTGGTCTTCGTGGGAACGATCTTACTTACTTATTACTTGCTACTATTTGACCCTAATCAGAAAAAGATAGTAACATTCATACATGAAAATATGTTGCCCATATGGATACTTTAATTTAAAGCACTTACCTCATAGCATATCAACTATTAAAATATAAAAGACAAAGAATTTAAAGTTGTTGAAAATTACCATTATGCTCAGCTGAGATAGTGGATAAAAGAGAAACGGTAACATTGGATTCGGTTATAGAAGGAGGATTACTTACACCTTCGAATGTAGTGTAAATAATATTTGTATCCCCAACACTCAAAGAAAAACCTCCCGTAAGATTAGTAACGGCTACAAAGAGAAGAGTAAAGACAATTTAAATCTCAAGAAGCATAGAGGAAACATTATAACCACCATCGACATAATCCACAATGCGTTTGTCCTTACTATAATATGACCAAATATAATATAAGTCCAAATATGGAAATTCTTTAAGGATTGTAATCATAAACGTATATTCAACATTATCAACAACGTTATCAATAGTTGATCAACAATATTTTTCCAACTCCTTAATAAATTTTACATGTTGAAGATGGTCAAGTTCTATTTTTTCACCAATTTATCTCTCTGCTAGTGTTAGTCTTCTACATTCTTCAACATTTATTCTTTTTGTTTACGTTATGTTTCCATGGTCCTTCTTAATTTTTCATACTTTTTATTCTAGATTTCATTTATTCTTTCTCACCATTAAGCTTGATATTAGCTTCTCCACCTTGCCTGAAAGTGCTTCAGCACATATAACATAAATATATATATATTTTAAAGTATCTCCCCACACATCGGAACACACTCATAATCATTTATTTCGTATTACAATTGTACCTCGAATTCAGCTTTACCATTTGGATTGGCTTATAAACATTTATATTTTTCCGCAAAAGCAACGTTCAATTCTTCGCTACACTCAAATATGCTACAACCTCACTCAAACTAAAAGGTCAAAGATCAGGAATAGTTAGAACGATAAATTCAAAAAACTGGTTCACAAACATAAAAATCGTTGAACAAAGATTGTCAACTAAAATGAATAGCGGGTAAAATACATAAACACATAAGTTATAAAATACAAGTGAGCACTACTCACTTCAACAACCATTTCCATTTTCCTATTAGCCAACTCCAATGAGTAAAGATGAGATTCCAACACCCTCAAACACGTTGAGGTAACACAGTGGCTAAATACTTGCGAAATTGTCTATGGAAAAATCGTTAATTAAGGCGGAAGAAAAATTCTTAGCCAATTGACCATTTGTGGCCACCTAGTAAGTAGTTTCATATGTAGGATTTGTCGCATCTACCGCCCCACGAGTGGGTGATACATCCGCTACTTTCCGACGAAAAGTTCTAGCAATATCAACACCTATAATATTAGCCATTTTAATCAAATAAATTCTATTAACAATTGGTATTAAATGATGCTTCGAGAATTGTTTGCAAGACTATCAATTTTGTCTTACTGGTTTGGATTCTTTAATATAATATTTATTTTGATGTTATATTCTTTTAGTTTCCTCTGATATATTATATGGTTTCATATGTGAGACTATAATTAGCCACCCTAAAATGGAAACAACCATAATTTCTTATACATAAGGATACCTAGCGCAAATGAATATCCATTTACTTTCTCTTTCTTTGTCATAACGAAATGTGAGTCTTCTTAGCAGTCTGATGAATACCATCAATAATAAAAACCTTTTGGCTGGAGAATAGAGAAAGATTTATTAAAAAATCAAGTTTTTCTTTAACCAAATTTCAACATCAATCCAAAATATTTAGAGCCCAAGTCTTAACATCATCCACTGGCCTTTTCATGATAAGACTAATAACAACGTGTACTTTAACAAAATAATGATCAGAAGAATATAACTTTATAGATGAATTTTTTATTTTTCATCCATACTCTGGGTTTTCAAATTTATTACCTGGAAATTAACATCATTAATAGAAGGATTATCAACGACTTAAGAATAAGTTTGGTTACCATATTTCATCAGGGTTCACTTCAGCTGGCGTTTTGGCAACATGGGTATATGCAGTCCCACGAATTTGGAGTTTTGGCTTAGGTTTAACCCATGATGATCTTAAGAGAGAAAGTTTAGTTGCGATAATTTTTATATTACAGTTAATGAACTTAGAAAGAGAATATTTAAAAAAAGGCTCGACAACGGTTATTTTGGTTTTGGACCAGGGGCAGATCCAGGATTAGAATTTAGGGTGTGCCAAAAATATCATAGTACTCAAAATATATCAATATACTATTACAACTAAAAATGAAAATATATTTCTACTCTAAACGTAATTGCATTATTCTCTTACTCATGCCTTGAAAGCGCTTGATAATATCTCGATCATCGATTGTAGCAAACACTTCTTTCTCCGCAAATGTCACTAAGAAATCATTAAGCCATGGAATGGACATTCGATATTTCAACTTATTCTTCACAAATTTCATACTAGAAAATACTCGCTCAATACTTGCGGTGGCGTGTACACAAATCCAAATGTTTTGTGCTTTTTGTACGCATAAGAATTTTACATAGATCTGAGATACTCTTCAAATGGGATAAATTATCGTCCATATTCACACACTCAATATAAGTCTCAAGTTGGCTAGAAAACTCTTTATCACTAACATCCACAAAGTCATTTGGGTATAATCTTGCCAACCTCACAAGTGAGTTAGTCCAAAATCTTGAAATAAAAAACAAGGATTCAAACATTTTCGGGTGTAGATCGATCATTCAACTCTTACATTACAAAATCTATGACATGTAAAAAACAATCATTCTTGAAATGATTGTGATTTGTAAAAATGCAAAAAGTCTTTTGGATTTATTACCTTGCACATACCTTGACTCCATGTCGGGTACATCAACTTTAAGATTACCACAAGAACCCAAAACATTTTCATACAATGGTTCTCATCCAATATCACTCATTTGTTGAAGCCCTTTCTTACTTACTTGAACAATTTGCATAGCGGTCACAATATCTTGATCCCCATTTTGTGAATAATTGATGAAGGAATTAAAGAAGATTCTTCGGATGGTACCTCGGTTGGAGAAGAGATCAGAGATGCTTCAATTGTTAATTCATTTCCAATTGAAAAGCTACTAGAATCAACATTATGTTAAGTCAATTAGATAAATCAATTTAACAATTCTAACAATTCTAAATCAATTTAACAAATTAATTACATTTAATACACTTAATTTCTCAAATTTCAAACTAGTTTTAATTTTTTTTCTTCTTTACCATTCACTAATTTGTATCAAATTTGATGGGTCCGAATTCGGCATGCTCCCCATACAAGGACAAATCGGTCTAGTCTCTCCGGATACCGGACAGGTCACATGGACATGGATCGAACAGGTCACATTGACCGGACAGATTACTTTGAACACTATGAACATAGGGCTGTTCGAACTATGACAAAAGTACTAAAAAACCTAAACACTTCTTGACTAAGCTACTTGCTCTCCTACTTAGAGCTCATGGGTCTTTGAACATGACCCGGGTCCATTAAACTTGACCCGAAAGCCCATAAGGGCCCAACATCAGAGTATAAATACCCAACCACCTGCATTAACTATGGGTAATGAGAATTAATTGCTGCCAAGCTGCTTAATTATCTCTCTACTCTCTACCTTAAACATTAAAACACCCACACACCACCTTAAAATACCCACACACCACCTTAAAATATCAACTAAAATTACCAGCCTACCCTCAGGCGATTATTATCCACACCAAAATTGGCGACCACAGTGGGAGCAAGAGGTGCCTGAATCAAGCATTCAAAACCAGCTAAGAAACTCTGTCCGAATGAATCCAGACAATCCTGATCTGCCACCAGCTTTGCTCGAAGTGGTGGGAGAGAACGATGAGTACACTGTCGAAGAGCGTGACAGGTTGAAGGGTGAAATAGAAGCTCTGAGGGCAGAAAAGCCCAAGATGGGCGTGAAAGAAAAATCCAAAGCATCGGTTGCTCATCACACTGACAACCCCAGAGAGCATGAGGCTTCAAAAACTCATGTGAGCACCAAAAAGACTCATGCTAGTTCTAAAAAGTCTCACCGGTCCAAGCCTGTGGAGAGTTCTGACTCGAGCTCAGAATCTTCAGATAGCTCTTCGGACAGCGAGGGAAATAAAAAATCCTTGTCCTCTAGCAGCGATGAGGGTCGAACCAGGAAAAAGCAAAAGCAGGTTAAGAAATATTCAAGAAAAAGAGACAGACATGGAAGAATGAAAAGGCATATTGGCAAGGGATCATCTCACCACTGGAGGTATACGGACAAGATGCTGATGGATCCCTTTGCTTTCCACGATGAACCAGGTATCTTTGCAACTCCCAATGAGGATACTCTGTTCAGTCGTGGAAGGAATTAGAGGCAGTCTCCACTGTCTTCTAAAATTCTGTCCGGAAACCTCCCCAAGAGGTTTGATAGCACTAAAATAGAGAAGTACGATGGCAGTACTCATCCGGACAATCATCTGGAGCAATTCAAGAACTTCATGATGAACTTTGATGATGATGATAAACTACTTTGTAGGGCATTTTCCCAATCATTCACGGAGAGTGCTCTGAAATGGTACAACAGCCTGCCTCAGGGTTGTATTAAAGACTTCGATACGTTTTGGGTGGCCTTTCGATGGCAGTTCGTAGGGAGTAAAGAGCTGAAGGGCAATGGAGACACAATAATCCATTGTGCCCAGGAGCCCAATGAGTCCTTCAAAGAATACATAAGCCGTTTTGTGAACACAAAGAATGGGTTGGCCGATTGCTTCGAACATGTAGCAATAGCATCCCTGAGACAAGGTTTGAACCCAGACAATCTAGCTGATTCTGTGACCAGAAAGAAGGCTATGACATGGGGAGGGTTGCTGAATCAGGTTGGCAAACAAATAAACGTCGATGAAACAAAGAAAACCAGGGTACACAGGCAGGTGAGGTCCACCCCAGTGGCACCAACTGCAAATCAGAATCAGTCCGGGAACAAAGCAAGAGAAGCCGGACAGGGGCATGGTAGGGCAAAAGCTCAGTCTCAGCCTGCTGCTCCTGCTCAAAGTCAACAATCCAGAAACAAGAGAGGGCCATGGGTCCAGCCGGAGTGGTTCGCTGAGTTAAAAGAAAGCGTGGCCACTATCTTTGATAAAACAAAAGATGAGGTGCACCTGATTGAAAGGGGGAAGTTGGGGGCATACGTTAAGAGAAAATGAGGCAACAGGCCTGACAACACTCACCGGGTCGGTCCAAGTAATGCTGCTCCGGAGGGGGCCATGGTTATAGTTGAAAGGTTTGACGTGGAATCTGAATACTTGAATCTTGATCCAACTCGAAACAGAGTGGGTGCTATTGAGGAATGTTCTAGATCGGTCTCCGGGCTCATTAAGTTTTTTGAGTCACTTACAATTTTCGGAGGGGACACTATGACAGCTCTTACTGCTTCTTCGAGAAAGAGGCATGTTCCTAATTTAGCCTCTCATCTAGAAGGAGGCATGATATCTTATCAGTCACCGAACTCATTCCCCTTCATTGTCTTTGATGAAGACGATTTGAGAGACATTGCTGGCCCTCATGAGGATGTTGTTGTCATAGGAGCATCTATAGGGGGCAATGAAATAAGACGAATCCTGGTGGATACTGGAAGCTCAGCCAATATCCTTTTCCTAACCACTTACAAGAAAATGAAAAACCCAGCTGTAATTCAGAATTCGGACAGGTCCATCGTGGGCTTCACAGGCAGCTTAGCAGATGTGATCGGAGAGTTCGAAGAAGAAGTGTTATTGGGCAAGGGCCCTTTCAAGAAAATGGTCAGAATACTCTTTATTGTGGTGGATTGTCCCACTTGCTATAATGCCATTCTAGGGAGGTCTTGGCTCTCTAGGATGTATGCAGTGGCTTCAACAGTCCATCAGTGCTTGAAGTATGCTGTTCAGAGACAGGTTGGAGTTTTCCGGAGCAGCCAAAAGATTGCAAGAGAATGCTATGCTACTGCCCTGGCTCCTCGAACGCTGGGGGCAGTTCGTATTAGCGAACAATAGCAGTTTGAGGGCCTTTCTGGGGGGAGAGTGAAATTGATGACCACAGAGAGACCCCTGGAGTGTTGAAACCAATCGAAGAGGTTGAAACGCACTGTCTGGAAGATGGTAAATGTGTTAAGATAGGATCCAAGATGCCACCAATATTAAAAAAGGAAATGTTGAAGTTTTTGAAAGACCATCAGCACGTTTTTGCTTGGTGCAATGCTGATGTAACTGGGGTTCCATCAGAGGTGATATCACACCACTTATCCGTTCGGAGAGATGTAGCCCCAGTAGTTCAAAAAAGAAGAGTTTTTTCCAAAGAAAAGGCTGATGTCATTGTGCAAGAGGTTGACAGACTCACAAAGATGGGGCACATTAAGGAGTCTCAATACCCTTTGCGGACTCCCAATCCTGTCTTGGTGAGAAAAAAGAATGGCAAGTGGTGTATGTGCATTGACTTCACTGATCTCAATAGAGCTTGCCCAAAAGATTTGTATCTGGTCCCCCGGATAGATCAGTTAGTAGACTCCACCTCTAGGAACAAGCTGTTTTCCTTTATGGATGCCTTCTCCGGGTACAATCAGATTCAAGTAGATCCGAAGGATCAAGAGCACACTACGTTTGTCACTGACAGGGGTCTACATTGCTACAAGGTGATGCCATTTGGTTTGAAAAATGCTGGGGCTACTTATCAGAGGTTAGTCAACAACGCATTTGCTGATCAAATTGGAAGAAATATGGAAGTATACATTGACGATATGATGGTGAAAAGTATGGATGAGCAGTTTCACTTGTCGATCTCCAAGAAACGTTTGCCAACTTGGCAAAAGTGAATTTGAAATTAAACCCTGAAAAGTGTGTGTTCGAAGTACAGTCCAGAAAGTTTCTAGGGTATATCATAAGTGAACATGGAATACAGCCCGATCCGGACCAGCTCAATGCTCTACTCCAAATGGAGCCTCCTCGAAACATTAAAGAAGTACAACGATTAACGGGGAGATTAGCTGCCTTAAACCGATTTATCTCAAGGTCTTCGGACAGGTGTGCTCCTTTCTTTCAAACTTTGAAGGGTGCAAAGGGGTTCTAGTGGACCCCACAGTGTGATGAGGCTTTCAATGAAATCAAGCACCATGTGGATCATCCGAACAGACGGTGGATCTAGCACCATGGGATGTGGTGTAGGAGTATGTTTAACTTCCCCATACGGAGACCAGATGTACCATGCTATTTGTTTTGCTTTCACGGCATCTAATAACGAGTCCGAATACGAAGCAGCTATAGCTGGGTTAAAGTTAGCCTATATTTGTGGGGCTTAGAGGGTCAAGCTGCTAAGTGACTCCCAATTACTTATCCACCATGCCTCAGGCCAATCTGAGGCCAGAAAGGAGCAACTTGTGAAGTATTTACTCCTCCTCAAAAACGAAGCACTTAAATTTAAAGCTGTTGTCTATGAGCACATTCCCCGGGCAGAAAATGAGCTAGCAGACTCATTGGCAACTATAACATATACGGAGTCATACCCATGGATCCATGTGCTTGAAAGCCCTTCTATTCAACTTAGTAAGGCTAAAGAAGAGATAATTTTTGAAATACAAGTAAAACAGCCTCAAGACTGGAGGTTTCCTCTCCTGCAGTATCTCTCCGATGGTGTTGTGCCTCCAGATAAGTCACTAGCCAGAACATTGAAACACAAGGCTCGTGGTTTTATCATATTGAGAGAAGTGTTGTACAAAAAGTCCTACAGTAAACCTCTCCTACGTTGTTTGGGGGATGAAGAGTCACAAGTGGTCCTCTCCGAATTACATGATGGTGAGGGATCAGCCCATTGTGGATTTAGAGCTTTAACAAGAAGAGTGTTAATCTTCGGATACTATTGGCCATCAATCATGAAAGATGCTAAGGAATTGGTGAGGAGGTGTGACCCATGCCAGAGGTACAGCAATGAAATTCATGTACCAGCCATTCCTCTAGAAACAATTTCGGAGCCCATTCCCTTTGCTCGATGGGGATTGGATTTAGTTGGGCCTCTCCCTGTGGCGTCCGGAGGGCGTAAAACTATAATTGTGGCCATAGACTACTTCTCGAAGTGGATAGAAGCAGCTCCCCTGGCAGGGACAACATCAAAAGCTGTCATAAAATTCATTTTATCCAACATATGTTGCAGATTTGGTGTCCCACAGAAAATAACAACAGACAATAGGCCACAGTTCGACAATAGAGAAATAGAGAGTTTCTGTGCCTCAAGGGGTATACAGCATTGTTTTTCTTCACCTTTCCACCCACAAGCAAATGGGAAAGTTGAAGTGGCTAATAGAACTATTCTGTCCGGGTTAAAGAAAAATTTGGAAGGGGCTGCTGGGAAGTGGCCTAGTTATTTGCAAGAAGTCTTGTGGGCCTACCGGACAACACCTGGGGCTGCAACACAAGAATCACCCTTCGCCTTGGTCTATGGGATGGATGCAGTAGCCCCCATAGAGAAGCCACTCCCTTCCTTTCGTGTTCACAACTTCTCCGAACACACTAATGAGATGGCAATCAGAAATCAACTTGATTTGATATAAGAAAGACGGGTTAAGGCTCACCTTAGAGTTGCACACTATCAGGGCTTGATGAGGAGCAGGTTTGCTTCCAAAGTTAAAAGAAGAGATTTCCAACTAGGGGACAAAGTATTAAGGAAGGTCTTCTTGCACACTAAAGAAAGGCTCTTCGGAAAGTTGGCCCCAACTTGGGAGGGTCCGTACATTGTGGTTGAAAGAATCAAGCCTGGAACTTATTGGTTGGAAGACAAAGATGGTAGAGTTCTAACTCATCCTTGGAATATTGAGCATCTCCGGATGTACTTGGAATAGCACTTGTGTAAATATTTACTTGTTTGAACATCCATGTAAATATTTGGGGGCATACTCTTTCCTCCCTGGTGGCACGGGGAGGTTTTAATGAGGTGTCCGGATGGTTGAATAAAATTCGATGCCTTCTTCAAAATTTTCTAAGTGTTTTCAAAATTCTATCCCTTGTCATACTACCCGGACTGAAATATCTAAGGGCTATTTAAACTCTAGCCGGAGAATTTAAACACTCTCACAAAGCAACAACTAAAGACTACTTAAACTCTGGCTATTAAAGTTAAAACGAATAATGAAAGAAGATGATGGTTGTGCAAAACAGAAATATTCATTGAAATAAACAACTTAAAATTGCCTTGGCCTTCCAAGGACTTTCGAATAAGTCAAGATACAACACAAAAGCCTGTCCGAACAAACACCGGACGCCATTACAAAAAGAGTGCCTTGGCCTTCTAAGGACTTTAGTTTGATTAAAAAATAAACTAAGTAAACCATAAATTAAGGTTGAGCCTTTGAAGATGGCTCACCTTCATCTGTTTTCTTGCCCTCAAAGTCGCTCTCTCCTTCGATTACCTTCTTGCCTTTGGGATCACTCTCCTCCTCGCCTGGGCTCTCTCCGGTCCTCTCTTCATCATCAGATGAAGACGCACTGGAAACTCCATCCTCTTCGCCCATTGTATGGTATGGAAGGTCATCATCATCTACGTAGAGCCACAAGTCCCCCAGGTTCCTCTTCGGAAATGTTTCATGAAAAAGTAGAACCATGTCAGACTTCACCATTTTAAGCAATAACTCTTCGCTTTTAATCATTTGGCTAGCGTAGGCATTGATCTTGGCATTGATTGTAGCCTCTTGATCCCTTAACAAAGCAGTTTTCTCCTCAGCAGCCTTGGTCACTGCATTCTCAAGAGCGATTTTGTCAATGGTCAAGTTGGTGATAATCTTCTCCTTTGCCAGGGTCTCTCCTTTTGAGACAGTAAGATCTTTCTCTACACCGGACAGCTTCTCCCGGAGGTCTTTGATGGTTTCTTCTAAGGTGGAATTTTTTTTGTTACTTTCCTCTTGTTTCCTCTTCAGCTCCTCATTTGCTTCATTTAGCATGTCAGCATTGGTAGTAGCAGTGCGGAGGTCTTCGGACAGCTTTTCCTTCTCAGACTTGAGGTCTTTGACGATGTCTGCTTGACCCCGAACTTGTCTCTCCAGTGTAAGAACTGGCTGCACATTGCTAAGCAAGGAATGGGCTATGGTGTCATTTTCACTAGAAACAATGAAAGTCTTACCATTGAAGTTGACTGTATTGGAGCTGCTCGGAGGAATGTAAGGCCCTGCGAATTCGTCTCTGGGGAGACTAAGGAAATATTCACCAAGCCCACCTAGACCGGTGATGTCCACTTCATCGAGGTTGAGATCTCCCCCCTCCACCTCATCGGTATGAAAGTCCCTTGGGATCTCTTCGACAAGCGTTGGGTCAGACGGGTCAGCGGGGAAAGAAGGCTCCGGATCCCGGAGAGAAAGCTCATCTCCTTGTGAAGTCTTTTTCTTCTTGGCTTCCCGGTCAGCGCCTTCACCTACTTGTTTGCGAGCCCTCTTGGGAGCCTTTGGAGGTTTTGGAAGGTCTGCTTCCTGCCTTTCGGTATCTTGCTCCACCACTTGCAAGAGAGCATCATCGATTTGGCTCTGAGCCGGCCCCTCCGGGACTGTTGGAGCATCCTTTTCAACATCACTCGCTACCTTTTTGCCTCTCTTCTTTCCCTTCATTTTACTCGGGGCTTTGGCCCGACTTGGCAGGAAGAGCGTCCCATCTGGCTCATGGGACCGTTTGAGCACAGTGTCCGCAGAAGGTTGGGTGGTGAGCTCCTCCCAAATCAGGTCTCTCCGACCTGTGGTGTTCCACAGGTGAGACCTTGCCAAGTTCCCACTGGTGAAGGCGGAGTGGAATCGGTTCCCCCATTCCTCAGCAGCCCAGGCATTGATTTTGCCACAGGTGACCTGTCCGGCCTTCAAGTAGTCCCCGAACTCCTTGGGCAGTTCTGTTAAAACAAAAGAGAGACCAGTTACTTTAAACCAACTTAAAAAAGGAAGAAATGGACAAAGATTTAAAGTAAGAAACTTACGGTCACTCCTCCACCTGCTTCTGAGGAGGCTTGGGTTCTCTCCGACTTTGATCTTCTTGCCGTTTTCCCAAGCACCACTGACAAACAAGAATTAGCTCCTCCATTTGCTCTCCGACTCCAATAGATCATTAACAGCTTTGAAACTGTCCCGCATATTGAAATGGTAGAAGGGGAATTGGTGATGTTTGCAAAGGTTGGCCACTGCTGCAAATTCTTCCATAGGAAGAGGGATCCCGGACAGCCTTGATGCCATAATGCATGACATCAGAGTATACCAACCATTGGGGCTCAGTTGGCTCGGACAGAGTTTGACCAGATGAAAATATCTGACAATCTCCGGGTCCAATGATAATCTGAGTCCCCAATTAAATAGCTCCGCAAAGAAGACTATTTCATTCCGCTTACAATCCATAGGGGTCTCCGGATCTATGGGAATCCTTATCTTCATGTTTTCTGGGATCCTCCATTTTGTGCGCATTCGACCCAGGTCAGCAGTATGGATGAATGCATACTTGGTCTTCTGTAAGGCCAAGAGGTATTTGAGCTCAACACTGTGAAAACACAGCCCCACCTTCCCTTCAAGGCACTCCGGTAGGACCGGATGCCTCAAGCACAGTTTTTCCTTGCCTTTTTTGGCAGCAGCAGTATTATCAGTCTGGCCGGAGGACTCAGACTCAAAAGGGACTTCTTCAGCGGAGTCCTCCATTCTTTCCTCCATGATTGTTGGGGGAATGTCTGTGGTAGTGATCCGGGGAGGATTAAAGCTTGGCTCATCCTGGCTTCCGGACTGCTGGCCTTCTGTGTTTCTTTGACTTCTAGTCTCAGGCTGGGGCTCTGAGGCAGAAGTCTCTCTTGGAAGTACCGGACTGCTGGCCTCCGGACCAGATGGCCTTTCCCGGGGAGCTCTGATGGGCACTCCAGACCCAGAAATACTGTTTTTTGCCCCCGATTTGGGGGGAGTATTCTTAGAGGATTGCCCCTTAACTAACCGGCTTGGCCTCTTAATAACCAATTTCTCCGGAGAGTGCTCTGTGTCAGATCCCATAGCTATAAAAGGAGAAGGTTTCCTAACACTTGTGACTGTTACTGACTCCTGAACTGAGGAACCAGAGACTATAGGTGAGAGTGTGGATTGAAATAGTTTTTTGGGCTTAGTACCTTTAGAGGAGGACGAGCCTCGATCTAACTCTGTAACAGAGGCGACTGGTCTGTCAACAGGTGATGAAGGTAGCCCTGCTGCTATTTGTCTCTCCTTCTCAACTTTTTGTGCTCTTTCCAACTCCGAAAGATTGAGCCACCCACCTTTGATCAATGTTGTCCTTGCTGTAAACATAAACTACCAAGAAAAACTTTTCTTTAGAGAGAGAAAACTCTGAGTAAACTTGCAGAGTAAATGTGAAAGAGATAGTAAAACAGTAGAAAGTGAGTTTGAATTTATAGTAAAATCTGAAAAAAGGAGTTGATTCCTAGGAGAATTCGAAAAGTTTGGCAATGATTAAAAGACGGCGCTGATGTCATCATTTGTAATTAAAGAGGTTGTTTTTCGAAGGAGGTGGGTTCGAAATTCAAGGTGAAAAAACGGCTGGAACGACCAATCAGAGAGCGACACGTGTCCCACGAACTCTGGCAAAAACCGTTTTGAATTCGTGAAGCTTAATCTGTCCGGGTAAACCCATGGACCTATCCGGATTGGAAACCCTTTCTGACGTCGGACTGTTTTTCAGTTCTTTGACAAGAGTACTTGCTCAAACACCTAAAAAAGGGGCTCCTGATGAGTCTGAATTCAGCATGCTCCCCGTACAAGGACAAATCGGTCTAGTCTCTCCGGATACCGGACAGGTCACATGGACATGGATCGAACAGGTCACATTGACCGGACAGATTACTTTGAACACTATGAACATAGGGCTGTTCGAACTATGACAAAAGTACTAAAAAACCTAAACACTTCTTGACTAAGCTACTTGCTCTCCTACTTAGAGCTCATGGGTCTTTGAACATGACCCGGGTCCATTAAACTTGACCCGAAAGCCCATAAGGGCCCAACATCAGAGTATAAATACCCAACCACCTGCATTAACTATGGGTAATGAGAATTAATTGCTGCCAAGCTGCTTAATTATCTCTCTACTCTCTATCTTAAACATTAAAACACCCACACACCACCTTAAAATACCCACACACCACCTTAAAATATCAACTGAAATTACCAGCCTACCCGCAGGCGACTATTATCCACACCAAAATTGATTTTCAAAACATACGAAATTCAACTTTAAGCTTTTTTTATTATTTTACCATTTAATGATTTTTTAAAAAATTGGTTTTCAAAACCTGTGAAATTCTCGTTATAAAAGAAAGGATTTTTCATGATTCTAATTAAGTCAATTAGATAAATAATTAAACAATTCGAAAAATTCTAAATCAATTTAACAAATTAATTATATTTGTACTCAATTAGATAAATAAATTAAACAATTATAAAAATTATAAATCAATTTAACAAATTAATTATATTTTTAAGATAAAGGGGGAGGGAGAGATAAAAAGAGAAGAGAGAGGGTTTAATTGGGGGAAAATAAGGAAAGAAAAAAGAATTTTTGTATTTGTGTAGATTTAAGGTTTAGTTAGGGCCAAAATAAGGAAGAAAAAAGATTAGTTTGAGGTGGTCCAAGATTTGAACTCTGAACCTTAGAGTTAAAAATTGAACACTCTTACCACTACACTAAACTTAATTTTAGAATTCAACGTGGTCCATGGCATACATGGCCACCCCTTAGATCCGCCCCTGCTTTGGACACTATCGCTTTTATATGAAAATTTTCCCAATTATCAGTAGTCTTAGTGAGCACTCTTCATATATTAGGGTAATCAGGAGGATACTAATTGAGTGGTAACCCAAATGACAGAAATTTCTAAAATACCAAAAAATCACAATACCGGTATATCCATTGACTGTTAGCTTATTATCCAAAAAGATACACTCTATGAGCTTCAGTGTTATTAGTGTAGACTCAAAGGGCTTCTTCTAGTTGAACTTCCAACACCTTTCAGAGCCGAATTTAATAAAAAAAAAGACGAACATGTCATTTCATAGTTCACTAAGGGGGGGACTCTGGTTAATACCCCTACTAGAAGTAACAAACCATGGAGGAAAATGAACACCTAGGTTATATATGACTAAGGTTCAACATAAAGGTACTATCGATACTTCTATAATTTTAAAAGTATCATCACCATAATTTATATGTGACTCTACAAATACTTTATTAGAATTAATTTATCATAAGTGTTAGAAAAAATAAGATCATAAGTTGGATTCCCACTGTGATTCTAACTATCCGAGTTTTCTTCCTTTCCGCCGTGAAGGTGCATATTAATTTCACAACATATTAAAATGAACCAAAATTAATCAATTAGAATGAGATTGGAATGATAAAATAACAAACTTTAAGTAGAATGGAAGAAGAAAACTTTGACTCAACAAGTAAATTTTAAACTAACGGCTAGTTCTCGAGAGAGAAAACGCTCTCTAGAACTGCTTCTTCTTCCTCGTCTATAGCAAGAAACACTGCCTGTAACCTTGAAACAACCCCGATTTCGTGTTGATTTCCCATTGCAAGTACCCACTATCTGCAATGGGGAAATTGTTTGGTCAAAATATAAAATTTCTTTGGTAGAAATCTCAGAATCTGCCATTAATGTCAAACCTTCAACCATTAATGGCATCTCCTACTCTCTCTTCCTTAATGAGCCTCCCCTTAATGTCAAACCTCCCAATCCTTTTATGAAACTCCACTGTCGGAGATCTTATCCGCCCGGAGAAGATCCTTCACGTGCTCCATCTTTACTTCTCTCCCTTGCAAAGAGTCTCTATGCAGAAAACGAAACAGAGCTACCTTGGCATTAATACCTCTCGCTCCCATTGCTCAGCATGTCTCTCCCCTCTCTCTCTCTTTCACCATCGTCTCAGGAGCCTCTTCACTCTCCAACCACCCTGCAAGGAAAACCACGACAACCTTCTCTCCAATCATTTGACCTCCTAGCATTTACTACCGGTCTTGGAAATCAGAAAGGCCAAAAGCCACTGCCTTTTGGGGATGGTCACCACTAAGAGACTTTCTCTCTCTTGCTGACCTTGGCATTCGCGGCATTAATGGCGCTCAGGTTTCAAGGAGCAGAATATACTTCTCTCCTAGTGGTGCATTCGAAGAATTACAGACCCTCTCTCCTCTCTCCATCACCCAATCTCCGTCTCCACCCTTTAAATGCCTCATTTAATGCCATCTCTCGCATTACACGGAACCACTATACACACCCGCAACCGCCTCTACTCTAAAGCCTACGCAAACAATCTAACCCCTCACCTCCGTGATTATAAACCAAATCATATCTCTTCACCTCCCCCCACCTCTCCATCTCCCTCCTATACATCTCCCTCAGTAAAGTCTCTATCTAGAAACCGTCCGACCCCCTTGTCTCAAACAATGGTTGTAACAAGAACTCAAAGATCCCACAAAAGAAACTCCACCTCCCTGCCCCCCCAACCGCAAAATCATCCCTCGTTTCAAAGATCAAAAGAAAGCCATCACTTCCCCCTCGTCAACGCACTCCTCTCACCCTAACAGCACTAACACCTTCCTTCCCTCGAGACTAAAACCTCATCTCCCCCCTCTTCCTCTCCTTCCCGGTGCTTTGGCATGCTGGGCCTCCCTGATGAAGCGGTGGAAATAGAAGAAGAAGCAACGATAGATGAAACCATAATTCAAGAGTAAAATGATGAAACCCTAATCTAAGGGTAACAATAATTGAAATTTTCAGAGATAAAAAATCTATTATTCCAAAAACTTGTTTAAAACTTAAGGTGTATGAGGCTTTATATAATAGCTACTCAAAACCCTAATTAAAATACAATGAAATAAAATCAAATCAAATAAAATCAAATCTTAATATAATTAGATTTGATTTAAATACATAAGATATTTGAATAAAATAAAATAAAATAAAAAGGCTTTTGTTTGAACTTTCTGGGCTACATCATCCTCTCCTGGTTGACAAGAATTCGTCCTCGAATTCATAGCACCATCACCATCAAGAACATAAATTATTTATTTTATTTTATTCAATCGTTACATTGTGAATTATAATTGTTGACCTTATTGGAATACGATAATTCTTCTCGAGTGTTCCTTATTCGAAGTCACATTGAAGCTATCCAGTTAAAGGAAAAAAATAGTTTCGAAAACCTTTTCATAGCCTGAAGACAACATCCCCATGTCCAGTTGATGAAAAAAAAATGGTTTCGAAAACCTCTTCATAGCCAGAGACAGCATCTCGATAAGCAATTTTTACCTTGATTCGACAATTGGTAGCGAATTTAAACTCCTTCAGTAACCGGTCAATACGATCGTCATTGAAACGGTTGGTATGCCCCATCATACTCAAACGATCTTCATGATCTTCATGACCATGTGTGTTGTTCTCTTCTTTAAACCTTGAATCAGAATAGTCAGGCTTTAGAAACATGCTTCCCCATAGCAGGAACTAAGGCTCTGATACCAAACTGATGACGCGGCGGAAGTAGAAGAAGAATCAACCATAGATGAAACTCTAATTCAAGAGTAAATGCTGAAACCCTAATCTAAGGGTAACAATAATTGAAATTTTCAGAGATAAAAAATCTATTATTCCAAAAACTTGTTTAAAACTTAAGGTGTATGAGGCTTTATATAATAGTTGCTCAAAACCCTAATTAAAATACAATGAAATCAAATCAAATCAAATCAAATCAAATCTTAATATAATTAGATTTGATTTAAATACATAAGATATTTGAATAAAATAAAATAAAATAAAAAGGCTTTTGTTTGGACTTTCTGGGTTACATCACTCCCCTTGTCCGTTCACTCGACCCCTCCCCCCGTCTTGCATACAACCACCTCAGCACTTAGTAAATCCCAGAAAGCAATCCTAGATGCAATCAGCAAAGAGATGGAGATTTCCCCTCTCTCTCTCTATCCCCCTTTCATCTAAACCAGTCGCCCACGTCATCTATGATGATGATGATCCTTCCGAGTACTCTAATACTCGCTTCCAGGAATCTCAGCTTCAAAGCATTCTCAACCGCAACGAAAACCTCTTGACTGCCATGACCTCTCTTCAGTCACCTGACCCTCCTGTTAATGCATCGTCCGTCAATGTCACCCCTGACTCCACTCTCAAATCTGGACTTCACCATAGGAGTGGAACCACTCCGATACTAGGTCTTGGAAGTATGCAAGGTAATCCCGAGTCTCTTACTTTTTTCCCCTCTATTCCTCCCTCTCATGCCCTCTCAGTTCCTCCAGCCCCCTTTTCAAATACCCATAACACCCCTATTACCCCTGTAACCGCTGTTTCAACCGTCTCCAACCATGCAAACCCTAGCCATGCAAACCCTACCCTTGCTCGCCACCCTCACCTTGAACCTCTATCTCCAACTAACATCTTCACCACTGTCATTCAAACTCTGCAAAGCTTCCCGTTTAGTCAAACTAACCTTGTTATCCCTCTGATCAATCAGTCACCCTCTACCGTGATCCACACGACTTATCAAGTTGATACTGCCCAACCTCGCCTCAACCCTATCCCTACTCCTACTAGCTTCCCTGAATCGTTCCCAAGACGGAACAGTAAGGGATACGCCATCTCCAGGCATTCCAAAGCCTTCGGACCCCTTGGTGTTAGACCTGCCTCTCTTCAACAACACCCTTACTCTCACCCTACCAAGAGCAACTCCATTCCCACTCACCTAGCTAACGAATCAGCCCCTCTCGTGAACATTCATCACCCAAACCCCATTCACAAATCCTGGGCCAATGTTGTATCCACTGAAACTGACCCCAAACCTCACATGGCCCTGAAAAAGACCGACGACCTAACATTTGAGAACAAAACTTTGATGTTCCCTGATGATGCCCTCTATGGGATAAAGATGATTAGAATAAGTCTATGTCTGGCTACTTCCTCTCCAAAAGAAGAGCCACCTCTCATATCCAGTCCCTTGCCAACCAAATTTGGGGGACGCTTGGCCTCCAGGAGTGCAAGCCTACTCCCTCTGGACATTACTTCTTCCGCTTCTTCACTGCGGACAATGCCACAGAGGTCCTGGAACGTGCTCCCTGGTTCTTATGCAGTCACCCTGTCTTCCTTAAGCGCTGGGCACCGATTGAAATGCTGGAAAGAGAGGCCCTAAAGGAAATCCCTCTCTGGGTAAAGTTCCACGGCATGCCTCATGAACTCTGGACCGTCAAGGGCCTAAGCATCTTAGGCAGCGCGCTTGGCACCCCGATATATGTGGATCGCCAGAGAGTAAACCGCTCCCGCCTCAACTACGCCAGAATCTGCATCATCATGCAAGCAGCAGGCTCCTACCCTTCATCTATCTCCATTGGCTGTCTAGGATAAGGCACATAATACAGATCGAGTTACAGGGCATTCCCACCTTTTGTACAAAATGCACCTCCTTTGGCCATGCTGCTGCTGGATGTCCTAGCCCTTCCGGCCCCCAGTCCTAGCCCTTCCCACGCTCTCGGATTCCAGTGGAAATGAATCCTACCCGTTGCCCAACTACACCAGCTTGCATCAACTGGCCACCAGACGTGCTTGGACCAAAAGTCAAGTCATCGCCAGCAACAGCTATGCCGCCGGCTAGATAGGACCACCAGAAAGGGAAGCTTCACCGGACTAAATCATTTCCCCCCACGTTGACCTAGGACCCTCCAAAGCCTTGCCTAGTATGTATGGGGACTCCCCCAAGAATGTTTAGCTCTTATCTTTCTCTAATGCTTTACTTGAACTATTATCCATGAAATTAGCGGGTTGGAACATTAAAGGTCTTAATGATCTCGTCCACCAAAAAGACGTTCGGGATTTGTTTTTGCTAATAGCATTAATATCGTTTGCATGCTAGAAACTAAGGTAAGTGCCACTAATATCACGACCATTATTAACTCCATGTTTCCCTGGTGGGATTTTACCACTAATCATTTAGACCACCATTATGGTCGTATTTGTATAGCTTGGAACCCTAGTGTCTTCAAAATCACTCCCCCAAATCTTCCAAGCAGCACATCCAAACCAAAATAACATGGACCTCCCGTAATACGATATTTTTTGTCACCACCATCTACGGTTTCAATAACCCCCCCCCCCCCCCCCCCCCGACCGTCGTTGTCATTGGGGATTCCAATGTTATCTGCAGTCCCCTCGAGAGAACCTCCAATGACATTCGATGGAACAACTCGATCGCCGCTTTTAATGATTGTTGTCGAAATTGCAACCTTGAGGACCTTCATACCTCAGGTTTCCAATTTTCTTGGTTCAACCACCAGGTTGACAACCCCATCTCCTCCAGAATCGATAGAGCCCTTGTCAATGACAACTGGGACAGACACTTCCCCAACTCGTTTGCCCACCTCGACCCCTCTCGCATGTCCGACCATACCCCGATCATCATCTACCTCTCTACTCCATACATCCCCAAACCCAAACCGTTTAAATTCTTCAGTATGTGGACCAAACACCCCAGCTTCTTGGAAATGGTATCCACTAGCTGGGCCCTACCTTTCCCCCCCCCCCCCCCCCACCCTAGGGAAGCCATTGTAGTAAAACTTGCGAGATTGTCTGATGTCCTTGAGTCCCTAAATAAAAGAAAATTGAGTGGAATCAGCCTTCGGTTGGACAATGCCCAAGCTGAATTAGCCCAAGCCCAAATTGCCCTAGCCTCCAACCCCTCTGACCGAAACCAAATCCTCCTGGAGCGAGAAGCTGCCAAAAGGTACATTTTCTTTAGCCGAGCCGAGGAATCTTTCCTCAAGAAAAAGTCCCGTAAGATTTGGCTCGAGTTGGGTGACAAAAACTAAAAATTCTTCCACAATAGCATCAAGGCCCACCGGGCCAGAAACAAAATCCTCTCGATCACCACTCCTGATGGGCGCTCCAGTTCCAACCCCAAAACTATCTCGTCCACCTTCATTTCCTATTTCCAAAACCTTCGTGGTTCGGCTAGCCCCCTCCCCCCCCCTCCCCCCCCCCTCGATTACCTTGGCCTTACCAAAGTCGCGTCCCTCATAAACCATACAGTCTCCCCCTTGGACAAAGCCAACATGACTAAGCCTTGTTCCGACTCGGACATTAAGACTGCCCTCTTCGAAATAGACAGTGACAAAGCCCATGGCCTGGACGGTTATAGCGCGGGCTTCTTGAAAGCCTGCTGGGATATTATAGGCCCGGACATCTGTGCTGTCGTCAAGCACTTCTTCCTCTACGGGCATCTAGACCCAGACTGGAACAAAACACTCATTGCCATAATCCTTAAAACCGAAAACCCCTTTTCCCCCTCTGACTACCGTCCAATTTCCTGTTGCAATGTCATCTATAAGATCATCTCGAAAATCAGTGACAACAGACTCAAACCCGCCCTCCCCTATCTCATAGACCCCTCACAATCCACCTTTATTCCAGGCCGTTCCATAGCTGACAACATCCTCATCACCCAAGACTTCATGCACGGCTACCACACCAACCGCAAAGTTCCTAGATACACTCTTAAGATTGACCTCATGAAAGCTTTCGATAATGTCCGTTGGGAGCTAATACTTGACGCTCTTTATGCAATGGATTTCCCCATCAAAATGATTGGCTGGATAATCCACTGCATATCCTCCTCTACATACTCGATTAGCATAAATAGAAACACCACCTCCCCCTTCGCTGGGAAAAGAGGCCTCCGGCAAGGAGACCCCTTGTCCCTATACATCTTCGTTATTGTTATGCAGGTACTCTATCGCATACTCCAGCAGAAAAGCTAAGACCCTGGTTTCGGGTTCGATTGGAAATGCCACTCTCTCAAAATCATCAACCTTTGCTTTGTCGATGACCTGATGATATTCTGCCGGGCTAATCTCAAATCAGTCAAGCTCATCCATGAGGGCCTCCAAGACTTCGCATCGTTCTCGGGCCTCCATCTGAATCCGAACAAAAGCCAAGTCTTCCTCTCTGAAGCCTCGGAGAATGAGCGTCATGCCATACTCCACCTGCTAGGCTTCGATGAGGGATCTCTCCTAGTCTGTTACCTGGGAGTCCTCATCATCACTGGAAGACTCTCTTACAATGACTGCAGATCCCTCTTCACCAAGATCACCAACCGCATCAACTCCTGGACCACAAAGCACCTATCGTACGCGGACCGCCTTCAGCTAATCAAATATGTCATCTTTGCAAGCCAAGTCTACTGGTCCTCTATTTTCATTCTCCTGGTCCAAGTTCTCAAAGAAATATCCCAGCTCTTGAGACATTTCATGTGGTCTGGGTCCAAAATAAAGATCTCGTGGTCTAAAGTGGCTTGGGACATTACTACTTTGCCAAGATTGGAGGGCGGCCTTAGGATCCCAAACCTTAAAGTTTGGAATCAGGCGGCCGCCCTAAAATATTTCTGGTCTATCCTCACAAAGAACCACAACTCTTTGTGGACCCAATGGACCATCGAGGAAAAGATGAAGAAGGAAAATATTTGGACAATCCCCATACCGGCTAACTCAAGTTGGGGCTGGCGAAAAATCCTAAAACTTAGAAATCTCGCAGCTGGACTCTATAAGGTGGTCATCGGTAATGGTTCAAAGACCTCTATATGGTATGACCCCTGGCTCTTTCCGACCTCCCTGGTAAACTGTTTTGGTTATAGTATCACCAACCTCTCTAGACTCCGCAACCTCTTAGTAGTCTCTAACCTTAATTTAAACGGCAACTGGCACTGGCCCACCCAAGCCAGAGCCCAAAATCGGTACCTGCTCTCTCATCTGGAAGAAATCAGAATTGCTTTATCGGATCTCCCCCCCCCCCTATACTAAAGAAGATACCTTCCTTTGGATCCCCAACAACTCCAAACCCCAATTCACCATCAATAGCACAAACGCAGCAATCCGCCCTTCCAAGGCGAAAGTTATTTGGAGTTCCCTCGTTTGGAACAAATACTCAATCCCTAGGCACTCTTTCACCACCTGGTTGGCCATCCAAAACAAGTTATCCACTCGCGACAAGCTCATCAGCTAGGGTCTTGACTCCCCCCGTATTGCATCATTTGCTCAAGCTCGCCCTAAAACATTGGCCACATCATGATCTCCTGCTCTTTCGCCTCCTCTATCTGGGCTAACATCTGTACTAATTTCCAGATTCCAAGTCAACCCTCTACTTGGAACACTTAGATAATTGAAGCCAGTAACTTGCCAGTTTCAAACCCCAACACCCTTACTTGGTGCACGGCCTTCTGCACCACGATTTATCACATCTGGCAAGAACGCAATGAGAGAATCTTTAACAATAATCAGTCTCTGGCCTCTAGCATTGCTTTCAGGATCCTTTCAGATATAAGATACAGATTCTATAACACTAGCACCTTTCATCTTATATAACACTTGTAACTTATTTTCTAGCAAACTGTAATATGGCCCTAAACCACCAGTCAACTATATAATTTTTTTAAAATTAATTTAATGTTTTTTATATAAAAAAAAAAGAAAACTAAAAATTAAATAGAAACTTCAAACCGAAAAAATGGTGAAGATATGGAAAAAGTAAAATAAAAAAATAAAAAGGTATTTAAATAAGAGGGTAGTAAATCAAAATATTTAATATTGTTACGATATAAGTGGTTCAATATTTATTTGAAGATTAAAGTTATCATTAGAAAAATTACACGGTTATAAATAAGAGGTTGAAGAGGTAAATTCACATGTAGCTCTTCACATTTACAACAGGTGTAGTAATATTCGCTAGTTATTTAGGGCATGAAAATCAATATTTTACGATTCTGCTTATAAAAAAAATGTTATAACTAAGAAAGAAAATGAATATTAGGAGTCTTCATTATAATGTTTACTGCAAAAAAAACTTTTCGAATATCAGAAATATGAAATCTAAGATCGCTTGTTTAACTATTCAACTTCAGCTGGTAGTCATTTCATTATACTTTAAAATAATTAAGGGGAGGGTACTCATATATATAAGCAGATATCCGACGTAGTTTTTATTTTTGAATTTTATTTAAATTTCTCGTAAAATATCAAATTTGTTAAATTTTAATGCTTGTGAGATAACCATGTACCGGTAATAGAAAACAAATGAACGGCTACTAGATATAGGGTATTTATTGGTTATGCGACCAATAGCAAAATTTATAGGGTATTAAATTTGGAATCTAATATGGTATGTGAATTAAGAGAAGCGGAGTTTTTTTAATCCAAATTATATTATGATGATACGATAAAATTGTTGTAGAAAACGAGGAAATGACATAGAGAAAAGAACATTTGGTTGATGAGCTACCACGAGAACCTCGTAGGAGACAAAAGGAAAATATACCTAAAAAATTGGGATCCGATTAGATAGACTCTCAAAAGAAGTTGTGAAGAAATCACCCCTAAAGTTTTGTTTTTTTCTTTCGAAAACGACCCTTAATCATATAAGGGATCAATGGCATCCTAAGTTTCCGCATTTTTGCAAGAGGGCATAAATATGGAATGGATTCAATAATATCAAACCACACTTAGAAATTAGTGGACTTACTTTGGGATCAAGACTAATTGGTTGCAAATTGGTATTTAGGAAAAAATGTCACACCGATGGAACCACTCAAGCTTTCAAAGCAAGATTGTAGCAAAAGGTTTTCAATAAAAAAAAACGAATATATTATTTTGACATCTATGCTCTAGTAGCTAGGACACCAGGAACTAAGATGCTCTTTGTAATTCCATCGGTATACAATGTAAAAGTTCACCAAGTGGATGTAAAAAAAAAGTTCCTAAATGGAGAACTTAATGAGGAGGTTTGTACGGATCTTCCAAAGGGTTTTGTACTTCATTGGAATAAGTATAAGGTATGTAAGCTTGTTAAGTCACTATATTTTCTTAAACAAATACCTAAGAAGTAGCATGAAAAAGTTTGATCATGTTATTGTATCTAATAGGCTTAGACATAATACGGCCGACAAATGTTTATACACTAACATGGTGATGTAATAGGTCATTGTATATATATACGTAGAACATTTTCTTATATTAAGTAACGATATGAAACGTATTAATAAAATAAAGAGGTTTCTCTCATCTACTTTTAAAATGATAGATTATAAAAAATAGTATATTAGGAATTAAGGTATTAAAAATTGTGAAGCTTATACTCTAAGTCACTCGCAATATGTTGAGAAGGTACTTAATAAGTTCAAAAATCTAAATGTCAAAGAGACACAAAGACCATTTGATCCTAGATTAAAGATTGGAAAAAAATAGAGGAGAGTGATGGCTTAATTAGAATATACTAGTATGATAAGAAGCTTAATGTATGCGGTTTTATCCACTAATGCAGATATATATTTTGGGATGAGAAAACTGAGTTAAATTACGAGTAATCAAAGTACGGAATATTTAAATGAAATTGTAACGATCGTGGGGTCCTTAAAACACTAAGGATGTGTGTCTCAAATATTATAATATTCCTAGGGTACCTGAGGGATACACGGATGCAATTTGGATCATTAGTCTAGCCAATAACAAATCGATTATGGAGTGCGTGTTCCCATTTTCAAGTGGTGTTTTTTATCTGGGATCAAATAAGAAAACGTGTATATTCCACTTAACTATGGAGTCTGAGTTCATAGCTTGGCCACGATGGGTAAGGAGGCTGAATGGTTAAGAGATCCCTAGTTGGAGCTACCATTCACTTCAAAGGGGAGTATGATAATACAATTCATTATAATGGTAAAAAAACATTAGGTAGAGCATAAAATGGATTCTACTGTGGAAAGTTTAAGGCATGAGTCTATTAGAAAACTAATTCAAAATGGAATCATATCAATCGTATACGTACGTTCTAGTGAGAACTTTATGGATCTGCTTACCAAACCATTAGCTCAATAATTGGCAACTCTACATCTAGAGGGATGGGATTAAGGCTCTTAAAATAATTATTTTGTAAATAATGTCAACCAAATTTGTTTATATAGAACCTAAACATCAAATTTTAAATGGGTAACAATAAATTATATCTGAAAGGTTCAACATAAAAAAACAATTATAAGATATGTTGGTCATTACCATAGAGGGATACATTCAAGAGGTACTTTTAATATAATTTTGTTAAGTACATATATTTCTAAAGGTAAATAAAACATTGTACGAATTGTACCTATGAGACTCTAGAGTTAGTGTTGCCTCTCATGAGAAAATAGGTTCCTCTAAAGTATGATCCTTGACATGGATAGAGAATACATAACAAATAGTGCAAAAGTGTAATATAGACAAATGTTTGATAAAAGAAATTGCATGTGTAAGATCGTTAGTTAAGTCACGTGGGAGATTACTTCAAAGTTACGACTACCAATTTTTTTGACATAACTTTGGTATCTTTATACTAAGGTAAAATCCAAATCAAAACATACTTTATTTTATTCGCAAAAGTTATCTCAAAAGAGAGATAAAAGAGAGGAAATTGAACCAAGCGGGGGATTTTTTGAAATGATGATTAAATGTGGATGATTGGAAGAATATTTATGATCATCAGATTATGTGAGACAAACAAAGTATGCAACGCTTGGAAATATTTAGGTGGAAGTTTGTAGCGATCAACATGAGACTGGTCGCAGTAAAAATCTCAAGACTTGTTCTAAGGAGCTTTTATCGCGATTAGCACAAGGCTGACCACGATAAAAGGAAAGACATAAATATTTTATTTTGCCATAGTCTTTTGTGATCGCGATCAACTCGACCTTGCATACGTTATTCATCGAATAACGGATGCAACATGATATTTTACGCGACCATAACAGGTTTTATCGCGGTAAAGGCCCCCAAATGTGCAAAGACGTGTTTTCATGAAAAATCGCGTTTTTTGGAGAGCTGGTTCTTGAAATATTGTGATCTTACCTGTATATTTCTGATAGATTATAAACCTTTGGAAGGGTTTAATAATTTCTTCAAATAGATAATTCATTCAAGAAAAAAAAACAACCTTAACAAAATCTCTTTTAAGCGAAATCTTTATTTTGGCATTTAAACACTATCATCTTGATTCGTATTTTCTTGCTTATTGTAATCTGAATTTAAAAACTTGTATTATCCAAAAATAACTTCCTAAAAAGATCTGAGTAATAGATTATATATGAATAATTCTTTTTGTAAAGCGTATTCATACGTCTCTCAAACTTCTATTATTCCCATATACTTTTTCTATAGAATTTGTGACGAATTATCTCAATCAAATTATGTAACTTATTGTTTCTGATCTTTATTTTGTAACAAAGTCACTAATCAACAACTAATTAAATTGTATGGAGTTTATCGTTGATAAGCTAATGTTGATTTTAGTTATAGATTTACCAGAATTTATGTTACATATAAATAGATAAAAAATATATACATATAGATATATATTTTAAGGGTCAAGCTATATATACCCAATTCAGGTTTAAGTATACCCAATTTTGAGTATACCCACAGGTGATCTAAGTATACCCATTTTTTTTCCAAAAATGCCCTTTTGTGGGTATATAAGCCAATTTTTTTTTACTAACTTCGTCCACTCCATTTTAACCTTCACTTTCTCTTACTTCACTCACATCTCTCACTTCTCTCTAAAATCTCAATCTCACTTCTCTCTCATATTTTCCAGCGAACCACCACCACCACCACCACTCCTCCTCCTCCTCCTCCTTCATCATGGTCAAGAACAAAAACCCTCCACCGCCTCCTACGTAAGTTCCTAAATTATTTTTGTTTCTTAATTTTGTTAGATTTAGGTATGAATTTTAGTTTTTGGTTAGATTTAGGGATGAATTTGGTGTTTAGGATAGAATTAGGTAGACAAATTAGGGTTTAGATAGAAATTAGGGGCCATTTTCTAGCCAACTTACCGGCTGGAAAATGGTCGGCGATGCACCGGTGGTGCGCCTTGGGAAGCACCATCGGTGCGTGTAGGTGTACCGCTCGGTACACCTACCGTGTGCCGAGCGGCACACTCACCTGTGTCGCTCGGCACACAGTGCCTGTGCCGAGCGGCACAGGCCCCCGTGCCGCTCGGTTCGCCTTGTAGCGTACCTATGGTGCGCCGATTTTTTAAAAACAAATCTCCAAATTTTGTTTCTATTGTTCCGGTATTGCATTTTTTTTTAAAAAAATCAAATTTATTAGAAATTACTTTACAAAGTTAGCCAACCATGCGTATAAGAGTGTTGATGATTTTAATTTTGTATGTTACTGTTATTAATTTCGTGTTTTGTTTTGTATTTTTGTAGGTCAGACGCGGTTGAGGAGCGACGTCTTCCTCGATCCAGGGCGTACCCCCCGGGTCACGTCCGCCACCGCCAGAGAAGAGTATTAAGACTGTTCGGGCGGTTGAGAATGAGCGGGTCCGCGATGCCAAGCACGGACGAGATTTACCAGACGACCCTGAGACTATTCGTCTTAGGGAGGAGGAGGAACGGATACGGAGTGATCGGTCTTTGCGCCGAATCAAGCATGGCCAGAGGACGGAAAAGGCCATAGAGACTGCGGACATTGATATCAGAGGTGGAGGCTCCTCACGACGAGAGATGTCGTCATCACATACACATAGATCACCACCTCCCACTGCTAGTGATCCACCACCTCCCTCTCCTTCTCGCAGAGCTGCGTCCCCTGCGCATACTATTACACATCCATCACCTGTTAGTGACAGGGTGGATGCCACTGGGGACCCAGAGCAGGACACGATCGACGAGGAGCACATAGATGCCATCCACACCGAGGAGCAGCGAAAGACGTTTGTATTTCTCAAATGCAACAAGATCCCTCTGTTTCCTGACTACAAGGAGCATGAGGCGTACCACGTCTTCATCGGACAGGGAAGTACTTAACTATTAAACGTCTAGTCTAAGGTTTTACTATTATTATGTTCTGACTTAGTTTTTAATTTATAGGGTCGCACTACACTGGGCATACAGGCACATTATAATGTGCTTCGTATGTGGGACCTCAGTGCTCAGCCAGATGTGCAGCGATTTTTGGCGCGGACTCCTTTTGGTCCTCTTATAGCCCCCCTGCCTCAGTACTTCACACATTCCGTCCTTGACGAGGTTTTTATTGAGCGTTGGCATCAAGAGACCAACACTTTCCATTTCTCATTTGGGTAGATGACGATTACGCTCGATGATGTCAGCTGCATTACAGGTCTCCCTGTAGTTGGTCGGACACTGGATGTAGTCACGGCTCCACGTGATGAGGCATACAGCTACTACGCTAGTATGTTAGGTCTGACAGTGGATGAGGTCCGTACAGAGATACAGTCCACCAGAGGCGTTGGCTTCAAGATAAAGTGGCTGCGGGAGACTTTCACCAGGGGGCGCTACATCGAGCAGACTGATGCTGAGACTATCCGCCAGGTATCACGAGCATACCTTATGTTCTTATTTGGCTGCACTATTTTTGCGGATACTAGTCAGAAAAGCGTCAAGGCTGACTACTTGTACGGGTTAGCGAATATGGATTCTGGGTTGTGGGACATCGCGTGGGGTACGAGTGTATTGGCATTCCTGTTCCGTGGTTTGGGTGATGCTTCGAAAGCATCGAAGCATAACCTTTATGGTTTTGTAGCTATGCTCGATTGTTGGATCTACGACCACTTCCCCGCGTTTAGGGCGTCAGAGAATGCTGACCACGTAGCGAGGCAGCCTAGGATTGTGAAGTGGCTACCGAAGCGGATTGTTAGGCAAAATATCCGCCCCAAATCGGTTGTCCGTACTCTCCTTGCTGATCAGAAGGAGGCAGATGTAAGTTTTTAAATATTTTTTTTGCATTAACATTTTGATATTAAGTTTTAGGATTTTAAAACAGTCTAATTGTTTGATTGTTTTGTAACAGGTGATATTTGAGCCATACCAGGACATTAGAGTCCAGTTCCCCGTTCAGGAGATCTGCACCATTATTTATCATTTGCGGATGATGAGCACGGTCGAGGGCTACATGCCTGATCGGGTTATGCGCCAGTTTGGGCGGGTTCAGGATGAGCCCGAACTCCAACTTGTACTACGACCGGGTTACATGATAGGAGATCTAGCGAGGTACACGTGGCGAGAGAGCGCATGGCTAGATTGGCGTCAGCAATTGCTTTCTGAGGATCGATTGACAGTTACCATTGCCACGTATAGACAGTCAGTGACGAACACCTACTGGAGGTACTTGGCTGAGTATGGTTGGCATACTATTACTCCACCACCATGTACCACGGACGATAGACTGTTAGATGTTGTTCGCTCGATTGTTACTATGCCCGTAGAGCGTGGGGAAGCGAATGCGCTTAGATGGAGAGATCAAGTCATGCAGCTTTTCTCTCTTTGGTTGTTTGTCCTCAGTATTGGACTTGTTTTAGTGTTGTTGTGATCTTTCATTCTTGTGGACTTCTTAGTTGTTTCACTATCGTATTTTGTATTATGACTTATGACATCTACATTGTAATATGACTTATGACATCTACTATCTACTGCTTCTATTGTTCTTTTAGATTTTTTGTACTTAACTTGATCTCGTTTTTTATAATTGAGATTCCACAAACAAACATAAGTCGAACCATTCTTTCAATCAATCCTCTATAACATATATTTAATAATGTTCATCTTGAATTCGTCAAAAATAACACCATGACAGCATAACATTCACTTAAAATCCATAACACCATAACACCAAAACACCATAACATTCACTTAAATTTGTCAAAAAAACACCATAACACCAAAACAATTTTTTAAAAAATACAACTTATTGTGCACCATGGGTACGCAGTCAGTGGTACCTATGGTGCACACTACTGCGTACCCATGGTACAATAGCCTGTACACCATGGGTACACAGCAGACAGTACCGATGGTGCAGAGTACCATCGGTAAATGGGGTATGTACCGATGGTACCATGAACCGGCTGGCACGTTATGTACCGACCGGTGCATGACACCATCGGTACACCAGACTGTGCACCATAGGTACCGTAGCCTGTGCACCATAGGTACACAGAAGACAGTACCTATGGTGCGCAATTGTATCTTGGAATTTTTTTCTCGGTTTTTTTTCCCGCGTTTTCTGTTTTCGCGCTGTTAAATTCCCGCCAAAGTAAACTTTATTCTTCTATATAAGGAAGTCTACCTTACAACACCAAACACACAAAACTCTCCTTCTAGCATAGTTGAAGTCTTTCTTAATGGGTTGGAGTGTGTTTGGTGATGCTCATCTGCTAAAGGTTGCGAAAGCTATGAAGTTCAAACGGCCGGACGATAATACCGATGAGTTCTTTGATGAAGTTTTGTGTATGATGTATTTCATGTACGGCGAAATGTCTACATCTAGACAAATGCCTCGATCTCGTACTCGTCAAGAGGTAGCCACTAGGTACAAGTCTATAACTAGTGGACCGATGTTCTTGGTGTTTAACGAGCCCCCAGAAGTCAGGAATGAAGCATTCGACTCCTTTGGTTTAATGATCACGGACTATTTGTCTTTGGAAATGGCACAATACGTTCATTCTGAAATTGCCATGAAGGAGGAAACAATGAGTATTCTCAACGACAATGGAGGCTACGATTTTGACTAACTGTCTGTTCTATATCAAGTTATGTACTAATGTTTAGAAGATGTTGTTGTTGCTTGTTTACGATGTTTTACTTTAGTTATGAAATGATTATTTGCGTATCGTTATAAGTTGGTAAGTTGCATGAATTACTGCAATAAAAGGGAAGGACCAAAACGACCAAAACGATATAGTAAAACAAACAAAGTTCTAAACATCATAAATCCTTACAAATGACGTAAAGCGACCAAAAGACACAAATGAGTTCGAAACAATAACATAAACCCGACCAAAACACATAAACATACTAAAAAAATTCATCAAGATCAGTTACTTCTGGGAATGAACAAACTGGCTTTCTCACTTCGAGTTCCGTGTATTTCTTGCAGCGACCAACTATTGGCAGCTCCCAATGCGTAGCTTCTTCGCTCTTCAACTTCTGCCACGTAGGATGTATGCGTGCGCAAGGGCAAAGGGGCTTGATTGATAGCTGTTTAATACTACTTAAATTAGAACCAACAATTGAGTAATATAGTGGTGAGAAAAAACATAACCATATATCGAATGACTTACACTGACAAAGTGGTTAGTATCGAAGAATCCAAACCCAATCTCACGTCTTTGGGCCATAATGGGAGGCTTACCGCGCAGAGGTAAAAACGTATGACTATAGTTGTGAGACCCTACGAGTGACACAAAATGAACAATGCATTCGAACTTGGTTGCAATCGCAATACCCATTTCAGGCATTGTCATCCAATATTTGGGTGATGCTGGAGTCTCGTAGTAGTTTATACTTTCTGCAACCTTCAGGTAATCCTCTTTACTGTTATAAATCTTGTTGTACGTGTCGTAGTTTTCCATTAGTTCATCGTATATTTCCTTTCGAACACCTCGCCAACCTTCTTCATGACCATACAACCCGAATGAAACTGCTCTATATCCACAATGTCCATATGGCTTAACATCATTAATACCTGATATAAAAGGGTTGAAGTGAATCGGAAACCAACGCAAAAAACCTTTCGGGTCATGTATTAGTTCTGTGACTCGATCAATGGACGGTTGTACGATGTTGCTACCTAGCGAGGCAATGAAAGAGGTACGAGTACGAGGTACTCTAGGCACATCTGCCCGAATCGTTGATTCACTACCAACTGCTTTACCCTTTTTAACTTTTGTTGGTTTTAAAGACTGCATGACTGCGTCATGACTAGCTTCATCCTCTTTTAGCGGGTACTCCCATCCGCTCATGTCCTGTTTAGTGGATGATGTATCCACTACTAACTTTCTTTTCACCTGTGGGCGGCCTCGGTGTTTCTGCTTCTCCAATGGCTCTAGCAATGACGATGTTTCAGGATAAACAACTTCAAACCATTTCTTGTAAATATGTTTGATACGGCTTTCATCTTTTGTCTCCATAATATCGGTTACTAGCTTTAGCAGATCATCTTTGAGAATTTCCATGGTCGTACGGAATGTAGGAGGCATTATTTCTAACCTTGTCTAGTGGATGTGAAAAGCATCTAGAGAGGCAGACATTCCATTTTTACGCCACTTGCGGACCTGGTGATAGCAAGGTATACCATGGGTAGATTTTATAGCGCATATACAGTCTCCAGTGTCTTTAACATCCGACCCATCTTCAATAGCGACCATCTTGGTATCTTCGGCCTTCTCTACTTTGGAGATAAATAGTTCTAACGCCATGTGGGAAACCTTGCCTCGAATCTCATCAAACAGTTTATCTGCGAACTTATGCAGTGCTATGTAACGACTCTTCTCGAACGACGACCTAATGGCAGCATGCTGGATTTCAACAAGCGAATGAACCCTCCCCCAAAATAACTCGAAGTTTAATTTTCTCGTACGTATATAACGCTTTAGGTTAGAATGAGCACTCTCGACGCGGTTAGTTGTGCAATGTCCCAAATGCAAGTTTTTGTTCGTCTTCCAAACAACAAATTTGTCCATGTACTTATCGAGCCACGATTTTTCAGTGTATTCAATTGCAAGAGGGTAATCTTTGTACTCCAATAGCATGTCCCGTCTGGCGTGATCGAATTCAATCTCTGATTCTGCATACGCAATCTTCTTCCAAGCATTAACAAATTTGTTATGATCACTTTTCTCGAGGAAGTGTTTTCTTGTTTACCCTTGAACATTTTGGTTTATGTGCCAGCGACATAACATATGCGTTGCCTTTGGGAATACCACTTCTATGGCATTCATCAATGCTAAATCTCTGTCGGTTAGGATGACCCGAGGTTCTTGAATTCCGTGTACGGAAATCAACGACTTCAAACACTCTAACACCCATTTGAAGTTGTTTAACTTCTCACCCGACATGAAGGCAAATGCCGTACAGAAAGTCAATCCGGTACACGTCACACCCACTATCTCAAACAATGGCATACCATATCGTATCACTTTATATGTACTATCCATAATCAAAACTGTCGGAAATGTCCGTAAAAGGTCAACACTGACAGGATGGGAAAAAAACAAATCTGTAATGATTTGTCTATCGTCTTCACCAGATTTATGTCATTCATAATAATTTTGTGACTTAAGCTCACCCAACAAGAACTGAAGTTGTGACCTACCCGCCTTCTTTAAAACCCGACTTTTCTGTCGTGCATTGTAGATCGTCCGCATGGTAGAAACATTATCTTCGTTCAATTTCTTCACACCATTCAGTATATCTCTGGGGTTAGTACCAATGAAGGTCGCTCGTTCAACATATTCCATCTCTTCATCATTCAAACGGCCAGCAAAAGAATGACCATCTAGATGTATAGAAGTCTCATGGTTATGAGTACCACATTTTACTTCTAACTTCCATTGATCTGGGGCAACCATTAACCCGAGAAGTTGAAATGGGCAGTCAATCTTTTTCGTTCCTGTAGACTTCCGTTTACGGTCTTTTTCTGCAACCCTTGGAGTATATTTCCCCCCCCCCTCTCACACTGGAAATAAACTCTCGGATTTTTTCTGCTGTTTACTTTGTTGCGCCGACTTATGTTGATAACCATACCATAAAGTTTTCCTATCTTCGTAACCCATTTCACCAACGCGTCGTGTGTGTAGAACTCGGTAGTGAAGAACAAATGACTGTAATCAGTAGCGGAAGGTGCCTCAGTCCCACTTGCGACATCCGTCCCCTGTTACACAACAAAAAAGCACAATAAACATTCAGGTACAGTTAAAAACATAAATAAATCTTGATTTTTTTCGAAAAACATGCGCGAATCCAAGGTTCTGAGGCCTAAAACCGGTGGTTCTAGGCCTCAGAACCGGCCGGACACAGCCATAAGCACCACCGGTGCTGAGGCCATAAACCGGTGGTGATGGGGCCTCAGAACCGAGCGGACTGAGGCCCCAGCACCACGGGTTCATGGCCTCAGCACCGGTGGTGCCAAGGCTATGGAACCGACCGGCTGGTGGCCTACGCACCATCGGTTCCATGGCCTAGAACCGATGGTGCATGGGCCACCGGGTTGGTGAGTACCTTCTCCGGCGATGGTGGTGGCTGCTCCAACGAGGGTGGCTCCATTTCCGGCGACTCCATCTCTTTTTCCGGCAAAATTTCATCATTCCTTTTCTCCTGCGACATCAACTCCTCCACGCTGATCCCTAGTTCTGCTTCGGTCATGATCGATTTTGTGTTTTAGGTTGAATGTTCTTGATTTTCTTAGGAAGTTTGAATTAGGTTTCAAAAATTTTAAGAAAACTATACTATTTGGATACTAAATTCAGCAAAGAATAGTGTTTGTTTGGGTATAAATAGCGAAATAGGACTTTTGGTGAATTGGGTATACTCAGGATACACTTAGTAGTTTTTTTTTACTTAATGGCAGTTTAGATATTAATTTTCTGATGGAGGGTAAAAATGTCAAAAAAAAGTCAAACGAAAGTCAAATGTTGATTTTTGGTATACTTAAACCTGAATTGGGTATATATAGCCATACCCATATTTTAATAATTAAATACATTGATTTATTTAAGGTTTAAATGTGGAAGATATGAATTCATTTTGAAGTATAGACGATGAGATTCAGTGAATTTTTGAAATACATTAGTAGTCTCATAATTTAGTTTTGAAAGAAAGCGAGAATTCAAAATTTTAACAAGATATAAAGTGATAAACCTTAAGGAATCAACATAGAGAGCTTAAAGGAGACAATGAAAATGAATTATTATGCTTTTTATGGTTATAAATCTGAAATCTTTTTCAATAATTTTCTGACTAAATACCTTATTTATAGTTCATAATTCCATGTTAATCTAGGGAAACTAATTAACATTATTATTAATCAATTTTTATCTCTCAAGGATTGTAACATCTATTAGGTTTATAGAATCAAATAGCTTAAATGTTGAATAATAGATTTATCTATCATAATACATATTAACCGATATGGTATCTACATAATTGATTATATGACATTATTATATTGTCAAATGTAGATCTAATTATTTAATATCCACTATTTTTACTTTTTTAATCGGAACATATTTTACAATAGTTCGACTACTCTAATATACATAGAAGAGTCATTCTAATTTCGGATATCATGGAAATATACCACTTGATCATCAAATGTACTACATCTGTCATTTGAATTATGCATTAAATATGCTATTATACTAATAGGTAAACCAAAATTTCTTATGATTTTATATAATAATCAGTAAAGCATAGAGAAAGTCAAGTCACATTATGCGTAATCAGTTAACATACTTATTCAAAACTAATCCAGCTTAACTAAATTTGAGATCGATGAACTGAATATAAAATTTACCAAGTGAAACTACGATAGTATTATATATATGAAATAATGCATATAAATTAAAATGATAGTAAAAATTAAAATGGTATTACAAAAATCAAACTAAACTGTATTTTTAGCCATAAAGTTGTTGTTGACACAAGATCATTCTAAATTCTTTCTTTTACATATGAAAACTTAATGTCGACATAAAGTAACATGTATATATTTTATCACGATCATCCAAGATACATGTCATAACCTTAACGATTTCCATCAAATATATGATTTTGTTTCTTTCCAAAGGTGTAATCGTAACTACACTTGTCTAACATATAAAATAAAATCGATTTCTGTAAAAAAGAAGGTGCATACAAAAATATCATCCAAATATAACACAAGTCTAGTACTCAATACCAAATTGAAACAAAACATTACCTCTACAAATCTTTCTCTTAACTATAAATATAGAAATCTTCAAATTATTAATGCTTATGTTTTTTAGTGTACCTTGTAAAGATAAGCACACATGAGTTGAGTTTGTTGTATCAACCCACCATGTGTCCTTTGACGCTGAAATTATATTGAATTTTAAACACAATATGAATAGAGCTTACATTTCTTAGCCTTGTATATTTTTTAACACTCATAATCCTACTTTATATGATCAAGGCTCTTGTAGTGAACAATTTTGTGTAGATAGGCCATCTTCATGATATGATCTCATATTTTTCCTTCTCTTTTTTACTTCATGGTAGAGAGTTTCCCTATAAGACCATTAATTTTGAAATGTGAAGATTTAACAAAAATTGTTCTCAATGTGGGCCAACACATTCTTTATATACTGCATCTCAGTGGGTAAAGAACTTAATAACATCTTTGGGATTCTAGTATGTATCACATATAGACTAGCAAAATAATTTTAGTTATAAAAAAAAATTGATATGCGGACTGCATCTCTAGAGTGTTAAGTTTGGACATTCATTCATATGAACCGGGTCATTGTACTCCTTAGCAAAGATGTTAGGCGCCATCGCGCTATACATTATTTTTAGATATCAGTTATTTAAAGAAAACAATATTGGTTACAAACATATTTCTAAGAGTTTTAAGACCTTATTTTACGTCGATCTAAGGTTATGTGAAATATTTTAATGTAATTATTCAACATTAAAGGTCAATTTAACATGATTATATAACATGTGAACGCAACAATGACAGCATGAAACGGGTTTCTCACCCTCGGACAAATATGCGCATAGTATTATTATAGGTCACCTTACGCTCAGAGCCATGTACTCTGGCGTGAGCGCTTAAACCTTTCTCTTGTAAAGCTCACATTGATAAAGTTCATCGGGTGACATGACTAGGATTTTATATACTTCTAGAGAACGAACATATTAAATTTCCATATGTGACTCATGTTGTGGAGTAGTCTTCCAAACCAAAAAGAACTACTACCATGTATTTCGTTGTACCATGAACATATGTTATAATAATTAGGATTTAAAATAATCGTTAAAAATATTAGATTTATGAAGGGAGTAATTATCATTCCAATTTCAAATCTGAAACAAATATATTTCGACAAGCATGACATCACCTTATACATACCAATTTCTAATTAATCAACATGTGTAGGTCCTTACTCCTACATTACAAAGGCCATATATTCTTGCAACACTAACATACTTCTTAAAACTCATAAATATGGGGTAACATAATTATACTTCCCATAACCACCAAGAAAATATACAAATATGTGCATTATAACTAATCATGTATATGCATAAAGTATATATAAATATATAATAACTTTGTATTATGAAAGAACAGAATAGTTTGTTGTATTGGGAAGTGGTTTGGGACACCAAACCTACGAGAGAAAACATACTATAGAGTTATTAATGCTTGTCTTAACCAGGTTTGTGAGTACAACCCTCTTATACCATGATGAGTAAGAGGGATCATCGAGACAGCAAAAAAGGTGAAGCTATCGTCGTCACAGTGACACATGCTTAAAATTTTGATGATTTCTAGAATAAAAAATAAACACATTTTTTTGTTTTAAATTAAGGATTTACCAAATCCAAACGATCAGATGTGTAGTTTATAATCATATAACAATTAAAATATAAGCAGACTACGAATATGAATATATATATATATCCATAATGAGAATTAGAAAATTCTTAAACTTAAATTAGAATTAGATAGGGATAAAATTAGTTTCTAAGTTACATAACCTTTAATTTCAATTGTTGATTTTAATTATGGATCAGATGAGAATCGTTTTATATATCAAAATATAAAATACACAATACACGAGTGTTAGGAAATCATAATTTAGAAAATCTTTTCATGTGTAATTTAGGGTATTCAAACATGTTATCGTAAAGTCTAATTAAAGTCATCAATTCGAATATCATACCAACAAATAATAATAATTGGAATATTTGCCTAACAAATAATAATAATTATTATTATTAAATCTTATTATTTAGTTTTACAGTATTATGAATAAAGTATGGATACTAGTTTGGCTAAATTGTTCCTAAATTAAGGGTCTTTTAAGTCTTAGATCAGTGAATAGTCCATCAACTATCCCGTTTCCTTCCATTTAGTCCCTCGAATTCAAAATAACCGATGAGGGTCTTTGGACTTGGAAAAATCTATAAATTTTATCCTTCGACGTGTAAAAGCTTTAAATTTAGTCTCTCAACGTGTAATAAAGTCCAATTAAAGTCATCAATTGGAATATCATACCAATAAATAATAATAATAATTTGAATATTTGACCAACAAAATAATAATAATAATATTTATTAAATATTATCATTTAGTTTTGTAGTATTATGAATAAAGTACGGATACTAGTTTAGCTAAATTGTTCCTAGATTAAGGGTCTTTCAAGTCTTGGATTAGTGAATAATTTATCGACTATCCCGTTTTCTTCCATTTAGTCCCTCGAATTCAAAATAATTGATGAGGATCTTTCGACTTGGCAAAATCTATAAATTTTATCCCTCGACCTTTTAAAATCTATACATTTAGTCTCTTGACGTATAAAATCTATAAATTTAGTCCATCGACTTGACAAAATTTATAAATTTAATAAATGTGAGTGGAATTTTTCTTGGCGCCATAGACTAAATTTATAGATTGTTTCAAGTCCATGGACCCTCATCGGTGATTTTGAAGTTGAGGGATAAAATTAAAGCAAACGGGATAGTCGATGGACTATTAACTTATTTAAGTCATCTTTTAATCCAAAATTTAGTATTGGACATAATACCAAATAAAGGTTATTGTCTTTGTTGGTGGAGAGTCCATCAGAAACATTAAGTGAATTATCTGTTTTATAGAAATTAATTGAAAACAAGAATAAGAATTAAACGACAAAAGAGAAACCTTTCATTCTTTTGAATGAAACAAATGAGTAAAATGGAAATATTTTATTCTCTTAAAATAAACCTATTAAATAAAAGAAAAAAATGTATTATTTGTGTAATACACGAAGAGGGTCCAATTATATAAAAACTATATGACTACAGCTTCTATATAAAGGATAACTCTGATTTCTTTCATGCTTAAATGAATTTCAGTTTCGCCATTAAAAAACAAAAAAAAAACTTTTATTTCTATTCTCTATTATTGTTTCTTCAAACTATTCTTCTAGAGTTATTATTATTTTCTTTTGACTTTTGGATGAGTAGAACAAATGATATTTCTCAATTATGTGTTTTTACCCTATTTGGGAGCCTTCAAATGCTCCTTCTCTAGATCTGATTGGAAAAGCTGCGTAACCCGACCCAGTCGGATTTTTTGAGACAAGTCATTAAATGAAATGAGTCTATGCTAGCATTCAAATGCTCATTCTCTAGAACTTATTAGTAATCCCATGTAACCCCCACCTAATGGGTTTTTGCTAGTCAAATCATAAAAGGAAAAGAATATGTGCATGTGAAATTTAGATCCTCGTCCTATGGAACGGAATAACGTAGAAGAGATTTAAAATACAATCATATATAGAGATAAAATTTCATAGATAACATATCATGAAATATTTTATATATAGTTATAAATTGTATTACCAAAATTCACAAATTTTAGTGTTATAATTCTTTAGTTTTTTCAAGTGGTTGAATCTGCAATAAATTAAGGGAAATGGTGAAAATTTGATTCTAATTATATCGTTAAGTTTCAAACCTAAAATGAGAAAAATAATTCCTTACTTCATAACAAAATTAAGATAATCGGTTGTAAATCTACTAGGTGAAGTTTGTCGACTTAGGATAGCTTTATATGGTCTTAAACAAGTTCTTTGTGTTTGGTTTGAAAAAATCTATACGGTTATCACTTCACTTTGTTTCCTTGCTAAATCATGATTCAACCTTGTTTATCTCATGTACGCGTGAATGATGAATTATTTATCTTTATATGTAGATTATATGATCATTACAGGTAATGATATTGATGGAATTGAGGCACTAAACTGTGATTTGGCTCAATATTTTGCGATGAAGGACTTGAGACTATTACATTATTTTATATGTATTGAGGTGGCTTACTCTCTAAAAGGTTATATTCTCTCTCAGAAAAAATATATATTTGATTTATTGGAGCGAGCGTGACTTTCAGACAATGAGACAGTAGATACCTCGTTTGAAACCAATGCTCGATACCTCACTATTGTAGTGAGAATGGAGAATGTTCTGGTGGTGGTCTGGTCAGAAATAGTGCTGGGACGATTGTTTTCGGGTTCAGCAGGGTTTATGGTAAATGAATCCCTATAATAGCTGAAACCAGCACTATGTTGGACGGTCTCTTAATCTGTCATTCTAAAAGAATTAACAGTCTCGATATTGAGACTAATCCTCGAATCTTATGTGAGATGATTCTCACATGCAGATATCCTTGGTATCTTAAAGCCTCTATCGATTGCTGCTACAAACTGATTTCCTCGAATATGAAAATAATTCATATTTTCATAGAGCAAAATGAAGCAGTAGACTGGCGTGCTCATTATGCTCATGAAGTTAAAAATAATTCTGATTTTGAAGAAAGTGGAGCTCCAATGAAACTGAGAGCCATGGTTTTTCGTGAAGAATTGGGGTTGTGTCATCTCAAACAACTCCAATTCTTATAATTCGTCTCAATCAGGTTCTGAGTTACTTACCTCGTCTTCTCTGATGTTGCCTATGCACTTTTTGTTTCTCAAGGTCTTGCATGTTTATAGAATCTGGAAGATCGGGCTCATTTCGTTGGAAATTTTCTGAAATCGGGTGTTGATGATAAGGGTTTGGAGGTCGGGTTTTTTATTTTATCTAAAAATACAAACATATGCTCTATATTATTTCTTGACATTTTTTAAATAATAAAATCATAGTCGTCTTTCTTTGTTTTTCATATTCTACCTTTCTCGTACCGCATATTATCTGTATTGGTGTCCGCATAATCGGTTTTATGAACATCCAATTATCTAATATTTTTTTTGTTGATTACATTTTTTTTTCATTAAGACACGTCTATAAAAAGTTTGGATATAAAATATTTGTACAGAACGAATAAATTTGAAATCCACTGAGATGCAGATGAGGTTTAGAAAGAAAATGCAATGTAAATACCTTAAAAAAAGACTAGTAAATTTGCTGGCTTACCTCAGAGTTAGTAAGTCAAGTTTCAACGATTGATTTGCCAACTTTTGTTTTTCAAGTCCCAGGATATGTTATCGTTTCTTTTTGCTATATATATAGATATATATATATAATATCAGATATATTTTTTTTATGAGACATTTTGTCCAACCAAACTGGCAGATTCGATTCCCGACAGAGGTTAATGTCATCAAACCCGAAACTGGTGACACCAAATTCCCGCAAGTCTGACTTCGTCACATGACCCCAATTAATCTGGTTTCAACAACAAATCGGATAATATTAGGTCCGATAAAATGTAAAATATACTATATAAAAATGCCCGAACTTTTATTTTATCTATTACCCCCATATATATTGTGCAATTCAAATTTGATGCGTCCAATTGTTTCAGTTTGATGTAAAAGAAATAGACTTAAGAATAGTAAAGTATCATGTATTGCAGTAAAATAATTTAAAATATGAAACACAATTTTTTATACTAATTATTTAACTATAAAAGTGTATTTGTAAGTCCATTTTTTATTATATTTTTTTAACTATTGGGAAATAGATCGAATTTATCTTATTAAATCTATGCTTTCAATTTTGTTAATAATTAATGGTTTGGGTTCCGATTTTGTTTCTTATTCGTTAATAACAAAAAATAACCTCAATTCTGAGTTGGCTATAAACCCTCTCGGTAAAATAATATATAAAACAATATACAATAGGTTATAATGAACGGCCAAATTCGATTGAAACTATTTTTTTTTTGTTTAATATTTGTTCCAAATTAGTTCTTTTGTTTAATTTTTGTCTACCACTAATCTTAGGTTTTAAAATTTTATAGGTTTAGTTTTTATTTATAACCTGCGTAACAGCTCAAACAACAACAAAAAAAAAATTATTTCCTTTTTTTTATCAATAATATTCATTTTTTAATTTGAATATTATTAACAAAAGATTGGAATGTATTATTGTAAAAATTAGAAAGACCAAATATGAAAACAATATATACATATTATTTGAATTGTCATGCGTAAGCTTTTAAATAATTGGACGTGCAGAATACTAAAGATGCAAAATTTTAAACCGAAAAAACTATAAAAGAAAATGGAACGATATCTAGTTCGATAAACAAATACAACACATACAAAATTAATATTGATTTTTACCCCTAATTTAATTTTGATTAAAGACTTGTTAACTCATACGTATATAATTTATTTTCTTGAAAAGTTGATTACAAACATTAGACTTGTTCAAAACCGATTTGAAACTGATTTTGTATTTAGTTTAATAGGTAGTTTTATATATGTCTTTTGGATTGTAAGTTGGTACCTCTTTTCGTCTACTTACGCCAAAATGTTGACGGCGGTGATGGAAGTATTCCATCTATTTCTAATGTATTAGGTAGTGATTTTTATTTGTCTACTTTACATTTTAAAGAGTTGGTAGCTCACTTTGTCTAGCTACGCCACTTTGTAGACGGCGGTGATGAAAATATTCCAACTAAATGCATCCATTTTTAATTAAGTAAAATATAAACCTTATTTATTTATTTAGTCGAAATATAATAATAGTAAATATACTATATTTTAGCCAAAATACTATACTATAGAAATAATAATAGTAAGAAATTGAGCTAACTATGAGAGTTGGAAAGCCATGGTGAGATCGCTGATGTCGGATAGTATCTTAGAAATAAGTTAATTCTGATTATGCAAAACCCTGGGTGAAATTACAATAGAGTGAAGTTTTACCTTAGCAACTAGGAGACAATCATACCCAGTAAATCATCTTTCTCTAAATCCGGATTTCACTGAAGGTGACATTCTCCTTAGTCAAGAGGTAGTCGTACATCTTCAACCTGATTTCACCCATTTCTGGGTCTATAAATATAGAACTTAGCATCAGTGAAGATCACTTCTATATGACATTCTCATGAGTGTGGAGATCACTTCTATCTGACATCCTCCTGAGTGTGAAGATCACTACTTGCATAAAGCATTGGTATACAACTTTGGACCTATATCAAACAGCAAATTTATTGCCTTTCCTGAATCTTCCTAGCTTTTTAAATGATTATTTCATAAAATCGAAAAGAATTACCTGAACGACGATGTGATGCTAGTCATTGTTGGTAAAATATTATGTGGACAACAATGTTTTCTCTTGAAATCAGAATCAAGCGGTGTTCTACCTTAGCTACTAGGAGGGAGAAATCAGAATAGAGTGATGTTCTACCTTAGCTTCTAGGAGGCAACCGTACCCAGTAAATCATCTTTCTTTAAAGACTGATTTTACTTAGGGTGACATTCTTCATAGACAAGAGGTAGCTATACACCCTCAGTCTGATTTCTCTTCAATCTAGTTCTACAAGTTTGGGACTCGTTGTGAAGATCAATGCATGAATAAAGCTTCTGTGTACAACTTGGATCTACGTCAAAGAGAAAAAGTTATTGCCTCTTTCTAACTGTCTATTTGATTATTTATTAGAATTAGAAGAAGAAGATTTATCTGAATGGAGAAGCTTTGAAATGTCATTTTAAAAGCTCACACAGAGGTTGTCAATCTTCAATGTCTCTATTAGAATGAAAAAGATATAAGTTGTGAGAGAGTGAAGGTTTGTGGATGCGACGGCATAAATTAAGGTTTTACCCCTCTTTTGATTGTAAGCTCTAAATAATATTAGATCTAGATATTGGACCTTGTACCAGTGTTGGTTTAAGCCTAAGCCTCTTAGACCAAAACTATTTCATATTAGATAAAATTTCATTAAACTAAAAAAATACATGTGATAAGTTTTACCGATAAAACACAGGTTGATCTGGTCTTAGACGGGAATGGATGAGTAAAACTAAAATTCGGTTTAGTTTTCGAAGAGAAAAAAGAGATTTGAATTTCCCAACTAAATTGTGTGAACCAGACCCATAGTTCTATTAGTTTAATTTTATCAATTTAATTTTTATTTTAAGAGAATAACTAACGGCCATAAATGTAGGTTTAGATTTATTTTTATATATAAAATTAAAATAGTTAACTGTTTTTAAAATCTGTTATAGTGGTTAGGTATTCAGTTTTACAATTGAACAATGAGTCAGGAGTCATAGGTTTGGTCTTATCGGTTCATTTTCATTTATTTTGACATTCATACCTTTTGTAAAGAGTTTATAGGTTAAAATTTTATGGTCTCGAATTTTCCATAAAATATGACAAAAAAAAAATTATAATTTTTTGCCTTCAAATCAGGTGATAGCTTATCTACTTCTCAATTTTGAAATATTTAATTTCTAGACTTACATGTTTTAATGAAACTAGTTCATGAACTTGCAAATTTTAATGAAGTGAGTCCTACATTTTTTTACGGCAAAAATTAAATCTTTAAAACTATCAGAATATGTAAGTTAATAGTATGTCACCGGTAGTATTAAGGTAAATAAACTATATAAAAAAAATATTCATAATGGAGGACAAATCATTAATTAAATCTAAAATTAGGATTTTTTAATAAAAATATATATTTTATATGAAATTTATTGTTGGTCACTTCTGAATGAAGTTTGTTGAAGATAGTGGTTTATATTGGACTTTTAATTTTGATGATTTTATATTAGATTTTAAAGAATTAATATTATAAATTCGAATACAAAAGTTGATTTATCAGTTTTAGTTTTTTATTTTATTTTTTATTTAAAAATACTTTTCATATTTTACTATTTATGTTTGCCCATTTACTTTTTATATTCATAATATACTGTACGACATTTGAATATAAAGTAAAAATGTATTTTTTTTTCTTTTCAAATTGAAACCATGTGCATTGTTACGTTACAATTTTTAGAGACTATAATCTAAGATTTGTTTTGTTTTCGCAAAAAAAATCAAAAGTTTTAGTTTTTATTTAAATTGTTTATTTACGGATATTGTCTCTAAAATAAATATAATATATATATAACTATTTTTATTATATGATCATTATTTATTATTCAGCTTCTTAATATTTGATCATTAAAATGAGACAATAATGATGATAATTAAAGGCATTATTAAACATACGACGATTAATTCGAATTAAAAAATAATATATAATAGCCTTATACTTACACCATTATATTCTACGAAGATGAATAGTTCTGGAAAAAAAATTTAATAAAGATAGAGCAATAGTTGTTCGTAGAGGAGAGCAAGCGACACCTCATGTCCAGTTCTCCTCTTGAATTTAGAGCCTGGATTACCTTACAGGTAGTCAATTTGTGGACCCATCTGATGAGGGTCTACCTGTGGCTCTTGATGAAGGTCTTGTGGGTGGTATTTTTAAAATCGTACACAATTGGATATCATCTCCGTTATTTGCTGAAATCTTCTTGGGTCATATGCAGAAGCGCTTCAATATCTTTAAATTAGAAAAAAATTAACCGCAAAAGGACTTGGTTAGTCATACGGACATGTTCACAACAATTGTGATAAATTATGATAACAATAATAAAATGTTGTATCGTGCGTTTTCACGGGCTTTTAAGGATTGTATCTCGAAATGGTACAGTCGCCGACCCCATGGTTGCATCAAAAACTTTAATATGTTATGGACCATGTTACGATAACAATTCAGAGAAAGCCTAAGAGATTATACCATGTGATTTGTTGATGCAAAAACCAAACTCAAAGCCTATGAAGAAACCGTAGTGTTAGCAACCTTTAGGATGAGGTTTTTTCAAATGAGCAAGCTTTCACGTTCGGAGCCCTATTAGCATAAGTTGAAAAATGGATTTTAGTGAAGAAGACTCAAGTATCAGAATGAGATTCTTTAGCTCAACATGATCAGGGTTTGCAGTCTCTGGTGGTGATTTACAACCAGGTACATGTACAAATTCTTCAACCACAACCAATCCAGACTTACCACCACTAATCTCATTTCCGACCCTGGACATCGAATCAACTACCACCTAGACCGAGGACAGTTCAATAGGTAGCGAGCATTCATCCAGCGGCTAAACCAATCTCTACAAGTGGGTTCGATCCACCCATTTTGTTGAGCTGACCGAGTGCGTAGCAAACATCTTTGCTAAGGAAATAAACCATACACAATTTCATAAACCCTTTCCGGTCCAGAATTTGAGGGAAAGTAGGATTAACAAGTGTTGCAAGTATCACAATGATATCAGGCATGAGACGAAAAATTGCATAAAATGGAAAAATGAAATCCAAATGTTAATCGAGAATGGAAGGTTGACCATATTTGTTAATAAAAATTCCCAGCAGAATCCGGCGAGGAGAGAAGTTGTGATAGTCCTGAAGCAAGAGAACACCATGGTTATTTTGGAGCTGATCGACTCATTTCACATAGCCTCAAAATACTTGGATCCCGAGTGGGATCAGAGGGTGATCAATATCGTAGAAGATCCCGAGCCTAAAATAAAGTTCAGTGACTTGTGCAAATTTTTTGAGTCGCTAACCATTTTTTGTGGGGATACTACAACATGAGTTACTAATGTTTCCCGCAAAATGCACATTGTTAGCTTAGCCACTCAGTTGGAAGATGGGGCGTCATCACATCTCTACAAGAATTCTTCTCCAATATTGTGCTTCAATGATGATGATATGAGAGAAGTTGCAGGGTCGCACAAGGACAAAGTGGTAATTATGATAGAAATTTCCAGAGACGAGGTTCGAAGTGTTATAATTAACACGGGTAGTTTTGTTAATGTTTTGTTTATGACAATTTATGAGCAAATAGAGAGCCTTCCAAACATTCTTTGGTTTGATAGGGAAATTGTGGGTTTTACCAAGAGTAACTACTGAGATAGTGGGACAATTTGAAGGAATCATGGAGTTGGGCCAATACCCGTTTAGGAAGGAGGTGATTGTGATGTTTATCATAGTGGACGCTCTGACATCGTATAACTCAATTTTTTGCAGGTTATATATGTCCTGAATGCATGACGTGGCATCAATAGTCCATCAGTGCTTGAAATACATAGTAGAAAACAATGTGGAAACGATGCGGATTATTTAGAAGACGGCTATAGAGTGCTATCGAACAACTGTGGCTTCCTGGCATGGTAGAGTAATTGAGCCCGAGAATGATTAGAAATTGCCAGGGTCGACTTCGGGATCCAATCTTGTGGATGATCTGAGGAGACCCTCAGTTTTCTAGTCTCTCACATTGAGTTCTAAAATTTGAACTATGTTATCTCTAAAATTACGAGAGAAATTAATCTTTTTTGTAAGTAGAATTACATATGTTTGCGTGGTGTATGGGAGACGTTACAAGAGTGCCCGATGAGATAATTTTCCATAGTCTAGCTATCCGACAAAACATTTATCCGGTTTTTCAGAAAAGGAGATCATTCTCTTACGAAAAGTCTAAGGCAATCATTGTCATTGTAGGTAGCTATCAAAAGTGGGTCATATCCGTGAATCTCAATAATCCATACGGACGGCTAACCCGGTTTTTGGTGAAGAAAAAGAATGATAAGTGGAGGATGTATATGGAATTTACCGATCTGAACAGAGCATGTCCAAAGGACATATTCCCGATTTCCCGCATCAACCAATTGGTAGACTTCACATCGGGAAATCAAATTCTGTCATTTATGGATGTGTATGTGGGATACAACCAGATCAAGTTAGATCCCAAATATCATGAGATTACTTCGTTCATAACAGCGAGAGGCCTACATTCTTATAACTTTGTACCTTTTGGTGCTAAACCACGTCGGAGCAACATATCAGAGGTTGGTAAAAAACATTGAGGGCCAGATCGGATGTAACGTTGAGGTATATATCAACGATATGGTAGTGAAAAAATCTATGGACGAAGATTATTTTTTGGACTTGGAAGAAACATTTAACGACCTAAAGATTATAAACTTGAAGCTAAATGTTGAGAAATGAACGTTCGGAGTCCGGACTGGAAAAGTATTTGGTTATATGATTAGAAAAAAGGCATAGAGGCTAACCCAACGCAATTAAATGATTTAAAAACTATGACACCCTATCATTCCATTAAGGAAGTGCATGTATTAACCGGAAAATTGGCCGCCATGAGCAGGTTCATATCCAGATCGGACAAATGTGCCTTGTTTTTCCAAGTGCTTAGACATGCAAAGTATTTTGTTTGGACCCCATAATACACTGAGTTTTTCCTCGTACTCAAGTATTATTTATCCTCTCCTCCGATTTTAATCAAGCCAAACTCGAGAGAAAAATTATTCATTTATATCGTGGTGTCCGACTATATGGTAAATGCAGCATTGATTCGTGAGGCTGATAATTGTCCTCACCTTGTCTATTACGTGAGTAAAATCCTCATAGAGACTAAGAAAATGTATTTAAAATTGGAGAAGCTTGCTCTAGAATTGGTAACCACGATACGTAAAATGCGACCCTATATCCAAGCACATTCAATAGTGGTTCGAACATTATTTCCTTTGAATAATACTCTACAAAGACATGATGTGTCGGTCAGATGACCAAGTGATCTATGGAGTTAGGAAATTTTGACATCGATTTTGTGCTCAAAGAGGAATTAAGGGTGAGGATTTGGCAGACGTTTTGGTTGGATTTCATTCTGAACGGTTATACATAAACATATATCAAGAGGAAGAAAATAAGTAATAGGTTATTTAGACCGACAAAGGGTCGAGAGTTTTCGGTTACGGGGCACGAGTCCAGTTAACCAATCGGATGGGAGTAGATATTTATCAAGTCATACACTTTGGCTTCTCACTTTTGAATAATGAAGAAGAGTATGAAATTGTTGTGGCGGGACTACGACTCGTGCATTTTTGTATAGCCAAGTGGGTTCAGTTGATCACAAGACTATCTGAGGCCATGAAAGATCATTTGGGGAAGTGTTTGATAGCATTGAAAGAGTTGGAAGCAACATTTGAGAGCGACAATTACAAGAGGTGTTATAGGAATATTGAACCACTCCTCGCACCATAATATGGGAGTCACCTTACGCGTTGGTTTATGGGATGGGTGTTGTGATCCCTTCGGAGACTATGCTCCCCTCATATGGTGTTGAATATTATTCGAAGAGGATAATAATGAAGAAAGACGGGATGAAATTGATCTGACCAAAGAGAAGAGAAGGGGAGCGTAAATAAATTCATTACACTATCAAACTCTGATGTGAAACAGGTATGCATCAAAGGTCAGACAATGAGAATTTAGCGTTAGAGATAAGGTCCTGAGAAAAGTGTTCCAATACACAAAAGAAAAAATTCTCAAGAAATTGGCTCCAAACCGGGAAGGTTCGTACGTCGTGACAGAAAGGAAACGTCGGGGCATATCGATTAAGAGTTAAAGAGAAAATACCGCTTTGAAACCCTTGGAACATCAAATATCTTAAACTGTATTTAGAGTAAATTTTAATATATTATACATCATTTTCTCTATGTTGCATGTATCGATCAATAGCACACAGTTTCCTACCTTGGTAACACAAAAGGAAGGTTTTAATGTGCTTATTTAGCCGATCCATTAATACAAATATGTTCATTTATTATACGTCTTGCACGATTCAAAGTGAGCATGTATTTAATTTTTTCAAAATTTAGACATGATGGATCTTCCAAGTTCGGTTGATCATCATTTAAATTTTATAAATTTATACATGAGGGGTCTTCTAACTTCAGTTGGTCAATATTTAATTTTTATAAGTTTGGACCTGAAGGGTATTCTAACTTCGATTGGTCAACATTTAATTTTTATTAGTTTGTACTTGAGGAGTCTTTCAACTTTGGTTGGTCAACATCTATGTTTTATCAATGTCCACCTAAGGGGTCTCCCACATCTGTTAACAAATCGGGCTTACGTTTAATTTGAAGTTGATCACTTTCAATAAAAGGTAAATCCGGGGGGGGGGGTCAAACTAAAATAATAGTCGCACTGTTTAAATCGAACAGGCGCGGTAACAAAAACTATATGTCTTGGAAGGTTAAAAATTCTAAATAAATAAAATAAAACAACAAAATATCTAGAGCAACTACTTTAAATGAGCGAATCTTCCTCGTCGGAAGTGCCCTTCGAACCCTCCGAGGAACCACTCTCTATAGTTTTTTTATCAACCCCGAAGTTGAAGATTCTTCACTAGTACCATCTTTATAGGCAACCCAGAAGGACGATCCTTCTTATGAACCAACTGTTAGTAAGACCCAAGTTTTAAGTTTAAGAACCTCTCATGAATGTCCAAAATCAACATTTCTTTGGCTCCAGCTTCCACAGCAGACATAGTGTTAAGAAAGTGTAAGGATAATGAATTTTGAGAGGCTTTGTTCTCATTCTCCAATTCAGGTTAAAAAGTTGCAAGACAATGTGATTCGTCCTCATTGTCTTGGACTTAAAAAAATGACCAATTCGTGAATAGTCGTGTCCCTCTTCTCCTCGGCTACCTTCAAATCATATCTTAAGACACGAAGACACTTTTCGTACTTCACCAAATATTTTTGAAAGGATTTCTCATTTTCCTTGAGTTCGTTGGAAGTAGAACGAGCCCACGCATCAACACGGTCGGCTCGCTCCTCTTTCTCCTTGAGCTGTTGTTCTAATTGGGATATTTGAAGCTTTACCTTTGATATTTTCTTCTTTAATTTTGTTCACCTTCCTCTCTGTAATGGCAAGGGGAGACGCCATATAGTACAGGGAATAAGCATGGGATTCTGACTGTCTAAGTTGAAAAGATCCAGCAGTTGCAGAGTCATCTAATAAGGTCTGATCTCTCAAGCTACCCCATTATGGCATGAAAAAGATGGGCAGTTGATTGTGTGGGACTGGGATAGGTTCCGAGGGTAAAACTTCACTTGAACGCTTTGGTCGGTTGACAAGAAGATCGCCAAGTAGATTTTAAGCCACAACACTAGTATCTTGTAAGTGTACCTCAGCATACCTCTCATTTGGGCCATTAAGCACTTGATCACCTTCCTCCACGACTTTGTCATTAAAATTTACCAAGCCAACCTCTGACTATATCAGTTTTGTTCCCTGTGGAACCGTGTTATTATGTTGATCGAACAAATCAGGAATAGTGTTATGCTTGGCTGCTCCCTCGTCTGGCATCAACTTCTTCATCTTCTCCATTCGGGCTTTATCTTTCTTGCTAATACTTGCGTGCGTTGGAACCCTATATTTCAGTAACGTCAACAGTCGTAGCCACTTTCTCAGGGACCTCATCTTCGACCGTTGTTTCCGTTTGTATGGGATCTTTCCCAGATTTTTTGTTTGGTAGATTAATAGGCGTCCTCTTTCACTTGGGAAGTGAAACTCGCGCATCAGGGGTACTTAGCCTTTTAATAATGGTGGCAGTTTCGGGATGAGTCATCAATTATTCTTTTGCATGTTACCTTATGAGGAACGCCACCACAGATGGTTATTGACAATGTTCACAGTCGTAAAGAACCTGTGAAACTTATTTGCCCAGTTCTCCCGAGCCTAGTTATTGACGGTTTTCTTTGCACACGTCAGGTGCTCCTTCCTTAGAGATAGCAATTTCGAATTTGTAATTGTTAATATAACGTATTACAGTTAACATCTGAATCTTAAAGTATAAAGAATAAAAGATAAGTACCTTTGCATGACTACGCTAGTGAGAGTCGCCTCGGGCTGTTGTTTTTCTTTGTATGAGCTCGACCATTATCCCAAGATCTAATAATCAATAAGAAATGTTGTTTCCAAGCTTTATCCACTTTCAGCAAGTCATCCACAGTCTTGTAGTAGTTTCCGATGGTGACGTAGAAGAAGGGTTATTTTGAAACCTTTGATAGATTAGTAATAACCACAAATTCCTCCATTGGTATCGGTATTTCAAAGGGATGCGACACTGTAATATAAAAATTAACGTGAACCGGGAATTAAGACTGGCTTGGCTGGGGCATAGTTCCACCAGCTCAAAGTACCTTACGATCGTGTGATCTAGCGGCAACCGAAGTTCCCAATTGAGAATGTTGGAGACTATTACCAACTCATTTTATCCTACGGAAAACAATGTCTCTCCTATGGTAGTTAGACGTATGATGATGGAAGAATTAATTCCCAAGCTCGTTTTTAAGTTTGAAGCGTCACCTTCGTTATCGTATGAGTATTTACGAGTGTCCAACCCTATCAAGTGCGTTCTCTCCAACCTATTGTGATAACTTCCTAAGACCTCCACTATTTCTACGCGCTGGGCCCTTTCATGTTTGGAGACCGATTGTTTCTACTTTGGCAGTCGATTTTTTACCATCCTACGACCCTTAACAGTTTTCGCAAGTGAGTTGGCACATGTATTACAAGGAGTACGAGGGGTAGTATGTTTAGTGTTAGAGATAGATGGTCTAATTTTTGTTGAACCTTTGGAGACGAACAATATTGTAGGGGTGGTTCTAGCAGGGTTGGTACCCGCTTCGGTCGATTGATTTGCAAGAATTTCCCGATCTCTTGTTTGCTAAGTCGTGTGTAGCCCCACCCCCTAATAGTGTCATCAGTATTGGTACCATTTCGTATCTGGGTAATGGTTGGGCTTATCCTTACAAACTGAGAGTCGTCTCGATTCAAAGATTCAGAGCTAGAATCCTCCATGGTTAGGAAACACAACTTATGGTGAAGCCCTAGTAATTTGGTTTGCTTGGGTTGGTTTGTTTCCTCGGTTCGATTTCTGACTCGGGGATTTTGTGGGGTCAGATTAGAGACAAAAGGGGGTGCAAATTCGAATAGACGCGTTATTTGTGGGTCGAAGTCCCCATATGTGATGGTTTGGGTAACTTCTTTTGGAAAACTGTCGATTACACCTGATGTTTGGTACTCGTCCGCTCTTTCAATTATTGAAAACTGGTCAAGGCCGCCAAAGGTACTTCTCATAAATTAAGGCGTGAACATACTTTATCTTTCGAGAAAGTTGATGCGTAAGAGCTCTCTCTATTTAGAAATATTTTGAAAATGGACTATGAGACAGTGAAGGGTATTTATAAGGGAATATCTTGCCCCAACGGCTATATGCATCATGAAGTAGAAACAATTGTGCTTCGAGAAGATCCAAAGTTGTTTCTCGAATGCTTGAATGACATTGTCTGAATAACCAGAATACACGTGTAAAGGTGAGTTATGTCTACCATATAGCTATTGGGTCTAAGTTAACTGTGAGCGTGGTTGCGCATAAGAATTGACTAACCCGAGTATTGGTTCCAACGCCTTGAACCTTTCCAACTCCTAATACTTTGGGTCGGAGTTAACCGAGAAAACGCCCACTCAATATCATAAGGTTCTCAGTCCGAGGCAAAACAGCGTATTCATCATTCTATTTTCTCGCAAGGACTAGGGGGCTACTGATAAGGGTGTGATTTTTCCGGACCTGGTCAAGTCAGGCAAGTTTTGGATGTAATTGTCTAAATATATGAGTTTATAATATATAATAGCATAAATATATAACATCAAGGGTATATGATGTAATAATGAGTATATGAGTAGGATTAGTATAATAGAAGGATAGAATAATCTCAAGTGGGTCATCCATGTGGGTTTGGGCACACCATTTTTATTATATAGGCAAGATTCCCTTTTTGGGAAGGGTGAACATTTAATATTTAACAACTTTATTTAGAATTTTCTCTCTCTGTTCCTGTTTTTCTCTCTCTAGACTTGGTTCCATTAACATCTAGCAGCACTTTTGGGTCTAGATATTTCTAAAGCGATCAAGATGGACCCCTACTCATGGTCTTTGGTTGGTTTTTCCATAATCCGTTATGACCTTTTAAGTGAATTCATATTTCCCCTTTTTGGGGATAGGTCATTCATATTGATATAATATTAAAATGGCTATCATTGTTTGAGCTTCAGTTATAGTCATTGGCTCAAATTGGCTGTCAAAATCCCCTAGCTCCACTGATCTTTGGTCAACCTTCCAGATACATCTAGATTATGCAGTACACTTCTCATTGGGAAAGACGTTTGGACTATAATCTTGTTTGTTTGGAAGAATGCCATTATCTTCTAGCTGACACAAGCAATGTTAGAGAATATTTTTTCAAGCTGAAACTCTTTGGTTTCACCATTCAATAAATATTTACATACATGGTAGGTTGGTTTATAATATGTTCATTCCTATCATATTAAAACTACACTTCAACATAATCCAAAACCACGAGGTAAAAAGTTAATAATTACCATAATTTTGTCTTTATTAGTATCTCTAGATAAGTAAGGAAAATCTTGATATTGTAAGGCTTCTTCACAAGCCAAAGTCTATATGAACCTTCATGCACCTCTCAAGACTTAGAATATATGCTTTTAAATTATCTAAGGATCTTAAAAACAATTTGTTCAATGCCTATAGTCTTCATGTTATAATGTGTAATTATTTAGTGTTTCTTGGGGTGAGGGTCCATTACAACCATGTTTAAGAGTTGAGAATGATCTGATTCAATTTCTTTCTCGTTGACCATGTAGCCGACACATTTACTAAACCATCTCTCAAATGTACATTTCTCCTGATTCAATTTTATATTGGCACTTCTAATGTTTTAAAGTGTTTTGGTTTGATCATGTAAATGAACCCTATCTTGTATATTTGTGACCATCTTGTCGTCAATGTATGCCTGTAATTTTCAACAATTGGGTTCCAAAGATCTTATTGATATGTGGCCCTTTTATTCTTCAACTTGAAAGATATTAACTTATAGCAATGAAACCATTTTGTTGTTATGAATGTGATATGATCTTTATCATCTTTATACATTTAGATCAGGTTTATCTGGAATTAGCATCTATAAATGATGATATCTTATTCTTTGAGGTTACATCCACCAGTTGGTAATTTATTGAGAGGGGAAAAGGATCCTTCGAACATTTTTTGTTTATATCTATGAAATCTATGGAAATTTATTTGTCATTCTTTTTTTACCAGTACTACATTGATTATCTATACTTGGTAATATTATTCTCGTATATTTCCTGTACTCTTCATCTTATCCTCCTTTTAACAATTACTTTTATTTTTTGTTGGGAGTATGTTATCTTTTTTTGCTTTATGGGTCAGAATTTGTTATTGATTGAACATTTGTGGCACATATATTAGGTTGAAACTTTTGTGTACCTGAGTTTCATTGAGATGTCTTGGCCAATTTGCAATATTTTCACTTTTTCCATTTTGATGCTCTCTACTTATTATTTTGGTACTATAAATTGAAGCTTCCATGAGATTATCAATGATGATCTAGCCCCCCGTTGGATGATATTTCTTGAGAGCGAGGGAAGCTTCATAATATTATGTAGAAGTTTTTTTATCCTCTCTGATGAATCCTATATTTATGTTAATTGGAAACTTTATACATTTATGTACTATACTTCCCACAATTAAATTATAGTATGAAGGTGTATATAATATCATCAATTAGTAACAAACCTTTTTTATTAAACTCCTACCTGCTGATGACTACATCTATAGTGACATCCACCAAAATATTACGCATCTGCACTTGTGAATTCAGTTAAGAACCTCTGATAAAGTTTAAATATTGGAGCATCTTTCAGTTTATCGTACGTACTCTTTTACAAAATTTTAATTGAGCTTCTAATATCTATCAACTCTTTTAAATTTAACTTCAGCCAATTTGGTTGCAATTAGTATGACTTCACTAATTGGTGCTATTATTCCTATCTAATCATCTTCTAACAATTTCAATGCGAGATATGTATTTCGGTATAGGTGCACTAATGTTTGACCTTGGTTTTGCACCAATGTATTTTTTTTCTTAAATTTCTAAGGATCTCTAAAAATGGATATCCTCTCGTAGTTACACGGACACTGTGTCTATTCAAATCATAGTGTAGATAGTGTTTCTCTTCATCTTCAAAAATCTCACTTATTATCTAAGGCTCTCAGCTCTTCATCCCTTTTTGTTGTTCGTTTTACTATTTTGAATGGTAGGCCTTGATCAACCTCAACATGCCTAAATATTTTTTTTAATTCTTTAAAACAAAGCCTCAGAGGTAATCCCCATAAAAAATATTCTATACTTGGTCTTGTATAGCCCATTAATTCCATGTGTAATGTCTAATATCGTCATTGTGAAATTTAAAAAAATTGTTCATATAAATATATATATATATATATATATATATATATATATATATATATATATATATATATGCTCTTCGGGACCTTATAACTTCTTTGGTCTTTCATATCTAAGTACATATATTGTTATCTCGTAAATAATTCCCAAATTCTCACTAAGTTTGGTATATGGTCCTATAGACGGACGTTCATATCTTTGGATGGTACGATTGTGATTTTTTTAGCTGCACTGGGGTTTCTCTTGGGAAGTCGCTTGATTATAATGCTTTGGCATCGATCTTTCACTTATGAATCCAGTTAAGATCATTTGATAAGGGATCAATATAAGGCATCTCTCAGTTTATCATACATACTCTTGTACAAAACTCTGATTGAGCTTCTTGTATCTATCATCACTCTTTCAACTTCAACTTCAAACAATTCAACTGTAATTAGTACGACTCTGCATTAGTGCTTTATTCCTCTGCTAGGGCCGAAACTTGTTTTTTTTTATCTAGAACCTTACCTCGTTTTCTATCTTTCTTTCTTTTCAAAAAACTCATTGAGTTTTCATTCATCTACTAATATTTAGACTTGATCCTGCGAAACCTAATCTAGTAAAACAACCAATGTTACATGAAACTTATAATACTTATTTTTTATTTATCATCTATGTGTCTACGCAAATTCCCACGTTGGTTGTATTTGACGATATCTTTTATATTTTTATAGATTTTTGGTAGAGTTTCTTTCAGCTTCATAAATGTTCCTCTTGGAAGGTAGACGGTCCTCTTGATATTTCTACTATCATATCCACATTTAATTTTCCCTTGTAACCTTAATTTTGACTATTTCCTGACCATACCAAATTTGAAGCACCGTTGTTACTTGGTGTATCCTTTTTTATTTATATGAGCCACTGTATCAGTCTTGTTGGCTGAAGGTCGTGTCGCCAAAGTTTTGGTGTCTTTTAATTTTTTTTCTTTTGTAACTTCATCTACTTTAATATAGCGCTTCATTTGAGCCAATAGATCTTTAAAATTTATAGTTTTTTATTCATTATTGTATTGAAGAGGGAACCTTCTATAATTCCCTACCCTAGTGCTCCTACAACCACCAGAACCTAGAAATCTTATAATTCATCATTGGTATTTATAAAACGTTAGGTCTACTATTTAAGAGTTTTGTTATACCCACGCTTGCAATAGAATATACGGTCCTCATATACCTTAATCACTTTTGAACCTAAATGGTTCTTAAAAGTTTTCTAAAGCATTATATAACTTTTCATGCATCATTTTAGAATACTATTATATCATTGCGCGTCGTTTTCTCGGATTTTCATAAGAAAATCTATGCATTTTATCATTTCATCTCCTTAATACTTTAACATCTCTTTATTGAACTTCTGAATATGATGCTTTGGGTCTCATTTTTCGAAGTACTTATCCATCTTGTGATTGTTGAATATGGTAGCATAATAATATATGCAGCCGGTAGGGACTCTTCATAAGAAAAATCTTCCTTATTCACGTATAAGTTAATCATGAAAGGGTATGCTTGCTGGTACCCAGGTCATTGTCATTTCCTCGCACGATACATTTACATTTTACTTCGGGATGACTGATTGATATCCTTGGAAGTAATGGTTTGGTTGTGCATAGTAATACCCTTGGGAGTTTAATTGGTTATATCCTGACTGTTCTTGTGAATTTCCATGATTCTAATTTTGATACATGGGTATACCATTATACTGTTGTGACTATCCATGGGAAAATTTAGGCGGAAAATTTTTTATGCTCGAAAATTGTTCTTGGGCTTCCATGCAGAGATTTTGATAAAATCTCCTCGGATTGGGGGAATTCTCGACTGGGCTGCATGGGCATGCTGGAATCCCAACTATTTCCCATGGAACTGCTAGTACACCGGGTGAGACAACAAGTATCTTGGATGCATTCCAGCTAATAGGGGTGCTCTAATTTCAAAAGTTGGAGAAGTCTGTGGTTCCTCATTTTTCTTGTCATGAGACTATCAAAGATCTCTAGTATTTTCCTCAATTTGATTATTGCTTGAAGTATGAGTTCGCCTTCTTCTTCTATTTTGGTAATGTTGTTGGTGCTTGTTGCTCTGACTAAAAGATATTTCATCAGAGTTCTTTATGTCCTTTTTGTTAGATCCGTTGAAGGGAAAAGCGATTCTCTCAGAATGTTTCACCAAACACTGCCTCAGTCTAGTACTTGCATCATATTTTTTCTCTTCATTTACGCGTTACACCAAATATTTGACTTTATGGTCTTAGGAGACTAATTGTTCTTATAACAATTAATAAATGTTAGCTTGTTGTTTCTTCAAATTGGGAGCCAAACGCTTAAGATCAGTGAGAGAGGTTGAAGGAGTCGCTGAGGCCAAAATTTATCCATGAAAATAAGCCAATGGCTAAAGTGCTCACTCGAACCTAAAATGCTCACTCGAAAGTGCTCACTCGAACCTAAAATGATATATTAGTTCGAATCAACTAAATTTCAAACTTTAATGTATCAAAATTCACACATTGTTTGAGCTTCAACATTCAAAGATTTATAAATCCTTATAAACAAGTAAATTTAATGTGAGACATATTTTTAATAAATTTATATTTGAACTTCTTTGAGGTTTTAATCAATAGCAGTCTTAGATTTAGTGTTAGCTAATGATGTACATCATAGAAATATAGGCATCTACCGGATAGTATATGGATGTAGTTTTTAGAAACTCATGATTTATGCATGTCAACTAGTCATGCTAGGCAAAGATCATATGACCATTGATTTAGCCGCATGTGATATATATTGGGAAACTTTAAACATCGTTCCTTATTTAAAAACTATGTCTAAAGATGTTCTAATAAAATATATAAAAATAATCGATAAATTTATTCATAGTTACACGTTGGGTATCTAGTATCATATTATAAAATAAGATGTAAATCGCTAATCTTGAAAGGAGTCATATGGTAAAAACCTAAAACTGATTAATATTAGAGGTAGATAAACAATTGTGTTAAATCAATCGACTAAAAATGAAAAATCTTATTTCAAGCATGCCATTGAGCAAATGGCTAGTATTAATACTTTTGGTACAATAGGTAACATGGTGTTAACAAAACTAAGCCCATGTATGGCACCTAATTTTCTGAAGAAAAATAACTAGCACTCATAAACAAGTAAACTACCACGATTTACTCTTAATATTACCAAATATGCATTGTTATATGCGAGTCACATTTAAATTTTTTTACATCCATTTATTTATCATGTTAAAGATGTTGTTCCATACATATATTATGGTTATCATACTATAACTAACGGAATAAACGTACCAGAAGAATTGGCAAATGTGATATTGGATTTGACTGAAAAAACAAATCGAGGCTTATACATGAAAGTGTATGGTACAAAAACAATATTATTAAAGATCTATTTGTGTTAAATTATTTTAAAATTAATCTGTATAAGTTTTTTGTATGAAATTTTATGACATCAAATTAGTTATAGACACTCGTTATTAATGTGTTGGTATTTTTTTTCTATAAAAAAATGCAAAATATTCATCATTATGTGGTTACCCATTTGGATCATATATCAAATAGAATTGAATGACTTTTGTTTGCGGATATCATATCGTTTATGTAACTAAATCAATTATATTATATCGTATAATTAATTTAGAGAGTCATATGTATCACTAATTAATTCTTTTTATGTTCATATGTTTCGAGATGGACTATTGTTGGAATTATAATATGTTTGGCCGTTCAGCAAAACATAATAAGCAAGTGCATAAATAGTTTTGTACTAAAAAAAATCAATAAGAATCAGTCAGATCAGGTCTCGGTCTTGCATGATGAAGTCCCATTATCACAGATTTAACGAAAGATGTGTTTTTTTTCATGCCAAATGTAGTTGTATTCTTTTCTTTTGTTATAATTGGTCAACTAAGATACAAGTCTTATTATGTAATGTTTGAATTTTCTAATTTACTTTGTGCAAAATTAATTATTTAAGGTTCAAATTTAATTGAGTGCTTTATTTGAACTTTTATTCGAATTACACAAATTTTAGATAATATCATATTATATTCATATAACACATGTCAGTATGTGATGTGGAAAACTAATAATATAATTATGGTGAGAAACATAATAGATTTGGATCATATTGATCATATCTTGAGAAAAGATTATGTCCTGTAAATCACGTTATACTTATCTGACATGTGTTAGTAAATGATTTGTCCTCGTTGATTAACACATCTTTATCCAAAACATGTTTATATATGATTAATATTTATAGACTAGGCTATGTTAAATTGATAACATGTAAATAGAATCATCAGTTGTGATAAAATAAACCCTAGATCTACAAATGTTGTGTAGCTCTATAGGAAAATCGTGTTTGACGAAAGCCGGTAAAATGATAACGAAAACCATACCTGGAGAAAAAAATATTTTTTAAAATTAAATCGGTCTGCAAGCTATAGTATATCTATGGGACATACAAATCTCTCCACCGCAACCCTCACTCAGTTGAGAAGACGTCAAAACTATGTGAAAATATTGAAGGGGGTTGAAAACATTCAGATGTTTTACCTTTGGATACGAATAACAGCAAGTTATGTTTGACATGAACGAGGGTAATAACACTGAAACCATAACCAAAGAACATATGAATGACATGAATTTCCAAAATCAGAAGTTATGATAAAGAGTTATTTTTATGACATAAAAAAAGAAAATAGATAGATATGGATGGAATTATCTTTCCCCATAAATAATGTTTAATACTATTATTTGTTTTCTTT